>JAPQWV010000126.1:785000-1385000 GCA_027422505.1 Craterostigma plantagineum | reverse complement strand
ATGTATTATATCTATCAAGCACACAAAACCCTATACAATATACACACAGTTGTATTGTATACATCTCCTTCTACCTATATATTTTTATCTTTCTTCTTTCCACACTAGCTTTCAAGAAAAGAAAAGCTTTAGCTGCAACTAGCGTATTTCTTCGTTTTTTCCCCCTCTTTCTGTTCTTCTCTCCTTCAGCAAACACAGAGAGCACCCACAAAACACACGCACACCGAGATTTTCTTGAGATGGGTGAGAGAGATGACGGGTCGGGTTTGGGTTTGGGTTTGAGTTTGGGAAGTTTTGGCCCGAGTAATAACGTTGGAATCTCATATTCACAGGCAAAAGCATCAGCTCGCTTTGCTGCTTCAGCATCACCTTTTCCATTGAATCTTTTTAAGTCTTCTTCGCAGAATAATGACAAACCACAGAGCTCTTCTGGCGCTTTCTTTCGGGCACCAACTGCAGGTAAGGCAATTTATTGTCTTAATTTAAAGTGAGGTTGAGAAAAAAAAAATCGATCTTGGCATCGTTTTGTTCTTCCTTGATTCATGCATGTCGATTCTTGCTTAAAAGAAAAAGAAATCCAATCTTTAAGGCTTTTTTTTTTTTATTTACAGATGTTAACAGAGAGGCCAGATTACCGTTCCATGGAATCGATATCAACAGATCTCTGACCGCCGCAGACGGCGAAGAAGAGCCGCCGATCGCCTCCTCGCCGAACAGCACCGTCTCAAGCTTAAGCGGCAAGAGGAGCGAGAGAGAGGAGAGAGACGACGGCGAGAGAGCGTCGAGCTCCCTCGAGTTGGACGACGACGGCGGAGACGCGGCGGCGGCGAGGAAGAAGCTCCGCCTCTCCAAGGAACAAGCCGCCGTCCTAGAGGAGACCTTCAAGGAGCACAACACCTTGAACCCCGTGAGTGGCAGTTACTGTAAAAAATATTCTCCCCGTAGTCCCTCTTACGTAAATTCGAGTTTTCCCGAGGACTTAAAAATAAATTCCCCGCAGAAGGAAAAGGTTGCCCTGGCAAAGCAGTTGAATCTCATGCCCAGACAAGTCGAAGTGTGGTTTCAGAACAGAAGGGCAAGGTTTGTACTAAAACTATTACAGCACTCAGTTGTTATGTTATAGTCCATTCTTGTCCGAAAAAGGGATGTTTAGGTCATTCTCTGAAATCGCAGGACGAAGCTGAAGCAGACCGAAGTCGACTGCGATTATCTTAGGCGATGCTGCGAAAATCTCACCGAAGAAAACCGAAGACTACAGAAGGAAGTCGGCGAGCTTCGAGCCCTTAAGCTCTCGCCTCAGTTCTACATGAACATGAGCCCACCCACGACCCTCACCATGTGCCCTCAGTGCGAGCGCGTGGCTGTGCCTCCGGCGACCTCGGCCGCGGCTCCTCCGGCGACCGCCGTCTCCAGCCACCACCGTGGGCAGGCGGGGGTGAACTCGTGGGCCGCCATCATTGCACCTCAGACCATCGATCGTCCAAGAACGTAGCTTTTTATGTAGCTTCTGAACTTCATGGAAAATTGTAAAAAGGGTTTGGCTTAGGATGGAGATCTATATTATGCCTTTCTACCATTAGCTAGCTTAATTGCAGGAGATCATTTTGGCTTTGGGATTTCCCTTTCTAGTTCTGTGTTAAAGGTTGAGTTTTTAGCGTTCATTTTAACGTTCTATTACAACCTTGGATCAAATAAAGCAATCAATGCCCGGCGAGCATCCAAGATACATTTAGGAAGGGAGATATGTATAACAAGAAAATGAACAGTAGTGTGTAAAATAGGGTTATAAAGTCGAAACTGTAACTAAACGGTGTTGACTTTATCAGCGAGAGATCTGAGTATGCAGCCCAGCCCAGCTTTCTCGGTCAGCTTTTCGTGGATTCTCAAGCATTGTTCACAAGTCGGTCTATCGCCAGTAGACAAGCCTCTGTATAAGTACCTGTAAGAACGAAAAAAAAGAACGAGCCTATGAAATGAACTATCTAAAGCCCGAAATTAGAGGACCTCAACACCAAACCAAGAACGACCTTATCATCTCCTCTCCATATTAGTGACGACAGAAGATCCTTCAAAAGGCAGATTATTATAGAAACAAGATTCTAATCGATGTTTCTAACATAGGCCAGAGATAACATGGTCCAGTTTTGTATAAGTAAGATTCAAATCCAAGCTTATATCAACTGCGTTAGTGAAGCAAGTACCAGTTCAAGAGTCAGCTCTTGGCATTTCTGGGAAGACAACGCTACCATTTATGAGACATTACCCGAGAAAGCGCAGTAAATCCAACATAAAATCGTTCGAAAATCTCAATTCATTACGAGTCCGCAAGTACGAGGATTTTTCCTCCCACTTACTTCATGAGAACGTCGTAGTACTCGGGATCAAGCGATGAGAACAAGCTTTCCACGTCTTTTATCGCCATTATCGCCCGATGCACAACAATCCAATTTGCAGACTTCAATAAGCACAAAACATAATCGACGCACAAGGGAAGAGAAACCAGTGAATGACACTATGAAATTGAGTCACATCATAATGCTTACGAAGCTTAATAAGATAAAATCAACTGAATCAATACGATTTGTAGGTAGAAAGAAAAAAATTACCTTGCAGCGCTCGTCTTTAGTCATCGGCGGCGAACCTTCGAGGGAAGTCTTCAGAGCTTCCACCGGCTATGCCTGCGAATCGAACGAATCGAACGGAGAAGGCGGCAACAAAATAAATCAAATGATAGACGGACTGATGAGCGTACTGTTTGAGCAAACTTTCGATTTTGCGGGACTTATGTTCGATCCTAATGATAATGGCCTCAGCTGCTTCATCTGATTCGGCGAATTCTGCCATATTGTTCGATCTTCTACTCGATTGAGTCACCGATCTGCAAAAAAAAAGTTCCAATTTTAGGGTTTCGTGCAAAATTTCTGCCCAATCGGCGATGTGGTGACGTGGGAAAGGGCAATTGTGTCAAAAGCCACTTAAAGCGGTCAAAAAAACATCAATCACACAAATTGAACTAATTCTCTCTCTACCTCTCACTCTTTTTTCTTTTTACCTTCACATGCAATTCTACTTTCCTTAATCTACACCCAAGCTCAAGATCCAACCATCAATGGAGACTCCACCGTCGCCACTACCAAGTTCGTCGGAGCTCGGCGGCTATAACAGAAAGGAAGACCGTCATTTTCAAGTCCCAAAATCACCATCAACATTGCATCAAATGCCAAGTAAGTCTCGCTCGAACTCCCTCTGCAAATCCCTCGTCGTCGTCCTTCTTCTCCTCGTTGTGATCCCACTCTTCCCTTCGCAAGCGCCCGAGTTTCTGACGCAGAGAATCCTCACCGGTACCTGGGAAATCATTCACCTGTGCCTCATAGGACTCGCCGTTTCGTACGGCCTCTTTAGCAGAAAACGCAGTGGTGTTGTCGAAGCTGAGATGAATGCTGTGGTGAGCTCGAAGAACGACGATGGGTTTGATTTTCTTTCTGGGCTTTTCTTCGATGATGGTGGGTTTGATGAGTTGCAGAGTTATGCTGCTAATTGTCAATGCTTGTTGACTAGTGAGGGTCGGTTCGTAGGTAGAGATGAATGTGTGGTTCATGGAAGTAAAAATCTCAGATCTTCAGTCTCTGAGAAGAAGGTGGATCAAGAATGGCATTTACGTTATTCAAAAGGCGAATCTTTGGTTGTTGTATCTAATGGGGTTTCAGATTTTAAGCCCTTGAATCTGCCTATTAGGAGCTTGAAATCTGTTGCTAGGGACAGCGACGAAGAACATGAAGAAGAAAACTGTTCGAAAACCGATGCTAAGAGTAGCATTGTTGGTAATAGAACTGCTAAGAAGAGAGGAGTGATTCCAAGTAATTTGGACGAAAAATTCGAGGAGGAAATTGCTGGCGATTCGTGGCGCTCTAGGTCGGTGAGGTTACAGAACGAAGAAGAAAAGATGAGCGTTTCCAAGCAGATCTCTCGTTCTAGGCCTCGTTCAGTTGGGGAATTCGAACTCGAATTTGAAAATCTTGAACTTTCTTCGTCTCGAGGCTCGAAGATTTCTGGCTCGCCTGAATTTGGAAGTTCGAATTCTGATAACGCTGAGAGAAGAGAAGATGATCGTAGAAAGAGATCATTCGTTTCGAATCCTAAGAGAGAAGTAGACTCTCTTCCCATACGAAAGAATCGACCTTTCGGCGGAAGCGAAGGAGAACAATCTGGTAATAAATCTTCGAACTTGGATACGAAATCTCCTTCCCTTGTTAAAGTTCTATCGAAGGCCAAGTCTGTTCGAACAATCAAGCCGAGGGGGATTTTCGCTGCTGGGAAAGAGAATAATAAGTCTGATTTAGAGATGAAAGCTGAAGTCGATCGTAGGCTCGATAATCAAAACGCAAGAACTACTTTACATGAATTTCGTGAGGGAGAGAAAGACAGCGTTTCTGATCAAAACCTGACAGAATCTGAAGATGAATTTGAAGACGAAGAAGATGAGGAGGGCTCTCGAAAAACTTTGAATGATCGCAACGTAAGAGAGAATGGTAATGACGATGATGATTGTACAGATCTTGGAAGCGAAGTTGATCGAAAAGCTGGTGAGTTCATAGCCAAGTTTAGGGAGCAGATTAGGCTTCAAAAGATTTCATCAGCTAGAAAACACAGTGTCTGAGGATAGGACAACCTTAAACTTTACCGTGTGCTTTTATCTGCTCAAACGAGATTTATTCATACATTTCTCCCCGTAAATTTTCTTATTCTGTACGTTACAAACATGTAATGGATGTTTTGGAAACGCAAACAAGATCCAACACTGATATATGAATGTCTGTCTTTTCCGAAAACATATAAGAAGCTGATGGACATTTGGTAACGTGGTGAAAATAGGAATCAATATTAGTGTTATTACAGAAATTCGAACGTCGAAACAGTCTTTTTCTTATTAAGTACAACAAATCGAAAATGCAAGAAACAGGCGCAAAATACAGAAAGAATCCAATCGGAAAAGAGAAAAAAAGAAGAAAATCGAAACTGCAAAAATGCAGTTTGCAGTTCAGACAGTGTAGTGCTGGTTCATGTCTTCGATGTTTAACCCCTTCAGCTTAGCAAAAGACTCGACTTTCCCCTTCAGAGTATGTATCTCTCTCAACCTACGATAACGCAATGGCGGCCGAGATTATTACATCAGACGAAAAGTCAAACATAAATAAATATTCTGTGTAAGTCGAACCTTGCAATTTCTGCACGACGTTTAGCTTCTTCAGCCATGAGATTAATCTCCCCGAAACTCGTGGTTTTTTCAAACATCTTTGGCTCAGCAGTTTGTAGCCCGTGAAGGGTTCTTTGCTCAGCCGCCCATGCTGCTTCGCGAGCTTCTCTTCCAAAGTCCTTCTTAGTCGAAAACGCAGTCTAAAACAGATGTAATAACATAAAACTCATCTTTAGTCGTTCCTCGAACTTCTCGTCATAAAAGATTCACGTTCAAAAGCGAAATAATTCAGGAAAAAAACTCACCCTTCTGTCCAAAACAAGCCCCCACGCCCTTCCGCTCAGTGCGTATCGAACTGCAAACTTTATCGGGTCGAGGAGGAAATAAGTCACCGTATTGTATAGCCATATCACGCCCGTCCAACCCCAGCCTATGCTTCTAATTCCCGCAAGTTCCAACGTTACGTACGCCGATATAACAGTAGCAACCTGCATTGCGCATACGCTACTGTTGGAAACATAATATATAAAATTAAAACATGATACAGTCCATACAAATAAAACTAATTAACGAATACAAACAAAATGTGGTATTTGGTTGGTTGGTTTAGATAAACACATCTGAGTATATGTGCGTATACGCGAGTTTAAAACCTGTGATAGAACCAAACGCACATCTTATAACTAACATTGAAAAAGCCTAAACATATAAACCAAACAAGCACTTAGGTGAAGCGATCATTCAACGTGGGATCAGAGCTTAGGGACAAAAATGTCTTGGATACGAATAATCCTCACAACCACTAATTTAAGAAAATTACACGTCTAAGGTTAGATAACAAGGAAATCGACCTAGGCATGAAATGACGTGTTGGAAATAAAAATTAAAAAACGATGCACTCCATGCCAGCTAAAAACTTTTAGGTGGACTGGACATTCGTCAACGACTATTATCATTCTCTTCGTTATTATTGCTATTAAATTAATCTAATATTATTATTACCAGTTGCGCGATGATGAAGGCCGACACAAGGAGAAGCCCAGGCCGTTCGGCGAAGGAGAAGCCCCTCGAGCGAGTGACGAAGATTAACGCCTGGCTAATAGTGCTGACTTGTAAGTAAACGGCGGAGGCCATCATTTCGTTGAGCGTCTTGGCTTTCGAATCGTCGGACATGTTCCAAACGTGTCGGTTGAAGTCGGGCACAATGTTGAACTTATTCTAGAAAAAAATTTAAGACGAGTAAGAACCACCTCTCTTCTTGTCAGAGTTTTCTTTTTTTTTTTTGGGTTTTTTTAAATCGATATTACTACCCACCGGGAAAAAGCTCGTGTCGTAAGCTGCCCAGAAGAAGATAACCGTCATCAGCGCTAAGTAACTTCCGAGTATAATCCCAGTCGTGAAGATTTCGCTCAGCTTCCAACTGTCTGGGAATGGCGACGGTTTCACTCGATCCTTCGATATCGTCATGATCGTCCCTGTAATAATAACAGTTCGTCGCATGAGATGAAAATTTTTTAACGAAAAAAAAAAGTCGACGAGCGGGCGGTCAATTTCGGACGACTAACCGTCGTTGAGAATGGCAATGACGAGGACCATAAATGGAGGGAAGTTAAACTTCCAAAATGCCGTCAAAAGCATAAACCCTAACTGCAAGTAGCGAAAGATCGTTGCGATATTTCGTAATTTTTTACGTCGTAAGACGAAGGGAATATGTACTCACCACTATACGTATCGTGATCGAAACCGCGTATATCTGCGACGAAAGGATTTTAGACTTTCCTCTGGCAAATAACTGGGTGAGGGGAAATCGAGAGTAGATAATATATTACGCGAATTACCGTGTAATTCTTCATTCTTTGGAAAATCGCACGGCTCGTTAAGACGGCGCTTATGATGACGCTCAAGCCGGGCTCCGTAAGAACGATGTCCGAAGCGCTGCGAGCGGCGTCGGTGGAATCCGCGACTGCTATTCCTATGTCGGCTATTTTCAGCGCCGGCGCGTCGTTTACGCCGTCGCCCGTCATCCCACATATGTGCTTCTTCGCCTGCAGTTTCTTCACGATTTCGTACTTGTGCTCTGCAGATTTTAGAAAGAAAAATCGAATAGTCAGGTTCTTAATTTTATAGGACTTGTAAAACGTTTGAAAAGGATTTACGCAAAATAACTTTTAAGAAATTTTACCGGGAAACACGCCGGCGAAACCGTCGGCCTTTTCGATGAGTTCGTCGACGGGGATGGCCGAGTGGGATTCTTCTTTGCTATCTCCAAGGAGAGACGAAGAAGGATACATGTTCGTCCCCATTCCCAGCCTTCGCCCCGTTTCCTTTGCGATCGCCAACTGATCACCTGCAAAAGGAAGGATTATCGTTTCTCCGTTTATTCGAACAACAGAAGAACCAAAAAAAAAAAAAAACTACAAAGCGCCGAGAAGCTTTACGCTTTATTACATGCTTAATAACTGAGGGTCCCATCCTAAAATCAATTACTGATAGGCGAAGTTGTTTCTTATATATATTAGTTGAATCAGGTGAGTTGAATTTGGGACAGAAATCTCTAACGTTTGATATTTTGACACTGTCTAAAGCGAATTTTCATGCCGACCTGTTATCATCTTAACGCTGACGCCGAGGCCGAGGGCTCTCCTTATCGTCTCGGCACTGTCGTGGCGCGGAGGATCGAAGAGCGGGAGAAGCGCGATAAATTCCCAGGGGCCGCCGGGACTTTCCTTACTACGCTCAGGCACTTCCTATACATAAAAAAAAATGGTCGACCCTCAAATGCAAATAAAACGCCGCCTAAGGGAAAAAATGAAAGCCTTCGTCTTTTTACCTGACGTGCGATGCCAAGGGATCGTAGCCCACGCTCTGCGAATCTGTCGATCACTGCATGCACCCTCGGCGCTATTTCCGATCTGTTGTGCGCTAGATTGAGAATCTAAGACATGGAATTGGGCGAAGTTTAGTATCGTACGACAGTGTAAGAAAAAAAGAAGCTAACAAGCATAAAAATTCCTTGTGGTTTAGACAAATGCACCGAAATCTCTTTGCACAGAAACCTCTCGGGGTTATGCGCTCCTAGTCATTTATATCCCCTAATTGGGGTGGGGTGTATGATGCTAGGTCTTGGACAACAGAAGGGGTACGCTATGCTAAGTTTAGCATAGCACAAGGGGGTTTTCACGCAATAAATAAAGCATAGGGTATCATCGTACATTTCAGTATAACCACATAAGAGTATAGCTTAATTTACACTCCAAAAAAAGGGCAAATACCTGTTCGGGGGCACCTTTGCTCACTCTGTGCATTTTGCCGATTTCGTCTATATACGTTAGGGCCGTTCTCTTGTCCGTGGGATTGAACGGAAGGAAGTGTACTTCGGTGATCCCAGCTCGAGCCTTCGAGAGTAGGCGATAGACGATTAATAAAACTTGAATCTTTATCGCGGAAATAATTAAAAGCTACCTCCTTTGGATCTGCGAGCATCGAAACGATAGCAGTGTCGATGGCGTCTTGATTCTCCAACCTCGACGCCCTTGCAGCCATCAAAACTACCGTGTCTTTGTCCACACCTTTGGCGAAAACCTTAAAAGCAATTCGCAAGAAAATTCGTTACAAGACAACGTAAAAGAATTGGCACAAGTTGTAGCGCTACCTCGATCATACTCCTGTCGACGGTCAGTTTGTTCAGTGTAAGAGTTCCCGTCTTGTCGCTGCAAAGCACGTCCATTCCCGCCATTTCCTCGATCGCCGTCATTCTCTTAGTTATTGCGCCCTAAAATTTTATTTCGAAGGAACATTTTAATACCTATTTATCGCGACGTTACGCATATAAAAGCTACTCATGGCGGATTAGGGTTTTTCCCATTATTACCTGCTGAGATAGGCGGTGAGATCCAATGGCCATCGTAACGGAGAGAACCGTAGGCATAGCGATGGGAATTCCGCCGATGAGCAAAACGAGGAGATTATCGATTCCGTGTCGATAAGATCGGCCCTGAAGGCCGTAAATCACGACGATCTCTATCAACATTCCCGTCGCAATCGAGCATATGCAGAAGTTCCCGATAGAGGTCAAAACCTGTAGCCAAACGTCGTCGAACGTAATTAAATTATCTTAAAAAAATCGTCTCCAAGAAAAGAAACAGCGAGAAAGGAAATTCGTAGGAAAAACTTCAACGCATCGCCGCCGCACCTTTTGAAAATGGCCGACGTGCGTGGTGTTTTCCACTAGATGAGCGGCTTTACCGAAGAACGTGTGCACCCCAGTGGCTATGACGACCGCTTCGATCTCGCCTTGTTTGCACGTCGATCCCGAATATATTCCATCCCCGGGATTTTTCGTCACGGGCAATGATTCTCCGGTGAGGGCCGACTAAAAGTCGAGAAAAAAAAGAAAGAAAGAAAAAATAGTCGGGAAAGCGCTTTTGGACACGAAAAAATAACCTCGTAAGAGCGATTTCTTTTTTAGAAAAAAAAATAGAATTTTGTATGTACTTGATCTATCTTAAGAGGATCTCCTTCGAGGAGGCGTGCATCCGCCGGGATAATGTCGCCGAGCTTGATGCTGATGATATCTCCTGGGACTAATATGGACGCCTCTTCTTCGCTCCACTTTCCGTCTCTTAGAACCTTGATATTCGAATTGAATCGCATTTGCGTTATTATTATCATGACGATTTTTGTTTTGCGAAAAGATTTACTGTGTGGATGTTCGTTCATGCAATGAGCTTCGAACCTTAGCTTTCGGGGCCAAACGAGCCATAAGCGCAGCTGCGGCGTTTCCAGCATTATTTTCCTCGATGAAACTGATCGTCGAGTTTATCAGAAGTAATACGATGATACCGATGAAGTCGGGATAATCAGATGGTTCGCCCTAATGGAAAAAACAAATAATAATAATAATAATAATAATAATAATAATAATAATAATAATAATAATAATAATAATAATAATAAAGCGCTCGCTCGATGCAATTATACGACGTTTTTACTAGACGATTTCTTAGGGCATACCCCTCCATGCGCCAGGGCGATGGCCATCAAAGCGGCCGCCTCCATAACCCATGATAAAGGATTCCACATAAATCCCAGAAACTTGAGAATCTTGCTCTCCTATACAATATTACATTGAAACAAAGAAGTATAGAAAAATTTAAATAAATCGTCTAATATTCTGGGAAAAAATTATTTCTACGGGGTCGAACCTTTTTCTCCTCGAGCTTATTGTAACCGAACTTATCGAGCCTCTTCTGCGCTTCATCGTTCGTTAACCCTTCTCGCGAGCATTCGAGGAACGTAAAGACTTCTTCGAGCGGTATGTTCTCCTGCATTATTATTATAACATACCGTTAAAAAAAAAACACAATCCGAGATGTTAGAAAAAAGCATGAAAACATATGGTTTATATAGGAGGTGAGAAAAAAAATATTAATGCGAAGAACTCACGAGGTCGACTTCTTCCTTAATAACAACGGCGTCGAGCGAGGCCGACTTGTCTTCCATTCTCTTTAAAACCGCCGCCCCAACCTTCGTTTTCGAAGAAAGAAAAATATCATCAACGGTCACAAATTTTTACTGCAAAAACACACACATTTGTAATAGCATATTGGGTTTCTTCTAGTTTTTTTTCAAATCACTACATTCATAAATTTGTGCCACACACAGTCTCACAGAAAACATATTCAAGAACAATGACTTTTTGAAGACATACCCTTCTTCAAATGCTACAGCAATAATAGTATTTACGAAGCAACAATGGGAGATTATTACAAAGTGTTAGCCGAAGCTTATGCTCGGCGATGTTAGAGAAGAAGGGAAGGCACAGACAAACAATCGCTGGAATATATGTGCGTATTTATATATTTTATATGCACACACACAGAAAAACTTAGTAATGGTGAAGGAACCAATTAAATGTTTACATTGGGTTGGCCGATGCGTATGAATTGACCCCCCAAGAAAATAAATTAATAAAAAAAAGATCAAAACATAAGTTAAGAAGATTAGCATAAGTTCAACAAGAATTATTATTAATATTTTAAAAAATGAATGTTTCCAGGTGTCGGATTATAGTTTCTTCTATATGCCGGCTAATCGGCCTTATTAGCAAGAACCATATATTCGGTCATTAAGTAAAAATAATAGTTTTTTCTTCTTTTTTATTGCGTACGATAAAAAGATCCAACTCAAGTGGTGGTTGGACGTTTCATTGCCGCCAAAAAATACGTTTCGATTGTAAGGAAAGTTTTTTTTTTTTAGGATGTTAAAATCGCGAGTTTCTTTCATAGTAAACTATGTCGAAACTCGAAAGTACTTCGGCTACGTACGTACTGATGGTATCAAGAAACATACATACAGCTAATAAACATTGCCAAGTTGATGAAGACAAATTAAATCGTTGCCGTACGATAGAGAATTTAATAAGACAAGCCATTTTTTCCACGTATGAAATGAACCTATTAGATGTTATGAAACGAAAATGGAATGAATCTTCTCAAAGAAAGGGACGCCGAAGCATGTTAAACATTATTGTGAAAATCGATGATTCGTTTTAACATAGATGCCAAACGTGCCTGGGTTTTCATATAAGATCAAAATTCGTTTCCTCGACAATAAATAGCTTTGTTGGAATGTATTTTATTGGTAATTCAAATAATATTTTTCGGTAACATTACTAGGATATTGAGAAAGCCAATCGATCATCTGTCCTTGCTTGATGCCCCACAACTTGACTCAAAATCTTTTTTGTAACTAGTATGTATTTTATTAGGTAGTGTTATTCTTCTCTTATTTTTTTCAAAAGACGTTTAAATAGTATCTTGATATTTTCTAAATACTCTCGTTATTATATAAGGCCGGGGAGGAACACCACAAAAGAACTTTTTGAAGCGACAATTTGCATTTCTGGAAGCAACAAACATCGCCGTCCAAGCTTTTACAATTTCCCAACGCCTGCACTCACACTCACACTCCATATATATTGGTCAAACTAACCTAAATATATTATGTGAATTATGATATATTGAAATACAATCATAAACTAATGTTATGATACATGTAGACGAAACTTAATTATATGTTTTCAATCGACTACGACCCGGCCTATCAAATCTTTACCGAACCAAACCCGTACCCGATTGATCATGGATGGATATAGAGCTGTCAATTGGGCCCGTGGCCCGCCCCGCCCCCCCAAAAAGGGCGGGCTGGGCTAGGATATTTCAGGGGCCGCGGGCTTGGCGGGGCGGGGCCTGGTGGCCCTCGGGCCAGCCCGCCAGTTTTATAAATTACATATATTATATATTATATTTAAAATATATTAATTTAATAGTTCATGATTCATTACTTATACCATTATTAATAACATATATATTTATAAATATATAATTAATACATTGTTTATCCATAGTATATTATTAAATACCTTAATTAACTAATTAATAAATTAAATTATAAAATAAAAAAATAAGAATATAACTAGGCAGGGTGCGGGCCAGTCCCCATTTTTTACGCCCGCCAGATGGCGGGCGGCGGGCCAATCTGCCCGGCCCGCCACTTTGACAGCTCTAGATGGATCCACTTTTTGGAACTGTTTCGAATAATGCATATATCTTTGTGGACAAAATAATAAAAATGGGTCACTAAAAGTACACCATTTTTTTTTATTTGGGTCACTATGTTTATCATTTACAAAACTAGATCACTAAAAATGTATATAGTAACAAAACTAGGTCACTAAGTATGTATATAGTTACAAATTTGGATCACTAAGTATGTAGATAATAAGAAAAAAGATGTAAGTAGCTCAATTTTGTTACTATACTCAGTGACCTGGTTTTGTAACTGACAAACATAGCGACAAAAAATCGAAAAGTGGCATACATAGTGATCCATTTTTATAATTTCCCTATCTTTGTGTATATATACATATATATTGAGTTTTAATTATAATTATTCACTACTCCTACTCCATATTATATATTCAATCGGTGGCTCTTCAATGCACACAACCTAACGATGACACACTCGACAAGAAACTCGTCATCTTTGCTATTTAGGGCAACAAAAGAACAACTCTATTTACCAGCAAAAGTCCAAAGCATTGCACCATCTTCTGTATATACCAACCTTCACTACACACAGTTCCCACAAAATACCACCCATTTCAAACCCCTATAAATACCCCAGCCCAAGCTTCTACTTCCCCCACCAACACACACACACACACATTAAGAAATCACAGAATCGCAGGCAGAAATAATGAAGTGTGCGGCCGTTGTCTTTCTTACAGTCCTCGCCATTACAGCACTGTCGGCGGCGCTGGTGCCGGCCGCCCAGGCCGCGGTGACCTGCGGCGAGGTCGACGCCGCTCTGGTGCCGTGCATCCCTTACCTCACCGGCGGAATCAACACGCCCACGCCGGGATGCTGCGCCGGCGCCAAGTCGGTGAAGGCCATGGCTCAGACGACCGCCGACAAGAGGGAGGCGTGCAATTGCGTGAAGGCGGCGGCCATTCGCTACACCGACTTGAAGGACGAGGCTGCTCAGAGTTTGCCCACAAAGTGTGGGGTTGAGTTCGATATTCCCATCTCTCGCTCCGTCGACTGTGATAAGTGAGTTCTTTTTAGCAGTATTTTGTATACTAAATTTCTCTATTTCTTTTTTTGTTTATTTTATTGTTACTGATCCTTTTCTTTTTATTTTTCTTTTTTGTCCTCTGATGATAGGGCGTTTAGAGGTGGTTCTTGGGGGGAGGAAGAGGAGGAAGTTGAAGGGATTTACTACAGGTTTATGACTATATAAACTTGTGTTAAAGAAAGTAGAGTCCGATGTCTGTAATAAGAGCCGAGCCTTTCTTTGTTTTTTGCTTTTTAACCTAAATCTATTGTGTATATATGAAGGGCTCTTATCGTGTAATGTAAATCCTTTGTGGCATTAAAAATCGAATAAAATGTTATTACTAAAACATTCTTGACATATAACTATGGGGTGATGGTCGCAATATTTCAGATTTTATCATTACAACATCAGCCATATATGCCTACACATGAAATCGACCAAATACATTACAACTCCAAATACTTGTTACATAGTTTAATATTTAAACAACCATTCACTCAAATAAATTAAACACCAACTACAATATATAACATCAAGACATAGTAGCTAACCATCAAAATAATATATATATATATATATATATATATAAAGTCAAAACCTCAAAAAAACTCAAAATCAAGAAATTTACCGCCGGACTTCACACCACCACCGCCGCCGCCCACCACCCCCTCACCGCCACCACCAACCACACCAACGGGCCCCACCAGCCCGTCACACTTCGCCGGAAAATCACTCCGTCCCATCGGAATCGGAACCTCCGGCGGCGTACCACACCTTATAAGCGCCCAATTCACCCCTTCGAAAAACGGATGCTGCTTAATCTCAGCAGCCCCTCTCTTCACCCCGATCCTGCCCGTCGGCTCCTTGACCAGCAACCCGCGGACCAAATCCCGAGCTGCGTGGCCGACCGCCGGCGACTCGGGAAACTTCAGCTGCTGCCCGACCACGTTGAACAGCGTCGCCCGATTTCCCGAGCCCTTGAACGGCGTCTTACCGTAGAGGAGCTCGTGCAAGAAAATCCCGAAAGTCCACCAGTCGACTGCGCTGCCGTGGCCCTCTCCCTTTATGATCTCGGGCGCTAAGTACTCGTGGGTCCCGACGAAGGACATGGATCGGGCGGCGGTGGGCTCAGCGACTAGCTCGGGCAGGGTTTCGGGCGGGCAGGATTTTCTCAAATTCTTCTTCGAGAGTAGTATTTTGGGGAATAAGCAAGATGGAGTGGGGCCCGCGATGCACGAGGGTTGGGCGACGCAGAAGTTTGCGATTTTTTTGGAGGATGGGTCGGTGAAGTTGAGGCTCGGGATTAGGGTCGGGGAAACGGAGCACCTTAGGGAAAGGTCGAAGTCTGAGAGCATTATGTGGCCGTCGTCTCTGACGAGGACGTTCTCGGGCTTTAAGTCTCTGTATACGACTCCTAACATGTGGAGGTATTCGAGCGCCAGCAGAACTTCGGCTGCGTAGAATCTGCGTAAAATTGAAATATCGTTACGATAATTAGTTCATCACCCACCGTATAATCGCCAAGAACTGTCGGTAGATGGTGATTTTGCTTATATTCAGACAGGGAAGAAAATTCTGGCAAATGCATCCTAAACGTTTTAAACAATCATAAGAGACAAGCTCAATTATGTTTAAACGTAAATCAGCCTATAAAGATCAAGCTAGATTTCTTATCGCCTACTACTGGTAAATGCTCGAATCTTTCCATTTATATCCAGACAGGGAAGAAAGATTCTAGCACATTCAACCTAACATTTTAAACGAATTAAGAAACAAGCCAAGTCAAGTTGAACGTAATCCCCCAATAAACATCAAGCTAAATTTCATTTAAAAAAAAAAAAAAAAAAAAAAAAAAAAAACTACAGGACACCTCTTACCGAGCAGCATATTCGGAGAAATGCTTCCCAGGTTGTCTCTGCCTAAGCATGTGAAGGTCTCCGCCCGGGCAATACTCCATGACAAGGCACGAAAATCTATCCGTCTCAAAATGTGTGTACAACGTGGGCAAAAAGGGATGATCCAAAAGCTGTAAGATCTCCCTCTCAGTCTGCGCCCTAACGAGCTTCTTTCTCCCAGCAAGGGATGCCTTATCCATCACCTTCATCGCAAAGAAACACTTAGTCCCACTAAGCTCGGAGAGATAGACGCTCCCTATATCGCCGCAGCCGAGCCTCTTCAACAGCCTAAAATGGCTCATGCCCAATATACCGTCGCGACTTTTAATCGCAATTATCGATTTCCACCGTGGATCGTTCCCTTTATGGGGCTTGTTCGCCCCGCCCGTGGTGTTGCTCCAATTACTGTCTTCGCTGAGCCCACTGCTATCGCTGGCTCTGCTTAGGCTTGTCTTGTTACTCTCGAGAGATTCTCCCAGGGCACTACCTTTCAAGCTAAGCATCCCATCGCTTCGATAAGTGCTAGCGTTGCTATAAACTATGCTCATAGCAGTTGCCACCCCTATGCTGTCTATGCTGCTGTGTGGGCTGACGTTTCCACTCGGAGGGAGAGAAGCGTCCCAAATACATTCTTTTTCCTCGGATTGGCTTATGGGATTCTTGGCTTCTGCGTTCTTTGACGGGCGAGGGATCAAGAATGGAGATGAGATTGACGCTGAATCATTAGGCTCTTCGATTGAGGTAGCAGAGGGTGAGAAGAGTGATGATGGGCTAGGTTTAGCATTTTGTATGTGCATGGAAAGATCTTCGATAAAAGGGGCTTTTAAGGACAGCCCTTTGACCACGCATTTTCCATCGCCATTATTCTCTGCTATGGGGACGTAAATGGGGTTTAAAAGGTCAGAATCGATGGGCTCGGGCGGGTGGTTCACGCCATGGAAAGAAGTCGAGCCAGCTTCATCGCACAACGTGCTGGCGATGGACTTGAATGAAGCGATATTGGGCAGAAGTTCTTCGTCGTCGTCTGTCATGGAGTTCTTTACCGCCCAAGCTTGTGAATCGAATTCCATAGACTCCCTTGAATCTGATGTTCTTTCTGTTTCCTCTTTTGGCAGGGCATGTTGATTGTTCGAAAGTGGTTTTTGGTCGGGAAATCTGCGATCCATCTCAGATTACAGTCGAACGCGGCAAGATTCTTTAATGAACGGAAGATCCTGCAATGAGAGAACAATGGGGAAGTTTAACAACCAATTTGTTTCCCTAGTTTGTCGGATGCTGAAGCAAACAATATTGACATTCCATTCTGGGAAAAGAGAAGATCAAGAATCAAAGCGAGAAATCGATGTTTTCGATTCAGGGAGAGCATTTGACAGAAAACAGTAAAAACCCTGCCCATATGAGGACTAATCAAGATTCTCTCAACTACTAAAAACAAACAAGATGCGAAAAAGAACCCCCATTGCAGACATGTCTTGCAAATCATCGCAACAAAAGGTCCTCTGACCCAAAAAGGCAGCAATTGAAATCAAGCATCAACAGCCTATTGTCTCAGAAGCAAATAGTTCGCTCGAACAGTAACGCTCCAAACAATTAGGAAGTGCAAGCCGCAGCCCCGTCAGGGAAAAAAAAAATGAGACACAAAAAAGAAACCCTATTTCATGACGCATTGCGCCACCTTCCACAGAAAAAAATCAACAAAAATAGGACAAAACCAATATTTTGCTCGAACACCGAAACACATTCTCAAAGCACATACCTCCGCCCATCAAGCTTTAGAAACCAGAAACACAGAGCAGTGCAATCCCAGCTAGATTTTGTTAGCTGAATGGCGAGTTATTGCGATGTTATAGTGAGGGGGAAAAAAGTACAAACATGAATAGCATCAGTGTGGTAAATCAGAATGTTATCGCTGTTGGTTGTACCTGTACGAAGAAGAGTAATAAGAGTAGGAAAACGTTGCAGCCTTTTCTTTTTTTATTGTTAATAATACTTTTATCAATATTATTTTATTTTTTTATTTATTTTCTTGTGGGCTTTCTTTAGTCAATCATGGGGACTCTACTTATTTAGATGACGAAATTGCCCTTCAAAATCTTTCCCGGGCTCTTCTATTGTGTTACATTGCGCTATAATTGATATATACTCCTCACATAGATCACTACGGATTTTGTTTTTAAAACTAATGTATATATATGCTTTAAAAATGTAATGGCTCAAGTGGGACGCCACTGAAAACTTTTTTTATTAATAATATAGGGCGAATTGTATAATGATAAAGTTAATAAATTAAAGAAAAGTACACTCTGAGTGGGAGGCTCAATTAGACTTGACTTATATTTCTTCTGCATTCTGTGTGAGTGTATATAAATTGTATTTCACGTCTCCTTTACGATAACTTATATTTTTACTCACTATTTTTCAGCAGAAAACCCTAATCGGGTTTATTTTTTTTATTTTTCAGCAGAGGTGCGTAGTGAACCTCCACCACTATACTCCAACAACATTTTCTTGAATTTTCCTGCAACATAATAAAAACATCATTAAATTCGATGCAATTGATTGAGAAATTAGTGAATGAACTCAACTGTTTTTTTCAGACTCTTCGGCCAAGGGTACTATTGTCCATGAAAACATCGAAATACGCTAGGAGTAAGAGTGGGACCCACATGTATCGCTACTTTAACAACACACGTCTTTTCAAAAGCGCTGATGATGGGGAGACCTGCCTTGCGTCTCGTCGTCTTCCCACCTGCTATTTTACTGCTATGCAATTCCTCTTTTTTTTTTTTTTTTCTCTTAATTTGTTGAAATTATTATGAAATTATATTTACTTCCGTTGCAATGTCTGTCGTGTAATTAGAGCTCTAACAGTATCGTACTTCTGACTTGTGCTTAATTCCTTTGTCTTTCCGATTTACTTTTAAATGATTTACATGTAGACGGCGATGACAATAGTCTAAATAAAATTAATCTCAGAATATTTTTATTAAAAAAATAATATGACAAGAGACAAAGTAAAATGGTAATTTTATTTATTATTTTTTTTTTTCAAGGGAAAAAGACATTTGAGCGTGCATGCCCGCGATATTGAAAGAACGGTCAAACGAAAGGACGAATTTAGCAATAATAGTGACCATTGATATAGAGAACAGTGCCCCCCAGCAGTGTTTTAGGTTTGCCTTTTGCTTATATATTATTAAATAATTTTTAGTAGGAAAAGGAAAAAGAATGATCTCAGTTCCTTAGAATTTTGTTGTATCAGTCTCAATGTTTTGTCTTACATTAATAGTAAACCAATTTCACTATATAACTTAATTTCAGTTGTGTTAATAAAATGATCATTGACAAGCTTACGATAGGAAAATAATGGATTAAATAGACTATGTGAGGGGCAAGGATCGAGATAATGGAAACATGATTTGATAAATGTAACTAACTATCAAAAGGATTCATATTAAAAAGTTAATAACTTTTAATGATTCCGATCACATGTGGGACGCTAATCCCATGAAGGCTTGGTTATCAGAATGATTAGCCAAGTTGTTTTATACTACATAAAATTTAATATCTTTTTTAGGTGGACCATTGAATACCCTTTTCTTTCTTTTCTGTAAAGTGCAAAGGAGTTGGGTTTTGAAAGTTAGTGTAATATCTTGGAATTAGAAAAAAAGGGCTTTGAGCATTCAAATGTGGGCCTTCATATTGTGCCTTTTTCACTTGATAGATTTAATAATATACATCAACTATATGAATACCGAGATTGTTAATGACAATCGACAGGACTTCAAATTATAAAGCTTTTCATAGTAACCCATTATTTGTAGTAATTCTTTTTCTCTTTTTCTTTTTTTCCCCCGTTTTTGGGATTATTATCATCTCTTATCCATCTACTTACCATTATGGACCATTATATTCGATCTTGTTTTGGTCAAGGCCCACTTATAAATCTATTTTTTCTTTCAAATGCGTTGTTTTTTAATCCATGAACTTGGTGTAGACGGTTCCATTTAAGGCTTATCATTATGGGCCCGTTTGCTGTCCTATATTAGCCCTCATCCTATATATACATTTAAATGTAGGTTTTTCCATATTTCGACACGTGTCCCTCAACAAAAACAAATAATAAACAAATGATAAAAAGTTCCCACTAACTCACGTAATTGACAAAAGTTAATAAAATAACTTAATATATAATTCATATTAATATTTAATTAAATATTTTTAAATCATACTTGTTACATTCCCAATGTAATAATTTAGGAATAAAATTATAATTTACAACCCGTGCATTGCACGGGCGACGAACTAGTAATATAAACAATATGTTATATTTTGTTTCGTTCAGTTAATTAAGGCCCGTACTAATAGACAAACCCGAAATTTATAGATAAGCCCGCTATAGAGTAATTGAGTTGGGAAGACCAGGACTGTGTTTATTGGTTTGTAGCCCACTTAATAGAAAAAGACCAAGCCCGTAAAAATTAAACGTTGATTGTCACATGAATATCATATCCAGTGATTTTGAAAAATGTAAGATAGATTAATATTGGGGGTCCATTTCAGATAAATAATCGATAGCCCGCTTAACAAATCGGGCTTTCAATTTTTCATGGGCTTCAACTAATTAAACCAAACGTAATAAAATGAGTAATTAATAAAATTGTAACCGATTTTCTAACGTATATCTAGTAAATCAAACATTGTCCAGATAAATTATAATGGGCTTCTTAAATTTAATTTATATTGGGCCCTTAACTTGAGCTTAAAACCAAACATGGCCTAACTATTGGCATTTGTTTGGTTTTATCTTACTATTTCCGCTGGTACGAATCGAATTATATATGGTTTCCATTTCAAAATAAATAGAAAAGAAATAT
Source organism: Craterostigma plantagineum (assembly GCA_027422505.1). Taxonomy (NCBI): domain Eukaryota; kingdom Viridiplantae; phylum Streptophyta; class Magnoliopsida; order Lamiales; family Linderniaceae; genus Craterostigma; species Craterostigma plantagineum. Next base: position 1,364,415 of record JAPQWV010000126.1, on the reverse strand, counting down.
TTTTCTAACTATGATTTATTGTACTTTATTTTCATGATTCGATAGATTACCAATCCTTCAATTATTGAGTACGTTAGAAAGGAAAAAATTCGACGATCGTTTCTCGTTATTATCATCTTTTCGAACCGCTCAAAACCCTCTTTGCCGTGGCTCGAAGTGGACAATTGGAACTCACAAAACTCTCCACCAATTGCATATACGTCCTTAGATCATGACACGTGGCCACATTCCCACCGTTCAGATTCGGACAGTCCTTACTGCTCAACCTCAGCTCTCTCCTAATCTCCGCATAAGCCCACTCCCCGTGTTACAGATTTCAATACAAATATTAACCATATTTCCAATTTTACCTTTCCAAATAAATGGAAAGTAAGTATATTAAATAGGCTTACGCAATTAATCAGGGGTATATTAGACATTTTATTCTATTTCTTAATATATGTGAAAATCCTTAAACGACTTCTCAATAAAATCGGAGGGAGTATAGTTTAATGGAACCTGAATACAATCTAACACGGATCACATATTTACTTGTTTGCTGCTACTTAATATATTCTGTGTCCAATAAAAGTTCAGATGTTCTCACAAATCCCAATGTTAATTAAATATACAAGACCAATTAACACAACACCAAGTGATCTTAAGATAAATGATTCGAAGTGAACCCAAACTTCCCTACGTAAGAAAATTTGAAGGACAATTGAGCCAAGAAATCTCTTCAAAATAGTGTTTGAAAGTGAATTAGGCAACAAAAAGTGGACTTTTTAAAGTGTTTAATCATCATGAAACTTTGATGGCTGTTTACAATATTTCGGACAAGAGACTCTTTATAGCCATCATAGCTCAACATAAACTGAACTCATGAGGTTCCTAGGTTGTGGAAAGTGTTGCCACTTGTAGTAAAAGCTCAGTACTTAAAATAAGATATTACTTACTACCATAAAGTAATTCACAGAACAGTTTGGGCCTTGGACCCAAAAATATCTTACAGTAGTATATCAAGGAAAATCAAGAGGGAAGTAAGTAATTTTAATTTGAATTCCCAGCTCCATCTTTTCTAATCCAATGCATACCTTGTTTCCTTGCATTGTGTGATGTCGTTCTGTGCTTCCTCGTGTTGGAATTGCTGTTCTTTCTCGAGCCACGGTGGTTTGCCCGATTTGTTTCGTGAGGATCGATCGCAGATTCATGGTTTTGTGATTCGGTCGGCGGTCTAGGGTTTGATTCTGTCGAGGTTGAGGCGACTGGCGGGGGAAGAAACATGCCTGGTAATAGAACTTGAGTTGTTTTCGGCTCGATCAAGCCACCTTTTTCTTGCTGGAGTTTTAGTGTGGCCTCGAATTTGAGTCTCCTGTTTTTCTCGGAATCAGAGTTGAGAATTTCATTGCCAGCCTCGTCAGTGGTGGAATCCTTCAAAAGACAAAATTGTAGTCAATTAGTAATCGTAAGAAAAGAAAATGTTATGTTTATCAAGAGTTCAAAAGTGAAGGAAGCAAGTTATAATGCAAAAATACATTAACAAGGCTTCCAACAAGGAGCATAGATCCATTCTCAGTGGTTCGTTTTCTGGGAACAAACATATATACCTCTTAAAGCCAATGCTTTGTACAATTCTTAGAAAAAATAAAATGCGCAAGAGCTCATTAGACGAACCGAATGGGAAGAAGTGCCAACTAAATCAAGGACGTGTTCGATATCCGTTGTAAGAAAAGCTTTGCGACAAAGCGGACATCTCCCCATACTCTTTTCTAGTACTTCTCGATCTGCACCAAAAAAAAAACATGAGAGCATCAGGGTTGAGTAGTAAATACATGCATAGAGACGAAATAGTAAATATATGCATAGAGACAGTAGTTTCTTCAGAACATAGGAGAGCAATACCTTGTTTATATCCCATGTTATCAGCAGCTGATGAAGTAGATAAGTTTTCGATCTCCTTCAGACTTTGGGATTTAGTATAATCCCACCATCTGATGATGCAATCGCTGTAACAGTTACAATAAGATAAAGCTAGATAATTCTGAATCAACTACTATCACATGATATAATAACACTGTACATACCAATGAAAACAATGGAAACAAGACATTAACTTCATAAATGGTCGCGTGCAGCTTCCAGAATGTTCATCGAGTAATGGATATAAGCACAATGGGCAATCTCCATCGGGGTAATTCATAGCAGTGAGCCTCTCAACTGCATCCTGATTAAATCATGAAGAGATTAAAAATCTTAAGACAATCAACTACATTCTAACTACATGGATAGCAACTACAGTAGAAAACACATACTGCAGCAATCAAATTTCAGGAGAGAGTTGGGTGCTTAATAATATATAAAGAGATACAAACACCGATCATGGTTACCAGCTTAACCATTGCAAGATTCACCGGGTGGCATAATCTACTACCTCACAAAGAGCCACAAGCATTAAACATGACGTAAGTTCGAAAGCTCTGTCTCGTATGCTATTCAGAAGCTGCTTTTGCCTGTGCTCATCAAGACCTTTGGAATCAGTGATACTAATATCTGGTGGCTCTTCAGGGTACTGCCCAAGGAAAATCGAAATCTCAAGTTCACTAATACATGCCAAGAGTAGACAATACGAAGTAAACAGGAAAAAAACGCAAACACAGTCCAGACGAAACCACATTGAGGGGATAATTATCAAAGTTCAAAGGGGAAAACCATTAAAATCCGATGAACAACTCTTTTGAACTATTGTAATATGGTAGCTACTCATAGATGAAACACTCAATAAACTTGCAAAACAGGCCGAAAAAAAATACCTGAGGACCAGCACAAATACTTATGGTTGCTTCAACAAACTGCAGGAGAAAGCATAATCGTTATCAATATTCTGATTTCACACACACACACACACACACACATAACCGAATGACACACTAATAGGAATAAAGATTAGGTAAGCGTGAAAAAAAACTTCAGGATTATTGATTCTCAGAAGAAAGGGGGAGTTAACGACCTGTTGCGAGAAGACGTCGGCCGTGCGAGGCTTGAGGTGGACGTGAATGTGCGGAGGGTACATACTGATGATGCGGCAATCATCGCCGTAAACAGCCTCCACCGCCTCCATCTCCGCCGCGACCTCTTCCTCCAACGACATCACGAAGATCGAGTCTTTCTTTCTGCGCAGGATCGATTCAGAATCAATTGAGCCGAGTTTTTTAATCTTAGGACGATGGTGATTGCAGAATTCGGCCCAAACTAGGCCTGTTTACTACTGGGCATAAAAGTTGACAGAATATTACTTATCAATTCGATTTGGAATAATCAAAACTACAGGGACCAGAGCTAAATTAGAGAAAGATCAATTTACAAATAAATTGTTTCCAAATAGCACATTCCACGCTCAGATAAACCCTACACACAGTTCTATATACTCGCATCTGCGTATAGAATTATCATTGCGGCTAGGGTTTTGCCAAACCCTTCACTTTCTACCTCTTCTTTTTTTTTTTCACTCCATATACTCTAAGTGCTTGCGGATCTGATGAATCGAACAATGAATAGGCGATTCTAGAGACGGTTTTGTGATAGCGAAGGATCTCCGTGGGTATCTTGGGTGTGAAGCGTGATGGCGACGATGAATCCTTTTTGATCTGTTGGGAGATGATGACCACGAGGACCCGTCGCAGCTGGTTGCGGCTAAGCTGATTATTGAGCCGAAGAAACCATCGGTCCCAGTGGCTAAGACGGCGGGTAAGCCGTCCGCCCAGGCTAAGATGCCTGGGAAGCCTCTACCGCCAGCTCAAGCTGGTAAGTTTATTTCATCTGATTTTGAATGTCATGATTAATTGATTGTTCTGATTTGTTCTGTTGATATAGGATTGTTAAATTATGTAGATTTTTACTAGACGACCATGAGCAAACAGTGCGTTGCAATATACTGTTGGTTGTTTTGATATGTACTAGTATGTTTTCGACTACTAGTGGAGTTTTGAGGATGCTTCTGTGCAAGCGTCTATTTAAGCTCCAGTTTAAATATTGGTGGTTCGTTTATCGAACTGATTGGCATAATTTTTGTATATTTGCTTCTTTTTCAATTGCTGCCTTTCCAGCCTATTTATAGTGTTGATCCTTGAATTGAAGTTAATCATGGACTCCTAGGATTTCCGATCTGCTTATTTGGGATCTTGATTTTACAATGTAGATGCACCTCTTACTATCATTTACTATTCCATAAGCCAATTTTGTTACTGGGGTCTGACTCTGATATTCTGTTGCAGTAAGGGAGGCGAAGTCTGAATCGGCACGTGGTGGCCGTGGTGGTGGTCGGGGTTTTAACCGCGATCGTGGTGCTGGTGGTGGATCCAACAGGGACTCGTCCACTTATGAAGATTCATATCGAAGCAGGGAAATCTCGACCGTTCAAGGTGCACCCAATGGAGACAACGGTAGAAATAATTTTGAGAGGCGTGGTGGCTATGGTGCCCCTCGTGGCTCGTTCCGTGGTGGTCGTCGGGGTGATTTTAACAATGGTGAGGATGGAGAAGGTGATCAGGATCGTTCTCGTAGGTATTATGACCGTCGTAGTGGAACTGGAAGAGGGTAAACATACTCAACACTCTGTTTTGTTTTTATTGAAGTTTTGTCCTTTCAAGTCAGTACATTGACATTTGCTCTGACATGTTGTTGGGAAAGTAATGAGCTGAAGAGGGATGGATCTGGCCGTGGGAACTGGGGAACTGAGGCTGATGAGCTAGCTCCGTAAGTATTTACTTACTGATATATTTCATCACCTAACCATGATCACGAAACATGCTAGTATTTTGTGGGTTTTGCCTTTTCTTAACAGTGTTATCAATTTTCCGCCATGGCGGCGCCATGGCGGAATGGCGGGGCGGGTTTTGAGAAATCCGCTATGAGTCGGCCGCTATTTGGCGGGGATCAAATGGCGCCGCCATTGCGGCCGCCATTACCATGGCGGCGGTGGCGGCGGTGGCGGAATTTGGCGGGTATGGCGGAAGTTTGGTTTTCTGCCACGTTTTAGGGTTTTTTATTTCAAGATGGAGACTGATTTATCCTTAAGAACGGCGGATTTTTTTGGGTCGGTAATATTTAGGGTTTCAGGGGCGATGGTGGGTAGGTGATGAGCTAGAGAAGACGATGGAATTTAATAATAGGTGAACTGTTTTGTTTAATGGGTTGGGCTTTGTATGTTTTAAAAGTGTTGGGCCAAATTAGTTATGTTAATATTCTCAGCTTTCTATTTAATAAAAGAACAAAAAGCAAGAACTTACAATTAAAACTTAATTATATTACCACGATTAGTACAAATCCTTTTCTTACTAGTTTTTAGTATCAATATATTTCTTAATTAGTAATTTCTTACTAGTTTTTAATATTATATATTTCTTAATTAGTAAATAAATAGCAATAGCCTACTATTACCTTCCATTGTATGATATACTTGATAATATTTATACCAATATGGTACAATTTTTTTTTTTGAGTCATTAAAAATTTTCTATATTGTTTTACATGTTTTATATGAATATGTTTTTAAATTATATATTTATTTAATAAATTAGCTGAACGTCCGAAAATGCACTGGAACTTAAACGTTCGTATTCGTTACTGTATCTGTTCCCGTTACGGCGAACCATGACTTTGTGTTTTTTAAACTAATGTCATTTTATATAGATTATTGGAATATTTTTAAAACATTGTTTACATTGCTATATATAAAATATACATATATTTTAAGTCCGCCATGGCTTCCGCCATTTTCCGCCACGCCATCCGCCATAGGAACATGGCGGTTTTTTGGCTTTCCGCCATGACCCGCCATCCGCCATCGATAACACTGCTTCTTAATATTGTCCACTAGTCTTCTGTGCACTTAACTATGTTGTATTCTATAGGGTTGCTCCTGACGCAGTTGAGGAAGGTGAGAAACCCACTAGTGACGAGAAGCCATCGGGAGAAGGCAATGCTGCAGCTGAGGGAGACAAGGAAGCTGGTAAAGCTGTTGTTGAAGAGAAGGAACCTGAGAACAAGGTGAAGGAACATTGCTTTTGAGTAGTTTATTGTAATAGGCTTTGATAATTACTTATGGACATAAATGTTCTGGAATCCATATTTAATCGAAATAATAATTTTGAGAGGATTAACTGTTCGTGCTAATTGCAGGAGATGACTCTAGAAGAATATGAGAAGGTTTTAGAGGAGAAAAGGAAAGCTCTTATTGCAGCTAGGACCACCGAGGAGAGGAAAGTTGACACCAAGGAGTTTGACTCCATGAAACCACTTGCGAACAAAAAAAGCAAATGATGATGTGTTTATTAAATTGGTATGTCTGCTTTTTCGAACCTTCTGAATGATCGCAATGATTTATTTCATATCATTACTCTCCTCTCTCTCGGTCTTCACAAGTGTATAGGTTCACATACAATGATTCTGTCTATTTTGCAGGGTTCTGAGAAAGACAAAAAGAAAGAGTTGGCGGAGAAAGAAGAAAGAGCCAAGAAGGTAATGTTCTTGAACACTATTTCCCGCCTATATGTGACACATGTAATGAGTGGGCAATTCCCTAGCACTGCGTGCATATTTTTTTGTAGCCTTTGATCTAATCCGAACTTCACTTCACTATCACATAGTCTGCAAGTGTACTACCTGCTTAACAATAACACCCCTTGCTATCATTTGTACTTCAGTATCACTAGACTAGTAAATTCTTTTTACTTTTCTTGTCTTGGTTTTATCAGTATCAAGACTTTTGGTTCCAAAAATTTTCTTTTTTTGTTGTTGTCAAATGAACACAGTCCGTGAGCATTAATGAGTTCTTGAAGCCTGCTGAAGGTGAGCAGTACTACAACCGTGGCCGAGGCCGTGGTGGTGGTCGTGGCGGTGGTTACAGCAGAGGTGGTGGTGGAAATGCCTCCGCCCCAGCAATTGAAGATCCCGGCCAGTTCCCTACCTTAGGTGGTGGCAAATGAGATCTCATCTGCGATATGTGCTTTTTTTTCCTATTGAAGAAGAAACTTACGCCTTTTTAAGTATTGTGTCCTAACTCCTATTATGTCGCGTGCGTTCTTTTTTCAGCTAGCAGTTTTGTGTCGGATTTTTTAATTTATCTGTGACTGCTCCAAAGTCTCGTTATGATAATTTTCGTTCGCAGTTTTACCTATTGGTTTTTCATGGCTCGACATTTTTTTTTTGGTTTCTATAGTATCCTAGGATAATTGAGTAGTGAACTGTTATGTCGAAAATGTGTTTGTTTCGAAGGGATGAGTGATGGTTGAGTGAGTGCCCCAATGACTTAACATGAACGCCATAAAAATTCGTTTTCATTTGGATCTTCTGACCTTTTTTGCTTATACGATTTCGGATGTGTACGCAAAAGGTAAGGAATAGGATAAAAAAAATAAAAAATAAAAAAAATGTAGAATGGACGCACCCAAACTCTCTCGAGGGTTGCTTGCACTCGAAACGTTCACTTTTATGATTCCTCATGCACCTTTTTAGTATCTTTATTTATCCAAAGAAATGAGGTGTTGGGAGAAAATTGAACATGCTTTTTTTTTTTCCACTCATTTATCATGTCAACGCTGTAGGATTCCATCTTATCTTGCAAACGTACATTGTCAGACTTTATATGTCGACTATTGTGACTTACAATCTGAGACTATATTACATTCTCAGTTCATTGTCTCATCAACTTGGTTCAAGATTTGCAATCATTAGGACATCACAAAGTCATTGATAACATAATTGTAGATTCAGTTTAAAAAACCGAAACAAGACAGACTCATCACATTCAAATTCACTCATAAATCCACGAGTGAAGGCTGCTCCTCCACTCGGCGATCCCTTCAGGGAACCAAAGCGCAATCTCCTTCCTCGCGCTCTCAACAGCATCACTTCCATGAATCACATTCCTTTTATCCCAAACAAGACAGATAAAATCTCAGATGCACAACTCAAATAACAGTCCAAATGCTTCCACATATGATACAAGAATATGAGCTGAAAAAAAAAGGTCATATTTTACCTGCCAATGTCAATGGCATAGTCACCACGGATGGTCCCAGGAGCAGACTCGGCTGGGTTGGTGGCTCCTATGATCTTCCTCCCAGTGGTGACTACGCCTTTTCCCTCCCAAACCATTGCAACGACTGGGCCAGAGATGATGTACTCTACCAGCCCGTTGAAGAACGGCTTAGCCGATAAATCAGCATAGTGCTGCTCAGCAAAGGGACGGTCCACAGTGATGAGCTTCAGACCTTTTTGCACACACAAACAAGATCGATGCTTATCTTATTAGCAGAATTTTAAGGAAAGAATCACAGGATTGAAATTGATTGTTTCTGTATTCTCTGTTCGTATGGAGAAGAGGAGAGTATACAAGTCAGTAAAGCAAGGAATGGTCTACCTTTCAGAGTGAAGCCTTTCTTCTCGAACCTTCCAATAATCTCACCAACCTGAAAACAAAACATGGATGCAATACAATTTCACTAGAGTCCTCTAGCAACAAAGGTAGAGAGATCTCCCCAAATTTACGAGAGATCTAATGGCGTCTAACCTCAATACGAAAAATCTGACTTTCAGAAGCTCAATTAAAAACTTGACAGAGCATAACCAAAAAAAATTCGAAACTCGTGGCATTAAATCGAGCAAAGAAGAGAGAGCTATCGAGACATACCAGGCCGCGCTGAACGCCATCAGGCTTAATCATGATAAAGGTCTGCTCCATCTCTGTGATTTCTCTCTTTCTTTCGAAGTGATGGATTTTCAGTACTACTGCTGAGTGCTGTGCGGCTCAGCTGGGATCAGTCTTATATATATCGAGGGATGGGCGGCGTTCAAAGAACCCTAATCGAACCTCTCCGTTAGAATATTCTTTATTCATCTCTATTTTCTTTATAGCTTTTTGCTTTTCATTGTTGTAAATATTCCTAAAATAAATGATTCCTTTTATTTTACTTTTTTTTTTATTTATTCTAATGCATTTTTCTTCATATTTTATTATACTTTTCTCATAAGTCTCGCTCGCATATATGATTTGGAGAAATATTGCGTTATATAAGATTATTACCAGTAAAAAAAATGAAGAAATCAATTCAAACACATACAGTACTAAATTAATAGCTAACTGTGTTGGGACTATTAAATTTAAATAAGTTAGAGAGATATTAATATATCGATAAATTAATATTTATCAATTAAATAACCTCTTAAATTCAGTTATCTCTTAATCCATGCTAATGGCGGACTTAATCAAATGAGATATGAATGGGTATATATCTTCATATTACATACAATTAAATCTTGTAAGATGATATATCAATACTAACATTCATCGTTTTATTTGTTGTAATGATCTTTTAAATATGTGACATGGTGGTCGTAACGAAGGTCATAAAAAATATTTTATAATTGTAATATTTTAGCAAATTCATAATATTTATAATTATAATATTTATGAACTATTAATTTAAAATTTTAAGGGGATCTAAAATTTATAAAAGGATTTTCTAAAAAATTATTATCTTATTATCTTATCCAATTTGATGGTTTTTTATCAGGCTGGAGTCCGAATTAAAAGATTTTAATTATTTTAGAGGTTTTAATTCCAAACGAGTTTATAAATTAGGAAAAGGAAATTACAGTTACCACCTCTAATCCAAACTTTATAATAGCCGAATTTACGCTTCAATAAAAATTTACGAAATTGCCATCTTATCTTCAACACACGGAGAAAATCCCCCAAAATTCACTCATTTCTACATCCCAGCTAAAACCCTACCCCTCTCTTATCAGGCCTGAGCCATGCTGCTTCAGCAAACTGCGCCAAAACCGCCATTAAATCTCCACCAAGAACACGACAAGCTCGCATGTTTCTCGCCGACGGTCCCCAATGGCCTCTCATTCTCATCGATGCTTCTTCAGAACCAAATATTTGTGCTCAGGCGTCATCTCGTACTTTCTCGCAAGACCCATAAAAATCACGTGCTCGTAGCGCGGTCGTCGCCGGCGTCGAACGTCCGCAGTTACGGCACAAATGACTATGAGAAGAGGCCTGTTCTTAAGTGGAACGCCATCTTCAAGAAGGTATCGACGATGCCAGACCCTGGCGCCGGCGCCGCTTCTGTGCTGAATCGCGTGGAAAATGAGGGGAAAAAACTGACGAAATGGGAGCTTTCTAGGGTTGTCAAGGAGCTGAGGAAGTTTAGAAAGTTCAAATACGCTCTCGAGGTAACCGAACGATCGATCAGTAGTTTCAGAGATTTATTGTTGAATTTTGGATTTTTTGCATCTTGTGCATTGAGTTGTCTGTACGTGTTTGCCGTGCGTGCGGCCGAGGATGGAGGGTGAACTCATTCATTCGATTTCGATTCTTTTCTACTTTTCGTTTTTGAGATAAAGCATATCCAAATTACGAAGGGTACTGAAGTAGAGTGCTTGATAATCTGGCTTATGCTTATGCAAGGAGATAAAGAATGATAATAGGTGGATTATTACAGCGACTCATAACCAACAATCTCTTTGCGATAATTTCACAGGTGTACGAATGGATGAACAACAGGCCAGAGAGGTACAGAGTAACCACGAGCGACACTGCAATTCAGCTAGACTTGATCGCCAAAGTACACGGCATCTCAAGCGCTGAAAAGTACTTCCATAAGTTGCCAGACGCCTTAAAGGACAAGAGAATCTATGGTTCCCTCCTCAACGCCTATGCCCGAGCGAAGCTTCGTGAAAAGGCCGAAGCCCTAATGGACGACATGCGAAAGCGGGCGTACGCCAGCCACTCCCTTCCCTTCAACGTGATGATGACTCTCTACAACAACCTCGGGGTGCATGAGATGATCGAGTCCCTAGTCTCAGAAATGAAGGAGAAGAACTTAGCTTTCGACATCTATACATACAACATATGGCTGTCCTCTCGTGGTACCCATGGCTCCATCGAAGAAATGGAGCAGGTTTTTGGGCAAATGGAAATGGACCCAACCGTAAATCCCAATTGGACTACCTACAGTTCGATGGCCACTGTGTACATCAAGCTTGAGAAGTTCGATAAAGCTGAAGAGTGTCTGAAGAAGATCGAGGGTATGATGACGGGGCGGGACCGTGTGCCTTACCATTACCTCATCAGCCTCTATGGAAGTGCCCGTAAGAAGGAAGACGTGTATAGGATTTGGAACACTTACAAGTCCTCTTTCCCAAACGTTACGAATCTTGGGTATCACTCGATCATCTCTTCCCTGGTCAGAATGGAGGATATCGAAGGGGCTGAAGAGGTTTACGACGAATGGCTTACATTGAAGTCCTCCTTCGACGCTAGGGTCGGGAATCTGCTGCTGAGCGCTTATGCGAGGAGGGGTTTGGCCCAGAAGGCGGAGACGTTCTTCGATCAGATGGTTGAGATGGGAGGAAAGCCTAATGCTGTGACTTGGGAGATTCTTGCGGAGAATCACGTCAGGGAAGGGAAGGTATCCGAGGCTTTGTCCTGTCTGAAGAACGCTGCTGAGTCAGAAGGGACGAAGAAATGGAAGCCTAAGCCAATCAACGTCTCTAACATCCTTAGATTCTGCGAGGAAAAGGGAGATATGGGGATTAAAGGTGCCTTGGTAGATATTCTTCGGCGACAGGGATGTTTTGATGATGACAAGTATATGTCTTATGTTCCCTTGTCTGTCGGCGGGGATGTTAGAAGGGATGCCTTGCCTTCGGCGGCCGATAGTGATGGTGATGGCGATGGATCTTATGATCTTCTTGACCAGCTTCAAGAGAGTTTCTGAGGGTTTTTCAACAAAGGCATACAAAATCGTCAAAGATTGTTGTAACTTTATAGAAGATAATCAAGAGAGAGAGAGAGATTGGCCGTGTAGTGTTGTTTATGTAAGAAGAAGCTCGTATTGGTAAAGCCTGGTTTCACGAGCTCTTTTTCTGTTTTTCCAATCTACATTTGTTACACAAGAAAAAGTTGCAACATTTCTGTTCTAGAAATTATGCTAAAGTTCCAACCTTTGCTAAAGATTGAGAAGTTTGCACTTAAATAGAGGGTGTAGGTTAGGTAGGGAGGATGATTTTATACTGTATTAGGTTTAGTTAGGTTTACATAATGGAGGGTATAAATTTTCTGGGGTGTTTGGTTGAGGGATTTAAATAATATTTTGTGGATGAGTTTAAATAATACTGGGTAATGACATTCAGTTACAAATTTACCCTTGTTTTTGCATGGAGAGGGAGGGAGGGAGAGAGAATGGAGGGAGAGAGAGGATGGGAGGGAGACAAGATTAATTATTAAGGAAAAAAAGGAAAAAATAAAGGAAAATTTATTAAAAATAATCCATCCTATTGAGTTTCTTCCAAAAATAAATCAACCTTTAGATTATTTCAGAATAAACCAACATATACTAATTATCTTCTCAAATTGAACCTTAAACTCACACAACCTATCCAACGGGTTAAACTTATCTCTTTTTTATTCTTCTCCTTTCTTTTTTATTTCATTTTTTCTATTTTGTTTTTAATTAAATTACATATACCGGTAACTACGTGTAACTTATAAATATTTTTACACATAATTAAATTAAAAAATGATGACAAAATTAAACATAAAATCTTAAATGAAAATTTAAACAAAATTATTATGTCTAACTTACTATAATATTTTTAAACAAAAAATTACTATAAAAATAAGTTTAATAAGTTTATATATCAGTGCATGTCGAGTGATTAAAAATAAGTTTTCAGATATCGAAAATGGTATCCGTATCCGGTCCGGTTTTAATCGGATATCCGCTTTATTCGGATATGTTAAACAGATACCTGCATCCATTTTTTAAACCTAATTTTTCTTTTTTTATTATTGTTATTATTATTTTCTTTTCAAAATCATTTTTTTATATATTTTTCATATCTGTGAATTTTATGATTCAAAATTACATAATAAATAATAAACACAATACCAAAAAAAAATTAGTTTTTTACTTGCATATCGATTTTTCATGTTTTTATATTTCAATTCTATAACAAGTCTTTTGCAATAATAAAACAAATAAATTTAAATATTCTCCTATGAGAATTTATTTTTCCTTTTAGACCATTTTTCTTTTTGGCTATTATTTTAGTTTTTTATTATTTTTTAAATATAAAACCGAATACTGGATATCTGATTTTTTAAATAATTGTTCATTTTTCTTCACTATCCTTATCCGATCCGGTTTTTAAAATTGGATATCCGTTTTCTCGAGTTTTAAAATCGGATACCGGATCAGAATCCCATTTCCGGATATTCTGCTCGAACACCGGTCATGTAGAAACAACAAAACGACAAAACAATTAAAAGAAATAATAAAAGAAAATGGAATAGAATAAAGGGAAGAAGAATAAAATACAAAAAAGAATATTTCAAAAAGAAAAAGAGCAGCGCCACTTGGATTGGCACCATAACAAATAAATAAATGTTAATAAATGAAAAAAACTAAAAGAAATGATATTTAACCGGTTGAATAGGTTTCAAGTCACCTGAGTTTAATTTGAGAAGAGAATTAGTATAAGTTGGTTTGATCTTTCGTTCTCTGCTCAATAGACAATATTTATTTGGCTCAGCAACTTTATCCCAAAGTTGTTGGGCACGTAAATTAAGGTGACATTATTATAATAATATAGATAATGAAAAGGTAAAAATGTATATTTTAACACGTCTTTTAAGAATATTTAATATTATTATATTGATTGTTTGTGATAGTTTTTTGCTAAATAAGGAAATGTGATAAAATTATCGGGACGTCCGAAATGAAAAAGTGTGATAAAATTAGCTGGACGGAGGGAGTATATTTTTATTATATAATTGTTTTTGTCAGTAGAAATAGAGTAGATAAAACTTGTCCATATTAATGACGTAATAAGCCCGTGGAGTTGACGTTGGGCTGAATATCGATTTGTCTATATAATTGTTAACGTTTTTTTATGACGCTATAAACATCTACGTCAGCCGATCGACATCCATTTCCCACAAAGATCAAACAATTACAAAACCCTAAATTTCATCTCGACATTACAGGTAAAAAGCCTAAATCCGACTTAGACGGTAGAACTGAAAAGACAAATGTTCACATTGATTGTTTGATGGGAGTCAACATTCGCCTGTTTTCACTGTCCTAATTTGATCGTTGGATTTCGTTGCAGTTCCGAGGAATCTCTGTTTTTTTTAGGAAAGCATTGAATTTATGTCCCGCAATCCGTCAAGAGCTGATAGGAGTGAGTATAGAAATACCGGCCGATCAGGTAGCTCCGGTCATCAGAGGCAGTTTTACGACAGCGGCGCTACTAAAGGCGGTGGTGGTGCTCCTCCCACCGCCGTTGGTAATCGCAGGTGATAAAGATGTCGAAATGGGTTTCTTTATCCGAAATTGGTTTCATGCTCGGTTATAGACTGTTTTGATGGTTTTCCTTGGTCGGTCTTTTTTCAGTTCCAAGAAGTATAACATCAGTGAGGGAGGGCAACCAGGTCAGAAATATGCCAGTAATGTAGAGACCTGCTATTCGAATCCTGCGCCGAATGGTGCTCATGAGCGAACAACACAGACTCAGAGTACATGATTCAAATTTCTTCTCTTTTTTTTTTTTTTTTTTTTTTTTTTTTTTTCTGATTTGGATAATGCTATTGGATCCTCTGGATTATATGTCGAGAATATTCCTTTCTTCATATGAATTATATTGCTATTAATCACTTTTCAACAAGATCATTCATTCAGTTTGAACTTTTGTCTCTGGTGGGAAGTTTTAGAACTTATAAGCAAAGTCAAGCTGGTTGTTTTTATTTAAAGCTCTGTGTTGGTTTCTGACTAGTTCAAGCTGATTTGGTTTTTTTATGTAAAGTTTCATAATTAGGTTCTGATTTCTGAGTGGGTCGGGCTTTAAACTGTGTTTTGTTTCAGGAGTTTCTGGTGCACCAGCCGCCATTATGTCAACTGCTGTTGAACCATCGGAGACTACGTCTCAGAAAAAAACGCAAGTTGTTCCTTGCGCTCCACATTCTGGCATCTCGGCTTCTGCCACTAATTCCGAGTCTCATGTCCCCAAGATGCCTCCAAAAGGTATTAGAGACCAGAATTTTCTCTTGTTGATTGATTTTCTAGATCACTGTAATCTGTGCCATTGATGAATATTGATTTTACTTGATTAGCTCCAGAAGATGCATCTAAGACATTTTCTCTGCAGTTTGGGTCCTTGAGTCCTAGTATTGTGAACAAGAAGCAGGTATGTGACAATTTCTGGAAACTGGCTCATCTTCTCTCTTATTTTTCTCATTATAATTTTTCATTCACTTCACAAGGACGAGGGCACTTTGCATGTTTCCTTGCCGATACCTGCCAGAACTAGTTCTGCTCCACCAGACTTGGATGAGCAGAGAAAGACTCAGGTTTGTGGTTCTCCTATCAACACATTAACTGTCATAATGTTGCATTTTGCATTTTGCATTTTAAATGCAAAGATGCATGTTACAACTGAGATGATCTCATATGTAGTGTATTTCTTCGATGGACGCTGCCTTATATTTTCCTTTTTATCGGTAGAAAATAGCTTAAGCATGTTCTTATTATATACAGTTTGTTTCAGACTCTTCTGATCACCCTACCTTCTTTGGATAAACCATTGTGGATAGCATAAATGATAAAAACGCCGTAGATGATATGATAAAAGATCGTCGATCGACTCCCTGAGCTGGAAGCTTTTGGAACAGCTTGTATGTTGTGATAATTAGAATTTATTTCTTTCCTTACTCCTAACAGGTACGGCATGGTTCTTTAATGCCCCCTCCGTCACTTCAAACTCCAACCGCCCCCAAGGTGCAATTGTCTAAAAATGACGAAAGAGCTCCTGACGATCCGAATTCTGGTCAGGCACCATCAGTGATTAACTCCAAGAGGGATGGCCAAGTTTCAGCTGCCCAACCTGTGATGCATACACAGAAACAGTCGCTACATCCCATGGCCATGCAACCTCCATTTCACCAACAGCATGTTTCTGTTCAGTATGGTGGTCTCCATCCTCAGTTACAGTCCCAATTCGGGCCTGGAACCTCTTCGCCCATGCCCATGCCCATGCCCTTACCTATTGGTAATTCAACAGTTTCACATTCGATGTTCGTTCCCGGCCCACAAATGATGCAGACTCCGGGAATGATGCATCATCAGGGCCAGCCCATAAACTTCTACTCACAAATGGGCCATCAGTTACCCCCTCAGATTGCTCAGCAGTCCCCATTGAAATTTGGTGGAAGCTCTCGCAGAGCTGTGAAGATAACTCACCCTGAGACTCACGAAGAGTTAAGGCTGGACAGCTCACCGGTTCCTAAGCCACCCACCAGTGTTCTTCTTCACTCACAATCCCCTCATATTCCTATGAACTTTTATTCAAATCCTTATAGTGGGGCTCCAGTTTTCATGAATCCTTCTACTCAGCCACCAAGATCGTATAACCAGGTGTGTTACTTTTTAACATGCTGCTGCCAAACCAATTGATAAACTATATTTCGCTTGGTCCCGTAAACGAAGTACAAGGATGGTAGAGTATGTCGTTTCATTTGCAGGTGACAATTAAACCTCCTGTTAGCTCTCAGGTGAGTAAAGATATGGGTCCTTCAATTTCTACTTCAGTTGGAAAGACCGATCCTCCCAAACCTCAAAAGTTACATGGGGAGGATCTGAGTCATCCTCAGAAGAAGGTAATGCCCTCATCATTGAGTTCAACCCCAGAGTCCAGATCTAGAGTAGGAGCAACATCTGAGTCTGCCTCCTCAGCTGCACCAATTAACATGGATAAAAATTTGACATCGGTTTCAGCCTCCGTGGATAATTCTCCATCGTTGTCACAAAGTTCCCCTGGCGAAGAAACAGTAGGAGTGTTTGCTACTGAACCAACTGTTGATAAACAAAAAAAATCACACAGCATTGCGCATCAGCATCAGGTAATCCATGATTGTTTATTGGCCAATTGCAGTCTTTGACAGTATTTGTTTCGTCTTGAATGCGATTCTGCTATAATTTCAGGGAGGCGGACTGGGTGTCGAGGTCCTGGATCCAAAATCTATATCTTCTGGAACCAACTCAGTTACTGAAGCTGATAAAGAGCCGCTATTACCTGGTGATACTGCTTCCCTTGAGCCTTCTAATTCAACTAGTATGGGCTCTGAAGAAGGAAAGGCAGATGGTGAACCTATAACCTGAAGTGTCGAACCGTGTTACAATATAGTCACATTACATATGACATCACTTTCTCTTGAATTTGCAGAAACCTCTAGGAGGGTGGAGGAGAGCTCTTATCACGATGCTGTACTATCCGCTGGTGGTGGTTTAGTTGAACACTCGGAGACAGAACCAGATGACTCCTCAAGTTGTCGAGGGAATGATATTAAGATGAATGATGAAGCAGTCTCACAACAGAAATCAAGTAGTCGAAATATTGAGAGTTCTGGATCAACTTCCAGTCAATTGGTGCAAGACGATAAAGTTTTTGATTCAGTTTTATCGCCAAGATTACTTGATAATGTTGATAAAGGAAAAACTCATTCAGAGCCTTCTCTTTCTAATGATGATGCAAGGCATAAAAATGAAGGCATTGAGAATCCCGTGGATATAATAGTCTCCTCTGATGCAAACGTTGTGAAAACTGCTGCTCCAAGGGGGAAGAAAGAACTGTATAGAAAAGCAGAAGCCGTTGGTACAAGTTCTGATCTGTACATGGCATACGTGGGTCCTGAAGACAAGAAAGAAATTGCAACTTCTGCAGATGTCTCTGATAGGAGTTTGAGCGTCCATGCAAAGCAGAAATCTGTCGGTGAGACCAAAGAGAAATCTGGTGAAAAACCCCATCTCGTTAAAGTGGAGCCCGATAACTGGGAAGATGCTGCTGAGATCTCTACACCGCACTTGGAACCATCAATGAGTAGGAATCTGGATACTTATGAAGACACGAAAGGATTAACCATTAAAACTTACTCCAGAGATTTTCTCTTGAAATTTAAGGACCATTGCACTGATCTTCCAGTGGGATTTGAAATATCAGCCAATGTAGCCGATGCTTTGATGACCTCTAGGGGCAATGCCAAGTCCCAACCTAGCCCCAGGCGTAAAATTGACAAGCAAACTGGGGGAGACGAGGACAAGTGGATTAAATTTCCTGGGCCTCTTATGACCGGGCGAGGAGACATGAGGGGAGATTTTGGATACTCAGGTCATTACTCGGATCTTGGTGGATTCCCTCCCGGCCAAGGAGGCAACTATGGAGGTGCTATGAGGAACCGTCGAGCTCAGATGCCATTGCAATATTCCGGGGGAATCCTAACTGGGCCGATGCAATCCCCTAGTCCCCAGGGAGGTTTGATGAGTAATAATTCTGATTCCGACAGGTGGCAGAGTGGCAGTGGTTTTATGAAGGGGTTGATGCCTTCTCCTCAAACACCTGTACCAGTGATGCACAGAGCAGAGAGAAAGTACGAAATTGGCAAGGTTTGAAGAAGAAGCAAAACAGAGGCAGTTGAAGGCCATCTTGAATAAGCTCACACCTCAGAATTTCGAAAAACTTTTTCAGCAGGTTAAAGAAGTTAATATTGATAATGTTGTGACTCTCTCAGGAGTGATAGCACAGATCTTCGATAAAGCTTTGATGGAGCCTACCTTCTGTGAGATGTATGCTGACTTCTGCTTCCGCCTTGCGTCGGATCTACCCAATTTAAGTGTTGGCGATGAGAAAATCACTTTCAAGAGGCTGCTTCTGAACAAATGCCAAGAAGAGTTTGAGAGAGGAGAAAGGGAAGAAGAAGAGGCTAATAAATCCGAGGAGGATGGTGAAAACAAACAGACGGCAGGAGAGAGGGAGGAACAAAGACTCAAAGCTCGGCGACGCATGTTAGGTAACATTAGACTCATCGGGGAGCTTTACAAGAAGAGGATGCTTACTGAAAGAATCATGCACGCCTGCATAAACAAGTTGCTGTATCAAAATCCCGATGAGGAGAATATCGAAGCATTATGCAAATTGATGAGCACGATCGGAGAGATGATAGACCATCACAAGTCAAAAGATCACATCGATGCCTATTTTGACATGATGGCTCAAATGTCCAACAACACGAATCTTTCTTCCAGAATCCGATTCATGCTGAAAGACTCAATTGATCTGAGGAAGAACAAATGGCAGCAGAGGAGGAAAGTTGAAGGCCCAAAGAAGATCGAAGACGTGCACAGAGATGCGGCACAAGAAAGGCATGCACAGGCTGGCCGATTGGCTCGTGTTCCAAGCATGGGTAGTGGCTCGGCTAGAAGAGGTGATTTTGCTCTGCGGTCTCCCAGCATACTATCACCACAAGGTGGCAGTTTCCGAGCCCCACCACCACAGTTACGTGATTATGGATCTCAAGACATTCGAATGGACGACAGACATTACTCTTCTGATAACCGTACTGTTTCTCTACCTTTGCCACAAAGGGCCATTGGCGATGAAACCATTACACTTGGACCTCAAGGTGGTCTAGCACGGGGTATGGCCTTTAGAGGGCAACCATTGGTGCCTAATGCTCCCATAGCTCATATGCCAGGACAAAATGTGTTTGGCTCTGGGCCCCAGGGAGCGGTTTATGGACAAAGAGAGACGGATAGGTTTGGCGCTCCTTACTATGACCAAACGTCGCATCCCAACAGAAATAGAGATGCGAGAAACACAGATCGTGGTGATAATAGATCTCGTCCTACTACTCCATCTGATCGAAGTGGAAGTGGGCCCCTGACTGGTTCGCAGGGGGTATCTTCAGGGAATGTTTGGCCCGAAGAGGTTTTGCGAGAAAAGTCATTATCTGCTATCAAAGAATTCTACAGGTATTATCGCGTGTCTGATGTTATCTTCCTCTTCTATTCGTTTTCCAAGCATGCATTTGAAAATTGGGAATGCTGGGCTTAGTTTCGTAGCCCTTAGATTTATGCACTGGCATCAACGACGTCTTTTGTTTTTGCAGTGCAAGGGACGAGAATGAACTTGCTCTATGCATCAAGGAAATGAACTCCCCTAGCTTTTACCCTATAATGATTTCTATCTGGGTTGCGGATTCTTTCGAGAGGAAAGGCATGGAAAGGGATCTCTTGACCAAGCTTCTCATCAACCTAACGAAGCCAGACCTTCACATGATCAGCAAAGAACAACTTATCAAAGGGTATTGTCTGATTCTTAACCTACAAGTCTGTCGACTATGCATAACCTCAAAACATTTCTTTTTTCTTTCCTCCGTGAACAGTTTCGAATCTGTCCTTGAAATATTGGAGGATGCAGTGAATGACGCCCCTAAAGCAGCCGAGTTTCTTGGTCAGACATTTGCAAAAGTAATAGTGGAAAACATTGCATCGCTTGCGGAAATTGGAAGATTAATACAAGAAGGTGGGGAAGAACGAGGTCGGCTTGTCGAAATAGCTCTCGGGGCAGAAGTACTTGGAAGCACTCTCGATATGATCAAAGAAGAAAAAGGCGATGATGTGCTAAACGAGATTATTTCGAGCTCTAGTTTGCAGTTAGAAGACTTTAGGCCGCCGGCAGGTTCGAATAAAACACTTAGAATAGATAGGTTTATTTAGCTAAATGATATCTTTTTGCCCCTCTATGAGAGGAATTTTTCTGCCGTTGAAGCTCTCAATTAGGTTTCGAATAGACTGATGTTTTTTAGTTTATGAGCAGGAAATTATCATAATTTGTTTTAAATCTTGAAGGGGTTTAAGGTGTTAATCGAAGCACAGCTTAAAATCATATCTCATATATGGCAGCAGCGTTATAAGTTATATACTATTGGATATCTGCCAATGGATATATTCTGCAATAAGAGTTCATTGCTTACTGGATTTTTTTACTTAGCTTGGAGAGTTCGATTCAATTACTCTTTTACTTCTCACTGTAATTATTTTCAGAAGAAATGTCACTTTACTATTTCTTTCTTTGAAGAGGTAATTAGTGAACAGCAAGTCTTTCGCCAACTCCCAAGTCCACGCAATAGACAAAAAAAGATTCATATAATTTGATGATTATTAAAAATAAAGAACAAGATTTTATCTTCTTGGTCAGTAGGACAACCCATACTTAATTTTGTACACAGTGACATTGGGCACTACTGAGCATGATATCGATTTTGTTTATGCTGACAAAGAAGGTAATTTCCATATTTATACGTAAATGGCAACGACACCATAGGAAAACTATAAATTCATATAATTTGATGATTATTAATAATAAAGAACAAGATTTTATCTTCTTGGTCAGTAGGATTACAATTAGCAGTCCTCAGGCCTCGTCGAAAGTGAAAGCTCTTGAGGTATGATTAAAAGTGGAATTAATGTTGCATTTAATTCCAACGTGCAGTCTTCCCTCAAAAGTTGCCTGGTGCAAACCATTTTTCCTGCTTTAAATGTGGAATTAATGTTTCTAGAATCTGTGCTCTAATTCATGTTACGAGCATGTAAATTTGACGATTATCTCATGTAATATTTTCCACAATAGAGTAGGGTCCATCAAAGTCATAATTTTCATTTTTTTTAAACCACGTTCAAGGCTTAAGCTATCACTTGAAGAGAGATGTTTACGTCGCAGTCTCTGAGCTTTAAGGAAACTGATTCTTGAATAAGACCTTGAAGTTGTTAGCCTTAAAAAAGGGGGAAATAAGGAAAAAATGAAGTGTTTCTACTACTTCAAAAATAAAAGCAAGAATCGAGCACAAAAATCTGCGTCTGAACTGAAAGAACAGAGCAAATCTGACCCAACAGAAGCAAAAGGACAGATTAAGTCGCCCGCTTCTTCATCTCCTCCTCGAAGAATAACAGAAATATACAGCGAGAGAGCCCATAATTTGAGAGTTTTCACATATTCCGAACTAAGAAAAGCTACGAACAATTTCAACATATTACTCAAGATTGGCGAAGGCGGTTTTGGGACTGTGTATAAAGGAAGTATCAAGAGCTGTGATGGAGATGGAAAGCCTATGATAGTTGCTATCAAGAAGCTCAACAGAGATGGCTATCAGGTATAATAATAATGATAATAGCTTTAGGCTCTTATACAACAGAAACTAGAATGATTGGTCATTATTTGATTTGAATTTGAATAACATAACAGGGACATAAACAATGGGTATCAGAAGTACAGTTCCTAGGCGTTGTGAACCATCCGAATCTTGTTAAACTCATAGGATATTGCGCTACGGATGGAGATAGAGGCATACAAAGGTTACTAGTGTACGAATACATGCCTAATAAAAGCTTGGAAGATCACCTTTTCAACTGGGATATTCCATCACTGTCGTGGGATCGAAGGTTGCAGATAATGCTCGGAGCAGCTCGGGGATTAGCTTACCTGCATGAAGAATTAGAAATTCAGGTCATTTTCCTAAGACGTAAAGAAGAATCGATGTTGATGACGAACTCGCATTCCATGCTTTACGTTGGTCTTTACATTTATAATTTTAGGTCATTTATCGAGATTTTAAGGCATCGAATATTCTGCTGGACGAAGAGTTCACACCAAAGCTTTCTGATTTCGGGCTTGCCCGAGAGGGACCAACTGCTGACAACACTCATGTTTCTACTGCAGTATGTGATAAACTATATGAGCTGAAACACATCATCGTGCTTTCTTAATCGTAAGAAGAGATGTTGAAACATAATGGTGAAAATATTCTTCCCAACCTGGCACGAAAACTTACACTGCACAGCCTTTCCCAAAATCTCAGCAATTCAAATGTGCAATATTTTACTACGTTAGATTAATCTCCTTTCTGTGTCTGCAAATATTCTTGGTCCCATCCCAATATATGAACTAATACTTCTTTGTCTGTTTCTATAGGCAGTTGGAACACATGGTTACGCTGCTCCCGACTATATAGAGACAGGACACCTCACCTCAAAGAGCGATGTCTGGAGCTTCGGTGTTGTTCTGTATGAAATTTTATCGGGAATAAGATCCCTAGAACCTCACCGGGCAAGATCAGAGCAGAAACTCTTGGAAAGGGTGAAAAATTTCCCAGCTGATAGTCGTAAATTTGGATTGATAATGGATCCACGACTTGAAAATCAGTTCCTGCTTAGTGCACCTCGCAAAATAGCTAAACTAGCCGATTGCTGCTTGTTGAAAAGTGCCAAGGATAGACCCACGATGAGCGTTGTGGTGGAAACCCTCATGGAAATAACATCAGAGGTTCCAGATGTTGAAAATCAACTGACACGGTATTCTGAGGATGCTGAAATCAAGGACGTCGGCGAAGAAATGCCTGCAAAAGAGATGGTATTGTCAGAATCGGCGAGAAGGCGTATGGCGCATTTGGCTAAAATTAGCGAGAATCTCGATGGAGTTGGTCGACGAAAGTTTATGATCATGCAGAGGGAAGACGTGACTTGAAATCGTTTTCTTATTCAGTTCATGATAAGAAATTTTTCCTCTTGTCAAAAGGGTTATGATGTACTTGACTCATTTGAATATGAATATATGGTGTTGATATAATTAAAAACTGCATCAAAGCCTCGGAAGATCAGATACAGCAAATAAGTTAAAAAGAAGGAAACTGGCAGGTACTGCGCTTCCGCTGCAACTTTACAACGAAATAGAATACCCAAGTAAAAGCACTGAGGAATGCAGATTCTAATAGTATGCATTCTGCGAATTAACATGCAGTAAAAAGAATACGAACCTTTTCAGCGATTCAATCAACCAACGTATTCATAAGAGGTTTCTGCTTCATAGTCGAATCCTGCCATGGTCATCCAAGTTGGTGGCTGCAAACTATGTGACCACAATGATCCAGGTCACAGTTACTTGCTAACTACAGCCATATTTATGCTGGCCCTGGCCTCTCATGCAGGTAAATCAGACCGAAACAGAACCTTTTTCAGTATTACTGTTTCTTCGTATGAGGTCATACGTTATATACATAAGGAAGTCAAGAAACAGACTCTTCCCCGTTATCCCCTTAGTGTGATCAACATCCTCCTGTAAATCGCTATATGCTTTCTTCACTATTTTGAATGTCGTCTCATCAAACCCAAATGAAATATCTCTCAGCTTTTGTGCCCACATCAACGTCCTCTGAGGTAACCCTTGCTTCCTTAGGTTAGACAGCAACAAGTTTGTAGTTACCAAGTCAGGAGAAAAAGCTATCTTAAGCAACTTTGCTGTCAAGATCATGGCACTGTCGAGTATATTGTGACAGATCCCAGTCAACAGCGTATTATAGGTTACTGTATCAGGAACTACTCCAGAAGAAACAAGTTCATCGAACACCATCACAGCTCTGTTCATTTTCTGGCTTCTAAAGTACCCGTGAATCTGTATGTTGTACGTTGTGACATCAGGTTCCCAACCACTCGACAGCATTCTTTTCGCAATATCCTCAGCGTTGAGAAGGTCAAACTGCTTGCAGAACCCGTCGATCAAGGTGTTATAAGTCAAAATGTCTGGCGTGAATCCATGTCTGAGCATTTCTATGTAGGCATCCATGGCTGATTTCATTTTCCCCTTTTTACAGAAACCATGGATTATTATATTGAACGTGTTTGGATCGGGCACGAGGCCTCTCTCCCTCATCTCCATCTCCAGTCCCAAAGCCTGGTTGAGCTTTCCCAATCTGACAACGCCATGAATTAATGAGTTGTAAGCAAAGTTATTAGGCACGAGTCCTTTTTGGATCATTTCCAACAGCTTGTCATAAGCGTCTTCGACGTAGCCTCCTTTAGAGAGCCCATCGATGAATGCAGAAAAAGCAACAATATCAGGAGCCATGCCAAGAATCTCCATTTCTTCCCACATAAGATAAGCTCCCCTCATGTCCCCTGTCTTAAAATAAGCATCCATAACAATTGTAAAACAAACTTTACTCATCGGGTAACCTTCTTTATCATCTCGTATATAAGAGATTTGGCTCGTTCAAGTCTTCCTGTTTTAGCTAAACCGAGAATAAGTGAAGTATAAGTGGAAACCGAAGGAGTCAACCCGTACTTCCCCATGATTTCGTATACTTCAAAAGCTTGCTCCTCTAACCCTTCCCTACCATATGCAGAGATTAAGGAGTTGAATGCCATCACGCTAAGCTGAATCCCTTTTCCGAGCATACTCTGCATTAATTCCAAGGCTTCGTCTAATCTTCGAGCCAAAGACAGCCCCCCAACGGATACATCAGCCACTAAAGATTCGGGAACAAACCCTCTCACTGATAAGTCCGTTAACAATCTGTCACCATCCTCTTCATTGCCATATTTGTAATGTCCCAAAGCTAAAATGTTAAAAGTGATACAATCGGGAGACACACCTTTCGTCCTCATTTCTTCGTAAAGAATATTAGCTTGACTGATGTCTCTTGCCTTGACATACCCATTCATCAGAATGTTGTACAATCTGGTTTTTGGAACTATGCCTACTCCTTTCAACATATCAAAGACTTCTCTTGCTTCGGCAATCCTACCCTCTCTGCAGAAGGCATTGATGATCGTACCAAACGTTGAGGGAGTGGGATTGCAGCCGTTTTTGAGCATCAAACGCACCCAATTCAGACTTTCCTTAGTCTGCCCTCTAACACAGTAGGCATTGATCAGAATATTGTAACCATACACATCAGGGTTCCACCCAAACCTGTTCATTATGTAGAACAAGCTCTCTCCGATGCGAACTTGCCCTCTTCTGCAAAAGCAAAGAATCATCATGTTATAAACGTAAAGGGAGGGTCTGGGTCCTTTACGTATCATATCCCTCAATAACTTCCACGCATTACCGTCGTCACCAAATCTAAGCAACAACTTCAACAGCATACAAACTGCTGAAATGCTAGGCCTACCGCTGGCTTGTCGAATCCTTTCAACTACCTCCAAAGCATGATAGCTCATTCCTGCATTTGTAAAGGCACGCATCAATGCATCAAGAATGTAAAAATCAGATGCATTTCTGTAACACCCTTCCAATAAAATTTCAGAGCTTTTTTCAGTTCCAAGTTCTTGAACCACCCACGTTAACATATCCTGAGCTAATAGCCTCATCCCTTTGGCCACTAACGAATCCACCACAAAGCAACATTGTCGAACTACATCGTCGG
The DNA here is from genome assembly GCA_027422505.1 of Craterostigma plantagineum. Lineage (NCBI taxonomy): Eukaryota > Viridiplantae > Streptophyta > Magnoliopsida > Lamiales > Linderniaceae > Craterostigma > Craterostigma plantagineum. The sequence continues at coordinate 1,338,332 of JAPQWV010000126.1, read as the reverse complement.
AACAATCACGAAACACATACTTAAAAAATGAAAACGCTGCGAAGTTATCGTCCATCGACTCCACGATGTTTACGAGAATGCGTGGGCAGAAATTGCGGGAAAATTCACGCAAGTCATTGCCATGCCCGAGTTTGACCATCTTTGAAATCGCAACGGCTAGCCTACGCCGCTCGTAAGAATTAATCACATCGCCGCTCGAGAAGTCCGAGTGATTGCTACTTGACGGCAGAAATTGCTCGAGAAAATCGTGCTCTGAGGCAACAGAATAACAACTTGAGCTGCTACAGTAAGAAAATTGATGAAGAAGTTTAATCCTTAGCTGAATAAATGAGCCAAAAATGAAACCGGGTTCGGAGCTGGCACGGCGAAGAGCGGCGGACATCGTCTGAGTTCGCCAGCGATTAGAAACCCCCCGGCGGAGGCCGTCGGAAAACGCGGGTTTAACGTTGTGGGCTCATTATAGCTGCAATGGGCTTCTATTTACATCACAATTGTTGGGCTTGGCCCGAAATATTTTGAGCTTGATGTAATTTAAGGCCCATTATCACCAATGGACGTAAAATTGCAATAATCAAAATGTTTCTTTATCCAATTATACTTGAAACTTAGTATAAACCCTCAAATTGGTCCTTAGTTATTAAAGAAGTTAATTAATAAATTTGAAAGGAAACCATTCATTATCTTTAATTACTAATTTTTAGTTAATTAGGACAGCTTATATTAGCGAACTTTTCTCTAACTTGTTGATCATATTAAAAAAAATAAGCGACAAAATCGGGTTTCTTTATTCGCCTTTAACAAAAATATTTATTGGATTCTACGTTTAATGGAAGTTGCCACGAAGATACCCTTTGTCTCCTCCGATACATTGCATCGAGTCGTGTATCTTAAGTTATCAGAGAATGCACTAATTTAATGTCGATAAGTGCATTTTTCTTACTACTATATTTCTTTCTTGAAAGTAGTATAGTATAACCATGGAAAAAAAAAGAAATAATTTATACAATTCAATAGATTCGCATTTCAAGTACACAGATAGTTACCTTAAACATATTTCAAAGCACAGTGCATTACAGATCGCAGAAAAAGTCGAAGAAGGAAACAGCTAAATATATAACAACAAATAAATAGAAAGATATCAAAATTGCCGGCTAGCATTCAGAATCAGAGCCCACCTCGTCATTTTGTTCATGGAACTGATCATCATCAATTCATCCATCGTCTTAATCCTTATTACGACATAAAAAAAATTTGATTTATTTTTTCATTTCCTCTTTTATGCGACAGCCACAGTTCCAGTTCTTACAGTCTGGTTCGTATCAGAAGAATCTTCAGATGAGTCATGAGCTTTCTTCGATCGAACTTTACTCTTAGACGACGACGACGATCTCTTCGAAGAAGATGACGATGGAATCTTCCATCTCTTCTCACTCGCTTCGTCCGTTTCAATCTGTTCTTGCCTACACTCTTGGCTACAAAACGGCGTATTCCCTCTGCAAAGAATAAATAATAATTTATTCAGAGAAAACCCTAACCACATAAAAAAAAATACAATAAAAGAAAGAGATGATTTAAGAAGGTAATATAACCTGTACATGAAAATGTCACTGTTGTGGCTGAGTAGCCTTCGGCAAAGGAAGCAACAGTCGAGAAAATGGGGCTGGTAATTATTATCACAATCTTCATAATTAGCAGAATAAAATGAATATGAAGCCATAATTTCTCTAGAAAAAGAAAACGAATAAAATTTATGTGGATTGAGAAAGCTAAGTAAGCTATATATGAAGGGTTTCAATGGTGGGTTACGGGGAAGGAGGAGACCTTGTAATAAAGAGAGTTGTTCGAAGGGGAGGAAAAACAGATGTTGGTTAATGGGTATTATATAGGAGTTGTATCGTATGTAATATGTTGATTAAGGGTTATTATATGGTGTGCGATGGTCCATGATAAAGAACATTATTCTTCCAACTTTTTATTTAGTTTTATATCTTGAACCAAACATATTACAAATAGGTCCTTTTTAACTGAGTAATGTGAATTTTGATATATGAATTTGCCCGCAGCCCGTGGATGTATACAATCAAACTCGTCGTATCGTAATCATAAGGAACAAGACAGCTAAAACAAATAAAAGTATATAGTCACTTGCATTTACAAATGATATTTAATTTTGGGTTAATTACAGTTCAGGCCCTAGTAACATTTTTAACTTTTGGTTCAGGCCCCATTCGAATTTCATTTAGGATAAAGGACCAACTTTTCAAAAAACTAAGCTGTCAGGCCCTAAAATGACGCAAAATGACATGTTTAACCCTGACATATGTCAAAATTACACTGTATACCTAAATAATTCGTTCCAGCCAATTATAACAGTTCGGCGCTGAAAAAGAACACTTTCTTTCACTTGGATAACAACAGTCTTGTATTGAGTACCATATGTCGTCTATTTAGTAACAAATGACGTCACAGAAGTAACACAATATTAAAAATAATACCGCTTCCTGCAACATCATTTGTTAATGTGTTACTGCAAGAATCGATATTATTTTTGAATGATGTGGTACTTTTGCGACTTCGTTTGTTACTAAATAGACGTCATATGGTACTCAATACAAGACTGTTGTTATCCAAATGAAAGGAAGTGTTTTTTTCAGCGCAAAAATGTTATAATTGTTCTTGAACCCTCCACCCGACCATCCCCCTATTTTCATAGACAGAAAATTCACCATTATAGGGAGCAATGCTCGATCAATTGGAAAAATGGAGTTCGATAGTCCGATGTAATAAATATGTCTGTTAATAACATTTTACTATCGATAAGTAACGTCTTATGACGTTAAAATAACACTTACGGTTTTTACGGTAACAAATCAGTATAATTGTGTAACGGTTATAAGTGTTCTTGAACCCTCCACCCGACCATCTCCCCCCTGTTTCCCTAGACAGAAAATTCATCATTATAGGGAGCAATGCTCCTATAATGGGTTACCAATTTTCAATCTCGAAACGTGTAATAAGATCGAAACGCTAATGATTCTATCTTTTATAGGAGAACGCTAATGATCGTCGCGTCGAGTTTAGGGTTTACGATTTTGAGGTTTATGGTGTAATACCGCATGATGGAAGACAAAACAAGGTGTTAACAATCGACTGTGCTCGATCTGTGTGAAAAATGGGGTTCGATAGTTCGATGTAATAAATATGTATGTTAATAACATTTTACTGTCGATAAGTAACATTTTATAACGTTATAGTAACACTTGCGGTTGCTTCGGTAACAAATCAGTATAACTGTGTAACATAAAACTGACGTCAAATACCATTCAGAAATCACTTTTATTAAGGGTAATTTCGTCAAATCACAGTTTTTGGTCCTTTTTACTTAATTTTTCAAAAAATAGGGCCTTTAAACTAAAGAAAATCCTGACAGGGCCTGATTCCTAATTTGAAAATATACTAGGGCCTGACACAAAATTTACCCTTTAATTTTCCCACAATTATTTTGTCCTTTTTACTGATCCTCCCACATCGGAGCTGCGTCGGATTGGGACCCACACAGCATAAAGCGAGCGTCAGAGTTTGGTCCCATCAAATTCAATAATGCAGATGTAATCTGTTTAATAATTCGATTTATTTTTGGTAAATATCGAATCTAGTTAGTTAAATATTCCCATGAAATACGAAATAAATGTGTGAGGCGTAAGTAAATATGACATATTTATTGAAAAAGAACAAGGGTATATTACATTTCAGGCCCCCTTTAGGTTCTTAAATCGTCAGGCTTGTTAGTACACCATTTAGTTTTAAGGACTCGATTTCTGCGGCACCACTTCATTGTTCTGCGGACTCACTTTATTGTTACTGCAGAAAAAATGAAGAGGACAAATGAAGTGGTACTGCATAGCCAATGAAGTAGTACTACAGAACAATAAAGTGATACTGCAAAATAATGAAGTGGTACTGCAGAACAATGAAAGGGCGAAACACTAAATGGTTTGCGGAAAAAGCGAATCCGTGACAGGGCCGAACGAAAATTGCCCCAAAGAACAAATTCAATTATTACGTTTTATTATTGCCAACAGCCAAAGACAGGTTGTGGTTGAGCCCACGTGGGGGGACCGTTAGGTACATATGGACTCCCTTTCCAATGCAAGTGTCTCCCTCTGCCCACTGCCCGCGGTCAGTTGTAATATTCCCCATTATTTCTGTATTTTTAAAATGACGTTAGAAAAGGAGTAGTAAGCTTGGACACGTGTGAGAACACGTATTGCTGAGCACACGACGTTTTTATCTTTATTAGTTACGTGGACGAATTGTAGTAAATCGTCCTGTTTATATTAATTATTTATAGTTTAAGTATGATTAGTTTCTTGAGATGCTAAATTTGAGAATAAATATGGAAACTTTGTATCAGTCATTAGTGCCAGATTTTGATCCATGCCATTATGAGTTCCATATTTTATAATTATATGTGATGATGACGAGGTTCTAGCTTTTACGCATTTTTAGTACAAACGGAAAAGATAATGCAGTACAAATGACCGATTGGGAAAGTAAGAGCCACAAATTTTTGTAGTATGGAGTGGATTAATATGGTGGTAGCTCTCCCAATTATTACATTAAAAAAAAGACCTCGTGACGTGTATTTTGTACTCATTGCAATATGCAATATTAAATCGCCACTTTCATTTATATTACTAACATTACGAATCATCAAGTCATTTCAATTATTGAACGTTGTTTTCACATGAGCACCTATTGTACACGACGTATAGGCGTGTCATTGTCACTTTGTCAGTATTAATGCGTCTAACACAACATACAATAATGGCCAAATTTTCATTATTGATTCATACAATTTAATTTTATTAAATCAATAATTATATCTGCCCTCAGAGCTTCACAAAGAAATAGAAGCAAAAAACGGTTCAAACAAGTATAGAGAGAATTCCTTCATGTCATCGAACAGATAACAAAACACACAATGCAAATCAACAACTCAACAAAACACACCCAAAACATCATTGAACCATCTTACATATATCTTCATAATCAACTGCCTTAAGAACCCTGCCATCATAAACACCCTTCTCAATCTGCACCTTAGCACAGAACTTATCAGCATCGATCGCCAATAGCCTCGCTCGCTCGCCTCTGTACGCCCCATTCACAATCCTAACGAGCCCGCCAATCTGAGGAATCACAGTCTCGAGCTCGACTTGATCGACCCTCAAGATGTGCTTACTATCCAACATCTCAATCTCCCCTACGTACCTATCCACCACTTTTCTGACCACGCCCTTCTGCTTGTAATAACCCTTTTCAGCCAATGCTTTGCTCATCACCTTCACTACGATCCCTTCGAAAAGCCAATAGTCTTTTCTGTTGCTCTTCTCCTTAATCTTCTCTTCCTCCTTCATCAACTCATCTAAGACTGATGCTTTCCCAGTCTCATCCTCGCGCTTTCTTTTCCCACCATCTTTTCCCTTTTCATCGAACAAAGCTGCCCTCGTCGAGGTTGAGGTCTCTCCCTTGTCGTTAGTAAGCTTCTTGGCTGACCCAAAGCTCAATTTCACCTTCCCATCAGCCCCAACCTCACATTTCTCCAAAGTACTCGATTTCTTTCCATTTTCCTCGTTCGTTTCATCGTTCCCATCTTTCCCCACCGCAGACATTGCCTCGGCGCGCTCGATCTGCTTCATAATCTCCCTCTCCATCTTCTCCTCCTCAACCATATCCGCCTTAATCCTCTTGTTCTTCATCCTCTCCTTGAACAGCGTCTCAGAATCCCTATCAATATACGTAATGAACCAACCTTTCGGCGTCTCCTCCACTTTGCACTTCCCCGTCCTCCCCAGGTACTTCACAAACTCCGTCAACGTCGCCCACTTGGTCGAGTTCATGTGGACGTGCTGTCGGTCGGCGATGTACTCGTTGTATACCACCGTCGCCGCGATTCGGCTGAAGCGGTGGCTGCGCTTCATGTGCTCGAGGAAGGTGCTCTCGAATTCTTCGGAATAACCGTCGACGATCCGATGAGGATTCTGTCCGAAGATCTCCATCTGTCGCTGGTGAGACTCGCTCATGCAGTGGCATTTGAATCCGTTCTCGTCGCGGCATTGCTTCTGACACATCTGACAGTACCATCGGAGCTTCTGAAGTCCTTTCGCCTTGATTCGATTCGCGATTGCTTTAGGCGTGAGGAAATCGTTCTTGCCCATTGAGGATGAATTTCTTGATTCCGCGTCCCCCTTTAGGGTTTTTCCCGATGTGGTCAACGGTCGATTTGGGGATTCAACGATTGTAATTTGGGGATATATTGTAGTATATAGTTTCTTTTAATAGTCAATGGGCTTATCTTGAATGGGCTTTCATAGTTGCCAGCTTACTATCAATCCAGCGTCTAGAAGGTGAACTATTAAGCCAATAAATATTTGCCACGTGTCACCAAAAAGCCCTCTCCTACTACTTCAGCTGTTGAGCTTAATTCTCGAACTGCATCATCTTAATATCCTCTACTTCGTTATCCATGGCGTTTTCCCTGACTGCACTGTCTACGCCTTTTGTTGCGCATAGAAGAACGAACTTCCCTGCTAATAAGCAATCATTAGGTAATTTTTTGTTTTCCTCATATGCTCTGTTGATATCCCTTTTTTTTTTTTTGCATAATTATAAATTCATTCTCATCCTTGGTCTGTTGACATTAAGTGTTCTTTGCTTGCGCAGGTAATACACTGAGAGTCAATGCAGTTTCGAAGAAGTTCGAACCCACTAAGGTTTTGGATTTTGCCCTTCTTTCATTTGATTTTTTTGAAGAGTTCATTGGTAGTGTTAGGCCATTATCTATAGAGCTCATCTCAATTCGATCCCTGTTGTTGAATTCATTAGAAGACTGTGTAGACCTATGAAATTAACGTGCAGCTAACCTCATTAAGACAATCTCTGTAAAACTGTTGTAATATATCTATGACTTCGTATTTTCTAGGTTGTGCCACAAGCTGATAGAGTTTTGATTCGTCTCGAGGAGCTCGCGGAGGTACTCAATTTACTTTGTTTCGGTGATATGTTGCCTTGTTTCTCATATGATGTTTATTTGGTGCTCAACCATCAAGAAGCTAACCTCATGTCAGTCAGTTATCTTCAGTAAATATGCTATGAATATAACTCCCTCATCTCCTATCGTTTACGCTTTCCGTTTGTCGTTCTTTGTACTGCAAAACTTTGCTGATTGAACGTAATTTATCTGCAGAAATCAGCAGGAGGTGTATTGCTGCCTAAATCTGCTGTTAAATTTGAACGATACCTTGTTGGAGAGGTGAAGCAATCCATTTGTGACACTTATGATGCACAACAACTATTCCTTCAAGATTCTCATATTTGTGTCGATCCCATGTTTTTCTTTTCAGGTTCTTGCCGTTGGGGCAGAAGCTGGTGAATTGGAGACTGGAAAAAAGGTATGCTCAGAGTTACAGTTTACATCGTTTTAGGCGTACGTGATCCTCGTGTTTCTGCTTTGTTCTGCTCAATCGCTCGACTGTAGCACTCTAACTAAATCCCTTTCCATTTGGATGGCAAAAACAGGTTATGTTCTCCGACGTAAGCGCATATGAGGTGATAAGCAGTTCTCTCTCGTCTTAGTAATCGTGTCCTATGTATATTCAGATCTTGTGATAAACCCTATTCCACCTTAGTAAACATATATCAGATTTTGCGAATGATCCTCCCTACCCTACTATAGGCTGTGCAATATAGCGTTTTTATTTTTTATTTTTTCGATCTTCGAAAAGTTACAGGAATCACATGGTCGTGCTATTTACGAATGCTTGCAGGTCGATTTGGGAACAGAGGCAAGGCATTGTTTCTGCAAAGTGAGCGAGCTGCTGGCCGTGGTAGAGTAAGAGATTTCGCGTAACATTGTTGGCTCATTTGCTAATTTTCGAAACATTTTTTTCGGAGTGATTGTGATGAAGTTTTGAATGATTCTTGTTTTAATGGATAGTATTATGTAGACTTGTGTAGCGATGACAGCATTCTTGTGGTATGTTGTTGCAGTTTTTTCAGACTTTCGAATCTTGTTTTCTTCTTGTAGTTTTACCATTTCGTTTGAAGAATTAAAAAATAAATCAACCGAGAATAAAACAATATAATTGAAAGAAAACGTTTAAAGCTGCAGTAAATCGTAACGCTTCTTCCCAACAACCCCTACGCTTTCGGGAAATAAAAAACAGAAGTGGACGAAACTGAAGTTAATTCCAAATTCATTTTCTTTTTTTTCTTTTTCGGCGGGATCGAGGTGGTTTTCCGTCGGAGGCTTGGATCGCTGGATCGGAATTGAATAAGACTGATCTGATCGGGGGGTTAAGCTTCAGCTCATGGCTCCTGTTTCTGCGCTCGCGAAGTACAAACTAGTCTTTTTGGGAGATCAATCTGTTGGAAAAACGAGTATCATCACTCGGTTTATGTACGATAAGTTCGATAATACTTACCAGGTGCAATTCAGCTCACATTGCCGTGTGTTGGATGTTAAAGGAGATTTTTGTATGCTTGAACTTTGAGCAGGGTTGGCAAGTTATGGATCTGATTTTCTGATCGCGGATTAGCAGTGTTTCGTATCTCTATGTTTGTTTACTTGACGAAGCATTTGATCCATTTCATGTTTTGTGTGCAGAGTTTTTGCTATGTACTTAGTATGATTACATATCAAACTTTTACATTGATGTATTGTCTCCATTAACTGATGTTAAGCTCTCTTCGTACTTCTGATAGTTTATCTACTAAGTCCTTTCGGTGATTTGGGATGGAGCCATATCTTATGTTCATTTGCTACTATTTTCAGGCTACGATTGGAATTGATTTCCTCTCCAAGACAATGTATCTTGAAGACCGAACTGTGCGCTTGCAGTTGTGGTAAGAATTAAGATATGATCTCAAAGTGTCAAACTTCTCGCTTTATCTATGTTTCTGTGTCTCGATCCCCGTTGGTTGATACGATTCTTTCGCAACTTTGTAGTTTACTAGTTTATCAATGAGGTAATATTTTGACCTAGGAGGACTAACCGTTGTTGGTGGCATTTTCAGGGATACTGCTGGACAAGAAAGATTTAGGAGTCTCATCCCAAGCTATATAAGGGACTCCTCAGTTGCAGTCATAGTTTATGATGTTGCAAGTATGATAGACCACAATTTATAAATTAATGCAGCTAATCTTGTTATTCTGAAGATGATCTAATTTCATTTATGCCTTCTTGCCTATGAAACATTCTCCTGCCTTAACCAATTGTGAGATTCGATCTTTCTGTTGATAAGGTAGACAGTCTTTTCTCAACACTTCGAAATGGATCGAGGAGGTCCGAACCGAGAGAGGAAGTGATGTAATCGTAGTCCTAGTTGGCAACAAGACTGATCTCGTGGATAAGAGGTACTATTTCTTGCTTTCTCTTCTCTTCTTTACACTTGTTCGTTAACTGGGTGATGATTGCTGCAGGCAAGTTTCAATAGAGGAAGCGGAGGCCAAATCCCGTGATCTCAACGTCATGTTCATCGAAACAAGTGCCAAGGCTGGTTTCAATATAAAGGTATACACTTCCTATTCTTTATCTGATAATTCGCTCGAGTATGAGTCCATCCAACTTCCACAATCAGTAGACACGACAGCTTAGCAGACAACCTAACAAAGCTTCTAATCTTGTGCCAGTTTCTTTTACCTTTGCTATAATCGTTCATATCACCACTCCCAAAACCAAGATATATGCTCGTGTTTTCGTCTGAAACTCAGGCGTTATTCAGAAAAATCGCTGCAGCGTTACCTGGCATGGAAACTCTTTCATCGGCGAAGCAAGAGGATATGGTCGACGTCAATCTCAAGTCCAGCAATAACAGTGCTTCTCAGTCACAACAACAATCTGGTGGATGTGCTTGCTGATGATATAGCATAGGTAATGGATTTTCTTCCATGCTTGTCATAAAATTTGGCTTGTAGAGCGTTTCTGTTCCTTTGAACTCAGAATATTTTGGGTTGTCATTCTGAACTTTATTTTCTGTTGGATCATTGTTCTATTTTTTTCTGGGTTCTTTCTGCCCTCGAATTCAAAGCTTTCGATTCTGGAGAATAAGCTCAATGAAATAAGATTTTTAAGATCCAATTGCCAGGCGACACATCAGAATTGATACACGGTGTGAATCCATCAACATAAACCGAAAGAACCATATATATGTAAGAAAGGTACGAACTAGTTATTTCAAATATTTGAACATAACATCATTCACTTGATCAATCCCAATATCAGAAATGGGCTCGATCGGCCGCTCATCGTCTTCGTCGTTTGCATCATGGTCTTCGTTAATTGGCTCCCTACTGAATTCATCTGCAAATATTTGAATGCAGCAATAGGTAAAAAAATAGTTCGAGAAACTAGATACTACTAAAAAGTAGGCTATATACGAATTTATTATTACAGACCAAACATTGTGTAAAGGGAGTTCGGAGGAGGCGTGGACATAAAATTGACACCTACGTAAATCCCAATAGCCAATACTATCGTCACCATTACAAACGTGGGCACAGCCAACGCCCAATATCTGAGATAGAAAAGCAGAAAACAAGACAGTAGTTTTGCAAAGTAGATATTAAGGCACAAACATATTCAAGAAAGCGTAAGATTCTCCGACGAACTATAACCTGTTTGGGTAGTAATAGATTCCTATCGAATGGAGCCAATGATCAGGAAAATACGCCCATACTAAGAAAATGGCTGAGCAAGGAATAAAAAGAAAAAAAGAAGAAATTACTCAGACGTCACACAGAGCATTTCTTCATCATAAGAAAAAAAATAGTATGATAAATTGTTAAGAGGTCATACATACTACCTGTGGCAACGACGGTGGTGATAGAGCCGACAAATCCGTACACCTCGGAAGGTTTGAGCCCATGCTCGCCGGACAAACCGAAGCTCGGCGGAGATCGGTCGTCCTCGCCGGGAAAAGACACATTTGCCCTCCGATTCTTTGAGAAGCTGAGTATCCTTCGAGGACTACTCACGGAACACCGATCTTCTTCCATCTCTGCGCTCGAAAAGATGAGAAGAAAGGAAACACGCAGTTGTGTTGTGCGATGGAAATTAAAAGAACGGGGGATAATTACAAATAAAACCCCTTACGTTATCGCATAATTGTACTTTGACCTCATAATAGCTATATTAGTTTCATAATCCACCCAACAAGATTTAAGAGTGAAGACACTACTAATTAATAATTATGTTTTCATCAGAAAACGTCCCAATTAGAAAAGAAGCATAGGCATCCAATCCTAATTTTACTAAACAACTGCAGAAAGAAATACAGACTACATATTTTCATCCGATCAAATGGATTGTCTAAATCACAAAAAGATTCAATCTTTTTTTCATTGATCCTTAGCCATTCGCCTCCGCCGGAGAATTAAGAGGACGAAACCCGTGGCGGAGGCTGGCTTTCCATATCTTCTCGACGTCGAACATCGTATCCCCACACTCGTGGACGTCCCATCCCTCCACCGCGTGGACTATTCCCGCTATCCTCCACGCGCTCATCACCCTCCTCGGCAGCCAATTCTTTCGTACGCATTGAAAAAAAAATTTCATCCCACTGCAAAAAAAAAAAAAAAAAAAAAAGTTCGAATAAGCGCGAATGTTTTTTCTCTAACCTCACAAGAGTCGACGTTCTCCAAATGCTTCGGCGCCAGCATGGCGGGCGTCGCGCCGTAATAACAATCCCCGCGCAACTTCTTCGGCGAGAAGTGCGAGAACGGTACGAAAATCGCCCCTTTCAGTGCCTTTGCCTGATCCTCCTCCGTCAGCCCGTCCCCGACCAGCCACGTCTGACCGAGGCCGAGCAAGAAATATACAATTATTATCAGCAGAGCCCAAATAGATACCATTAAACAAATATTGCTATGTATAAGTTTTTTTGTAACTTAATGGGAGCGTAATATAAGACCTTAGGCGCGTCGAGTCGACCCTTGGAGAGGACGACTAAGTTGCCTCGGGCCTCTCCGCCCATCTTCTTTTTGAGAAGCTCGTACTCCTCCCTACGCACCGCATGAACCCTAACGCCGCCTTTGCAAAGTGCGAGCGCCACGGCGAAGGCGACCTTATTCGGACGGCCTCGGAAGACCACTTCGCTCGCCGTTTTCGGTACGCTATTCAGCACGACCGCGACGGCAAGGCTACTACCATCGACGATCTTGACCTTCATCTTCGGATTCCTCTCGAGGTATATCCCGCCATTCCTATTGATCCCTTCGTCCTGCATCATATTATTATTATTATTATTAAAATATTTCAATGTTAGCCTTTTAGGTGAAGTGGTCATTGATCAACAGTACTGTAATTGATACAGAATCTTCGACTCGCCTGGTTGGACAGGCCGAGGGTCAAAACCCTAACGCTCTTCTCGTCGGCCTCGGCCACGGCGTCGTCGATCGCGGCATCGATCGACTCCCACTGCCGACGCGCACGGTACTGAGCGGCGTACTTGGGCACGACCCAAGTCTGCGTCTTCACGCGCCCGTCGAAAACGTTGCGCTCGACGACGAACGTTCGGCGGCCGCTGCGGGCCCACAAGACCGCCGCGAACCATAGTTTGATGGGCCAAATGAGCCGTAGGTACCACCTCGGCTCGTCGTGCGGCTCGGACGCCAGGCGGGCGAACCCTAGCCGAAGGTGGTATATGGACTCGGGCGTGGTTAGGTGGGTCAGGTGGACCACTTGCGGCCTATCTTCTCCTCTCGTTAGGGAATCCTCGTACAGTGTGTCTGATGACGTGTCCATTGTCTCGTAGATGTAGTCGTACAAGGGCATGAAGAGGGAGTAGTTCGTACGAAACTTCGTATGGTGCAAAGAGTGGTACCTATATGTATTATATTGATCGTGGAATTTAATTCGAGTAATTGGTTGATATTTATTGAAAATATTTTGGGAATTATTTGGACTTACGAAGGGGTGTACATGAGGTATTTGAGGGGAGGGAATAAGTCGAAGAGACATTTAGGGATGTGCTCGAAATTGCAGTGTCCCATGTTGTTCATGAAGTCGATGTAAGTGATATAGCAAGCGATTTGCATTAGGGAAGCTGTCCCATTTAAAACGGTAGTGAGCATTGGTATGGCGAACAGCGCGAAGTAAGCAACGTGTTCGGCAAATGGATGTATTACAGCTGCAAAAAAAATAAATAGTAAGAAAAAATTTAATGAAACGAGTACGAAAGGTGGAGGTGGGCAATGGCGAAGAAACAAACAGGGAAGTTCAAAATTTACCATTTATCACCTATTTATTATGAGCGTTGTGAATATAATTTTCCTAATATGTACTAACATTTATCTCCATGGATTTTTACTATGCGCTGTTGACAGTCCATCGACCCATCAGGCATCAACCTCCTACACTTAATTCCTTTTTCCAAGTTGGGAAAAAAACTGTAATTCTTATTTTGTCCAATTTTCAAGGTGATACAATCAGGAAAACCCTACTTCACTTCATGCATACTAAATATTAAATATAAGAAATAATATATATATATATATATATAATATTTATATATATATACATGTTTGTTGTCTGCTCCCTAAAATAATAAAAAAAAGCCCATTTTGTTGGAAGCGTATCTTGAAATCTTAAAATAGAATATGGCTCACTAACTAACTAATACTGTTACTTACAGGTAATGGGCTCTGTAACAATGGAGGAATGGTGATGGGAATGATATCTTGAGTACAAGAAATGGTGGTGCAAAGCCCTGTGAAGCCAATAGTACAGAAACTCCACCGGCCCCGCGTGGAGCACCGCCGTCCATACGGCGCCGTCGGCCCTCCACCACGGCAGGCGCTGAGCAGACTTCACGTAGTAATTGACCGTGTAAAACAGTAAACCATTGAGTATAATCTGATCATCCCTGTCGTACATTAATAATTACGAAGGTGATGAGTTAATAATATTCCGACAGAAAAAATAGAAGAGTTGTTACTATTACCAGTTTCTTTCTCTGTCGACTTGCTCGAACTCAATGCCCTTGTCGACGATGCGATTGCTTCCCTTGGCCGTACGATAGCGTGACCAAGAAATCCATATCTGATTGTGGACCATTCTTGAGAGAAGTAAAGGGAGTACGATGAAGCTACTTAGGTCCCTCTCTTCTTCGCCCTTATTCACCATGTAAGAATACGTCGAACGGATTGCAAATGGCGCTATTACAAGATACTGCTCAAGAAAGAACAACGAACTCAGCAAAGTATATATATGCAAGGAAGTGAAGTCACCATGTAAAATGAAAAACCTTGAAGTTTCCAAGCCAAGTCCATGGCCATTCGGTGAGAATCCCAGGTCTTGAAGCCATATTCTTCTTCAATCTTTTTTTCTTTTCCTTGAAAGATTATTTTCTTGACAAATTAAAGAGAGAAGGGGGCACATTTCTTTATAACATGGGACTACCAATGCGAGCTACACACGTGTCGGGCCTCATTTAATCCTTTTTGTTCGATAAAGGGCATGCACATAGTTTTCCTTTTGCATGCCATGGGTACGTTCTTTTGTACTATTATTATTACGAGTAAGTATGTAATAGCATTATACTGAGCACCCATAAAGTACTTGCTTGAGGTTACCCAACTCATCGGCTGGGGTAGCCTTAGGGCTTTCATTGGCCGCCCTATAATGGTTATATTTTGGTTGATTGTGCATTTAATAATATCATTAACTTGTTATAATCTTGAATATAATCTGTCACCTACTTTACGGGTTTTTTTTATTATTAATTTGCTATAGGAATATCTAAAAGAATGGCATTCGACAAAATCAACGTTAAAAAAATAACCCTGCCCATTTTTTCCTTTTAAAAAAAAAATTCGAATTAAGGGTATTTACGTCATTTGGCAGGGTATCTTTTTAAAAATAGCAGGGAGTCCCTTGCTATATAGCACGGGTCCCCTGCTCAGTGGACCCGTGCTATATAGCAGGGACCCCGCCCATCCGGTGCGCAGCATGGACGGGACCCCTACTATGTGTGCGGGGGACCCCTGCGCTGTGTGCGAGGTCTCCTGTTGTATGTGCGGGGATCCATGCGCTGTGTGTGCGGGGGCCCTTGCACGCTGTGCGGCTACGGGGTCCCCTGTTGTGTGTGCGGGTCTCTTGCGCTGTGTGCGGGACCCCTATGCTGCTGGCCGCACACACCGCAGGGGTCCCCGCACACAAGGCATGGGTCCCCCGAACACAAGGAAAGGGTTCCGCCCATGCTGCAAGCGTCTCGCCCATGTTGCAAAAATAAAAAAAATGTACGTGTTGCGGATTTGAACCCATGACCTACTAATTGAACGTTCTACACACAACCAGTGGACTACGACCCGCCCTCGCACCCTTTTGTGACTCCAATAACATATATCGATTTCGAAAAGTGGAACCCATTTAGTAAGGGTATAACTGTCATTATATACTTGGAGGCTAGTTTTTAATATTGACCATGTCAAATGCCAACTTTTTAAACGACCCATTGCTACAGATGTCTATTGCATTAAGAGTGTGGCCTTCCTCTCCTACTGATTAGGCTTAATGGCCAGCAGCCATATTGGACTGTAGAGGCTTAATTAGTTTGAAGTAATATTGTTTTGTTCATTGTTTTTTAATCAAATAGAAGGAAGGTTGAAATATCTAAACCTAACCTAAAGTAGAAAGATTTCTATTCAGTTGAGAGCTTGATCTTTTCATTGAAAAAAATTAAGTTTCCGTTAAATAGTAATTTTATGATACTGAGACGGCTATCAATTTATAACTGAAGTTTACACCATCCCTTCTTTAAAGACAACGAAGTGGGTAGGTATACCGAGAAAGCACCATTAATGAACCATTACTGAATGCATGCCGTTTATGTTACTGATAGCATATATATATATATTTACATATAAAGATTACATGAAGGTCTCCTAATATTTTATAATGTACTACGAGGGCAAAAGCTATGCGCATATATTAATCGGTTGAAGGATATACTGCTTATTGCATGCGTTAATTTACATCTCACTCACCTATCATTGATGTTCAAAACCAAAGTACATGAGCTTAAGTTGGCGTCTTATCGTAACTATTCTCTATGATAGATAGAAAATAAAATAAAATCAAGATTATTCTCTTGCGGGCAATAGTGGAAGAACCACACGACACGAGATCTAGTTTAGGCAATAACCCCACCAAGATATTAAAATTATTACATGCTGTTAATTAATTCTACTCGCATGATAATATGGTTTACAATTTCCAATATATAGGTCGGAGATTTGTATAGGTATAAATGAGCACTATACAATGTTGCATGCCAAACTAGTTGGCTAAGGTATAAATAAAATAAGACGTTCTATTAAAAACTCGCCAGACAAGTAACTGAACTAATTTCTTTATATATATACATATATATTCACCTTATGTGATATGATAAAATTGATGACCAAATATGTTTCTTCTTACTTACCCATCCGAATATTATAAAAACTGGATCACCGAATTCTCGTTCAAATGGGAATGAAGAGTCGATATAAATCCCTTTCGCGAAAATGCATAATAAAAAATGTAAGAGAATGATATGACGGATTTTGAAGAAAAAGAATGATATGTTAGAATGCCAATTAAGAAATACCAGTGCCGTCAATAGTTTTTACAATACGTTCTTTACTGCGATTTTTTCTTTCATTAATTATGATGAAATTATAAATAACTAATCGTAAGATCATAAGTCGATCCCAATTAAAATTATCTAATTTTTTCACGTGGAAAGGGTTTCCATTATCTTATTTTACATCGATATTATTCGAACCCTAATAAACAAGACTCCGGCCTATCACTGGCTTAAAATGCACTTTGCTATGAGAATTATTGATCACATAACACCAACTTGTAAATAGGACCATCACTTATGCATGCCACTATTGACTATTATCTGCAATTGCGAAGACCTGACATACAATGTATTCAATCCATATCCTTCGTATAAAGTATTTCCTTCTGAAAATGTCGTCTGTTTTTTTTTTTTTTTTTGTCTTTATATTAGTTTCTTTTACCACGTACTGTATGTTGTGTATTCTGAAGTAACTAAAAATTGAGTGCTATAGAACTTTCACGTTAAGTATTTTTTCGTTATCTAACTTAGTCACCTTTCGAATCTTGTTCAAAATGTTTAAAGAGTAACTAAAATTTCAGTCATATGATTCTCACGCTCAAATTCGCTTTTTGTTATCTAATCTATCCATATTCCAAAATCAGTTCAATTTGTTTACATCAGTTATCATGAAGTCTTTTTAGAACTATTTGGCAGCCATTTATGATAGTGGGTCAGACCGCACAAATTTAAATAACATTCTTATGTAACAATCAAATCAAATGGCCGAAAAATCTTAAAAAAAGAAAAAACTCAAAAGCATATTGAATTATTTTTGTACATGACCAAATTAGAGAACAGAAAACGAATTTCGTAAAATTATAGAACTATTGTTGAAAAGAGACACGTTAAAAGGATTACAAATAAATTTCGTAAAAGTTATGGAATTATAAATAATTTATAAACGACTCCCAATGTACGGATAATTATGTGGTGGATGGATCACATTCACATTAATATAGCTAGTAGGAGGATGCAATGAATAATAAAGAAGGAAACTTTAACGTTTGTTGCAATTTAAATTTTTGTCGGTTGTAATTAATCGAATCGAAATAAATAAGTACTATATTTATGACCGGAAGTACTACACTCCTAATAGACTGGGACTTCCTTGTCTGATAACACGAAAGTCTCTCTCATCTAGAATGTTTCTTTCAGAAATTGTAATCATTTTTAACTGCACCATATTTGTAAAAATTTATTTAATATTAGTTCATTTTTTATTTGGATAATTATTCGGTTGATTCTTTGTTGCTCATTTGATTGCTGGCAGCTGGGATGGGAAGTTGGGATTTAATTTAGGGTTAATTAGACTTCATGCCCTACTTAGTAGTTTGGGTTTGGGTTCAGGCCCCATCATATTTTTCTTTACGATTAAAGATCCACTTTTCGAAAAGTTCAGAGGTCAGGCCCTAAAATGACGCGAAAAGACATATTTAACCCTGACATATGCTAAATTTACGTCTGATACCTAAATTATTAGATAACAAGTTTCCAAACAATTATAACAGTTCTGTGCTGAAAAGAACATTCATTTCATTTGGATAGCAACAGTATTGTACTAAGTACAATATGGTGTCTATTTAGTAACAAATAATGTCGCAGAAGTAACACATCATTCAAAAACAATACCGCTTCTTGCAACATCATTTGTTATTGTGTTATTGCAGGAAGCGGTATTATTTTTGAATGATGTGTTACTTCTGCGACATTATTTGTTACTAAATAGACACCATATGGTACTCAATATAAGACTGTTGTTATCCAAATGAAATGAAGTATTCTTTTTTTTCAGCGCAGAACTGTTATAATTGTTTGGAAACTTGTTACTTCCGTGATCCTCCTATTTGAAACCTGAGAAGGGTCAATGAACCCTTCTTGAACCCCCCCACCAAACCATCCCCCTGTTTCCCTAGACAGAAAATTCATCATTATAGGGAGCAATGCTCCTATAATAGATTAGCAATTTTCAATCTCAAAATATTTAATAAGATCGAAATGCTAATGATTCGATCTTTTATAGGAGAACACTAATGGTCGTCGCGCCGGGTTTAGGGTTTACAGTTTTAGGTTTATGGTGTAATACCACATGATGGAAAATAGAGTAACTTTTATTGTTTATTTAGTAACACATATTGTACTTTTAGTACCACTTTAGATAATCTAAGTAACGGTTCGATTTTATGTAGTAAAAAACAGTTCAAAGCCAAAAATCATCGAACAGATCTGCTACACAAAATACCACATCAAAAAAACAAGGTGTTAACAATCTATTGTGCTCGATCAGTGTGAAAAATGAGGTTCGATAGTCCGATATAATATGTCTGTTAATAATATTTTACTATCGATAAGTAACATTTTATGACGTTAAAGTAACACGTATGGTTTTTACGATAACAAATCAGCATAATTGTCTAATATAAAACTGATGTCAAATACCCATTCAGAGATCACTTTTTATTAAGGATAATTTCGTCAAAACACAGTTTTGGGTCCTTTTCACTTAATTTTTCGAAAAATAGGTCCTTAAAACTAAAGAAAATCCTGACAAGGGCCTGATTCCTAATTTTAAATATAGGAGGGCCTGATACAAAATTTGCCTTTAATTTAATGGACCCGACCGCACTGGAAAAGCAATTAAATTCGACGTCCTATTTCGACTTGTACGAAGGAAATTTGCCGTATCTTATTTTATACTAAAATCTAAAAAAAGGTAAAGCTGCTAACATGACGTATTTTTATTTAAATGGGCAATTTTCATTCAGGCCCCTGTCAGAAAAAAATTTAGTTTGAAGGTTTCGATTTGTTTAGTAATACTTCATTATTCTTCAGTAACACTTCATTGTTCTCAGTAATACTTCATTTTTCTGAAATAACACTTTATTATTCTGAAATAATGCTTCATTGTTCTGAAATAAAACAAAATCGATAGTCCGATAACATTTCATAGTTTAGATCATCATCGCTAAATTTTGGGTCATTTAAACTAATGTTTTTTCGAAAAGTGTCTTCATCCTATTTTAAACATTTTTGGTGCCTGAAACTTAATATACGCTTTTTTAAATTACACTACAATAAATCGTTTCAACTAGTGGTGCTAAGTTGGTATAGTTGAGTCACATCTATGCTATGTATTTAAGGGTAAGGGGTGGCTTGCTAATTTGGTCTGTAAAATATACAATTTAACCTATCTATTTCTAATGTCATTAATTAAATAATTATCACATTTAACCCCTCACTTTTAGTATTATACTTATATCCCTAATTATTATTTTCCTTTTATATATATAAAAATCATATTTAATCTACTAAACATAAATTATAAATTTCAAAACTAAAATTAAAACAATTATATTTTAAGCACACACATAAAGTGTGCAGATAGTCCTAGTTCATGTTAATTCCGATAGATAAACGCCTGACATGCTTACTTAATTAGATTGAAATATCGAAACCAAACCCGACTTGCTTTAACCAAATACAATCCATTAACCCGTCAATTCATTTAAATTTTTAAAAGCAAAATAAATAACTAAATAAACAAAACTATAAATCCAAATTAAACAAAATAATTATTTTTTTCTAAAACATCAACATAATTAAGAGACAGTTAAATTTTCAATAATAAAAGTCTCATAAACATAATTAAGTATAAAAGGAGTTTATTTTATCTATGTTAAGGATATCTTTAATAATTTATATTATTCGTATTAAATAGGTTGATAAACTAATTAATTTCGAGTTGATTTCGAATTAAAAATTTGAACATATTTGGGTTGAGTTGAAACCTACCCATTTACTTAATAAGTAAAAAATGTTAACCCAAACCTGCTATTTTCTAGTGCGGCTCGTGTCGGATAACCGGGTCGGGTTGGTGTTTTTAGCAGTCCTAGTTTCAACTGCAGTTTTCATTTGAAAAAGTTCTCCAAGCATAAATTATTGCACAAAATCAAAAATACTCAAGAGCTCATCATCCATAGCATAATAAATTTGCTTCGGTACAAAATGTGAAAGTTAGAGTTTATCCAAAAATAGAGAAGAAAATTGTTCCAAAAGAAACAATGTAGCAAAAAACTATAAGCTCCTCCTCTTCGTCAGTCGGGGCATCGCTGGACATTTAAATATGGGATACGACGTTTATTAAAATCATTTCACACGACTCAGAATCCAAAGAATTCCCAAGTACATTAGTTAATGAGACAAAATCTCACCTGTCATGCAACTAACCAAATCACCCTTCCTTACTCCATATCTATACATTGTTTCATTGCATGAGCCTTTCTCATTTCATCACATACTTTTATGCTTTCCAATTCTTGCAAAATCATAAATTGGGCAGATTGGTTGAGAAAATCTTCAGTCAGTCGATGCCAAGGGTCGAATAAGGTTCGAATCCGCCCTGAGAATAGTAATATGTAAGTAGTAAGAAAGAATACAAAGGAAACATAAAGCGATAACGTACATATGGTTATTGAACAAAAAAGAAAAAAACTTACCGCACAATCATCGTGCACGCGCCATATGGTTTCTCCGAGAAGATTTGCGACGGATAAAATTGTAAGCTGTGGAAAGTAGTTCTGCTCTGAAACTGGGATGGTATTGGTGACAATAACCTCTTGGAATAGTCCACTCGACAGTCTCTCTATAGCTGGAGGACTGTGATTTTAACAAAAAGTACACAGATTTTTAAGAAGAAAGATTAATAGCAGCCATAGAATTTTATAATTTGTAATAGCAACTCAGTAACAGCAGCCAATATGTAAATAAACAGACCTGAAGACAGCGTGAGTGCTGCACGCATAAACCTCTCTAGCTCCTTCTTGATGAAGTAGAGCTGCTCCTTTTGCTATGGTTCCTGCGTAAACAAAGAGAGCAGGCAATACCTCTTTTTATTAAGTACTGATACAAATAAGTACTGATACCAAATGTTGGGCCATCCAAGCTAAAGCTTAAACATGTTTGGTCAAAATACAATAATGCAAAAGCTGAAAGTTGAATATATGGTATAAAGCAGCTCGTGGCACTGTTACTTGATCAATTAAACATAATCCAATTGCTATTTCACGATGTCGATAATCGAGATGCGATTTGAAGGAAGAGATCCGTGTTTGGACGGCAGGAAGAGGAACCATATAAAGTAGCTATCAGTTACATAATATGAAGAATGCCAAAAATTATGTAATATTCTTCAAAGCTCATCTCCAATAAGGTAAAAGGGAGTGATAGGTCATGTCAAAGGAGATACACACATTTTTTTTATGCAAATGTATGTATAGCAGTCATTTTAATGTGTGAGTCAAAGCTTTATTTATCCAGAAAGAGATCGAACGTGAATGGTGGTAATGAGTAACGGAAAACTAACCGGCAGTGTCGATCATGTCATCCACCATAACTGCTACTTTTCCTCTGACATCTCCAATTAGATTCATCACCTATACAATCCCAATAAACATTCAACTTGGGTTCTTCTAGTGAAAAAACATAATAGGGAATTTATTTAAGGTTGAAAACATATAATGACAGCTTTTGAAGGAAATAACGTACACTATTAAGTCAAAGTTTATTAAGCAAGCAGGGTTACTGTGCGACTCAAAACATTATACAAAAGAAAATAGTAAATACCTCAGCTACATTGTGTGCATGGCGCCTTTTATCCACAATGGCCAGAGGGGCATCTGACAGCTTCTTGGCAAAAGCTCGGGCTCTAGAGACCCCACCAACGTCTGGTGAGACCACGACCAAGTCATCAGAAGATATGCTCTTGCTGGCAAGATAATCAAGAATCACTGGCTGCAAAATAAAAAAAACACAAAATGGTCAGTTGAATGACGATCAACCAATTTTTTTCATTGAACACTCAAATGATTGTATAGTAACCAATGATCATCAATTGTTACCCTTGTGGTAACTAGTTAGAAAAAAGCTATCTACGTAGTCGTGCAAATATTAAACAAGCTCTGTTCACCTGGCCATGCACATGGTCAACCGGAATATCAAAATAGCCCATGGACTGTCCAGAATGAAGGTCACAGGCCAGGACCCGGTCTGCACCAGCTTCCGTAATCAAATTTGCCACGAGTTTGGCTGCAATTGATTCACGTCCTTGTGTCTGCAATGAAGGCAGATATAAACATTCACGTTAAGTCTAATTGTGTCCCCAAGCCAAATTTAGGTGCCTGAGATTTGCATCAGAAACAGTTCGACTTATTAGTATATTTTTTTTAATGGATGCAAAGCTGTTCTCCACACCACATTCATGACTAAGCAGACTCCATGGAACATACCAACAAAGTTTGAAGTTTTGGTGTTTTGCCGACACTATCAGTATTATATAATGTGTGTGTGTTTGTAAAGCCGTATATAGTCAGAAATCCAAAAATGAAAACATAAAAAGGCAGACCTAGAATCTGAAAATGCCACCAACGTTCATGGCAAATAAATGGGTTGAAAACGAGAACTAAATTAACAAAAACACACACAAATTACTCATGTATTGGCTACAAGTAAAACATTTGAAAACAGAAAGTCACAAGGTTGCTCACAAACAAATGGATTGAAAACGAGAACAAAATCAAACACACATTTCACACAAATTCCACATGTAGTGGCTACTCTTAAATCTTTCGAAACCAGAATTTCCTTTTGGGATGCCTAAAAGTGATTGTTTCAATATATTGAAAGTGAGGGGCAAAAAAAGAATAGATTGAAAGCGAAACAGTAAATGTGGCCATGCTTTGGAGCGATTATTCCGTAGATACGTTAAGTCAATAAAATTAAGAATTTCTTTCATATATATGAATTGTGTTACAAAGTTTCAAACCAATTTTATTTTTGCTGTCTTAATATAGCCCATACCAAATATCCTCACAATATATTGAGCAACATACCAACTGCAACGTTCTAATTAACTAATAGAATAGTAGCCTTACCTTACGATCAGCCCGTGCATACCCGAAATAAGGAACCACGGCAGTAATGTTTTTTGCCGATGCACGTCGGCAAGCATCAATCATGACTAAGAGTTCCATCAGATTTTCGTTTGCCGGAGGACATGTAGGCTGAATAAGATAAACATCACACCCTCTTACACTCTCCTGCAGCTGAACATAAATTTCTCCATCCGCAAAGCGTTTGATTTGGATCTTGCCAAGTTCCAGGCCCATGTAGCAAGCAATTTCCTGTATCACCCATTCACGTTAACCAGCAGCGAAGCAGAGGCATCAATTTGCCAGGAAACATAAAAAAAAAAAAAAAAAATGCATCTCTAGTCACCATAAACATGGTCTAACTAAACACTTTGCCACCGCATAGAGAATAGAACATCAATAGCAAAGAAACTGATTACACAGCAAGGAACAGCTGCCCGAAAACAAAAGGAAAGATATGGATAGACAGACATGAGAGAGCGGAGGATTGGCGGTTCCAGAGAAAATACGAAGCCGCGTGTCATCACTTCTCGGAAAAGGAGCTCTGTCCAACAGCTGACGCGCATCCGTCAAGAAGCTAGGAAACGGCGCCGTTCGGCGATTGCCGAAGTCGCTGTTGACGCGTACAGCTTTGCCATTTTCCTTGCATTTCAGAGACTCCGACACATTATCACACCGCTGAACAAAATATAAACAAAATAGCATGCGTCAAATCGTCAGATAACAAATGAAAGCGCAACAAAAACTAAAAAGTAGCTCAATCAAAGCATGGAAGAAGACTCACGACGAGCGACGCTCTTCGATGAGAACTAATAATAGAGCTACCAGAAAATGCTAGCGACGCCATTTATCATCAGAGGAAAGCCAACTCAGCTCGGCTTTTGCTAGGAGATGGGCAATTAGGGTTTTAACACTTGACTTCACTTTCTATTCTTGAAATATCTTTCTTTCAACAAAGTGACGTCGTTTTCATTTAAGAACAATTATCTTCTTAGCTTGTATCTTACGTTACGGCTATCATTTTTTCTAATCTAACATCGACACAGTGCTGAACCCATGCTAGTAGTAATAAATACAATCAATACAAGCACATCTCAAATAAAATAGAACACTGAGTAAAGATATTTTCATCTCATATTCGAAACATTAGACAAAAAATCTGGGAATCATCTCGGTTTCCAGCCTGCTTATTTGAAGCTAGTATTGCACCCTGGTAAATATTTTCAATAAAAAAGGAAAACAATCCCCAATCGACTAAAGGACATTTTCTCCTTGTACAACAAAAGGTAACGCAGTCAACGAGACTTTCTTCAGCTGCTAACATACGATGGAGCAGGCAAGAATGGGAATGGTGCAGCCGAGGCATAAGCCACGGGCGGCCTAGGTCTCGAAGCAGCAAAGTCTGGCCGATGGCTGGAATTTTGTAATAAAATCTCCGAGGATGGAGAATCGCCCAACTTATTATCGCTCTCCAGCGTCGATTGATGCTCGTTATTGGCGACACGGTGGATCAGCAGCCCGCCCATAAATACGGGGAGATAGAGAAGGCTGGCGTGGAACATTCTCCTCGCGCTTTGTGTCGTGCGGTTAAGGTAGAACGATGCTGCAGTGGAGCTGATGGCGAGGGCGAGGGCTGTTGATTCTAAGCAGAACCATCCCGAGGTTAAACCCCCTGTGTCGAATAGAAAGATTTCACGGAGAGAAAGTGTGTAATGGGAGAAAGAACTATAATTGGATAAATGACTGAGGATTGGTTTGCTGATGGTATGGCCTCTAGGAAATTCAACATGAGTATCCCTGAATTTTGAGTGATATAAATATTTGGGAGTAAGAAGTAAGAAGGAGACAGTAGTTGTAACTCACAGTCATAAGATAGGTAACCCAATGGAAGAAGATACATGCAGTTCCTTAAAGCAACCAAAGCTGTTCTGTGACCAGTGGCATCGGCCAGTGAAAACATCTTGAACCTAGTTTCAGAAAAAAAAAAATCTATAGCTTAGATATATCAAGAACGGCAAAGGAGCTTCGCGAATACGGTACAGCTCAGGGACAAATATTCAATGCAAGGTGTAACAGTTATAATGTTGAAAAGTATTGCCAGGCTTGTTAAGAGTACCCATATGCACTTTCCTCTTTGTAATTTAACCAAGGAATAATCGGCACGAGGTAGCCAGCATATGAAATTATAAAGTACTTAATGAAAAGGCGTACTGTAACAGTAAGTTGGAAAGTGGAAACAAACATCACACGAAGTACTTAGATGCAGTTCACAAATCAAAAGACTTGGGAGTTAAATGCAATAACAAGCCACAACAAACAAGATAATCCATACCCTCCATCTGCATAATCTTTGCGGCACAGATAAGCAAGGGCCATGAAATGTGGTATCTGCCAAAAGTATAGCGCGGCAGGAAGAATCATTGCATTAAGTGAGATTTCACCAGAAGCCGCAGCCCACCTTCCAAAGACGAAAATATAATAGTCACACAGCTCCAATAATTGATAACAACGTATAATCATCAGCAATAAAGAACACGAATAACAACGTATAATCGTATGAGTTTAGATAATAGCAGAATAGAAACACAGCCTGAATTAAATCTAGTTCGAGAAAAGTCCTCACAAAGACACACATCAATAGAAGCGTGATTTTCGGCTAATTATAATAGGAAAGAAGAAAGCTTACCCAAGTAGTGGAGGGATTGCACCTACTACAGCTCCAACCCAAGTATTGGACCAATGAATCTGCTTCAGTGGAGTGTACACAAAAGCGTAAAGGAAAAGGTTTGAAGCTGCAAGACCAGCTGCCAGCATATTAGCCTGCAAGAACCTTGTCATTGAGATTGCAACATTAGCCCCATTAATAATAACACTCCGGCAGTAGAAAGAATTACTGAACATTCAAGTACAGTGAAACACAAACATATTAAGGGGGACATTATCACCTCGCTAGCCAGTAAAGCAGTACCAGCTACACCTACTGATGATGCCCAGGTAATTGCGTGAGGTACAGTAATGCGAGCCGATGGAAGTGGTCTACGTCTGGTTCTATTCATCTTGGCATCATTACTTACCTCAAAGACCTAAGGTTGAAACAGATAAGTTTCATACATAGCCTAAAAAGTTTTAGATTTTAGGAAGTTTAAAACAGAGTCCTACTACTTCTATATTGTACAACATCTCAAATGATAATCAAGCAGAAGACCTGGTTCAAAGAATTTGCAGAAGCAGCAACCATCATTGTCCCAGCACATGTACAGCAAAGGCCGAGATAATCAACTGCGCTGCCACTGCCTAAAATGTAGCCGGTACCAGATGTAGCAACAACTAACATACTGCAGATGAACAAAAGTTATACAGCGCAAACCAAATGTAAGAGTGACAGATTTGGACACATGTGCCTGAATCAAGAATCTACTGTGAAAACCCCTACAAACTGCCGTACTGTGAACACTTGGAAATCATCCATACATTACATGCAGATTGCTGAATAAATTCCCAAAACAAAGACAATATATAGTACTTGGTTATCCACGAAAATCTTCACAACAGAAATGTGATGGAAAAAAGCTACGCAATCAATAAAAATGAAATAAATAGATGTAAAAACTGTATGCAATTATGGAACACTCAAAAAATTGAGTCCAGAATCACCAGATGAGTCGAAACACAAATAACATGACACAAGCCGCCAATACCCCAAAAGACAGGTCTATTGAAAAATAAGCTCATCATTTAACTAAAAGATAATCAAAATCAATTCAATGAGCGTTTGATCTAAACAACCTGAGTCGAGCTTTCGAAAGCTCCCAATAACAACGCCCATAGTGTCTGGCTACGTCAGCGAGCTCTCCGACCTTAAACGACGTCGCCGCAGCTGCAGACGGAAGGTCGAAGGACGCCGCCGCATTGGATCGCCCGGTCCAGCTCACCGGATTTGACGCTGACGCCGTCTCCGAGGCTGATGACTTAGATCGGGTAAAACGGCTAAGGCCTTCGTTGATTAACCGATGAGGTCTGGAATTCGAGCTAGGGCACTCGAGCCTAGCATGGAGTCTCACCGCGTTTCTCCACATCGCGAGTCGTCAGCGACTCAGCATCTACAGTGTTGTACTCCGTTCTCTCTAATCTTACCCTTTACTTTTTGCTTTCAGGAAAAGTAGAAAAAGAAATTAATAATTGACAAAGACGACGAGGAAATTATTTGGGCCGGTTAGGCCCATTAGATGAAGTCTAATAGCCCAATCGGTAAAGAGTCAACAAAGTCTGCCTTAATCCTTCACGTGCGTTTCACGTGACAGATGTTCGTCGTCGTCACGCAATATAAAAGTAAAAACATACGTTTACTTTTGCCACAATCCGAGTCAGCTGCTGGCAAGAGAATCTTATCGCAATCCATCTTACGAAAGGAGCTAATCCAGTCAAAATTGGTAAGTTCATGAAACTTCCAGTGATTGTTGTTGATGAAAAATCGGTAATTGTGAGGCATGAGACGCTTGTCGATCGTAGATTTTCATTTATTTTGCGGATCGTGAGGCTCAGGAGAATTGACATATGTTGACCTAATCGGATATCGTGGCGGCGGATTGATTTGGAAAATTTCTCTTTGTGATCGTGTTCTTGTGTTGTTTCTCGCCTTTGGTACGAACAACTTCGACCTATTTCTGAAATTTTGCCTATAGGTAGATTAACTTCAACTTCTAGATGCCAGGGAAAATTAAGTTCAGGATATTCAGGGATTTGAACACGGTTCTGATGGAGAGTAACATGAAGTTTTTCGTGAACTGCGATAGATTGGATGAGATGGCTATTGAATGACTACGATCATATTCATGATGATTTTCTTTTCTTTTTCCCCAAATTTACCTGATGTTGTTGAATTTTGGATCATGAATGTGTATAGTTTTACTAATTATTCTCTCTGTTTCAGTTGAAATTCTAATCCCATTGATATCTTCAGCTCATGGACAAGCAGCAACCCAGCAATGAGTTACAGGACAATGCGACCCGTGAGTCCCTAATTGCAATCTCTTACAAAGTACCCAACGAGGAAGACATAGCTGATGATAAATCACCTATAAAGAATGGCGAGAACGATAGTGGAGGAGACCAATACAGGTCACAGCTTATCTCTATATCTTCTTCTTCACCATCCCCAAATGAGAAAGCACAGCCACCTTCCCCTCCCCAACCTGATACTCAGTAACTCTTACCAATTGGATGATTAATTAGTCTGATATGATCAGTTTCTGTATCTTTCATGTGCCTACTACTGAACATTGAATTGCTTGTTTTTTTTCCAATGGTTTGAGCCTGCCTATCTCTGGGATTTGGTATGGCTTGTGAAAACAATATGTCCTGGGCTATGATCTCTTCACTGCTGTTCAATCTCATTACCAGCCTATGAATATTTGAGTTCCGAGATGATAAATGTTGCAAAATTAACTCTGTCCACTACCAAAAAGTTACGATCTTTTAGATTCGAAGGGCCATGTTGTTAAGTTTCACTTCACCACTGTGACGTTCGTGGTTTGTATCCATTATGCAAAGAATCCAAGCTGCAAGCAACAAGACAAAACACACATACATAGGCCGGCATGTATTTTTCCTTCCAACTTTATGCCAATTTTAACTCTTATCACCAGATGCACACTCCCCTTGATATAGGTAAAATTATCGAATTATCAATCATCTGAGCTAGTAGATCCCACAAAAAATAAGCACTTTCTGATTCTTTAATACCCTGAATTCTTTCTCGCCTACTATATGTAGTGACTCCTAACTACGAGTGTACTCGTCTTCTTCTTCGCATCCTATTACGTCGACTGAATAAAAATTTAAAAAAAGAAGGGTATTTGGTAATGGTTTTTGTTGGCTTGTTCTTATGGTTTGAGGTGGGTGGCAAAGAATGTGAATTGTTGGTACTATGAAACGATGAAATTAGGGGAGAAGAGGACATGAATTGCCACCTGGCGATTTGGGATGGCCAATCATTGGAAATATGCTTCCTTTCCTAAGAGCTTTCAAGTTCAAAGATCCTGAGACTTTCATCTCCAGTTTTGTTCAGAGGTAATTAGTGAATGAATGAATCATCGTACAGTTTCATTATGTATTTGAACGCTGCGTGGGCCACCCTTTCCTCCAGAAAAATCCCGAAATTTTCGAGAAAGCTAAGGTTAGTTAGGTCGTTAATTTTATTCTACGGTCGATCGACGAATGATGTAACGAACGTCGCGTTTTTCTTTTAGGCCGAGCAAGAGGCGATAGTGAAGAACATGCCCGACCGATCAGAAAGGGCTGACGCTTAAGGAAGTGCGCCAAATGGATTTTATTGAACTCTCTCTGATTTTGTAACATGTTTTCTAAGATTTGCCGAGTTATGATCTCTTCACTGATTTGTTCATTTTTTCATTACCAGCCAATGAATATTTGAGTTCCAAGAAGATAAGAAAACGTTACAGAATTATATCTGTCCACTATCGAAAGTGACTATCTTTATGTATATTCGAAGGGCCATGTTGTTCAGTTTTGTCTATTACCTCTCTCACGAGGAGAAACACGCCATATGAGGCGAATAAGGCTTACTGGCAAAAGTGGGGTTATGGTAGATATCATTCTTTTTTCTTTTTTTTTGTTGGTAAATGGTACACGAAAAATAAGTTCGAGAATGTGCTAACATGTACGATGTGATTCACTAAGACCATCTCCAATCCAACCGATAATTCATACTCAAGATGCAGTAATTCTTCTCCAATCTTTAAACTCATTCTCAGAGTATCTCCAACGGTACTCCAAAACACAAATTATGGGGTAAAATTAATAAAAACCAAACCCAAAATGAGTTTCATATTTTCTCTCTCCTAATTTAATCGGTTTGTGTTTCAACTGACATTTGCTTTTGATATTGGGGATTGCTATTCACCGCCCCCTTTTTACTTGTTACCGCCCCCTAAAGGGCTGAAAAAAGACTATTTTGCCCTTATGTTATTTAAAATAATTTAAAAAGCTAAAATATAATAAAAAGATAGAATTTCTCTATTTAAAGTCCTTTAGTTCGCAACACTTTTCAAATCACACATCCAAATCAAACAAAAAACAGAAAAATTTGTAAATCGCAATGGAACGGGGAAAGGGAAAGGGAAAGGGAAAGGGGGTGCTCTCACGATTGGTAAGAAAATTGTCGTAATATTCATTCGTATTTAGATAGATTGTCGAAAACGGATCGAAATAGGCCGGAAAACGGTTGATCGGACGCGAACTAGAGCAAAAACGGCACGACCGAACAACTATTTCGGTCGAAAACTTCACGACCGAAACATGATTTCGGTCGTCCGGTGTCGCGACCGAAATCTGATTTCGGTCGCGACACCGGACGACCGAAATCATGTTTCGGTCGTGAAGTTTTCGACCGAAATAGTTGTTCGGTCGGCCTAGTAATGACCGAAATCCGATTTCGGTCGGAATCTATTTCACCGGAATCCGATTTCGGTCGACCGTACTACGACCGAAATCCGATTTCGGTCAGTACTAGGCCGACCGAAATTTTATTTCGGTCAATTTTTTTTTTTTTTTTTTTTGAAAAAAATTATCTAATTGCAGGCGATGGGTGGGAAGTCCCTGCTCGGAGGGAGCAGCAGATCCCCCTCGTTGGAGGGATCTGGAGAGCGTCATACGAGGGCGCGCGGCGTTGATGCTTCCGTTCGTAGGGAACGGGAGGAGGCGAGGCGGCAGCGAGCGGGTGATTCGCATTCCGTGTATGCGGAATACGAACCGAACGTAGAGGATGTGGCGCATGCGGATGAGGAGGTGCCATACGATGCGGCATCGTTTCAGTCATCCGACGACGAGCGGATACCGGTCTCCTCAGGTACATGCCTTCTTCATTATAAACTGACTTGCGACCAATGTCTTAACTATCGTAGCAAAAATTAGATTTATTTATGTGGTATTCCTAAAAAATAAAATAGGGAGCAAGCGCTCCAGGGTCGTAGATGACGATTCCTGGAGGGTGCAGGGGCCACAGCCAGGTGGTCCGCAAGATGGCTCGGTGATCCCTAGTTACTTGGGGCACATCGCGCCCCGCATCTGGATGGGTGACGAGGAGAGGCCCCTGCTGAAGTGCGAGGGGCGTGCGTTAGTGCTTCGTCAGCTTAAGCAGTGGTACTGCCAATTCCCGCCGGAGACACAGAGCGAGATCGATGGCACAGGTCTCTTACACCTCGCAGATGCCATGCTCGTACACTTGGATCAGCCTCTTCTGTGCGCTTTTGTGGAGCGCTGGCACCCCGACACGAACACCTTCCACATGCCGTGGGGGGAGATGACGATCATGCTCCACGACGTCGAGCACATTCTCCGTATCCCGATCGACGGGACGATGGTTTCGGGCACCCCGGACGCCGGCGACCAGCAGATCGCGGCGAGGGAGATTATGGGCGTCTCCGCTGACGCCCTGAGGGGATTTTGGAGAGCAGGGTCGGTTGCGTCGAAAGACGTGATGCAGAGGATGCGGGAGAGTCGGCCGGCGGGGTTCCAGGCCATCGCTTGGCTGTGGATTCTATTGGGGTCGACCCTGTTCGTCGACAAGAGCGGGAATCGGGTGAAGCCCGACATCATGCACGAGTTCTATCGCTCCCTGCCAGCTGCCAGTGGTTATTCGTGGGGTTCGGCCGCTCTTGCTTACCTCTATCGCCAGCTTGGGCTCGCAAGCCGAGCGGATGCAAGGGTTTTAGCTGGGTGTCTGTCGTTACTACAGGCGTGGATCTACGAGTACTTTCCATGCTTCCGCCCACACCGTCTACCCCATCATGTGGAGCCTGGCCAAGCACGATCAGGCATGTGGTCCGTATCTCAGGTCGAGCGGACGGGACACCGGTTAATTGAGATCCGCCGTCAGCTAGACATGATGACAGCGAGCGAGGTACTTTAATAATAATTATTCCATATTATGTTCGCTTATATAATACAAAATAAATTGTTATCAGGTAGCTTGGTTGCCGTACGGGCCCGATCCAGCGGCGCAGCACCTGAGGACTCTTTTCGTGGGCTGGGTTAGATATCGCGACATCGTCGAGCCCTACGTACCCTCTAGAGTGTTGCGCCAGCTGGGTTACGTGCAGCACATCCCGCCGCCGATGACACCGCCGCAGAGGGCTTATATGCCATCGGACCCGTCGAGGTATAAGGTGCACCATTCT
This sequence comes from Craterostigma plantagineum, assembly GCA_027422505.1. Lineage (NCBI taxonomy): Eukaryota > Viridiplantae > Streptophyta > Magnoliopsida > Lamiales > Linderniaceae > Craterostigma > Craterostigma plantagineum. The sequence continues at coordinate 1,305,538 of JAPQWV010000126.1, read as the reverse complement.
GGCGATGCAGCAGAATTTGCTTGGCGGCAGTTCCCTTACGCGTACATCCTCAACCTGTCATACATCAGCCGGAGTACCTTAGAGTACCTTGGTGAGACCGTTGAAGGTTACATGGACTGGTACGAGCGGCATTCTCATCCTCGTCTGTTTTCGTCGGAATCAGGAGCCTCTTCGGGCGGCATCCCCCCGCGCAGCCACGTCGACTATGTACGTAATTCAATGTGATTTGGGGTTTTGTTATTATGTTAACTCACTTTTTTATATGTATTATTTCTTTGTGCAGTGGTACAGCTCGATGTACGCCTTGAGTAGCGATATGTTAGCTACTATGCAGCTTGATGGATCGACGCATACGGAAAGGTACAGAGACAGGCTGGACGAGCTGAACGACCGTTGGCGCAATGCCCCATGACGGGCTTCTATTTTGTTTCTGCTTCGTTTATGTATCGGATGCGTACGTTATTATTAATGCACTATTCTATGCCTCTACTATTTATGTTTGGAATATTAATATTACCAAATAATATTAAAAAAATAAAATAATAATAACCAATTCATAAAGATAATAATACCAAATAATAGCATAAAAAATATTATTTTTAAAAAATAATAATAATAATAAAAACAATATAAATGACAAATAAAATAACAAATAATATTTAAAAAATAGATAATAATAACCAATTCATAAAGATAATAATACCAAATAATAACATGAAAAATATTATTTTTAAAAAATAATAATAATAATAAAAACAATATAAATGACAAATAAAATAACAAATAATATTTAAAAAATAGATAATAATAACCAATTCATAAAGATAATAATACCAAATAATAACATAAAAAATATTATTTTTAAAAAAATAATAATAATAAAAACAATATAAATGACAAATAAAATAACAAATAATATTTAAAAAATAGATAATAATAACCAATTCATAAAGATAATAATACCAAATAATAACATAAAAAATATTATTTTTAAAAAATAATAATAATAATAAAAACAATATAAATGACAAATAAAATAACAAATAATATTTAAAAAATAGATAATAATAACCAATGTGTAGCGTGCACAGAAGATGGTGAGAATGTGGAAATACCATATGTAGCGGTCGAAGAAGGCCCAACTCACGATCAGTGACAATTGCGGACGGGTCGACATCTGGCCCTAGAATATCTCTGAGTGACTGCAACATCCACCCGTAACTTCTCTCGGTCTCGTCCTCCATGACGGCAAACCCACACAGAAAGTTGTGATTACAGGGAGTCATCCCTATAATCTCAACTAGAGGCATCTTATATCTATTTGTCTTGTAAGTCGAGTCAATACCAATAAAATAAGGATACGTCCTCAGCAGTGCGAGTGACCCCGGGTGTGCGAGAAAGACATGTGTCAGCGCATTAGTCTCATCGTCTCTCAGCGCTTCAACAAAATATCCGGACTCTGTCGCCTGGTGCATCAACTGGCTCACCACGTCTCGACCCTCAGAATTTTGCCTCTTCAAACGATCTCTGTAATTATATACATGTCGGATCGTCGCGTTATCTACGCTGTGTCGAGCCCTCATCGCTGCGAGGATATGTGCTGGTTTCGCTTGGGCAGCAGTCATTTCCTCTACGACCTTCTTTGCCTGGCTGCTCAGTCCACTCGTCTGGCGGTGTCCCTCGGGATACTGTATCAGAGGGTGATTGTGTATGGAATTCTCGGTTGGCCCCGTACGAACGTACCATTCCCTTGTAGCTGGATCCTGCTGGGCAATGACTACAAACGGACACCTGCACTTGTTAGACTTGGACATCCTCTCCAATTCATCCTCCTTGCCTCTATAACGTTCTCCGCGAGAACATCTAATCAATTTTTTTGTTCCACATTTCTTGTGCGACGAAATTATCAACTCGAAACCAAGACCAATAGCGACGCCCTTCGCCCAGTTAATGGCTTCCACGTCGGTCGAAAATCGTCCTCCTTCGCGGAAATGCTCACTGTAGTTTATCCCGTCACCCGTGGAATCCTCCGGGACAAGCTTCGAGTCTGGAAAAAAAAATTTAAAAAAAAAAAAAAAAATTATGACCGAAATCGGATTTCGGCTACCCCAAGTGGCGACCGAAATCCGATTTCGGTTATATCTACTATTACCGGAATCCGATTTCGGTCATGACAGTCATGACCGAACAATAGTTTCGGTCGTTATAAGAGGCGACCGGATAATAATTTCGGTCACCTCTTGTAATGACCGAACAATAATTTCGGTCAGTTTAAGAGGTGACCGAAGTTGTTTTTCGGTCGCCTCTTATACAGACCGAAATTACTGTTCGGTCGGACCGAATTTTCCGATCGAATCCCATGTAAGTTCGAGAATTCACGTCTATACGAACGAAATTTACGAGAATTTGCTTACCATCCGTGCCAGTAGACACTTTCTTTTGACCTTTAAATTTCGAAAATAGACGATTCATTGAAATGTTTTAATTTTTTGTTATGTTTGAATCTGATTTGGATGTATGATTGCGATATCAGATTAGTTGTAAGGAAAATGAATTTAAAAAGAAATTTAAATTACAAAGGGCAAAATAGTCTTTTTTCAGCCCTTTAGGGGGCGGTGACTAGGAAAAAGGGGGCGGTGAATAGCAATCCAGTTGATATTTGATAAAAAGTCCCTTTTTTGTTTTGGATTTTTCCAAAGAAGAGCACATAGGAACAACCATGGGATGATGCTTGGGCTTGTCAAAGACTCACGACCACCTCGACCACCGCTGTCCAAGACTGGATTGGGACGGGCTGCTGGAAGAGGCATTGTCACCCCTTTGCTGATGGTGGAAAGCTGTGAGTCGCTTTCTAAGGATTCGTATATCTCCTCCTTGACTTGGATAGGATCTTTGAACCAGCAGAGAACTTCGAAGATTTGCTTGCTCGTTCTTGGGATAGGTTTATCTTCGAATGCCTGAGCAAGAAACTGGGCGGTGGAGATTTGCCATGCTCTTGGGATAGCCAGGATTGCTCCTCTTGGTTGGGGCTTTCTTCGATTAAGAAGCCTGCCCACTCGAAGATGGCTGCCAGCGACATCAGTAGATTCGAGGTTTTTTTTTTTCTTTCGAGGTATTGTTGTTAGCTCCTTGAATTGCACGACTCATTCTCAATGTTGAAGATAACCCTTGCTTTGAACAACATTTGATGTTCTTGTTTCTCGTCAATTGCACTAGTGTTCAATGTTGTTGGTGGTCAAGACTGCAATTTTTCATGTGCAAAATGAGGCTCAACAATTGACTTGTTAATCGTTTCAGTTCTATGTTGATCCCTTTAATGATAAACAAAAAGGATTTTCATGTTGTTCGTTTTATTACTACGTATAGTTTTTTATATACTCGGTCCTTGGTAGTTTACTTAGCAGTTCGTCTCAATCAAATTTAAGATAATATTATGGTCTAATTTGTTAAGCTGTATAATATGTTGGTAGAATTGAAAAATTATTAAAGTTGGTGTGCAGGTGAATATTCCGAGAATATTCTTTTGAATTTGCGAATGAGTTTAATGGTTGGTGATAAGTTATTGCATTTTGAGTTTGAGAATGCGTTTGAGTTTGAGAATGGATTGTTCGGTTGGATATGGTCTCATACTCAAAAGACTATTTTTTGTAATATTCACCCTACAAACTTTTACAACGTTTTAAGCTACCAACATACTTTACAATTTTTTCAAAACAATATTTAACTATTATATAACAAATGTATAAATAACTTTCTGTGAACTTTGAATAAATAAAAACATATATATGGGGTCCGATACAAATAAACACAACTTTCTATATATTTTATTATTTTGTTTGTTTTTATATGAGTTCTTTAACAATAAAATAACTAAAAGGATTTATATGTAAATATAAAAATGCAAACGCATTTTAGATTGGGAGACGCATAGATGCGTTGGGTTGAGGAGAAAGAAACCCCAAAACGCATTTTGGGGTTTTATTTGAATTATGGTTGGATAATTTTACTGCATTTTTTGGATTATATCGTATGGTTGGAGATGCTCTAAACACCAAATTCAGATTTCATGTAGATATGTGCTTTACCTTTGGGACAACTATTATGAACTGCAAGAGATTAAACACTATGAAGTAACTAACTGTTGAGCCAATTGATGACAGATCACAAACACACTGTTCTCATCCTCTTTTTTGGCTCCTTTTGTACAATTTTATATATTTTTATTACATACATAAAGAATTGATTCTATGCTAATATTGTACAGATAGAATAAATTAAAGGGGAAATTTTCGTTCAGTCCCCTGTCAGGATCTGAAATTTTAGTTCAGAAAAAATTAGTTTTAAGGATCCGATTATTCAGTAACAATTTATTGGTCTACAGTAACAATTTATTGTTCTGCAGTAACAATTCATTGTTCTGAAAATAACAGAAAACGATCATCCAATAACAGTTTATAACAGTTGCATAATTTAGGTCCTTATCTTTTTTACGAAAAATGAGGTCCTTTAAACTAAAATTTTTTCTTAACGGTTCTCAAAACTATTTTTAATCACTTTTTGGGCCTGAATTTTAATATACCCTAAATTTTAAATTATGGCCCTAAAAATTCAGAGAATGAGATGGAACATCCGACACAAAATGTACCACCTGATCTTGTCTACCATCATCCCGAGTGGGATTCTTATTTCCAAATCTCTATCTCAAAAAGAAACATCATGCATTAAAATTCAATGGATATCAACATTTAATTTCACTTCACCACTGTAGATATCTCAATTTTCATTCCTATGCAAAGAATCCAAGCTCCAAGCAAAAAGACAAAACACACACACACACATATATATATAGGCCGGCATATATTTTAACTCTTATTTCCAGTACACACTCGCGTCGATCTCAGTAAAATCATCCAATATTCAATTTTTCTAAGTTGGTGAAATCCCAAAAAGAATAAATACTTTCTGATTCTTGTAATCTACCCCGAATTCTTTTTTTTTTTTTCCTGTACTATATATAGTGACTCCTAACCACGAGTGTATTCCTCCTCTTCTCCACATCTTATTACATCGATTAAATAAAAGAGAGACAAAAAAAAAGGGTTCTTGGTAATGGGTTTTGTGGGCTTGTTCTTTTGGTTTATATCGTGTTTCTTGATAGTGAGGTGGGTGGCAAAGAATTTGAATTCTTGGTACTATGAAACGATGAAATTAGGGGAGAAGAGACATGAATTGCCACCTGGCGATTTGGGATGGCCATTCATTGGAAATATGCTTCCTTTCCTAAGAGCTTTCAAGTCCAAAGATCCTGAGACTTTCATCTCCAGTTTTGTTCAGAGGTAAATTAGTGAATGAATGATTCATCGTACAGTTTCATCATGCTTCTTCTGTTTTCCTACGTTATCTGAGAAACAGAAAAATGACGGAAATTGGATCCTTTTTCTGTCAAAATCTTTGATATAAGGAGATGCCGTAATCAAGTTGTACTATGTGTTATCGTCTATGTTATGCATTTTTTTGCGAAAAGATGAGAGCTTCGCAATAAAAAAAAACGTCTAAAGCAAAATTATCTTTTCTGTCATTTGTTCACCGAAAGGAATCTTTTTTGTTGGTAAAATAGTAAACAACAATTAAAGTTCTGTCCTTTCGCCAAAAACACTTGCGGGTATTATTATCTAGAGACCATGGTCCATGGTTGGTCCTTTTCTTTTTTCTTTTCTTTTTCTTGTTATGCATATCCAAATTCCCATTATTTATTTATTAATAGAAAAGGACAAAAAAACCCTTCTTCTTGATGCGACGTCGTGTTCTTTTTTTTTTTTCTTTTTTTATTGTTGTCTTGTACTGTTGAAAAGGAAAAAAAAAAAAAAGACCCAATAATATTCTCGTAAAAACAGTGAGACAACGTACGATTTGCCGGCACATTTGTAGTAAATGCTAGGGTGAGTTCAGAATATTGGTTAGCTGACGGAACCGAAACCACCTAATATCGAACCAAATTCGGGTCATCTCTTCTATTCTCTTCACTTATACCTTACACTTCAGCTGAGTCTAACGAGCAACAATTTTATTTTGTGATTATAAAAATATTTTCAATTAGGTTCGTATTCCATTCCATCGGTAAACCGAACCGAAATTAAATTTTTATTTAGTTTATTTTTTATGCATATATATTATTATAAAAATATATAATTATATGTTTTTATAAAATATATCACATTTATTAAATATGGAAAATATTAAATTTTATACAAATATCTTTTTATAAATATTGTTATTTTTATTTATTTTATTAAATTCAATTTTTTGGTCGGTTAACCGAACGGAACCGAAGAAATTCGCTAAAACAGAAACCGAACCTAACTTTCGGTTGGATCGGTTTTTGCCGAACGAACACCCCTAGTAAATGCTTGTTAATTCCTGACCTGACCTGCCTTCCACCGAATCGGGCGGGTCGAACCATGACCACTAACGTAATTTCTTCATCACCTTTGATTTGCAGATATGGAAACAGTGGGCTCTACAAAGCTTGCATGTTCGGCAATCCGAGCATCATCGTCGCCACCTCCGAAGGCTGCCGAAAGGTACTAACCGACGACGAATCCTTCAAGCCGGGCTGGCCCGCCTCCACGGCCAACCTCATCGGTAAGAAGTCGTTCGTCGGGATTCCCCAGGAAGAGCACCGATGGCTCCGAAAGCTCACCTCGGCTCCCGTCAACGGGCCCGAGGCCCTCTCCATATACCTAAAGTTCATCGAGGAGAACGTCGTTTTAGCCCTAGACAGTTGGTCTAAGATGGGCCCGCCGATCGAGTTTCTGACGCACCTAAGGAGGCTCACGTTCCGCATAATCATGCACATCTTCATGAGCTCGTCGTCGAGCGAAACCGTCATGGAGTCGCTCGAGAGGGAGTACACCGCACTCAACTACGGGGTTAGGGCCATGGCCATCGATCTCCCGGGATTCGCCTACCATAAGGCGCTTAAGGTTTGCTTCGATCGATCCTGAAATTTCCGGGATTATGTTCTGCTTTTTACGACCCTGGAGTACAATCCCCACTCTCGATGGCAATCCGATCCACTAAGTATTTGTTGAATCTTCAAATTTGTGTGAGTCTAGATTCAATCTCATACGTGTTTGGAGATTCAATGAGCCTTCTTTAATGGGTCTGATTATCATCCCTAAACTCCCAACTCAATCAGTTACGGAATTTTTGCGCCATGGTCTATGAGCATGAGACTAATCTCCAAAGGCAAAATATCTATGTCCCATCTTCACACAGCACGATAGTCACGCACGATATTTGAGAACCCATGAGATTCGATAGCCACTACACTATAGACCTGATCCATTGAGGACATATGAGATTATCTTCGAGATTTTTTTTAACGGTATATGCAAAAAATTTTGTCAGGCACGTAGGAGGCTGGTGGCAGTCCTACAATCGGTGGTGACCGAGCGAAGGGAGCTGAGGAAGGAAACCCAGGAGAACGATAATGAGAGGAAAGACATGATGGATCGCCTGATTGAGGCGGAGGACGAAAACGGGCGAAAACTGACCGACGAAGAGATTATCGACGTCATGGTTATGTATTTGAACGCGGGACACGAGTCTTCGGGGCACACCGCCGCGTGGGCCACCCTTTACCTCCAGAAAAATCCCGACGTTTTCAAGAAAGCTAAGGTTAGTTAGGTCGTCATTTAATTACTATTTTCGACGTTTTGCGACCGATCGGCGGATAAATAACGTTACGATCGTCGGCGCGTTTTTTTAAGGCCGAGCAAGAGGCGATCGTGAAGAACAGGCCGTCCGATCAGAAAGGGCTGACGCTTAAGGAAGTGCGCCAAATGGAATATCTCGATAAGGTACACTTCACGGTTTGTAATATTCGTATATTTAACATCTCGAGCGAAAAAATACTAAACGAGGCCTTGAAACAGGTGATAGACGAAACCCTTCGTGTCCTTACGTTCTCTCTGACGGCCTTCAGAGAGGCGAAGAAAGACGTCAATGTTTGCGGTACGACGACTCAATATTTTCTCGCGTCCTTTTTATCAATAAATCGTAGTTGAATAAGTTCGGACACACACAGAATGTTTCACGTTCTTACAAACAGGATACACGATTCCGAAGGGTTGGAAGGTTCTCGTGTGGTTTAGGAGCGTCCATTACGACCCGGAAACATATCCCGACCCGAAGAAGTTCGACCCGTCGAGATGGGACGTGAGTTCGAATAATGTTTTTTTAAATACAAATTCGATCCTAGGGTAAAATTATCGACTTAAAACGTACGATTTTTATTAGGGATTTACGCCGAGGGCCGGGCAGTTCTTACCGTTCGGCGGTGGAAGCAGATTGTGCCCGGGAAACGACCTTGCCAAGCTCGAAATCGCAATCTTCCTTCACCATTTCCTTCTCAATTATGAGTGAGTTATAGTTAAATGAAATAATTATGTAATTATTTTTGGAGACTACGTAATAATTATGTATTAATGTTTTGCTTTTTAGGTTTGAGCATCACAACCCTGGTAGCCCTGTGATGTACCTGCCGCATACGAGGCCTAAGGACAATTTCCTGGGAAGAATTAAGAAGGTTTCTGCATGAAATTAAAAAAACATAAGACTATCTTATTTGCTTATTACTACTAGTTAAGAACTATTATTAACTTAGTACTTGTGTTTTAATCCCCCTCATTCCATAGACAATAAACAAGCCAATGTATGCCATGTTTAGTTGAATTCCCAATCATATTCCATCTTAATGGGACGACTCTAACTTTCAGCGATGCTAATCTTTTGGTTTGAAAAGTTGAACTTTAACCTTCGTTGGAGATATCGGAAAATCGAGCAATGGACCGTTGAATATGCATTAAAAAGATATTTTATTTCTAAGTGAAAAAAAAAAAGAAAGAAAGTATGAGAGCGTAGTAATGAACAAATAAAGAAAGAAAAAAATAATGAAAAGAAAAGAAAGTGGTATATGCCATCTATCATGCTGCCATTAAGGTGTGAAACTCAATCATGCTTCTTAAAAATTACGTTTGACTAACAAGAAAAATAATTATAATCACTCATGAAAGTTTTGACCGGCACATCATTTGAAATCATTTCATCTTTTGTATATTTAAGTATTTTGGTATACATTTTTTTTTTTAACAAAAGCTTAGGTCATTCCCCAGTTGACCGTACCGTATCTCAACTCAAGAATGTATTCTTAATGCATTGTTAGATAATACGCATCCAACTGGGATTTTGTATTAATTTACATTGTTTCCATTCCAAGTATTTATTACCGGATTAGGCTTCCGATATAGATTTTTTTTTTCGTGTATTTGTTTGATGAACTTTAAAGAGGATCTAAAGAAATTAATTAGTTTTGTAGAAGTTTAAGCGTGTGATTAGTTTCATTGCTAATTAAGTTTCAGGCCCCAAAAGATGCTTAAGTTAGGTTTCAGCCCTATGTCAGAAAATTTTTAGGCTTAGGATCGATTTCTGTAAAATTTAGAGATAAGGACCTAAAATTTATACAAGTGTTATACAGTGTATATGAACTAGTATCGGACTATTGTTTTGTGTTATTACAGAACAATGAAGTGGTACTGCAGAACGATGAAGTGGTGCTGCAGAATTTGTACTACAGAACCATGAAGTGGTACTGCAGGCCCCTGAAGTGGTACTACATGTCCACGAAGTGGTACTAAAAACAGATCGAGTCCTTAAAACTAAAAATTGTTTGACAAGAATCTGAAACGTAAATGAAACTTATGTTGGGCTGAAATCAAATTGCCCCTTAGTTTTAGTTATATTAGATATTTCGCTGTTGTGATAAGTGCCAGAATTCAACTTTGGGAATAGGTGTTGTGGAGAAGTTAGGAGTTTAGTTAATTATTTGTTATGAAAAAAAAATTCTTATGTTTTTCTTTTTCGGAGGTAGTTTTTATGTTTATATTAAGAAAATGTGTACATATTTGAAGATTGAGTCGATGGGGCAGCTCAACGGCCCGAACATAAATTAGAAATAGTCGCCCATATTATGTAAGCTAAAGCTTAAAAATTTACATTTAATAACAGAACGTGAAGGGATATATTGAATTTAACGACACTGAATAAATAAACTATCATATGCAATCTTCTGACTTTACCATCTAAAAATACGTATATCTTATAATTTTATATTGCCTGTCGTGCGCCCAAGTTGGATCTTAGCTCAATAATAATGAGTCATTCCCACTCCATACGTATTAATGATTACTAATAAAATCAAATGTCAACCCCTCCTTGCGTAGGTTAACACCTAAAGAATACATATATAAACATAATAAATAAATTTCAAACTCCTCATACTCCTCAATTGCTTCACAACACCTTCCTTGTTTACATGAGAAGCCTTCGTTGATTTGTTCCTTTTCTTCAAAAAGTCCCCCTCATTTCACACACACACACACACACACACACTAATTTATCCATGGATTATCCTCAACATTTTCGGTGTCCAATCTCCATGGAACTCATGAAAGATCCCGTCACAATCTCGACGGGCGTTTCATACGATCGTAAGAACATCGAAAAATGGTTTCACACCTACGAAAAAAGGACTTGCCCCGCAACCATGCAGTCGATCGATTCCTTACACACCACGCCGAACCACACCCTAAAGAGGCTCATCACCGCCTGGCTCGAGTCGCAGAACCGCTGGCCCGACCCGCCTAAGCCGTCTTCGAACCGCGACGAGCTAGCCACCATTTTGACCAAAATCGAGTCGAGCCCATTTAAGGTAAGCTCATTGAGAAAGCTAAGGTCGATTTTCGAGTCGGGAAATGAAACCCTAAAGTCGATTCAAGATTTCAAATCGCTCAATGGGGTCGACGTGCTGGTCAAGATAATGACTCAGATTTTGGTCGAAGGCAGCGATTTTGCCTCGTTTAGGGCTTGCGAAGAGGCGCTGGGAGTTCTTTATCACCTTCCCATAATGGAAGAGGATGAGGACGTAATCAGGGTTTTGATGAGTCCTAATTCGATGAAATCTATGGCTATAGTGCTCCAAAGGGGGAGCGCCGAGGCTAGGTTTTGGACGATTTCGACCTTTCAGAAGATCTCGGCCGTCGATTACCAATGGAACTACGTAGCCCAAGATCAAGACGTCGAGTTTTTCAAGTCGTTGCTAGAAATAGTCTCCGACGAGATAAGCGCCAGGGCGAGCACGTGCGCCTTGCAGCTCTTAATACAAGTGTTGGACGCCTCGAAGAAATCCCGACTTAAATTCATCGAGACGGGCGCCATGCGTACGCTCGTGGAGATTTTGCCAGATTCCAACAGGTCGAAGTGCGAGAAGATCATGCAGATGATTAAGTTGCTCTGCGAGTGCGCGGAAGGGAGGTTGGCTTTTATCGAGCACGATCTCGCCATTTCGGTCATTACAAAAAAGATCCTTAACGTTTCGAATGTCGGGACGAAGGTCGGGGTTAAGATTCTTTGGCTCGTTTCGAATTTTCACCCGACGGATAGGGTTTTGGAGGAGATTTTGATGTGCGGCGGAGTGAAGAAATTGGTGGCTTTGTTGAATGTTCATGGAGAATGGTCAAGGAGTGTTAAGACTAAGGTGATCAGTATATTGAAGTTGCATGCTAGGACTTGGAGGAAGTATCCTTGCTTTACTAGTGATGTTAAGGAGTATTTAGGGTTGGGAGATTGAAATCTTGATGTTTGAATTAATGTGTGGGGAAATCCTTTTTTTTGGATGATTGTTCTTGTGTGGTGAATGAGGTTTTGTTCATTTTTTGCAACTTATTTTCTTATAATTTCTGGCTGAAAACATAGACTGATTGTGTTTCGGGACAGAGCTAAATTGGTCTAGCTATGTTGAGGATGAGGTTAGACTGAATTTATATTCTAATCTGATTGGGAAACTATGGTAACATTATTTTCTGAGCCTATATGCTGCAGAGTAATACATATATACAAATTGAAAAAAAACATCAAATTTGAAAGATTTGCGTATGTTTAGTAACTAATAACATTTTTATCTTCAACGATTATATTTAGTGCCATGGGTTGATGAAATGATTATGACCATATTTTGCCGTTATCTTCTATGGGCCTAATCATCATCTATGATGGTAATGTACGTTAAAATTTAAATAGAAAAGCATTTGTGTAATTTATTTAATAATGTGAATGGAAGGATGGACCAGCAGTCAGAAATAGAATAAAGATGAGAGATGTATTAGTGCCAGCGTCATCATTGGCGCGTGTTAAGCGCATAAATCAACTTTTCCTAAATATAATTATAGTATTTTGACCAATATTTTCTTTTGGGCAGGCAGGCAGGCATGATAAGTATAATATAAATAAAGAATATTCATAAGCCATATGGAAAATGGAAAAGAGATAAACCACCGAAACACAGTACATATGTTCATATATATGTAGTGTAGTATTCTTTATTTTAGGGGCCCTAACTAACTTCCTGTTATAAATAATTAATTAAGGCCGCTCAACTTCAACCCCATCCACTTAATTGTATTTAGTATAATGAACCACATCTCAATGCAATAAAATGAATTTGCATTGCGAACCACGCCCAATTAAACAAGTCAAATACTGAAACATAGATTGGATTCAATTTATTTTCCAACAGTTGGGCTCGAATAAATTTGTTTAGGGTTTTTTCGCATGAAAGTCCAACAACAAAACTATCAACGAGGCAATTTTCTCAATGAAACAGTTATGGTGAAATACGAAGGCCTCTCCACGGCGATATACTCCGCCGCCGTACGCTCGAAGCGCTCGAACAAACCTTCGACGGCCGACCCATCGAACCCAAAGTGGCTAACCAACATTGGCTCCATGAACGCTCGAACGCAGTCAGACACGATTTTACCACTTCTTTTTTCGTCGAAATTCGAACAGTCGGTGACATCATCCTCGTCGCCGTCAGCGTCCCACGGTACACGAACACTCTCAATCTTATCCAAATCGAATGACCCTTCTTCGAAAACCAGCGAGTCGACCTCTTCCTTACACGGACCATATATCGGGACGTTGAACGAATAGAGGTCTTCCTTACGAACAAGTCCCTGTAGAGAATTTAAAAGGGACATATGCCTATATGTTGAATGATCACTTCCACTAAAACCTTACGCATGTAGGAATTTATTATCGTATGTTAATTATATTTCCAACATGTTCCCTCGCGTTTGGCCTGATTTCCAACATGCTCCCTCACGTTTGGGCTAATCTCTTTATTATCTAACTTTTACGTGTAATTTTCTAAGCAGTTGCGAGGATTCGTACCATGGGTACTCTTTAATCTCTGAGTTCTGATACCATGTTGAATGATCACTTCGCCCTAAAAGCTTAAGCTTGTAAGGACCGTATTATTTCTTAATTATATATATGTATTATTTCCGACACATTTCAGGAAAACGAAGCCTATACTTAGGTTTAAATTTAATACCTCGACGACCATGTCGAGTAGGGTTTTGGCTAGTAGCAACAACGGCGTATCGTCGTCGCCTTTAAGGGTGTGGTCCGAGAGGGCTCGACCTATAAGCGTAAGAACCATACGTCCGTCGGGCACCATTTCCGCGCCGCGCGTCCTTAAAAACTGCAAAAAGTCCCTTTTGTACTGACTTGCGTATGCTTCGAAGGCTTGCGAAGGACTCGTCGTCGATACGCATACGTTCTCCTTGTTCTCCATACCGAGCCCTTCAGGAACCTAAATAAGAGAGGCATTAAAGTTATTATGCGTTCGTGTTTTTTTTTTTTCATGGTCAGATAATTAATAATATCAAAGAAGCAACTTATTCAAATATAGCTAATTGATTTTAGGGATGGAGCCCTCAGTTTCTAATACTGCGTAGTAAACCTGAGAGAGCCAGTGAAGGCTAAAGGACGAATAAGCAAAGTGTAGGCTATTTCTGGGGAAGAGCCTTTCGTGGAATGATCTCGGCAAACCGTAGACGAAGCAATTTTCGAAGCGATCTTTGTTGGCGATGATGATGCTGTTCGAACGGATAAGCTTGAAGAGATTGTTGAAGTCATTGTGGGGAAGATCGTTGAGAAAAACCTCGATTTCGGGCAAGTCAGAGTCGTTATTCTTGCACAATTCTTGGACAGTGTCGACGGCTATGGACATGGAGAGAAGCGAGTTTGGCCCCGACGAACAGCCCAAGTCGACGATCTTCATGCATTTGGGAAAGAAGTTTCCATGTTCCTTATTACTGAACATACCTTCGAGTGTCTCCTTCAGTACAAACTGAGTTCTCAGTATCACAAACTTCTGCAATAAAAAAGTGATGAGCTTTACCTAGACTTAGAGAGAGAGAGAGAGAGAGAGAGAGAGAGAGAGAGAGAGAGAGAGAGAGAGAGAGACGTGAAAGAGATCGTACTGTTATTATTACCTGAAGGCTTGAGTTGCTGGCATAGCTGTTCTCACCATTCCCAGCATTCATATGAAGCTTGTTCTCCATCTCCTCCGCCATATATTTTTATCAATCGATCTTCTAGTCTAAGCCAAAGCAACTAATTATTAACACTTGTGCGTTCAACGTCGTCGTCTACTCTTTTTTCTCTGTAAAATAGGTAGCAATATGGCCATATATATTAGAGAGATTTGCTATGGTGAGCACCATATACAAATCTCTCATTTTAGAAACGTCGTCAACACCTCCATATACCCTCTCATATCCATTGTTAACCTAAATCGTCCTCTATAACACGTACTTTTAAGAAAATTCATTATATATTATTCACATGTGGACGACGTAACGAGGTGATGATTTTCTTGAAAATTAATGTGTTGGAGATGCTGATTTAGGTTAGCAATGGATATGAGAGGGTATACGGAGGTGTTGGCGACGTTGGAAATCGAATGTAAAAAAAAATGAGAGATTCGCTTATGGTGCTCACGGTGGTTGGTCACGGTAGGTGGACACCCTAGCAAATCTCTATTATATATATATATATATATATATATATATATATCACAATGGATGTGTCTGATTCTGAGTCACCCATCCCAAGTAGGGTTGGCAGTAGGGCGGGGATTCCCCGTCCCACGCGGGGATCCGCCCCGAAAGGGCCGGCGAATCCCCGAAATTTTATCCTTACGGGGCGGGACGGGGAATGACTTTTCCCCAGGGGGATCCCCGCCCCGTCCCAGAACCTATATTATATATTAAAATAAATATAATTTTAAATTATAATTTAAATAATAGTAAAGTTATATAAAAATATAGATTAAATGATATTAAAATAATACAAATAATATTTAAAAATTTTAAATTATAATTTAAATAATAGTAAAGTTATATAAAAATATAGATTAAATGATATTAAAATAATACAAATAATATTTAAAAACTATAATTTATATTATATTTATAACAAAAAATATCCAAATTTATATCTTATATTAAAAATATTATATTGTTTAGAAAAAATTTGAATCCCCGCGGGGATCCGGCGCCCCGCCCCGCCCCGTTGCCAACACTAATCCCAAGCATTAAAATAACGGACTTTTCATTTCAGGCACCTCCATAAGTATCATTTAGGATTCAGACGCTCTTATCAAAAAAATAAGGACCCATTTTCTGCAGTTCCACTTCATTGCTCTGACATACCAGTATGTTGAAATTTTCTAACACAAAACGATCATCCGGTACCAGTTTACGATCATCTGATACCAGTTCATTTTCTACAGTACCACTTCATTGCTCTAACATACTGGTATGTTGAAAGTTTGTAACACAAAACGATCATTCTATACCAGTTCATATATCTTTTATACCACTTTTCTACACCGCAAAAAGTGGATCCTTAACCTAAAATTTTTTCAGACATGATCTGAAATCTATTTTAAACATCTAGAGGGCCTGATTTAGAATTGACCCTTAAAATAAAGACAGCCAATCTGTTAATGTCGATGATATGGAAAAAGGTTGTCTTTCTTCCCCAAAATAAGTGATGCAATTACCAACAATAGAAGATATGAAGATCACATCCTTTCTACCCAAATAGGAGATTGCATCTACCATAAATAGAAGATATGAGATCAACCAATAACTTGAAAAGATTCGAACTCAAATATTTACTATATTTGGGGAGATCATCAAGGAGATATTTTAGGAGATTTTCAATAGATCTTTTACCAATTCAAGGGGGAGCCAAGGCCTATATATAAAGGAGATTTCGAGCTGCCACAACAGAGTTTTGCACGAAAAACTTTTGAGAGTTTTTATGGAGTAACTTTTGAGCGACAACGAGCGAAACACACGAGAGACTTTGAGCGAATGAGATCTGAAAAGAACGAGGCGTTCATCTTTTTATTGTTTTATGCCTAGCTTTACTCTTTCCATTTTAGTCTAGGACTTAGCATCTAGACGTTGGTTTTAGGAAAGGTTTAGGATCATTACGATTTCTAAGGTTAGTAAATTTATACTCTTTGCATATTTGTTTTTTCGTACATTGGAACAGTAAAATTTAGCTTGTCACAGTTTTTCATGACTATAATTGATTAATTTATCTATATTGTACCTTGATTTCAGCACCATCATTCCTTAATTACTTTTAGTTTATTTATCTCTAGCTATATATGCAGCTTATCATTTATTTTATCTTATTTATTAAAAACAAAAATAATTAATTTATATAGTTAGACTTGAAATTTTAGTATCAGTATTTTCTCAAATATTTATCTATCTATTCTATTAATTTTCAACACCACATAGTAACTATCTTTCAATCAATTGGTCTGTCAATTCAAATTTCAATATTCTTCATATTTAATCATTACTATTAAGTCATCAAGTCAAACTCTTATATATACTTAAATTCTTATATATACTTACAAATATAAACTTTATAATATAAAGTAATATAGAAATATTAATATATTGCACATGCATAGTGCTTAAAATACTAGTATATTACGTCTTCCCTTAGCAATCACTATGATAATCTATTAAAATAATATAAGTATTGATTTTTCTATAATATAATTTACACATACTAATATAACCACAATATCAACTTAAATTAGGGTATTAAAGTATATATATATATATATATATATATATATATATATATATATGTATATAACCACAATATCAACTTAAAATTAGGGTATTAAAGTACCATATATATAATATAGATATATACACGTACACATTAGTTTTATTTTTTATTTATATATAATAAATGTGTAAGAATATAAGTAATAAATGAAGTTGAAAGAATTAGTCAAAATATTGAAAACTTCTATACAATCCCTGTCCATAATAATTAGGGGGTCTACATAGTAAGTGATGGGATATTGCACCAATACATTATCGAAGTGGATAAGAAAGTCTAAATTTTAGTAATAATAATTTACTTGTTGCATTAATTATTATTATTTAGGGCTGTTAAATGTTACGTAAATGGGTAAACCCGAACACAACCCAATTATTAAGTGGGTCAGGTTAGCGTTAGGATTTTCAACCTGAAATCAACCCGAAATAACCCAAAATCAACCCGTTTATCAACCTGAAATCAACCCGAAATAGCCCAAAATCAACCCGTTTATCAACCCATTTAACCCGAAAAATATATATTAAAATATTAATAACATAATAAAATAAAAGGATTAAACCTAATTCTCTATCCACTCTCAAGCTCACACATGCTCCCAAGCCACATGGGTTCTTCATCGTCGACTATAACGTCCCCAAAAAGGTAGAAACCACTCCTTGATTGATCGTTATCGTCGTTGTTTCAGATAATAATCTGCTCGATAGCTCAGGCTTCGTTGACCGCGTTATGGTTCTCTTTGTGCGAAGATGTCATGAACATAGGTGGGAGATCGAATGGAAGAGAGCATTTTGAGAGTTCGAGTCAAATATGGCTTCGGTTAATACTGATGATCATGAAATAATTTGCTTGGTATTTAAATTGAGATTTTTTTTATTTGGAACTTTAATTGTTCTTAATTATGATTTATGATGATGTTTTTAGAAAGCATTAGTTCTCCTTTTTTTGTTAAGTTTGAATTTATAATTCTGTCAATTTTGTTATTTTCTTTTTTCTTTTTTAATTATAAACGGGTTGGCGGGTTGGGTTAGGGTTAAAGCAGGTTGGGTTTAGGTTTGATTTTTCAACCTGTTTAAGTAAACAGGTCAGGTCATGGTTGAAGTTTTCAACCTGTTTATTAAGCGGGTTGAACCCGAAGGTGACCCAACCCGGCCTGTTTACCACCCCTATTATTATTAGTCAATTCTAATTGATTAGTCGCAATAATTAATATGTTATTTAATGTAGCCGTAATTAATTATAGCCCATAATTAACAAAATCAATATTTTAATTACAGCCACAAATATAGCCAGCCGTTTTCAATGGCTATCTTAATATTCCAAGAAAAACATAGCTATGTTTCAGTTCGGTTTCTATTGTGAGCCCGGTTCTGAATGTAAGAAAGGCTTGGGAACTGGTTTCACCGGTTTCCGTTCAGTTTTGTAAAGAAACGGCGCGTTAAAAAAAAAAAAACCTCTATAAATTACACTCGTCGCTCGAATGTGTGTGCCCGGTACCTAAATATATACTAAAACCTCTATAAATTAGCAGATTCTCTAAAATCTTCTGGTCCCGTTTCAAGACTTCGTAAAAAATCATCAAATTCGATAAAATAATAATATAACAATTTTTTGAGAAATCACTTTATAATATTAGATCCCATACTTTAAAAGAATAATTCTTAAATATTACGTTTATATGTTTATGAAGATTTGGTAACATAAATATTCATGAACTTCTGCTATGATCACCATGTCACATATCTAAAAGATCATTAAACTAAATAAAATTAGTAATGTTGAAATTGGCCGGCTGGGCGGGCCGGCCCGTAGCACGCCACCGGCGGGTCGGGGCGGGCAAGCCCGCCTACTAGCGGGCCTGGGAAATGAAGGCCCGCCCCCGACTGTGAACCATATCAAAAAGGCATTTGGTCCCGTTGCACTATTTGATGATATCAATTAGGTATGGCGATATCAATTACTACGAATAAATGAACTGTATCTCAATGCAATCGAAGAGTTGCAAATTTTAAACCCCAACTAAGCAAGTCAAATACTGAACATATAGATTGGATTCAATTTACTTTCCAACAGTTGGGCTAGAATAAATTTGTTTAGGGTTTTTCGCCAACAACAAAACTATCAACGAGGCAATTTTCTCAATGAAATAGTTATGGTGAAATACGAAGGCCTCTCCACGGCCATATACTCCGCCGCCGTACGCTCGAAGCGCTCAAACAAACCTTCGACGGCCGACCCATCGAACCCGAAGTGGCTAACCAACATTGGCTCCATGAACGCTCGAACGCAGTCAGACACGATTTTACCACTTCTTTTTTCGTCGAAATTCGAACAGTCGGTGACATCATCCTCGTCGCCGTCAGCATCCCACGGTACACGAACACCCTCAATCTTATCCAAATAGAATGACCCTTCTTCGAAAACCAGCGACTCGACCTCTTCCTTACACGGACCATACATCGGGACGTTGAACGAATAGAGGTCTTCCTTACGAACAAGTCCCTGTAGAGAATTTAAAAGGGACATATGCCTATATGTTGAATGATCACTTCCACTAAAACCTTACGCATTTAGGAATTTATTATCGTATGTTAATTATATTTCCAACATGTTCCCTCGCGTTTGGGCTGATTTCCAACATGCTCCCTCACGTTTGGGCTAATCACTTTATTATCTAACTTTATACCTGTAATTTTCTAAGCAGTTGCGAGGATTCGTACCATGGGTACTCTTTAATCTCTGAGTTCTGATACCATGTTGAATGATCACTTCGCCCTAAAAGCTTAAGCTTGTAAGGACCGTATTATTTCTTAATGATATATATGTATTATTTCCGACACATTTCAGGAAAACGAAGCCTATACTTAGGTTTAAATTTAATACCTCGACGACCATGTCGAGTAGGGTTTTGGCTAGTAGCAACAACGGCGTATCGTCGTCGCCTTTAAGGGTGTGGTCCGAGAGGGCTCGACCTATAAGCGTAAGAACCATACGTCCGTCGGGCACCATTTCCGCGCCGCGCGTCCTTAAAAACTGCAAAAAGTCCCTTTTGTACTGACTTGCGTATGCTTCGAAGGCTTGCGAAGGACTCGTCGTCGATACGCATACATTCTCCTTGTTCTCCATACCGAGCCCTTCAGGAACCTAAATAAGAGAGGCATTGAAGTTATTATGCATTCGTGTTTTTTTTCTTCATGGTCAGATAATTAATAATCTCAAAGAAGCAACTTATTCAAATATAGCTAATTGATTTTAGGGATGGAGCCCTCAGTTTCTAATACTGCGTAGTAAACCTGAGAGAGCCAGTGAAGGCTAAAGGACGAATAAGCAAAGTGTAGGCTATTTCTGGGGAAAAGCCTTTCGTAGAATGATCTCGGCAAACCGTAGACGAAGCAATTTTCGAAGCGATCTTTGTTGGCGATGATGATGCTGTTCGAACGGATAAGCTTGAAGAGATTGTTGAAGTCATTGTGGGGAAGATCGTTGAGAAAAACCTCGATTTCGGGCAAGTCAGAGTCGTTATTCTTGCACAATTCTTGGACAGTGTCGACGGCTATGGACATGGAGAGAAGCGAGTTTGGCCCCGACGAACAGCCCAAGTCGACGATCTTCATGCATTTGGGAAAGAAGTTTCCATGTTCCTTATTACTGAACATACCTTCGAGTGTCTCCTTCAGTACAAACTGAGTTCTCAGTATCACAAACTTCTGCAATAAAAAAAGTGACGAGCTTTACTTAGAGACAGAGAGAGAGAGACGTGAAAGAGATCTTACTGTTATTATTTACCTGAAGGCTTGAGTTGCTGGCGTAGCTGTTCTGACCATTCCCAGCATTCATATGAAGAAGCTTATTCTCCATCTCCTCCGCCGTATATTTTCTTCAATCGATCGCCTATTCGCAGTACAGCTATTATAACACCTGTGTTGTTCAAGTTCAGCGTTGTCTTTTTTTTTTTTTCTCTTTTTTTGCTATCATAACATCTGTATGGCTCAGACTCACAGACCCATACACCCATCATCATGTATATTATATTATATGTTGTCTTAATAATACCTATTATAACACCTGTTGTGTTGGCTCAGACTCTCAGACCCATCCCTTGCATGAAGTAGAAGATAAGCCCATTCAATTCAACTACTGCAGAAATTAAAATTAAAGTGCCATACTGAAATGACGAAAGCAGTGACGAGTGACCTATATTTTAATACTGTGGGAATGGAGAAATAAATAGTCGTTCATCGTCGTGGCAGTTTCAACGAGGACCCTATTAACTTATTATTGTCCTTTTTAAGATATCCAACACAATTTTTTATTATTAGAAATTTAAAAATAATGGTTAAGACATGGCATTTAAGTTATTTTGCTCATCTATTTTAAACTATACAATAACGAAAGTATCATAGCATAAGTCACTATTCCGAGAAATTACACGCACATGACTATGAATTTTTTTCTTAAATTAATGTGTCGGATGACAATTTAGGTGATATCAAACCTGAGAGGATCGACAGAAGTGGTGGTGCTCACGGTGTTTCTTACGGTAGGTGGACCATATCTAATCTCTTCTTTGTTTGATTATGTTGGTTTTATGGTTGGTGAGGTTTTCTTTTTGGGTCTTGCTTAATTTAGGTTTTGTAAGACTATTCAAACGTAATGTTCAATCTCAAACTCAAAGTCATACGCAGACTCAAGATACATTAATCATTCGTCAAACTATTAAATTAATTCCCAAACTCAAAAGACTTTTGTTTTATCGTCTTTCGCACTAACTAGATCCACATACTTTACATTTTTACAAATTAAATAGACTATGTGAAAGTTGACTAAATATTTGTTAAATAAAATTATAGAAATTTTATGGTGATCACCTTATATGGGCGCCTGTTGATGTGGCACCGATTCGTACCATTTCAACATCTCACATCGACATCTAAGGTTATGTTGTCTTAATTAACACTTTCTAGGTGCCATTAATCGACACATTTCGGATATTGATGTGACAAATTAATGCGATATATTCCATTGACATGTAAAATATTATGTAAGGCGTCAATATGTCACATCAAAATCCAAAATGTCGATTAGTGGCACCTAGAAGATGTTAATTAAGACGACATAAAATATATCGATATGGGATGTTGAAATGGTACGAATCGGCGTCACATGAACAGGTGCCCACATAAGGTGATCACATAAGGTGATCACAATAAAATTCCTCAATAAAATTAATAGTAAAGTAGAATCTTAATATTTCGTGAAAAGAATTATTAACTTATATTTCGTATATATAACAAATAATTATGATTATGGGGGTGTTTTAATAATCAAAAATAGATAAAGGACTTGTCTTGCAATTTCTAAACTTCAAACCCATCTTTTGCGTCGAACTGACAACCCATTTTAAGTTTGAACTTCAGGTACGATTGGAAGTGAACATGGTCTTTTTTGTGTGTTTTGCATTACATTGCAAATGGTCTTATGAGAAAAGTTCCGGTCATATTTTAGTTGTCCAGTGTTCTCATGGCCATAACTTAGATTGGAAGTGATCGAATTTCGTGTTTGTCTTTTTTTCTTTTTTTTTTCTTATTTTTTAATGGGCTTATTTTTACTTGGACTGATAATAAATTGGAAAAAAATAATTCTTTACTTCACTTGGGCTTACTTTTTTTATTGTTGGGCTCATATTCATTTTAATCTACCATTCATATATTTCAAAACTTATATATTTTATTTTTATTTCATTAAATATAGCATATTTATATTTAAATATTATATATATTTTTTCATTATAAGTGGATTACCCAAAAACTCATGCGATACGCTACGCTATCTACGCTACGCAATATCGGAATTAAAACGCAACATATAACGCAATGCACGTTTTAAAACATTGGTTTAAACATTTGCATGATGTAAGTTTCTCAATATAGTAAAACACGTGCTCTCCCTTGAGGTATGCGGTAGTGGCCTAACCACGTAAAAATCTTGTATTCTCGTTCCTTTCGGTTTTATATAGTCCCGATAAAATTTTCGTGGGGTTCTAACCAATCAACCTTCCGCCGAATCCGAAATATTATCGCTCACCCCAACATTGGGAGTATGTACGAATACATTGTCGTGTCATAGGTGTATAGAATTTGACTTTAGACTAATTGGTTAACTTGTATTGCCTAATATTCTTAGGTAGTATTTTTTTTCTCTGTAAGTATGTGGTGTCTTGACAACCATATATATTTTTAAGTTGTTGCGCATTTTAACTTCATTGTCGGCTATGAGACGACGAGCTAGGCCATGACTAAACTTCTTTTTATCTTGTGCAATTATATAATATAAACATTGAATACGTTTCCTTGCAGGGGCGGATCCAGAAAATTTAGTTGTTGGGGGGGGGGGGGGGGGGGGTATATTATTTTTATCCCGAATTTTTCAACTTAATTGATTATGATTTTACATTAAGCCACCTAAAAGGTATTGAAAAAGGAAAAAGTAATTATAAAAATTAAATATTAAATAAATATTTAGTAATGAATATGTATTAATGTATTAATAAAAATAATTAAAAAAGAAAATAACTAAGAAGTGTTAAACTAACTAAAAACAACTCATAAGAATAATAAAAATAAAACAGAAAGGAAATGAATAAAAATAATAATAAAAAACTAAAATGCATAGGAAGCGTGTAAGTGAGAACTAAAAAGAATGAAAAGAAAATAAAAAAAAAGTAATAAAACTAAAAAAAAAAAAAAGGCAGCAAAAGGATTGAACCCTCGACCTTGCAATTAAAAAAATGTATCTAACCACTATGCTGCTTGTTTAAAACATAAAAGCCTAATCATAAAATTCTATTTATATATAAAAGAAATTATACATTTATGGTACTAAAAACTTCGAAAATTTTCACGGGTCCGTGGCCACAACGTAGATCCGCCTCTTCATACTTCCTCTGAGCAATAAGATAAATAAAGTTGCCATTTTGAACATGTATATGTTGTACTATTTTTTTTTCCGCTTGATCTTGTTTAAATCAATTTATATTTTATCGTAGTAGTATAAGATCAAGAACGCCCAATCATCATCTCGTAACACAAGGACCAATATATGTATGAATTCCTTGAAAATTTGGTGTAATAATAATATTATTTTCTGATTCATTCCAAGATTGACTTATTCCTCAATTTGTATCGTCTTTGACCAAAACCCGATCAGGACCGAGTTTGAAATACTTCGTGTTCGTCACACGAAGGTCAACTTTATTTTCTTTTCAAATAAAATAGATAAATGATTTTGGTAATAATACATCAAAAAGTTGTTTCTTTTATGAATCTGAAAACGATAAAAGAAAAGCAAAATGTAGTGCGTAATCTGTAATAGAATCGGTTAGATGTTAGCAATAGCATAGATTGATCTATTAATGATTATCTATGTTTACTTTTTTAAACATTTTGTACATTGCGATTTATGTTTGTTGTACGATGCTATTTATTCCAAGTACGAAAAAATAGTAAAATAGTAAAATAACTAACATCAAATTACACAGCAGATCTCACTCAGCTGCTTTGTTGTCTGGCGCTTGACTTTTCACATTAAATAGTTAGTCTCTTCTACACTGAACACATAATAATTTAATTAATATATAATTAGGATGTAATTGCTCTGTGTTATTGAAAAATCAACTCAACATCTGACTTTTCTGATGCCCATATCGTAGAAACTCAGATTATACTATATATTCTTTTTGGCTCTCTAAAGAGAACCACCCCCTTTGTTTTCTTGATTTTGATTCGAAGTCTGGTTTGAGCAATTGAGGTTTTCGATTAGCAATTTCGGTGAATTCAGAAAGGTAAATGGTCCACTGCATCATGGGTTCTTGAATTGCTTATTTTCTTATATTTTCCTTCTGTTTGTGAATTATTGGTTGCATGGGTTTATCATTATAATAATTCCCGTTTTCTTGGGGATAATCTGTTGCATATGAGCTGCCTCTGTATATCTTTATTATTTTTGAGCTCATATGCGATCTTACTCGTGTTTAATTCTCTCAATTTCTTGACTTTCGGGCGGGTTTTGATTTTGCTCAGTTTACTTTGTGCTGTGTACTTTGCCACTCCTTGAATCTTTATCTATTGTTTACGTTTTTTGCCACTTCATTCGATTTAGTTGGTTTATCAAGAAAGTGGAGTGTGTAATTGAAGTTTGGTACAGGGCGTTTAGTGCTTAAAAAAAGTTTGTCTTTGTGAAGTAGGAGTTTGCTATGAGAATTTCACTCCATGTTCATGTTTATGTTGAACTTTGTGTTTAGCCTCTATCATTGTTCGTTTCATTAAATGCATTGCTTTTTTCGGGTCGCCTTCTCAAACGTAGAATTTTAGTTAGTTATTTATCCCTGAATAACATTCTTATTCATATCAAGAAAATGCTTCTTTACGCCGTTCTAATGCGATTAATGTTTATGCAAAAGCTAATAGTCTCTTGCAAGAAACAGAAGCACTTTTGTTGACCGTTGTTATCTAATCCGATTTTATGCTTAAGCTTCCCCTTCGTGATATGCTTAATGTCAGATATCTGATTATGTATTTGGATTTATCTATGTGATTAGTATGTCGTGTTCGTAAGTTAACGTTAACTGATATTAACTCACTGTTTTAGTGAAGCTTTTGTCTTTTGCGAGGAGTAAAGTTGATCATTTGATCAGTAAACAATCGATTTTTCTCTCTTGTGGCACGAATAAAGTGGGGTCTACCCAATACCTTTCATCTGTTTGAAGTCAGTTTCATTTTTCGTGTTTGCTCAGGGTCCTTCCTTATATACTAACCAGGAGAAGCTGTTATAAGATTCAATCAAGAACTTCAGATGCCTCGACTCTGATGCATTAAAGTCTTAAGTACTTTGTTAGGCCTTCGACTTGAGGTCAATGTCTTCAGGTAATAGCCCTTCAAATGGCCACAATCAGGGACAAACCTTGGATTTTCCAATGAGGTGATTGACATATCTTACTTACAAGTAATATGAATCATTTGACTGCTCGTATTTTTCTATACCATTGTTTGTTTGTTCGTAGGCATAGCTTAGAAGCAGCTTCTGTACCCAACAATGTGAAGGGAAAAGAGAAGATGGTTCACTCTCTAGGAGGAGAACCCCTAGTAATATTTCTATTTTGGTTATAGCTTCTTTTTTTGTTATTTATTTGATGCCAATTTTATTCGAAATGCCAAGTAACAATGATTAGCAGGAATTTTATTCGCGAGCTACAGCTCAAGAGAAGGAGATCCAATATCTGAAGGAGCAGATTGCTCTTGCCAGTATACGAGTAAATCACGCTTTTAGGATTCTATGTAAATCATGTCTGAATTTCAGTTAACTCATTGCTTCGAGCGTCCATGTGGCCTTTAGGAATCTCAGATGTTGACTGAAAAGTATGCGCTGGAGAGGAAATTTTCCGAGTTAAGAATGGTTAGTGTTTTGTGACTACAGTGTAATTGCTTATCACCCTCTTTTGCAATCGTTCTGATGTGTACAATGACTATTTGTTTTCAGGCTGTAGATGAAAAGCAGAATGAGGTCATAGCTTCTGCTTCAAATGAGTTGGCACGAAGGAAAGGCGATCTTGAAGTAAACTTCAACTTGCTTAATGAATTAAAGGTAAGTCTTAAGTTAGCCTATGGTTTCGTCCTTGTATATATATAACATATGATAGCTTAGCTTAATTTACATGGGCTCAGGCAGTAGAAGAAGAGAAGCATATGTTCATTTCAGCAATGTTAGGGATATTGGCTGAAAATGGTGCTTGGCCTCATGCTACCAGCGCCATTGCCTTAACCAATAGCATAAAGGTATGTCATTTATGACCCTATGATACTTCTGACGTTTGCTATTTAATATTTTCTTCAGTCGTTATTGCTCGTTATGCTTTGGATTTCACAGCACTTGCATGATCAACTTCAGCTGAAGATTAAAACATCGCAGGTAAGCTTGATCAATTTATTATTTCAATAAAAGATTATTATTGCATATCTGTTCCTCAACTTTTCTGTTACGTGGGCCTTTTGTCGTAGCACATAGGATATCTACTTTCTAATCTTGTCCACCACGAAGTTAATTTTTTTTTTTAAAAAAACTTTTGATGTCCGATGACCGAGTATTTTATTGCCACCGTAGTCGTACCTTTTACCTACGTACGTTCTTGGTTTACAAGTTGATTTGAGAATCATTTGCTGCTTGTAATGACAGTGTGTGTGAACTTAAATGCAGGCCAGACTTGCTGAAGTGAATTCGGCGATTGCTAATAATCCTCAAAGTGGGTTTGCTGATAAAGAAGTCCCCAGCGTAAGGCCTATAAGCGGCCCATTCCCTGGAAATGTTGTGGTGAGAACTTTGATTTGTCCCCTTTTTTCCATGTCCACAGTTTCACGTCGCCTGTTTTTACGTCGAGTCATTCGGTTTGGTGATCGTTGATTGATCTCTTTATATAAGTCGAAATTTCAGCTCAGTTCTTTATCTTGCAAACTCTTTTGCAGGGCGGGCAAGGAATTTCAAACTATGGGAACTACAACGATGGGAAACAAGCAGAATTGGGCGATGATGCATCGAGGTATGTGCAAGAAAATGATCCCAAGCAGGTCAGAAGCTTATTGCGGACTGGCGAAATTCGTCAGTTTAGGAATAACGACGGCGTTCTGAATACGTATGGCGACAGTGATAGGTTAGTGAGGAAATTCTCTGCAGTTGCGTTGCATGCTTGCTTATCTCTCTTACGTTGATCTATCAACACTAACTGAAAACTTCCGTTATGTAACTACCCCTTTGGTAAGAATTTCAAATTCATGGATATGGAAAGAGTATTGAAAGCAGGCCTTAACATCTGATTAATTAATGCTTGTGCTGTTTTGTCTTTCAGTAATTTATAAACTCTACACCTACTAATTGAGAAATTGTTATCCAAAAGCTTGATGTATGATTTCAGAAATGCTTCTTCGAGTCATATGATGGATGATATGTTGGGAAGAAACAGCTTCCCAGCAGAAACTGGCTTTCAGTTCTCTCAGCCTCCAACAGGAGACAACAACGATGATGCCTTTCTTACGGAAGGTAAAATGGTAGTATACGTATGTACAAAATCTTGGAAATGTAGAAAAATAAACACTGCGACCTGTGTAAATGTAATAAAATCTTATATTTTCTCGTTAGACGATGGCCCTGGCATAGAAGGTTTCCAAATTATTGGAGATGCTAAGCCTGGATTCAAACTCTTAGGCTGCGGTTATCCTGTACGAGGAACTTCCTTGTGCATGTTTCAGGTAAGAAAATAACGATACTCTATCGTGGTTTTTTTTTTCTTATTTTTTTTTTTTGGGAAGGTTATCGAATGTTCTGATGAGTTCATTATTTTTTCTTTGTAATGATCCTTTATATGAGAAGTGGGTTCGACATTACCCAGATGGAACAAGGCAGTATATAGAAGGTTCATAGGAATTATATATAATTTCATTTTAATCAACGAATGATTCATACAAGAAAAGTACATTTTACATTTGCGATTCTGTATTTTAGGAGCTACAAATCCCGATTATGTAGTAACAGCTGATGATGTCGATAAACTTATTGCTGTCGAGTGCATACCAATGGACGAACAAGGAAGACAGGTGACAATTATTACGTCCGTTCAGTTCGTCCTATGTAATTTCGCCCTTCCATATATATATATATATATATATATATATATATATATATATATATATATGATGGTATTTTCTTTCCAGGGCGAAATTGTAAGACGCTTTGCAAATGATAACAACAAGATTACATGCGGTGAGTGTAAGAATTGTACTCTTTTTACATGTCGAGCGTACTTACATTGATCGTTTCGTAAAAATGCAGATGAAGAAATGCAAGAGGAAATCGATGCCTATACAACTAAAGGCACGGCGACATTCGCTGTTCAAATCCTCGTATGTTTTATGAGTTTCTTGCAATTTATTTTCCCTCCTTTTCTCTTTTTTTTTTTGCTCTTACATTTTCCTGACATAAAATATGCGAATTTTCTCAGTTAGATTTCTCTGAGAATTGGCAGCAAGCAACTCTGTCTTTGAAGCGATCGGCGTTTCAGGTTAAGGTTGATAGAAAACAAGATCCTCTAATTTCAGAGAAGTACACCAAAGATTTACTAGTAAGTTCTCTTTTTTTTTTCCTTCTTTTCCATTTAGTCCCACGGGCAATGTTTCCTTTTACTCAGACGAATTAAAATTTTCTGCTTTCACAGATCAAAATACCGAGTGGGCTCTCTGCGCAGTTCGTTCTAACATGTTCTAACGGTTCGTCGTACCCCTTCAGCACAAGCGACGACATAAGGTAATTAATATTACGCTTTTGATTGTGTAATAATGCTAATATTCCGTGGTAAGTTTTTTCTTCAAGCTCTTCCCTCGTCGATGATTTTGAACGTTTTTTTTTTCTCCTTACGTAGGATGAGAGATACCATTGTGTTGACGATGAGAATCTTTCAGAACAAGGTAAACCTTCCGATAGATAATTTTCAGATAGAAAAACTCAAACTTTACTGCGTAAGAATAAAATGTGTTTTTTCTGGTGATTCTGTATTAATATCTTCTGTTCATTTGGGCAGGCATTTGATGAGAAGAGGAAGGTTGTTAGAACATGAAATGAAAGGCTGTCTTTTTTCGTAGGTGGTGGCGGGGAGGGGATGTGTTTATGCTCTCTTCTTCATTCTTTTCTTGAATTCTTGAAATAATGCAGTCTTTTTTTTTCTTTTATATCTTTTTGCTATATATATTGGTGAGTAACTAATATTTGAGACTTTTTTTTATATATATATTTTGTTTTGAAAGTGTAACTGTACATACCATATTGTAGGTTTAAGATATCATTCAATCTAGTACACTTTTTGAATTATTCTGTCGGGTTATGTAATTTCATTTTTTAATGATGGATAATTTCTTATGGTTGGTAGTACTATATTCATAATTGGTGTGAGTGGGTTTGGAGGGCGATGATATATATGTTCATTGATATTGAAATCATTATTGCAAAATTATTGTCCATGAAATAGATGTTGCCAATACCTTGGGCCACTTAATAATTGCATATAATTTGCGGTGAGATGCAGGGAGTAAAGAAAAAGAAAAAGGGATACTTATTCTCTATAAGCATTGAATCTTTTTATAGTGATATAGGCAATAAATTGGAAACAAAAAAAGAAGATATAGGGAATAAGTGGCTAAAATTCATGGTATCTTTTACCTGGAATAAAGGTTAGTTGGACCACTTTAGAATATTTAAGTATTTCCTCAACTTTTTTTTTTTTTTTATTTCAAAGATTGAAAAAAGATAGATATAAATAAGATCAAATTTGAGAAAATAAAAATAGTGCAAGTATTTAATTTAAAATAAAATATTGTGTCTAGTTGATCTTAGGTCGAGAATCTACCTACTTGTAAGAAGGTGAAAGATGATATAATTTGAAAGTAACATAACCAAATGTCACAACTCACACATAGCCAATCAAATAAAGCTTCAATAAATTATTTATGGTGGGGACCGAAAGTATATTTTTTAAGGTTCTATAAGTGCAATGCACTCCAGAACATACGCAAACTCAGCACCTATTTTATTTTATTTTATTTCATTTTTATGGCAATTCAACTAACTTTTGGCTTTCAGTGTTTGATGGAATAACTCTCTTTTTTTCTTAAGAAGCTCAACCGACACGACCTTTATGGGTCAACAAGCTATCACCTTTACTTCACTTCATCTTTGATAAATTATATACTTTAAAGTAAAAGTAAGCACAAATTAAAGATCACCTCGCCCTATGTTCCAGCATTTTTACTAACCAATATTATGGGAAAAAATTCCATAAGAATATATCAAATCTATTTGATAATGACCAAATTATAAATTTCGGTGACTTAATACAACAATCTTTTAATTCTCGATATAGTTACAAAATTAAGTTATTACCTTCATACGATCAGAAAAAAAAAAAATTTGAATCTCCAATTATTTTCCTACAAAATAACTCGTGAATCTCACTTGGCTGTTAGCTTCGGATAGATTTGATGATGTAGTGTTTACGTCTTATTTGTTCGAAATGAGATCAAAAATCCAAATTTATTCTGTCATATGAAACTAGTGATATATCTTTATAATTACCAAATATAGCAATCCAAATTAAAAAACCATATTTCAAATTACAAATATTCCTCCTTTTACCTACCATTAATAATTTATTTTTTTTTAAAAAAAGAGTAAGATTCTTGATGTAAAATCTTTTCTACGTTACAAGTGCATTCTCATTCTTTTTTCGCTTTAGTTTCCTTACCTTCTAAGCTCACATCACATCCTCCCAAGCTTTTTCTCTGATCCTACAATGGCGATCTGTGTATAAACCCAACAAAAACGGAAAGAATTTCTCTAATCTTCTTCCAAAATGGGATCTTCTGAAAATCAGATAAATCCATGGGCGCCCTACGACAACTACAGAGACTGCACCCAAGAAATCTGCAGCATATACTGCCCCCAATTCTGCTACCTAATCTTTCCTCCGCCGCCGCCCTCCGACGACGACGGCTCCACCGCCGCCACGCCCTTCTCGCCGCTGATAATCGCCATCATCGGCGTATTAACCAGCGCCCTAGTCCTCGTCAGCTACTACGCCGTCGTCACCAAATACTGCAACAAAAGGCGAACGAGAGGACACGCCGCCGCCGACGGAAACCCCGACGAAAACTCCGAAGAGCCGCCGGCCCACCACGAAAACGGGCTCGACGAGGGTCTTATCAAGGCCATCGCCGTCTGCCGTTATCAGAAGGGGGATGGGCTCATCGAAGGGACTGAGTGCGCCGTCTGCCTCGGCGAGTTCAGAGAGGACGAGCCGCTGAGATTGCTGCCCAAGTGCAGCCACGCCTTTCACCTCCCTTGCATTGACACGTGGCTGAGGTCTCAGGCGAGCTGCCCACTGTGTAGGGCGAGCGCGGTGGTGGTGGCGGTGGGTCAGTCGCCGCCGCCGCCTGAGGATTGTGTTTATACGGTGCATAATAATAATAGCTCTGAAGCTACTCCTCCGCCGTCGTCCATGGAGGCGGCTTATTATCGAGTTCATAGGCCTGACGATTTGGTCGTGGTTGTTGACGGTGGGGCGGCGGATCGCCGCCGGGAAGATGGTGTGATGAGATTTGTCGGTGGTAACGAAGAGTCGGGGAATGAACATAAAAGATCGATTTCTTTGGGTAATTTCTCGGCGTCTCAGCGCAGGCTTATGGTTTCGGACATTCTTCGGATTGAAGAATATGACGAGGAATCTACGAAGGAAATCATTAATTCGTCAAAGGGAATGTTGGGATTGATTCGAAGTCCTTTGGCGATGAAGAGATCGATTTCTTCTGCGGGCAGATTTGTGTTCAATGTCTCCGAAAACGGAGGCAACAGTTCTGGCGATTATTATTACAGTTAACTTCCTTTTTTTTGGGTTTAAAAAGTTTTTTATACCAAGTACCAAGATATAGATTTGTTATTTAAGACTGATTTTACACGAAAAGTTAACAAGGGCTGTTCTTGATCTTTTGTTCATGAAGGCCCTTTTGTTTATTGCATTAGATTTCAACTTCATTTTTACTATACATTTTATATATACTTACGACGCATGTGATTTATTTGGAAATTGAAAATTTAAGTCCTTTTATCTACTTCTTTTTGAAATATTTTGTCTGAACTATATAAACAATTGAGACAATTTTTCTTAGCCTCGCATTAAATATAATGCATATCGGCAAGACGTAAAGTAAGCTTGTAACAGGGAAAAAAATGCCAAACACAATCCATCAACTTATGTGGAAAAAAAAAAAGACAAACAAAGGAGCACAATTCCTAGTATTTGTTGTAATCATCAGCACAAGATAATAAAAAGAAAGGAGGGAAAAAAAACCACTGCTGTTGTGCCCAGACAAGTATTTTTCACACATGTTTTCTTCAACAAGTTTCTTCTTCCGACACATAACGATAAACATACACGTTAAAATACCTAATTAACTGGCGCTGCAACATTAACACTGCTTCCCAAACCCATCTTCTGCCCTAAAATCGAAAGCTGCTCAACAAACTCACCGCCCGTAAGAATCTCAGTCGTCCCATACACGACGTGCTTCCGAGGCTGCTGATGCATAGCATACTCTTGCAAGCTCCCATACTCGACATAATTTCCACCGCCGATCATAAACACGATCGCTTCCTTGAACGGCCCCTTGACAACGTGGGCCCCGCCCGACGCCGATTTGGGCGCCCTCGGGTCGAAAAAGATGTAAGAGTCGATTTCCGGGTTAGGTTTCCCATCCATGAGAGCATCGATCGTTCTAGTCAGGGCCAATTGGTGATCGCTAGAGAGTAAATTCTTAACCCCAGCAGTTACTGCGCTCAAAGACTGACCGTAAAGTTTTTCGGCCCAGTCGACGATATTGCCCCTGCTAGCCGAGCTGGCCGAGGCCGCCAGGGAAACGTTGAGAGACTTCATCTTCTTAACGTACTGAAATGCGCTCGTGTCTACGGAGGATTCCCTCAGTGCAGTTTCTACTGATTCGATTTCTGACGAAGGGATGTTTTCTGAGGAAATGAGGTACATAATTGCGAACCTAAGTTTGTCCATGTTTGTGCCTTTTCCCTTGAGAACGGTCATGAGCTCGTTTCGATCGATTCCTCCTCTTATCATCATCTCGCTCTCTTTCTTGGCGTAAGAATCGAGGGACCTTTCCTTGATCTCGCTCAGAAGCGAGGTGGCGATGTTTGTGTGCTTGTCGATCACTTGCTTCCTCTCGGTCAGCTCGGGCAGGGAGTTCACTGCGTTCATCAGATGCTTCGTGTTTCCTATCAGATCTGTGCCTTCGAACTCTGCCCCAGAATCGCCGCCCGTGCGTCGGTTTACCTCTTCGACGTCTCTCTTGTACTTATTCAGCTGCGTCTCGATTTCGACGGCAACTTCCGGAAATTCTAACGACCCATTCGCCGCCCAAAATGGGTCTGCGTAGTCGAGCTCGAATGATTTCACGCCGCCCTTTTCACCTTTAACGTTCAATCTGTTCAGCCTCAGACCAAGAACGTCGTGGACGAGGGGTTTGTACCTAAAATCATGCTGTACGGCAACTGACATCTCGAAATTCCTGTCGAATATGCACAGAATCGGGCGCTGGAAGGAATTGGCGAAATTCCCTCCTTCGGTGAAGAGATTATTTTTCGCCAGCAAATGATCGCGCAACCTCTGATCGAGCAAAGAGGCGACCATCTCGGCTGGGCCCCCACGAGGACACCTAATAACTGGGACGACGGCTAAAGTAGCCAAAACGCAGAACAATCCTCCAACTATCTTTTCTATTATTGCCTCGATCTCCCTATCGCCAGCAGATGGATCGTTCAACTGAACGTAACAACTCTTGTTTGCAAGGGAAAACAAATTGTCCTCGAGCGTCACAAACTCCAAGTACTGGTCGTGCACCTTTGCGATCCTCTGAATGGAATCAGAAGCAATTGTCCCTGAAACGTGATTCTCAGCAAAGGGCATCAGAAAAAGCTATCGTTCTACAAGTCTAGTTCAGTGAATTCAGCGAAATACCTGTGGCGAGTTCCTCGAGGAGGGGTCTTGGGATCGAAGAAGAGAAGTTGAGATGGAAAGAGTCGTAAAGGGCTTTTGATGCATCTGAGATTACACGCTGGACGTTGCGAGGGGTGGGCTGGAGGAAATACACCGCGGGGACGTCGTGCACAGAGTTTCGATCCTTGTCCAAAAGGAAGTATAAAGTGACGCCGTGTTTTCGCAGATCTTTGACGTGGATCAGTGGGGACAGTATGTCCTGGCAAAATCGATCGTAGATCAAGATTTTATACACATTCTCGTCTGCTGTTCCGCCAGGAGCATTCACGGTCTGGTTGAGATTCAGCATTCGGATTATGCATTCTGCATTTTGGAGAAGGAATTCGATTTTAATCCTCTTTCGGGGAAAACGTAGAACGAAAAATAGCACCTACAGGCAAATTATGTTTTCTAACCTTCCATTACTCAACATCGTTTCATAGAGACGAAAAAAAAAAAGGTATAATTGCAGCAAAAAATCACTTTAAGATCAATCTGAAGCAAAAAACGACCAGAAATTCTATTGGAGAACGCAACCGTGCCGTCACACATTTGATTGGAGGATCTGCTTACCCGTTTGCTTTTGACGAAGATTCAACGACATCTTGAGGAAGATTTCTTCACAAAGAGATGTTGAATAGAAGTTCGATGATCGATCCAAATAATTGAGCTAACATTCAACGATTGTGTTTTATCTCCTGCGAGATCTTTGAGCTCGATGTTCCCACACGACAAATGGATGCCGAGTTCATTTGATTTGAGTGTATGTACGTTTCTGTATTTGGTTGGATGTGGTCATATGACTTGTACATCTTGCTTAGTTAATTGTACAGTCTCAATACCTTATACGGCGTCGTAATTCCAAAAGAATTTGGGCCGATAATATGTCCTAAAATTGTTATTATTTCTCAACTTTCGTTAAGAAATAATAAATTGAGCTACGAGAAGTCCATTATGACCATTCCGGCCCAAACTAAGTGTCGAATAATATTTATACCACGAAATAGAAAACAACATTTTATGTTGTAAGTATTTTTTATGTTTTATTTTCTTTTCTTCCATGAGGTATCCTCGAACGGAACATCATCATAGCATAGTCCACACACTTAAGTCTAAAGCTTGCGTCCTAATTCCAGATAAAAAGGTGACCAAGTAGAATCGAGCTCATGACCTCCTCGCTGAAGTTATCTCACTATTTTATTAACATAATTGGTTAAAATGATAATCGGTAAGATGCTCTTTATTAGTAAAGAATGCCTTAGTTAAATTAAAAATATTGCGTCCAAACAAAGCATGATGAGAAATAATCTTTTAGCTTAATGGTGAGGTGGGCCCACGTATTTTGTGGTGGGTAGTAATTAACAATACATGTGGTGCCTAGTTGCACACATTGATGTCTCTTGTGCTAACTTTCATGATATTAGTTTAGACAAAAAAGCAACAACATATTTGCAAGTATTTATTTTCTTAAGTCATTTGTTTTTATTACTATAAGGGCCTACTTAAACCGACCCCTTTCCCATGGTAGGGCCCATAACCTAAAATTTTCTTACATTTTCTTTAAATAAGCCGAATGTAGATAAGATACCGAGTCAATCGTAGCTAGTTTGATAAATTCATTTTGTTTTTTTTTTTCCATGATATTTATTTCTCCGTAAGTATGAGCGTGACAAAAACATTATCAATACATCATTGATCTATGTGTCTTCATTTGATATGTGGGCCCTTGATCTTGATTTATACTTAATCGAAAATCGAAAGCCCATTAATCTTAGTTGAAAACGGCGGAGATAGCGACCTGACAACTATAGAGATTCTTCGACTAGAATAAGACTGGCCCATATATTTAGGACAGCTCAATTAAATAAAATTATAAATAAGAAAATAGTGACCAGATATATTAATTAAAGGGAAAAAAAAATAAGGATAAGAGCTATGCTGAGGAAGGGAAAACAACGATAATAATACATTGAGATTATCGTTTGCCTACTGTAGGCAGCCTAATTATGTAGGCAGCCTACATAATTAGTATTGAACGGAAATTCCGCTCGCCTTGTCGTTTTTCATCCAAGAAAAAAAATCATGTTTTTTATGTTGATAAAAAAATTTTAAACCAGAATTTTGAATTTCATTACAATCCTTAAGAATATTAAGAATCTATCAATAAGCTTGAGCTTTCGGACCATCCATATAAACTTTTGTATTTTGCTCGCGTGTGTTACGTACAGGACATGCAAAGCCGATTATTTGTTTTAATTTGAATTCGATTCATCTTGAAAATCTTAGTAATGTACAGCTTTTATCGAAGACTAAGATTCTAAGTGCAATTATTGAACTTACGTTTCTCATCCCATGAGTTAACTTATTACCGAAATTGTTTCGTTTTCCAGGCTTGGCAAGGAAATGGGGAAAAAGAGCTGTCAAATATCATTACAAGGATATACGAGCTGTCATCGCCATTGTGCCGAAGATGGTTGTTACTCTAATGTTTATATTGTATTTGTGTATGATATTTAAAGAAATGAGTATTAAGTTTTTAAAAAATAATTTATTGCGTGTGAAAACAAAACATCAGTATTATGGCAACTCGGATATGCATGACACCTGTCTATGGGTAATTTGACGTTGATGTTAAGGATTTAAATTAACTACCCATCACAAATATTCATCATTATTAAGTTATTAATGGAGTTAAGTATCAAGTGAGGTTCAATGGTTATTGAGGTTCAAGAGTTTGATGGACTGTCATAATATTCAGACGCAATCATGAATAAATTTAGTAGAATAGTGGGGGAATATATTAGGTTTTGTATGATATATATATATATATATATATATGTATATGTATGCTATAAGCTTACATGGCCAAATCCACTAGTAGATAGGGCCCATTCTATCATGGAATCGTTCACTTGAACAAAGTTCTTTCTGAATAGGTTAGGTCTCCAAACTATATAACTGCTATTACATATTCTATAATTGTTGTACATGTTCACTAGGATTATATATACTTTTACTTGTCCGTATTGAACCATAGATACTTCACATGCATGCAAGCTATGGGACATAGCTCTACTAATCCCCCGAAATAAATATAATTTGTTTTATATTTACATTTCGCGGGATAAAGAAAAAGATGTCTAAGTAATCTAATTGTTACTTCTTTTCCTTTTCGAATCTTTTCTATCGCTCAATATACTAGTCTATATAATTACACGTATGTATTTACACTATAGGTAAAAAGGTATATATGTGTGTTTAATGAACGCGGAAATTTAACTAAAAAAAAACACTATTTGAAACACGGTTTTAGTGCTTAATTACAAACCTAAGAGATATGCATGTATACATTAAAAGAAAAGATTCGATAGCAGTAAATAGTTGAACGAGTCTTTTGATCATTTCCCTTTGCCTCATATCCACATATTACATTACACAGTTACATTCATAACTCTCTCTCTCTCTCTCTCTCTCTCTCTCTCTCTCTCTCTCTCTCTTAAAATACAGACACGGCTCAAACGTGTTATGTGTATATAAGAACGATAATTTCTTACAAGGCATAATACTAATATCCATCCAGCATATGTTTTGATTTCGAGTTATTATGGATAAGCTCCAATATTATCACTATTCGTGTTTTCTTCTTCTTCTTCTTCTTCTTCTATCATCGGCTTCAGCCTTCAACGTATCAACTGTGCCCTTCTCCAAAGGCTTCACTCCTTTATTCGGCGAACCCAATATTCTTCCTTCAAACGACGACGATCGATCGGTCCAAATTCACCTCAATCAGTACACAGGCAAGTAATAATAATTATTTTGATTTTATTACACCATCCCATGATTTTTTTTTTTTGTTTATCTTTCCTGCAAATTTTACATCGAGCTTAAACATACAAAATATTTTGATCACGCGTTGGAATGGAAGGGTTTTCTTTTATCTGGGCAAGACTTGATCGACGATGAGATGATCCCATACATAAACAAAATAGATTGGTCTTCTTTCTTTACACATGCTCGAATTTAGCAAAGATTCAATTTTTATTTTTGTATTATTAATTACAGGCTCAGGGTTCAAATCATCGGAGCTTTACAGCAACGGCTTCTTCAGTGCTAAGATAAAGCTGCCGTCTGATTACACCGCAGGCATAGTTGTGGCCTTTTATGTAAGAAACAACAAAAACATGATATTTTTTTTAAAAAAAAAAAGATCCATGATTATTTGCTTTATATAATAAGATGATTTGCTGCAGATGACAAACGGGGAAATATTCAGTAAAACTCACGACGAACTGGACTTTGAGTTCTTGGGTAACATAAGAGGCAAAGCATGGAGATTTCAGACAAACATGTACGGAAATGGAAGTACAAATAGGGGAAGAGAAGAGAGGTACTACCTTTGGTTTGACCCTTCCAAGGAGTTCCATAGCTACAGCATACTATGGTCCACCAATAAGATCGTGTGAGTCTTCTCTTATTTTTGCTTTCATTTTAATTTCATCATTTCGCTATCTTTTTACTTTTATTATAATTTTTTCCTTTCTAGAAAAAGTAGAAACCACTCTTCCTTTCCTTTGCGTATTCAACTTTGCCAAATTGCGGCCGAGTGATATTTGACTCTTTAGGCTTAGTCCGTGACGTGTATAAGCTGCCACCAGTTTCTCCTTTTTTCCTTTGCGTAAACTTCAAAAATAAGATTTATTTCTATATAAATCATATTCTAGGATTTTTTTTTAAGAAAGAATTCGTAGTTCTTTTATATCTCATGGAGTTAGCGTAGTGTTTTTGAGGTAGTTTGTTTTGGTCGACGTCTTCTAACTCCATTTTCTACCGTGACGTCGCGTGAAATGGTTGAAATATATAAATTATATTTTTTAGGGTTTTTAAGATTTTCGGAAGATTTATTAGCCACAGTTTTTCAAAGATCACGTGTACAAATTTTGGAAGAAAGAAGTTGCGTTTCATTTATGACTGCTAATTATTCATATGGCGAGATGGTCACGATTTGATTTTATCAATAAAAGCTTTTTCGTATGATTCCGTGAATGTAAAGGAAAAAAAAGTGTTGTCTTAGTCAAGATTGGCATAATTGTCCGCAATTATTAAGCGTAACTCATCCATCATAATTATAAAGAGATTATACTTGTTTTTGTAGATTTTACATCGATGATATTCCAATTCGAGAAATAACCAGAAGCGCTGACATGGGCGACGATTACCCGTCAAAACCCATGGGCCTATACGCAACGATATGGGACGCATCTGATTGGGCCACGTCAGGCGGCAAGTACAAGGCAAATTACAAGTATGCCCCTTTCGTCGCAGAATTCACCGATTTGGTCCTCCACGGCTGCACCGCCGACCCACTGCAGGAGGTGGTGGAGTCCGACGATAACTGCGCCGAAGAACGGTTCATCGGCGCTCAGTTCGCCGAATTGAGCCTCAGACAGAGATTGGCGATGAGGAAATTTAGGTCCAAATTCATGTACTACTCTTACTGCTACGACACCGTAAGGTACGCCGTGCCACCGCCGGAGTGCGAGGTTGACCCGGATCTCCGGCGCCGGTTCAAGGAGACGGGTCGGCCGAAGTACGGGCTGAGGTGCGGTGGTGGTCGTAGAGCCGTGTAGGAGAAGGCGGCGGTGAAGTTATTGGGAATGAATAAAAATGGAGTTTTTATACCGAGTAAAACAACTGTTGTGTATATGGTGGTATACGTGAAGTTTTTGCCATTGTTGTCTTTTTATTTCATATTTATTATGGGTTTATTTATTTATTATTTATTTATCATTCTTGTTGGGGACGAAGGACACGAAAATAAGTTTTTAGATCAGTAGAGTTATGAATGGTGAAAGAATAATAACTGAATTGAGTCATCATCTTCCATTACAGCAACTGATGTTACGGAGGGGAAGTGCAACAATATATATGATGAAGTGGCAACTACATATATTTTGGCGATCACAATTGCGGCGAAGAACTCATCTTCTGCATCTTAGCTTTGGCATCGTCTAATTGTTCTGCAACAACCAATAGCCCCCCCCAAAAAAAAAAACAGTTCTTTTTTTTCAGGTTCTATTACATACATATAGAGTAAGCACATTCATACAATTTAAGGTTGTAGGACTTACTCTGCTCGAAAACGGTCGCCTTTTGAATTGTTGTACGGAAGTATAGATTTCCCTTTTTCTGATAAACGGGCTGCAAGGCAACACAATGAAGATTAAAAAGACAACTTTGTGGGCAAGGAACTGACAATGTCGATTATATTAGGGAGTTTGAAAAGAATGATTTGAGGGAGCTAATTTCAAAATGCAGGCAAGCCTGGCTTCGAATAGATTCGAAGCCATTCTTAGTTCTTACAAGAAAGAGCATATGGGATTGCTGAAAACCACAGATCGAGGGGGTCGATCACATGCTTCGATTTTTATCGATAAACAAACACAGTAAGCCAAAGACTCCTACATTACATGCCTACTGAGTACAATGTTATGGCTGGCTACACTTTGCTTCCTAATCAAAGAACAGAATTTTACAGCAATCGGTAGCTAAATTAGCGCAAAGAACGAAAATACACCACAGAGTAACCTTTGGTGCGAACACAACAATAACAATCAAGAAAAGGGAGAAGGGGAGTCTCTCAAGATATCCCAATCAGCATATTAAACCCTAAACCCTAATATCCCCAGAAAATCAGCATATTTTAGCAATGGTAATAACGCGACAATAGGTACTTACCCTGGATGAAGAGAGACTATTGAGCTCTGCTAAAGCAACCTCATGGCTCCTGACCTGTAAATTATAACCTCGTTACTTAATTTTTCAAGTTAATTGTGATGATATATATGCAACCTTGATTCGCAGCCAACAAAAAAGAAGTTTGTTCAGAACAGAAAGGTTACCTGCTTGACAAGATCGGAAGGAGGCATCGTCGTCGTCGAATTAGGAGAAGGGATTTTTGGTCCCGACATTTTTTGCTTGAAGTTTTTTGGGGCTTCAGGGATTGGGTCCATATAATTTTGTTGGGACGCAAAGTGCAACAAACTAATAACTTGAGGATGCAATGCGTAAATATCACCTATTTGGAGGTAAGGTTTTAATATCAGCCGACGATTTCTGAGATAGAAATAAATACAGGGAAGATATTATTATGTCTTTCCCCTTGAAAATCGAAGTTCCATTCATTACACAGCCACCATACTGCTCACTAGCTACTACCTCGTCGATCCATGGCAGAAGAACTGAAGCTTTACAGAACATGGTCTAGCCCATTTGGTCTGAGGATCGTACACGCGCTGAAGATCAAAGGCTTGGAATACGAAACCATATTAGAAGATCTAAGCAATAAGAGCCCTTCGCTCTTGGAGTTTAACCCTGTGTACAAGAAAATACCAGTCCTTGTACACAATGGAAAGCCCATATGCGAATCCCTTGTGATTCTTGAATACATAGACGAGGCGTGGAAGGACGACAAGTTTCCTCTCTTACCTCA
The DNA here is from genome assembly GCA_027422505.1 of Craterostigma plantagineum. Lineage (NCBI taxonomy): Eukaryota > Viridiplantae > Streptophyta > Magnoliopsida > Lamiales > Linderniaceae > Craterostigma > Craterostigma plantagineum. Next base: position 1,263,353 of record JAPQWV010000126.1, on the reverse strand, counting down.
AGATCCTTACGGAAGAGCAACGGTCAGATTTTGGGCGAAGTTCGGAGATGACAAGGTATGGTGTCGGTAATAGGTTGTCCCTTTTTCTTCTGTGCTTTGGTCCTTGGCGTTTTTTGTGAATTCCCAGGTCGGTTATTAAGTATGTTGTCTCTTATTTCCTCGCTTTTTTGTTGAGATTGCTAAGATAATGTTTAACAAAAAAAATTAATAACACACTGTGTTGCGATAAAAAGGTTCTGCCTTCGGTGTGGAGTGCCTTTGTCTCCGAAGAAGGCGAAAAACAACAAGAAGCAATCGTCATAGCGAAAGCAAACCTCAAACTCGTCGAAGAACATCTCAATGACAAGAAATTCTTCGGGGGCGAAACGGTAAACTACCTCGACGTCGTCTTCGGTTGGATGGGTAACCTCCTCGGGATTATAGAAGAGGTTATGGACGCCGAGATAGTAAATGCTGAAACATTTCCTCGATTATCGGCTTGGATTAAGAACTTCGCCGAGCACGAACATATCAGAGAATCTTGGCCGCATAGAGGCAACATGGTCGAAAAATTCAAGGCCATTCGTGAACAGTATCTCTCCAAAGGTAACTGAAATATATTATTTGCGTGTGAGCTTTTTATTATTACCCCACTAATATAAGACCCATTCGCTGTATTATCGTTTTACCTTATTATTACACTTAAGATATGGTTTCGACATTCGTCTTGTAAAACTACTGTAAAAAAGTCTTGGTTCAAACGAGCTTGTGTGCAAGATTTTGCTGCGGAAAAGAAAAGAGAAGGCGTAATTATACGACAGTCAGATGCGTAATGTACAACGATTCAATGCACTAATTTTTGTGTTCATCCGTCTTCTTCTGCCCAAAAATTCTATGTACCAAATTAAACGCACCCAAAACCTACCCTTTCTCGAAAATCTTGAAACAAAATTAACAAATCAAGAATTACGATTATACCCTCGCCTCGTCCGCCTCCTAAATGGCCGGCAAGCCTCGACGCTTAAATCCACCGCGGCCGCCAGCGCCATAAATATTGCCGCGTCTTCGGCGCAGTTCACGTGCCTAACCGCCAGCTGTACCGTCGTCGGCTTCCCGCCCCTAACCGTGCACCTCATCACGAACCCTCCGCGCCCATCGCCGCCCTTCGCTGGAATCTCGTCCTCCGGCGGTGCTCCGGCGACTTCGCTGGAGATCCGATCGGTGTCGATCGAAAACTCGCCGCCCTTCTCCGCCCCAACGGAGACCTCCGACACCACTAGGCCGCCGCCCTCGGGGTCGTCGGAGAAGACTCGGAATCGAAAGCATACTGAGTCCCTCGGGCCGCCCTTGGCCCGCCATGCCTCGAGCTTGCCCCATGGATGCCAGGTGTCGGGCCGGAACGGGTCGGGCCGTACGACGAGCCACGCGCCCGGGTTGGACTCTGCGACCCAGTCGCGGCCCGAGGACGGGACGAAGGGAGTCGCGATGAAGGCGGCCGCCACGGCCGAGCCCGAGAGGTCGTGGATCTTGACCTTCCATCCCTTTCGCTGCTCTCGCCTTTCGATTTCTTGGTAGGAGGCGTCGTCCGAGGACGCCCAATAGGTCAAGCTGAGCGGGTTGACTTGGGATGATAATAATACCCTGTAGTAGTTGCTAGTATCTTAGCTTGAAGGTAGTGCGTCATTTCCAGATTATTAGGACGCCATTATTGGTCTCAAGGCATAGATAAAATGTCAATTTTAGTCTGTCAGTTGAAATTAATTAAAATTAATGATAACAGAAAAAACCCCAATATACGGTGAAACTCACATCACATACTGCAAATATCACCCTATTTTCATCATCTAGGTGATTCGTCATTACGGTGATGACGCCTATAAGTTAAACAAACACCGTGATAATAAGGTGATGAGAGGATCAAAGTAATGGTGGTGGATAACAAACATACCTTATTGTATATTCCAATTTTACTCTTCTATGTTTTATACATATTTTATATAGCACGCGCATTTGAGTGTCCAAGTAATAAATAATTCGTCTTGGGCTTTTATACTGACAATATAATCTGAGGGGGCCTATATTTTCCAACACGTCTGTCGTCAAAGTCAAATTTTCTTAAATTGTACCAATTGATGTCTTTCCCAAGGTTTTAATGACCGGACCGGCCGGTTCCGGCCGGAAACCGGAACCCGTCGGAAGTCCGGTCCGGTTCAGGCTTTATTTTAGAAATTGTAATAAAGAAAATAAATTTTTGAAAAATGAGTAAATGTACAAATATTAATTTGAGCCTAGAAGGTAAGTACTTGAAGGAATTTTATTTGCTTTGGTTCTAACCTGATCAATCACATTTTTAATTAATTTTTAATTAACAATGAGCCCAATATATTTTCTTATTTAACTTTAACCCCCACTTTATAAATTTAATGTTTTGACAATCACTATACTATTAAATTTTAACCACTAACATATTTTAATTTTAACCAACATATTTTCTTTATTTAATTCTAACCCCAATCTATATTATTTGTTGATTCATTATGAAAATATATATTTTATCATATTTAAATATACCGGTTTGATTTCGGTTTTATAACGGTTGAACCACTAAAATTTTCGCTCCGATTCGAAAACCCGATTTCAGAACCATGGTCTTTCGTCGGTGATATCATCTTGAACGATAATTTTACCTAAAAGCTTAAGCGTGCATCAATTTTTTTTAAAAAAATCTATATAATATTATATTTCCAACAACATCGTCGTCACCTGTCTCTGCTGAACTTGCAGGTGAAGATGGGCTGCTTCAGCGAGCCCCGAAGCTGAACAATCTGCGGGCAAAGCTTCGTATCGTTGGCGAACTGGAACACATATCTCGGGTCGGGGTCGACCCGCGCTCTTACATGGAGCTCCGCGGTCGGCTTCTCGCCGTCTTTCCTGTCCTTCTTCTTACCGATGGCTGCCCAGCCGTCGAACAGAACGGCGGGTCCGCCGTCGATCCACTGTGGAGACACGTCGAGCTTGAAAGAGCCTATCTGCTTCGCCCTTTTCACGCCGGCGCCGCCGCAGTGTGTGGTGGTTGCTGTTCGTCCCTTTCTTCGCTTGAAAACGACTATCTCTAGACAGGCGTGAGAGGGGTGTAAGAAGCAACGTTGGGTGGTCAAGGCTTCGACGTCGGATTCTTCGAGGTAGAAGCTGGCGGCGGCGGCGGCGTTGGGAGGACGAGGTGTTTCCGGCGAGGAGACGAGGGGGACGGACGATGTCTGAACGGGGAATCCTCGGAGGCGGATTTCACAGAAGCACGGCGGCGGCGGAGAGGTTGATGTGAGCTGTGGTTGGGCTGAGGAGAATCTTATCGCTAGAGATCCTATGGAGAGGCGAACGAAAGCTTGTGGGTCCATTTTTTCTTCTTGTCAGAGGTAGTAATAGTCTTAGCTCAGAGAAAAAATAGTCTTTTTCGGCCTGAGATTATGCCTGAAATTATTGAAGGAAGGGAAAAGATAGTAAAACCCTATCAGTGGAGCAAAAGAGACAATGCAGAGTATTGTAATAAAAGTAAACCAACCAAAAGGGGAAAAGAAAACAAATGAAAAAAGAGGGGTTTGTGCGAAAATAAATACCGAGTATTAATTAGTGTTTGGACAAATGCCTCCCTCCAGGAATATCACAGACTATTCAGACATCGTGAGGAAAGATGGATATCGTATTATTTATGTATTTTAAGAACTTTAGTTTCTCTTTAGTCCTATCCTATGTGGTGTTTGTATTGCCAGTATTGTAATAAATATGTGTGAGGGCGAGTGAGATAGAAATAGTAATTTCTGGGGAAAAAATGGTTGTATTACAATCCATGTAAATGCCATAGTAATACAATACAAAATAGTACTATATAGTCAGCAAGTGAAGTAGCAGTTCAAGTGGGTCCAAAGAAAAACTTACCTTAACCACATTTTGGACCCTACAAAATATACGAAGACCACTTGGTTTAGTATTGATTTTTACTTTCGTAATAAAATAACAAATTCACCAATCCTATAATCATCGAGAAAAATAGCGAAAATATAACGAGCCGAGGAGCAACGTTTTTTTTCTCAAAATCATCATGAAAACAATAAAACATGCCTTCTGACACAACGAAGAAGGGACAAACAAAGGAACTGTCAAACTATATCTGATATATTACTGAAATTTATATCAAATGGTCCACACTGGATAATCAAGCAAAATCTGGTAACACATAGCATAACATGCTCTAACGTGCAACTAGTTTTGTGTGGACCCTTTGCTTCTTTTTGTCAACATTTAACTGCCTCGCCGATATTATAACTTCATAAAATACACGCCTCTTCATATGAGCGACACACGACGTTACAAACACATGCATTCAACTTATTCTAATAAATTTGTGTGTTCATATACATTTAAGCACACACAGACACACACACACACACATATATATATATATATATATATATATATATATATATATATAATATGCAGCATGGACATAGACGCAACGGTCTCAAATAAATTTGGACATTTCCTTAACGAGAAAGATATAGGCATCGGAGAGGAGACAAAAGCACATGGCATAGTTGGTAATGGGAGATAGAAACTTGGGATTAGATATATGAATATGGACTTTGATATGCGACATAAAGTTAGGAAATTTTATTTGAGAAAAAGAGCAGTTGAAAGAAACCTGAAAGTGAGGGATATACAAATTACAATACACAACATATTTAATATTTGATTGTGACTTACCAATGGTCCAAATCACAACTCCATTGCAAAAACTCCAAACTTTATCCTAATGCTTGGCACATTTATGGTTATCAATGGATATGTAATGATCACAGATACAACACATTTATTACAATTTATATCATCGTAATTTTAAAACTCCTCCATATAATTTCAAGGGAAAATTTTATGTCAGGCCTGTCAGAAGTTAAAATTACTAATCAGGTCCTGTCAGAATTGTTTTTAGTTTTAAGGACCCAATTTTTCTTAAATTAAGGGAAAAGGACCAAAACTATGTTTTGACAAAATACTCTTAATAAAGTGATTTGTGGATAGGACCCAATTTTATGTTACACAATTACTGTTTTGTTACCGTAAAAACCGTCAGTGTTACTTTAACGTCATTATCGACAGTAAAATGTTATTAACAGCATATTTTTACATCGGACTATCGAACCCTATTTTTTACACTGATCGAGCACAGTCGATTATTAACACATTGTTTTGTTTTTCATAAATATTGATGTGGTATTTGTGTAGCAGATCTGTTTTGATAATTTTTGGCATCGAACTGTTTTTTACTACAAAAAATCGAAGCGTTACTTAGATTATCTAAAGTGGTACTAAAAGTACAGTATCTGTTACTAGATAAACAATAAAAGTTACTCAGTTTTTCATCATGTGGTATTACACCCTAAACCCTAAACCGTAAATCCTAAATCCTAAACCCGACACGACGACCATTAGTGTTCTCCTATAAAAGATCGAATCATTAGCGTTTCAATCTAACTACATGTTTCGAGATTGAAAATTGATAATCTACTATAGGAGCATTACTCCCTATAATGATGAATTTTCTGCCTAGGGAAACAGGGGGGATGGTCGGGTGGAGGGTTCAAGAAGGTCAATGAACCCCTTCTTAGGGTTCAAAATAGAGGATCACGGGCAATCGAAATGCTAATGATTATCATATGGCAGTTTTGTGTTGAAAAAAAACACTTCCTTTTATTGGGACAGGCTTATATTGAGTACCATATGGTGTCTATTTAGTAACAAATGATGTTGCAGAAGTAACACATCATTGAAGAATAGTACCGCTTCCTGCAATAACACATTAACAAATGATGTTGCAGGAAGCGGTATTATTTTTGAATGATGTGTTACTTCAGCGACATCATTTGTTACTAAACATACACATATGGTACTCAATACAAGATTAATTGTTATCCAGATGAAAGAAAGTGTTTTTTTCAAGTGCAAAACTTTTCGCATCATTTTAGGGCATGACCACTAAATTTTTCGAAAATTTGGTCCTTAATACCTAACCCCATTGAAGTGGGGTCTGAACCCAATTTCAAACATCTTAATGGGGCCTGAACTTGAATTAACCCTAATTTCAACCCCTTGGATCATCTGGTCCGCCTTCCACAGTATGCGCCACATAATAAATTAGCAAAAACATTTGATTCTTATGAACGTCGAGAAATATAAGATATTGATATCAATTTGATCGTCACGAATTAGAGAATACTTCAGATATGCTTATTTGTTATTAGTATATAAATCACACACGAAATAATAATAATTTTATGATTTGGTAGAAGATAAAATATTAAATAAAAATTTACAAACAGAGATCCGAACATTAGAATGGAACGATCCCAAGCGAAAATTCTCCATCCCATAATACCGTCAGCCCTAAATTATCAACCCGATGCTTCGAGTCTTCTTCAACTGTTTAAGAAACCATGCATACATTGCAACAAAAAACGAAAAAAAAAAGAAAAAAAATTAAGACACGTGGACGGTGTTACACATCCCGGGATTACGCACGCACCAAAGCGGCTGAATCGGCTCGGCTCCGATCCCCCGAGCGACCATCCTATGCCTCCACTCGTTCAACCTATCCGTAGCCTCGGCATATCTTTTATTTCCCATTTCGTCCCTATTCCCCGACCACAGAGCCTCACCCATGGCCGAAGCCCTAGGCCAAATTCGAGAATCCATAACCGTCGAATCAGATTGCTCAGACCAAAGCGCCACCTCACCGCCCATCACTAACTTCTTCTCTTCCTCGGTTAGGCCAAAAGTTATATCATAGTCGTAAATCGTCTGCCATGTCTTAAAGGGCCCACACCAAGACCCGCCCTGGCCCAAGTCCGAGCCCATCTTCATATCGTACTGAGTATCGTTCCCCACAAACCCGCCGTGCCCGCAATCCAAGTAGTAATACTCGGACGAAGAAACGATTGCACGGTAGCCACTGCTTACGATCTTCTTCGTATTGCTCGGGCCGTTGTTCCACGTCTGGAGTATTACGTTCTCGGGTGGAAGTATTGAAGAGCTAACGTTCACGGTTGAATCTAACAAAACGTCCTCCCAATAGATCACCGTTCTGTTCAGGGATAAAATGTGGGGCAGGGTAGAGTTCACGAACTTTTCGAGGAGCTGACTTAAGGTGCCGTTTTCGGAGAGGTGGCTTTGGATTGAGGGGTCGATTTTCCAGCAATTTGGTGTGATTTCGTCGGCGCCCGCGTGGTAGAATTGGTCGGGGAACATGGAAATTGCGTCGCTTAGGACGTTTTTGACGACTTCGTAAGTCTTGGGATGTAATGGGTTCAGTTGTCCCGTCCCTGGCTCGGAGGCTAAGCGATCGCTCCAATCCGATTCCGCGGGCCACCAGAATTTGTCTGCGCACGCGACGATTTCGGGGTGGGCTTTGGCCCAAGATCCCGCGTGTGCTGCAATAAACGAAAAAAAAAAAACTCGATATCAGTATGTGGCTGCAAGAATTTGTCGAAACCCTTAAAATTTGTGACGAGCGAAAAACAGCCCTTTCATCTGTTTCAGGACTCACCAGGCATGTCGATCTCAGGGATGACTCTAACGCCGTATCTCATGCCATATTCGACCAGCGTTCTGACATCCTTGGACGTGTACCTCATGTGCTCTCCGTAGGCTCCTTTTTCTGCCAGCTTTGGCTCGGATGGTAATACCAAAGGAAAAGATTGAGAATCGGTGATGTGCCAGTGAAAGACGTTCATTTTGTTCATGCTCAACGTTCTCATGAGCCTCATCAAATCGCTGACGTCGTAGTAGTTCCTCGCCGTGTCGAGCATCAATCCTCGGTGAGGGAAAATGGGTTTGTCTGAAATTTCTAGCCCGCACCCTACTCTGGGGAGCTGATGAGATAATTTAAAAATATCAAGATTCTATTTTTTTGACGAGAAAGCAATGTTTACTCTGAGGTGCATTTGATCAAACGGATGGTGCTCATTGTTCCAGCACCGCGGAATGCCAAAAATGAGCAGATAATGATGCGTTAAAACAGTGTAATAGCTAGATAGCCCTATATCTGAGGATTAGCAAACGATGAAAATTGCAAACATTTGATACTAAAAAAGGGATAAAATTAATTCTCTGTGATGCTGTTAAACTACAAGTTTTCATCTTTATACTCACAGTGGACGCAGACTGCTCAGTGGCATATACGAGCTGAGAGAAAGTCTCCAGCCCTCTCATGGCGCCCCAGACGGTCTCAGCCTTCATCACGGCCGTACGCGCATCGCAGGGGACGATCAGCGCGTACGACTCATCTACGCCGTGGCTCAGCGGAGCGCCGACGTCCCTCACCGTTATCTGCAGCGTGGTTAAAAGTCGCAGTGAAGCGAGGTTGAGCAGCGGCGTCACGAGCGGGCGGTGTTGTTCGGTGAGCACCTCGTGGGCGTAGCGGCGGACGGCGGCGTTGAGGTGGCGGTGCGGAGGCGAGTCGACGAAGAAATTGGGCGAGATCGCGGCGACGCGTGGGTTGGGCCACTTGAAGGACGTGGGCTGGGGCCAGACGTTGAGGGGATGCGGACATGATCGGACGGCTGAGATTGAACAGAAGAAGAAGAAGAGTGCAAGTGTTAGGATGAAATCAGTGCCGTAATATTCCATTCCTCGTTTCGTTGTCTGGAACGAAGACTTGGATAGTTGACATTCATTTTAATAAGGCCTTTTATCTTTCTTCCGTACTTCAGAACAAATGTTCATTCTAATACCAAATGGCTATATATAAATATAATGTACGTGATTTACTACGATGTCCTACGTGAGCAATCACCGTGAGCATCAAAATCATCGGGCTCTCCAACCTGTTATAGGCTGATTTAGGTTTACAATAGTAGGAGATGGTCTACGAAGGTTTTGGAGGCGTTGAGAATCGGAAAAACGCAAAAACTTGAGAGATTTGCTTATAGTGCTCACGGTGGTTGCTCACGGTAGGTGGACATCATACGAAATCTCTACACTATAATTAATAATGAATGAGAAGGTTTAGTCGATAAATAACTAAAAATGAGGATTTGTTAAAATTAGAGCCGTCAAAATGGCCCGCGGCCCGCCCCGCCCTGCCTATGGGCGGGCTGGGCTGGGATTTTTAAGGCCCGCCAGAAGGCGGGCCGCGGGCCGGCCCGCCATATATTTTAGTTAATTTATTTTATAAATTAAATATATATTTATTTAAATAGATAAATTAATTAATGATTTTATTTATAATTAATGATGCATTTATTAATTAATACATGATTAATGTATATTTAAATATGATAATTAAATAATTAATGATGCATTTATTAACTAATACATAATTAATGAATATTTAAATAACATAATTATATAAATTATTGTTAATTAATTAAAAAGTTTAAATAAAAAATAAAAAAATTAAAGGCGGGCGGGCCTGGCCCGCCAGGCCCGCGGCCTGCTGGCGGGGCGGGCTGGGCTTCAGTTTTGGAGGCCAGCCCGCCCGCCCGCCGCCCGCCAAAGCCCGTTGACAGCTCTAGTTAAAATAGATAGACCCTAATGAGTCAAATGTGTCTCACGTCGGATGGGTTATTCCCCGGATCCCAATTGGTTTCAAGAATGGGAACCCCATCAATTTATATGACCCAACCCTTCTCTTGAGTCGGTCGATGTTAGACCCAATAACAAAATTTCACATGTTTTATATTGAGCTTATTCGTAGTTAGTCGAATTGTGCAGGCGAGTGAGATGTATTATATCGGGAAAAAATCCTATTCCCCTAGTTGGAAAAATTATTTGGTAAATGGCACAAAAAGTACAGTGCGTAATTTGATAAGAGGCACAAAAAAGTGATATAAGCAGACCATATATGAAGGAAAAAATGTTAATTCACGTCGCCTGAGAGATTCGAACTCTCGCGGGGAAACCCCATGTACTTAGCAGGCACACGCCTTAACCACTCGGCCAAAGCGACGTCGTCTCTGTGTTGATCTTAAATAACTAGCACATGCCCATACAAACTGACTGATTGCTTGAGAAATTCTTAGAAGCCACTGATCGGACAGCTGAGACACGTATACTTCTTTGCTCTCTCTTACTACTTATATACTCGATCCTTAATTGTCGCACAGCAAGGAGATTTCTATACCTCAGGTTAGCATGTTTTTGCGTCAGTGGCTCGAGATGTAATCTGTGCGGTTTGTTTTTGTTTTCGTTTGAATTAATTATGTAGTTTATGGATCTGCACAAGTGGTGATGATATTGGACATAATAATCGTCTTATCACAGGGAGGATTTCTGTAATCTTGGGTGATGGTGTTCCATCGCAGTGTTTCGCTGTTGTCTAAGCTGCGGTCACGAGCTGTATGTTTTTTATTTTCTTTGTTTTTTGCCTTATTTATGGTTTCTTGGTTCTTTCTTGGTTATTGTTCATTTGCAGTTGTTCGTACAGTGAATGTTAACGATCTATCCCATAGACTTTAACTTTGAGGCTGTTGCTATCTCTTTTGCTAATAATATAGTGATTCAGGTTTTTTCTTGTGAACATTTGCTTGATATAGATTCAACAGCCAGGTCTCCGCAATTCTGTGCGCTGGCTTCAAGTGCAGACCTCCTCTGATGCGGTGAGCGTACTTCTCTTCGCATATTCTGTAGCATTCACTCGGATCAGTGGGAGTTTTTTATCTTTGTTTCTTGTGATCCTTTTGTTTGTTTGTTGGTGCGTCATACATCTTACTGTTGACCGCGCTCTACTTTTTGCAACAAGTGACTCTGTGTAAAATTCTCCCATCAAGACTCTAAAGTCATGAAATTGCTTGTTATGAAACTGTCACTTTCACTGACAATATGGCTTTCTACCTTCTACGAATTTGTAGGACCTCCGTACTCATCTGATGGAAATGATTCCAGAACAACAGGTACTTTCGTAGCCTAAAATTCGTCACTCTCCGGTAACTACAGGTTATAAGCAGTTCTCCGTTTCCTCTTTATATGATTATATATGAACGAAATCTATGACTAGAATGATTGACTTATGCTTTTTCACCTTCTGAATCTTGATTGATTTCGTATACATAGAAACTGACGTGGTCTCATTGATCTATCTCAGGAACGATTGAAGAAACTTAAGTCAGAACATGGGAAGGTTCAGCTGGGTAACATTACTGTTGATATGGTATGTGTATTTCCTGATATAATCATCAGCTAATTTGGTGGATAATAATGCTCCAAGTGAATTTGTTTATAAACGCTTCAAAGGTAATTGGCGGGATGAGAGGAATGACTGGACTATTGTGGGAAACCTCATTACTTGATCCAGAGGAGGTACACAAGGCCTCTAAAATACTATTCTTAACTATTCTAGCGATATCTAGAAGTGCAGCAAGCATACTGTTTCAGTATCTAGTTTAAGATATTATCTAGTCGTTATTGGTTGTACATTCTGTGATTGTCCTGTATTAGGGTATCCGTTTCCGAGGCTTGTCTATTCCTGAGTGTCAGAAGTTGTTACCTGCAGCAAAGCCTGGTGGAGAACCACTGCCTGAAGGTCTCCTTTGGCTCCTTTTAACTGGGAAGGTATATTTCAACGTGTCAGAGTGCTTTATGTGTCATTGAGAGAAGGCAAAAGACTATGCCTTGAATACCGTACATCCAAGAATTGAATTGATAAATAATTTGTGCCTTCTGACTGTTCCTTGTCATTTCGTCTTCCATTTCGCATGTTTGATTAAGGTTCCAACAAAAGAGCAAGTTGATTCGTTATCCAAAGAACTGAGAAGCCGTGCTTCAGTACCAGGTTTTAACCGTCATAATCTTGTCTCTTTTCTGGTTCAAATTCATGCCTGACTGGATGTCACTTTCTTTGTCCAGTCCTATCGGTTTGTTTTCACTATATCTACTTTTGTTTTATGTTTCAGATCATGTGTATAAGGCAATTGATGCTTTACCCATCACTGCTCATCCTATGACTCAGTTTACAACAGGCGTCATGGCTCTTCAGGTGAACTGACTGTGACTTTTACTTTTTCAAATATTGTATTGCTATGAACTACTTTGTTTGATGCTTCATTGATCTGATAGCCTTTGAACTATAAGTTTCAGTATTCCTGAAATCTTTAGATAATCCATTATTTCTGAGAAGACAATTATTAGCATGATTCGTACTCACAAGTTAAAAAGATAGTTGCATGTCTGGATTTTGTCCTTTATAGTTTGTAGACCATCCAGTTGAGTCGATATGCCACAACTCGTGGATCCACATATTATTATTCCAAGTTATTGTACAGAGAATGATCTTCGAGGATGGTTGTTTCGTTCTGAGTGATGTAGCCTGTTCTTTGTGCTTTGTAAAGTAAAAGCTTTTACTATGTTATTAACTTAAAACGGATGTTATTCTGGTTAAGGTGCAAAGTGAATTTCAGAAAGCATATGAGAAGGGACTCAACAAATCCAAGTGAGTGTAGGATGCCTTTGTCTTTCTTCCTATATTCCTGACGCTTACCTTCATGAGAATTTTTGTAGGTATTGGGAACCGACATACGAAGATTCCCTTAGTTTGATAGCTCAACTCCCACTAGTAGCTTCTTATGTATACCGCAGGTTGGTAAAATTTACATCTTTGCGTGCTTGCAAATGTTCTCGTATTTTTAAATGATCTCATTTGCTACTTTTTCTTGATCTCAAGGATGTACAAGAATGGACAAGTTATTCCCATTGATGACTCACTAGACTATGGTGGAAATTTCGCACACATGCTAGGCTTCGATGATCCAGCCATGCAAGAGCTTATGAGGCTTTACGTCACTATACATAGGCAATAATTTTGTGACTATGAAGTATCAGCACTTATATAGAACCTGTGGCTCAGTTAATATTCTGTATTGCTCCATTCGCTTTATATTTTTATCCTGCTTGATGCAGCGATCATGAAGGTGGAAATGTTAGTGCACACACTGGCCATCTTGTAAGTGCCTTTTTTCTAAGGCTTTATGAAACATTGGTGCTTGTGCCCAAGTAATTTGACATTCATGGAACTTTGCTGTTGATATTCACACAATTTTTCTGTTAAAATGGGATTTTCTTTTTGATGAAATCTCGGTCTTTAACTGGTAGGTGGCCAGTGCCCTGTCAGACCCTTATCTCTCATTTGCTGCCGCATTAAATGGTTTAGCAGGCCCACTCCATGGTTTGGCTAATCAGGTGCTTATGGATGGGTTTATCTTTCTCATAAAGAACATGAGAATTTCTTGTGATTATTTCTGATACCTGACCAGGCCAATGTCTTATTTGTAATTAATAAAAACTGACCACAAAAGGCTGTTTAATTGGCCTTATTGCGTAAACTATCGTATTATGGATTTCAGTGGCTTAACTTGGCCTTTGGCAAATTTGGATTTTCACCAAAACTTGAGTATAATCCTGCGATACTCATCAACAAATATATATATATTATATATATATATATAATCTAATCTCTGTGGGTAATATTGCCAACCTGTGCTTACTATCTGTTCTGTTGCAGGAAGTCTTGATCTGGATTAAATCGGTTGTAGAAGAATGCGGCGAGAATGTCAGCAAAGAAAACTTGAAAGACTATGTCTGGAAAACGTTGAACAGTGGCAAGGTGGCTTGTGGAACAATTGAAATTTCTTTTTTTCTTTCTATTACAGAACGTCCTCACATCGTGTCCCAATTGTCACCTCTTGTTTCAATCTGAATATTGCTGGAAAGTAGGCAGATACCAACCGTCTAATCATGAAGTAGTCCGCATTGTGGTTTGAGTTAGGAAGATGATGGCATTATGCCTCTACGTTCTCACATTCCTGCCAATCTATGGTGTCTTTGCTCTTCACCATCCCTCTCTCTCTCGATAGTCTGGATGATAGCAAAATCAGCCATTTTAGATATTTGTCGGCCTACTCTGCCTCAACCTTGTTTTTTTTACATTAATCTTTTCCTCTTCATGTTGTAGGTTGTTCCTGGATTTGGGCATGGAGTTCTGCGCAAGACTGATCCGAGATACACATGCCAGAGAGAATTTGCACTCAAACACTTGCCTGATGATCCACTATTCAAACTGGTGACAACTTTACCCATTTGAATGCCTTAGATAGCAATTACGTCGATGACTGTTGTTTTCTTACCGTTTCCATTTCTCCAAACTTGTCAAGGTTTCAAACCTTTACGAGGTTGTCCCGCCCATACTCTTGGAACTTGGAAAGGCAAGTAACTGTTCAAGACCTGTTTAAACTGGCTAGGTTTATTGTTTGAAGTATATCCCAAAGCCTTAGATGTTAAACAGTTCAATGAGGTTGACCAGTTTAACATCATAAGTTGCAATAGGTCTCGTACCATTTTTGTTTATTATTTCATGCTGAATCGATCTCTCACTCATGACATATATACTCCAACGTTCTATTTTTACGGATCTCACAGCTGTGATCTTTCTTATCCTTTCTGGAATAAAATATTTACAACAGGTAAAGAATCCTTGGCCTAACGTGGATGCCCATAGTGGAGTGCTGCTGAATTATTATGGTCTAACCGAAGCTAGGTACCAACTCTGTCTGCATCTTTCTCTTCTCTTTTTATTTTTTTTTCTCACCCAGATTTTTGCTATGATATATCAACAGATACTTCACGGTCCTCTTTGGCGTTTCACGAGCTATTGGGATATGCTCTCAGGTGCTTTCTTGTTCCTCATCACTTCTCATGATAGTAAACGACCCATTGTTTTTGCGGTGTGAATTATAAATATCACTGAAGATTTTCGTAGAGATGACAGAACTTCACTTTGATTGTTGCTAACAATGTATATACACAGCTTATATGGGACCGAGCGCTCGGGCTTCCACTGGAGAGGCCAAAGAGTGTGACGATGGACTGGCTCGACAATTACTGTAAGAAAGCAGCTTCTTCTTAAAGTCGTCTTCGTATTCGACGAATAAACGTTGATTGTGGTAATCAAATATTACCAATTTCCTCAATAATTGCTCGATGAGAGCATTTACTTACCATGGGGATTTTTGCGAGAGGTTCAACCAAATCTTTCATTTTCATAGTGTTATCAATTTGCTTGGCTTTTTTTTTTTTTAACCTTAAATCCCCTAACTAAAAACTCCTCTGCTCTGGCTTGTGCTACTATGTGGTTGATATTCCTCCGAGAGTATATTACTTTTCCTTTTGTCGTTTAGAAAAAAGCCAACTTTTAACGTAATCCGCTGCTATCTCAAGTACGTCAAGGAACAATTTGTTTCGAGATAATTCCTTCAACTAATTGGAACATATTACGGTAATATAAAGTAAAATATGCGAGCATTTTGTTGAATAATATGACGAGTATGATGATCCGTGTCACGGCACATTCGACAATTTCAACGTAGAATGTGGAAAAATAAATTACAAGAGATTCCTCCACTGCTGCAAAACGACGTCGGATAGCAGCAACGAAAATTATTACACAGCACCCTACACGCAATTAGCCTCCTCTGCCTCACGGAGACAAAAATAAGCGCCAAGATGCTCTTCCTCGGTTCCATTTTATCAGTCCGTCTTCAGAACGAGTTATGCCGTCTAGATTCAATTGCAGATCCCTATTTATGCACCTCAATTCGAGTATCAAATGAGTCGATGAATTGAGAAATTGGGCTGTCGATCGATCGCCTGCCACCCGCATGAAACAGATCGTGTACCCATTTACTGTATAAAGCTGTGTGCGAGTCATGATTTTTTCTTTCTCCGATTTTATTGGGATCCCCGATTCATCGCATGCATAAAAGAAATCGAATCCTTTTTTGGAGTCCTAACTGTGCTTGCTTCGAGGCTCAATTCTATTATTGGTTTCTGAAGCTCGGATCGAAAATGTTCAGTTTTTGAAATAAACAGTCCTTTCAATTTTGACGTTTCTTGAGCCATCTCTGAGGTTACCTGATATGGGTTCTGGGGTTTTTGTGGTTTACTGGGTTCGCATGTGATGGATGGTGTTAGCTCTTCAATTATGGAGGTAGGTATTGATGTGAACAGCTCAGTTATCCCACCTTTGAATTCAGTTTCAGGTTCTGTTGAAAGGGTTACTCATCATTTCCCCACTGATTTGGAATGGGAAAATAATATGCCAATAGAACAGAGGATTAGGTGCATTCAGCATCTTAGTACCACCACCACCCATATGAGCAACTGCCCAAGTGTCACACCTGGTACGAACGGCGGCGGCGAGAAGATTTCGAGGGATCACGAAAATGGCAAGTGCTGTGTGGATTTAGTAGCCAAAGCGTTGGAGAAAGAAACGTTGGACCTCAAAAAGGAGGCGAAGAGAACCGAGAAGAAAGCTGCGAGCTATTACGACTGCAACGTATGTTTCGAAATGGCGAAAGACCCAATCCTAACCTGCTGCGGTCACCTGTTCTGTTGGAACTGTTTTTACAACGTTCCCTACATCGATTCCCGCACTAAAGAATGCCCCATGTGCGAAGGAGAAGTCTCGGATTCAACTGTCATCCCTATCTACGGTAATAATGGTGCCTGTAATGAGGAGCATCGCACTCCAAAGATACCTCCCAGGCCAAAAGCTCGAAGGGTTGAGAGCGTTGGGCCATCGTCGACGCCTGCTTATTTGTCCCGTGCCTCCTTTACAGATGCTCTGAGAAGAATAGCGCTTAGCTTCGGTAATGCCCCCGACGATCCATCTCGTCATCGAGGAACTGGGCTGACCAACGTTCTTGTCCCCCAACAGTTTCGAAGTATAAGTAGAGGGAGAAGATTGAGGCAACGCCCGATGAGAAGGGATTTGTTAGCGAGCCCATTATCTGCTTTGGGTGATTTCAACGGGTCAGAGGATGCGAGTGGCTTGTCGTCCTTGGACGTGTTAGAATCTGACGATCCAACTGATGGCTTGGTGTCATGGCTTTGCCTGTTAGTACGCCGTCTTCGTTGCAACCCTCTGATGTTTCTGATTATGGGCATAATGGGAGGCTTTCTCACCCTTATAATCTCAGAAGTCGAAGTAGAAGCGCAAGCGCAAGGTCAACTTCTGGCGTGGGTAATAACCGAGAATCCAATGCTTCTTCTAGGAGGAGGAGATTGAACTGAATCGATTTCGGACAGTTACCTATGAAATTGGTGCGCATTGTGTCGGTTTATCTCAGGTTATTGCAATGATATTCTGGCTGAAAAAAGTGTTGTCCTGAAGAATGTCGAGCTTATCAAGATAACTTCTTTCCGAGCGAGCGCTATGGTGAACCGACGACTCGGGCACTCTTTTTCTTTTATCTTATAAAAATGGTTACTGAATTCGGACTCATTATTACGACTTATTTCCAATTATAAAAACATGTCACTAAGTATATCATTTTTTATTTTGGTTCAATATGTTTGTCAGTTACAAAATTAGGTCACTAAGTATATATATTAACAAAATTGGATCGCTAGTTACAAAATTAGGTCACTAAGTATGTATATAATAACAAAATTAGATCACTAAGTATGTATATAGTTACAAATTTGGGTCACTAACTATATGTTAACTATGTATATAATAAGAAAAAAGAGGTCAGTGACCAATTTTGTTACTATATACATACTTAGTGACCTAGTTTTGTAACTGGCAAACATAGTCACCCAAAATTAATAATTGGCATACTAAGTGATTCATTTTTATAATTTTCCTCGGTTTAGCTGAATAATGTTCGATTTTTTTTATGGCGTGCTATATGCATACTGCTTCTTAACGGTCGATAATATCGAATTGAGATTGCATTACACCTTATTCTGGCGGTGGTATATATGTGATTATGTATGAATGAATTAACCTCTGTATTATATCAAAGAGAGAGATAGGCTTAATAAGAGATTTTGAAGTTCGAATTCTTACAACATAGGCTTGTGAAAGATATATATTGTGTGATGATACAAAGTATAGCACACCCTTTCACCATTTTTGTTTTATTTTTCTCAAGCTTCTAATTAACTATATCTAGAAAATAAATAATAATAATTATAATAATAAGAGAAATTTAAACATATATCATATATCTATCATTAATGATCAATATAGGGTGAGAAAGGGAAACTAAATTTCGACCTAGGCATACTCTTAGCCATAACGGTAGCGTCCTCTTCTGTGCTCGAATCAACGGCTGAGATTGCATGGACAACCACGGCGGCGCTAGTGGTGGTTGTGATGATGTGTTTGCAAGAAGGGCACACGGCGAGCGGTGGGAAATGCTTATTATTATTGTTAGTATTGCATAATAATATTGAATTCGTATTATTATTGAGGGCTCTTAAATCCTTTAATTCTTGGAGCAGTCTTTTGTTGTCGTCTGTAAGAGATTCACAACGCTGCTTTAAGTACTCGCAGTCGGCCTCTGTTTGCTTCAGCTTTGTCCTGAGAAATCAATGTCAGAGATATATACTATACATATACATGTGTATATATACTGTATATTACATATATAAGCAAATATAGAATTACCTTGCTCTTCTGTTCTGAAACCATACTTCGACTTGTCGAGGTCTGAGGTTGAGTTGCTTGGCAAGTGCAAGTTTTTGGTTCTGACAAACAAAAAAAAACAAAAAACGAAGCTGTGATGTTACTATAAATGGAATAGATTAAGAATATTGTGTGTAAGAGAATATGATTAATTTAAAATACTCACAGGATTGAGGCTGCTGTGCAATTTATAATGCTCCTCGAGAAACGCATACTGTTCTTTGGATAATCTCAGCTTTTTCCTCGAATTATTATTATCATTATTATTATTCACAAAGTTTAATTCTTCGTCCTCATCGCTGCAAGTCCTCGGCGACCCTTTATCAGAAGGAAAGTCCTCCACCGCCGGCGTGGGGCCCACATCCAAGCTCAACGCCGTCGCCGGAGAACCATTCATTGTAAATCCTTTTTTGCAAAGGAAACCCAAAATAGTAAAACAGACGAGATAAAAAAGAAAAAAGAAATAGTAATTTTGCAGATTAACTACCAACCATTATATTGTAGTCGTTGTAATCATCATTGCATCCTTTGTTATTTTCCTGAGATTTTTCGAGTTCTTGGCTTCCCAATCTGAAGCCTAAGCCCATGGAAACCCGGTGGCTGTGATCGGCGGTGCTCTCGCCGGCGGCGACGGCGGCGTGCTTTGGTGAAGGTTCAGTGGTTTTTGATGACGTCTCTCCTAAGCTCAAGTCTAACTCCATACAAAAAGTTTGTAATAACGAAAGGTTTAGGACTTTAAACAAAGGGATTTTAAGCTGTTTAAAGAAACTTCACATAGAATTTGATGAGATGTTTACGTGCAATGAAAACGTAAGATATATATGATTCAGTAAAACATTAACTAAGACTAGTTATGATATATATAGATACATTAAGGTTAATGGACGTATTATAAATTTGATTATTATTCGATGGAACTCTTAGACTTAACTTGAGCCGAACAGATATTAGTAAAGATCTCTGACCAAAAGATTGTATTGGATAAGATATTTTCTTTTCGTTTTATTTAATTTCTGGTCTTGGGGTCATTATGAAATTCGTTTAATTTGGGGCTTTAATTAAATATGAGTAAAGAAACAAGGGTGTGTGGCCGACATCAGATTATTTTTGACAAAAGAGGGACACGTTGAAGTCTTTATTTATTGTGTACGTGATTATCAGTTCAAGATTTTGAGGGCCCCAAAAAGTATTCTTTTTAATAATCTCACTCTTATTGATCAAGTAACTAATTAACGATTTTCCACCCCAAAAAATGAAAAAAAAAAAAAATAGCAAGACCGCAATTATTTCATTATATTATGCTTTTTCTTTATTACATGCAGTATTCATTAAAAACAATTCCCTTATCATTTACAAATGTCTAGTCAATTCCTGTCATATATTAACTTATTTGGCTGCGTTTAGTTGTCCGTATAGGATTATGCGCTACAATTTTATCTCAAGATTATAATCTTGATACTTATATGGATCATATGTTCACTTTGTAATTTTAACATCACTATATATTGTTCTTGTTTAGTTTCCAATATAAATAACTTTTACCTCCATATTATTTGTAAATTTACAAAAATAGCATTTATTTCAACAATATATAGTTTACAAAATAATTATTCTTATGAATCGAAAAATGTAAGATATGGATGTCAATTTGATCACCATGAAATAAGGAATAAATTAGTGTTGCTTATTTATTTTTACCATATAAACTACGTGAAATAAAACGATTTATGATTGAGCGGAAAGGATATTTTGGTCTTTTATGATTGAAACGATTTATCTTGACCCATCAGATAATTGTACCGGGTTTGTTAGATA
The DNA here is from genome assembly GCA_027422505.1 of Craterostigma plantagineum. Taxonomy (NCBI): domain Eukaryota; kingdom Viridiplantae; phylum Streptophyta; class Magnoliopsida; order Lamiales; family Linderniaceae; genus Craterostigma; species Craterostigma plantagineum. The sequence continues at coordinate 1,243,048 of JAPQWV010000126.1, read as the reverse complement.
ATAATAGCAGACCAATGTATTATAACGGACTCTATACCATTGAACTTTATTTATAAGGAACACTATTTGTGATAATATTAACTTATCTTGCTTTATCCAATCAACACATGTCTTTCTCTTGTAAGATATACATGCGATGTTTCTAAACAATTGATATTTCTAGAAAACAACCTGGGAGTTTGGTAGCAGTTGGTCGGCAGTTGGAGTTTATTTTATTTCATCTGTCACGGAAAAGTTTAATATGATGTCATGTAAATGAGATGGTCCATTATGTGACAAGCGTTACGAAATTACGAGTAACATGTCAGTTATACGGACGTTTATTACAAGAAGCTACAATACAACCATCATATGATAATAATAAATATCTCGACAACGCAACTTATGGGTCAAAGACTCCTTTTTGGGCAGGTAAATGTTGTCATCGAATATGATCGATCTTCATTTATTTTGATTTGAAGAAAACAACTGTATTTTCTTGTCAGTTACTATTGGCATGCGAAAAACCAATCAGAACACGACCATCAATGGGCTATTCATATATACCGTGACCTTCTTTTCCTCTAAATTTCTTATAAATTCATTTCATTGCAAAAAAACATTAAGTAATATTCAGTTCCTTAAGCTGTCGGTTGAAGTAATTTATTTATTTATGTTTTGCCACCATGGTGAAATAAACCGACCACGGGCCCCACGTTTGACCTTTACTAATGTAAATCCTCGAATTGGAAACACTTGTCATATTATAGAAAAAAGATTTTGTCCTAAATTACTAGTCGTTGTCATTAAGAATGTTCAAGTTCTTTATTTTTTGGTTATTTTGTTTGGGTTTGTAAGAAAACTAGGAGCAAACTTTTTACAAAGCTTATATACCAAAATAAATATATAAATAAATAAGCCCAATTTATAGAACTGTTAAAAGTGGGCCGAACGAACAGCACCAGCCCAACAACACATGAAATAGGTGATTTATACTCGTTATTCACTCTCTCAAACCCTAGGGTTTTTCAGAGGACAGAGCGATGGGTGAAAAACAGGTTGAGATCGATTTGGGAAATCTGTTGGCCTTCAATCCACACCATCAATTCGTAAATCCTCCTACTTCCAGGTGATTTTCGTTGTTTCTGTTTTGTTACGTTTAATTCCTTGCCCCGTTTATGCTGAAGAAGCAAATATCTAGATTGATTTTCGGTTCCAGTAATCCGTGGGTATTGAATATCTGGCATTCTAAGATCCGGCGATGGTGTATGCATGGCTATTTTCCGTGTATTGACTGATGAATTATAGATTGTGATGAGATAGTTTGTACAAAGCAGCTGACTGATATTCATTGCCTTGGTGTTCTTTTGTCGCGTTCATAGGGAGGAGATAGTAAAGGAAACCCTTGAAGAAGCTACGAAATTAGTTCAATCAGTTGCCGATGCTCTCTTCAACCTACCGTCGATTGAAAGCCCAGACGGACCATTGGTAAAACTCCCCGAACCCACTACGAAGTTGCCTAGAGAAAAGCCTCTTCCTAAGCCAAAACCACCAACGAAATGGGAAATATTTGCCCAAAAGAAAGGAATAAAGAAGCGAAACAAAGAGAAGCTTGTGTTCGACGAACAAACCCGTTCGTGGAAGCGCAGGCATGGATACGACCGTGTGAACGACGAAAACAACATTCCTATAATCGAGGCTAAGGACACAGACGAGCCTGGAATGGACCCTTTTGCTGAGAAAAGGAAGGAGAAGAAAGCGAAAGTTGAGAAGCAAGAAAAGAATAGGTTGAAAAACTTGAAAGAAGCTTCTAAAGTCGGTGCCTTGCCTAGCCATATTCAGCTTTCTGCTACTGCTTTGCCTATAACTGGGACGCAAGCCAAGCCCAAGAAGATTGGCAAAGACGAGCTGCAAAATGTGGCTGGCGTGGCTGCTACTTCGACGGCGAGTATAGGGAAATTCGACAAGAAACTCCCTGGAGAAAAGCCTCCGAAACATGAGAAGAAGTATAGGAAGTTTTTACCTGCTGTGGAAGGTTCGGGGATGGGTTCTATGGAGAGGCAGCAAACGGAGAAAATTTTGAATAAGTTGATCTCTGAGAACTCCCACGAGATTCTCAACGTGGGCAAGGCTGTGAACATGTATAATGTGAAGAAGGAGAAAAAGCAGAGGAGGGACAAGGGAAGATCTTCAGATTCGGGAAAGTTCAAGGCGAACAAGAAACCTTTCAAGAAGACCTCGAAGAAAGGATCTTCAAGCAAAGGGAGATCGAAATGAAATGGTTTACACAATATCATGGGAAGAAGATTTGCTGCTGTTTCTTAAACTTTGTCTGTAATCCTGTTTCGAATGCTTTCTCTTATCTAATATCTTATCGTTGTTTACGTTTCTGCTATTGTCTCTTGAGGATTGTTTGGTTAGTGATCGATGTAGTCCTCCTATATAGAGTTGAATGTATCATCATATGATGCGATGGTAATGGCTTTTTTTAGCTGTCGATGCAAATGTAATCTGGTCTTCATTAAACAGTTTGATTTACATTATTAAGTGAAGAACAACAAATAACAATCTTTCCAAGCATCCATCCACAGAAAGCATATATAGCAACGTATACTGGTGATGAGCTCTCCAATCATGTCCACTGGTAATAATAATAACAATTCTAAGATAATTAATTGACTCATAATATATATGTATATTAAAGTAGTCGTGAGGCTTGCGAGTTCACGGGGAAATAAGAAACAATAATTGGTGCGCTTGTTTCTTCTTCAGTGCTCTTCTTCTCCTTCTTATCAGATACGCTCTTCCCCTTCTTATCGGATACTCGTGAAGGAGAGGAAGAAGAAGACGATGAAGAGTGACCAAAACAGCATAACAATTTTGAAAGAGACATTTAGTTCCCAGATTTTTGCAGAAGAATATGTTTGTAGTTGAATCAGTTTATTTGATGAAATACTTTGAAGAGATGATGGTGATGATGATGAGGTCCTACTACTACTACTAATGCTACTGAGTGGGTGTATTTATAGTGTGTTTTTGGGTGTATTGTGTCTTGTTCTTGCTCAGCACGCTTAGACTTTATGGGACACTGATTTATTTTTCTAAATTTTTAGTATATAATTTTTTAGGGACTCCACTATACTATATTGTATGTATGTGAAGGTTCCGTGTCTCGTACTCTGATGAATAGAATATAATCATCGAATGATTAATCTCATATTATATGTTGGATTTTAGTTTGGTATTTCAACCTATGGTCTTTATATATCTATTTCCCATAGTTTACACACATGTTTTGTTTTAGTATCCATTCTTTTTTTCAAGTCCCAAAAGTCTTGATAGTTCTTCAGGTGTGATGTAAGCCAACCAATTAGAGTGGAGATAAACTTCTATCCAAAATGTTGACTCGGTCAATGATCAACTTTAACTAGACCACCATGCCTTGTTCCCCACATTTGTTTCTTTTGACAAATTAATAATAACGAGTAGTTTTGCACACTTTGTGCTATAATAACATTATCATGTATATTTAATTATGAAATAATAATACTAAAATAGAAGGATAAATTTGGAAAGATAAAAATATTGTGTAGTGGGTGGTTTGTATGTTATTTCTTAAGCGGAGTGAACGTGGTAGTTTAAGGTAATGATGGATAAAAATAACTAGCAAATTGGATCAAAATTTGAGTGTAATTGATACATCAAATTGGATAAAAATTGCAATTTTTAAAAGGTGTTGAGCTAGAATAGATAAGAAAGATGGATATTAATTTTGTAAATCAGTTTTTTTTTTTTTTTATATGTAAAAGTTTGCCTGAGTAAAGCATAGCATGAACGTACAAGTTTATACTAAATCCAGACCTGAGTTTAATAAAGTGAATTCGTGGACATTAGAAAGCATTAGTATTATATATATATATATGCGCATATGGTTTAGTTCGTTGAAATAAATTTATTTTACAGTCTATGATTTGGTTGAAACAATATAAAATAGTGCGTGACAAAAGTTGCTAATGGCCCAAGAGCAAGGATAGAACAGTGTCGTTCGTTCGTCAAGTGAATCTATAGAAAAATACCCAATTGAATAAAAAATTTACAAATCAGTACTTATGTCAGAATTTTTGCACATAAGTACATGTTTTACTGTTTGTACCACGTTTCTCAATCTTGGCGTACCTTTTTGTATGTGTATTCCGCGCGTTTATACGGTACCCTATACGTTTTCTACATGGTACATTAATGTGTTATATGACGTATCATTTTCTAACCGTATTACGTACCACATACGTTGTTGTATGGTATATAAATGTGTTATGGCGTATAGGGTTGACAATAGCGCGGGGATTCTCCGTCCCCGCCGAAATCCGCCCCGAACGGGACGGGGATCCCCTATATTTTCTCCCCGCGGGGCGGGGACGGGGAATGCTTTTTCCCCACGGGGATCCCCGTCCCGTTCCCCGCCCCATCCCCGAACCTATATTATATATTAAAAATATTTATAATTTTAAATTATAATTTAAATAATAGTAAAATAATATCAAAATATAGATTAAATAATATTAAAATAATACAAATAATATTTAAAAATTATAATTTATATAATATTTATAACAAAAATATCCAAATTTATATATTAAAAATATTATATTTTTAAAAATTGAATCCCCGCGGGGAATACTCGCCCTGCGGGGATCCGGCGGGGACGGAGACAATTTTGTCCCCGAATGCATCGCGGGGATGGGGACGGGGATTAGGTACCCCCGCCCCCACCCCGCCTCGTTGCGAACACCATGGTTCTGAAACCGGATTTTCGAATCGAAACGAAAATTTTAGTGGTTTAAGGTTTAGTGGTTTAACCGGTATAAAACCAGAATCAAACCAGACTCAAACTGACATCTTTAAATATAACACGTATATATGTTTTTGAACCAACCAATCAAATAAAATGTGTTGGCAATAAAATATTAATTATAAATGAGATGTTAAAAATAAATTAGTAAATTAAGAATGAAATTATATAAAAATAAATTATAGTGCGATAAAAAAAATTAATTGTAAAATGTAAGATTAGATTTTGGTTTTTTCTTCTTTTCTTAATAAAAATATTAATCTCGATAAAAAGTCTTGGATGAAATTTGAACCCTAGACATTAAACGTGGTAGTAATATAACTAACCATCACACCACAAGCTCATTTGGTAGAATTTTGGTAGCCCGTTTCTTAAGTACTATTTCATGATTTTTATTTATTTAATAATATAGATCGGACCGGAACCAAACCGGATTTTTGACCGGCCCGGTCGGAACCGGCCGGTCTTAAAAACACTTGCCAATACTAATGGCGTACCTGCGGCGGATCGGTTACTTATGTGCAAAACATTTATTCTAATTGGTACCTACATATAAAAAAATACTGACAGGATACTGAATTATGCAAATGAGTATTTATGTGTAAAGACCCCATCCAAATAGAATAGGTAAAATTTAATAAAAACAATCGAGAAAATACAGCACATAACACGTAATAATACACCAAATATGTACGCACAAACTCGAACTGAGAAACACACCTTGCATCAACCCCAAATAACATCATTGATGGAATAAAATACAATCTTGATAATTGAATAATCAAGAACTATTGTAATCTTCAAATTTGCGAACCTATCGGAAAATAAGAAACAGCGATCGGCGGAGGAACGTTCTGAGATTTTTCTTTGTCATTTTTTTTTCTTGTCGCTCTTCCACGAATCGTATGTATTCACACTTGTTGTATCGGAGACGCGTGAAGACGAAGGACCAAAACAACTAAACAAAGCTTTGCAAAGCCATTTTTTTTATTCTCCAAGGAACGAACTCTTTTAGGTACTATTATCGTTCTTACGAGACTGTATCGTAGGAGTTGGGTACGACGAATAGTAATATCAATTGTCACAACAATTCTTAACTTCTATATATGTAAGTAACTTTTTTTTATGTTTTTGTTCTTGACCCGCAGGGAAAAGGGGTTTTACTATAAGATATTTTTTATGTTTATCTTCATTTCAAGTGAAAATGATCTATTGCCACGTCTTTTACCTACGTGCCTCGGAGAAGAAGAAATAATAACGAGAATAATACTAATGAGATGGTGGCAGGGGCGGATCTAGAATTTTGTGTCTGGGGGCCGTAATATATTTTTTTTAGCGAGGAGGGGGAGGTGCCGTATATAAATTTGTAAACTTTGAGTTTATGGCGACTCAACATAGAAGATCAGAAGTTCAGATAAAATTAAATGAGAATATATTTCCCATTATATAGCAAACATATAGTATAAAATGAGGAAGGAGACCGGGATTCTTATTTGAAAAAGTAAAAATGAATATATTTAAACACAGTAAATATTGTTCATTCTTGATGTCAAAATATCATTTGGATGTTTAATGTAAAAATCATCAAAATGTCACCAATTTGTTAAAATTTAAAATGGTTCTAATATATACACATTTATTGTATTTGTGATATTATTGTAAATATTTTTGGAGATTTTTCAAAAATTATATATACGTTGATTTATTTTATTTTATCATTAAATAACATGGAGGAAATTTAACCAAATATTAATCTAATGGAATTAAAACGCAATAGAATTAAATATTAAATAAAGACTTAATTAAAGATATGTTGAAATGCAAATTTTAAATATTATATTTGGAAATTGGTGTGATGTGTTAGTTAAAGGAGGTTGAATAATTTATTAGTTAAAACTAAATAAAAAATGATTAAAGATATATTTTAAAAAGTAAATAAGAAAGAGTTAAAATCATTATAATATAAAGTAAAAACATAAAAAAAAAAAACTGCAGCAGGTTTGAACCCACGACCAACAATTGGTGCAGCTGCGCTTCTAACCACTAAGCCAACAGCTACTTTGATATTTCTATATGTACGTTTACTTATTTTTAGTTACTAAGATTTATACTACACGTATAGTATTAAAAATGTCGAAAATTTTCGGGGGGGCCGTTGCCCCCTCGGGCCCTATACTGGATCCGCCCCTGGATGGTGGTACAAGAAGATGATATCTTCACAAGATGGTAATTTTATTTCCGCCAAGTTGAGAAGTCTCTTATCTAAATTACACATTCATAAGTGGTGTTGTATAATTTATAAATGCATTTATTAATTGTTAAATAATAAATACTAAAAATAGAAGGGTAAATATCATAATGTAAAAATGCAATAGAGCCAGTAGTTTTCTTTTAATTAAATATTATTATTGTTTTTCAATTGATGGAACAAACTTGCGGTTTATACCAGTTCTTGACACTTAATCAAAGAGGCTATTTAATCATAGCATTGATATAATTCAGTTATAGTAACAGAATCACCACGTATTGTCTAATTTGTTCACCTAGCCAACATTTTGCAAATAACCTCTTTCATATTAATCAATTAATCATGCCGATTATTTTCTGACGATCCATAATTACTGCTTCTTCACAAAAAATTTGAATAATTGAAAATCACAGCCGTTACAATAAAAATGTGTTAATTCCATGACCGAGCGAGCATTGCCATTACTTCGGACCATTAAATTATATTTATTTTTTGAATCTTTCTACTTTCATCTGTAACTGTAACGCCCCGCCCTTTGGCTAATCATTTTTGACTTTTATTTTTTGAATCTCTTAGTAATTCATCGGGCGTAATAGATTTTGGTAAATTTAATTTGAACAGGCCTAGGTAATAGTTATAAAAATTTCAAAAAATACAGCCCATTTAAGCGGACAATTTAGGTTTCTTTTCTAATCTTCTGCATCCTCGTACACGAATTGGAATTTTCAAAAAAATAATACCGATGTCGTCGTCTTCAACCACCACCTTTGTAACGCCGAACCCCGACTGGAACCAAACCTTCTCGATCCTCAAGGACCGAATCCAATCCCCGACCCTCGAAGTAACCCTAAGAGACAAATCCAAGCCCGGCGAAAATTCGACGCTAGGGTTCGTACACTTCAACCCCATAAACGACGTCCCGAGGCGGGTCCCGCCCGACAGCCCGCTCGCCCTCGAGTGGTACCGGCTCGATAGTCGGCGAGCCGCAGCGGGCGAGCTCATGCTAGCCGTGTGGCTCGGCACGCAGGCGGACGAGGCCTTCCCCGAGGCCTGGCACTTGGACTACTCGGCGAGCCACGGCGTCGACGGCCTGGCTAGCATACGGTCGAAGGTATACCTCTCGCCGAGGCTTTGGTATCTTCGGGTCAACGTCGTGGAAGCCCACGACCTTTCGCCCGCGGATCGCAATCGTGTCGCCCCGGACGCGTTCGTACGGGCCGTGGTGGGGAACATGATTCTGAGGAGTAGGGTTTCGGCGTCGAAGAATTACAGCCCGGCTTGGAACGAGGACCTCATGTTCGCCGTGGCCGAGCCGTTCGACGAGCCGCTGGTCCTATCCGTGGAGGACAGGGTGGGGCCCGCCAAGGACGAGGTCCTGGGGAGGTGCGCGGTCCCCTTGGCCACGGTCGATCGGCGGCTCGACGCCAGGCCGCCGGCTAGCCGATGGTACAACCTCGAGAAGCACGGCAGGGTCCACGTGAGGATCAGCCTCGACGGAGGGTACCACGTGTTGGATGAGCTGACGCACTACAGCAGCGATTTCCGCCCCACCGCCCGCCAGCTGTGGGGCCCGCCCGTGGGTCTCCTCGAGCTCGGGATTCTGACCGGGCAGAACCTCGTGCCCATGAAGACGAACAAGGACGGGCAGGGGCCTTCGTCGTCCACGGACGCCTACTGCGTGGCGAAGTACGGGCAGAAGTGGGTCAGGACGAGGACCGTCCCGGGCAGCTTCAACCCGAGGTGGAACGAGCAGTACACTTGGGAGGTGTACGATCCATGCACAGTGATTACCATCGGCGTCTTCGACAACTCCCACCTCGGCCAGCCCGGGCGGGCGGCGGTCAGGGACTCGAGGATAGGAAAGGTGAGGGTACGACTATCGACCCTTCAGACGGGTCGGGTCTACACCCATTCGTACCCGCTGATCGTTCTGACGCCCCAGGGAGTGAAAAAGACAGGCGAATTACAGCTGGCGATCAGATTCTCCTGCCCGTCCCTGCCCGGCGTGCTGGCCAAGTACGGGCAGCCTTTGCTCCCGAGCCTACACTACATCCACCCACTGAGCTGCTATCAGGTCGAGATACTGAGGCACCAGGCGGCTCAGATCGTCTCGGCCCGACTGAGCCGAGCCGAGCCGCCCCTTAGGAGGGAGGTGGTCGAGTACATGCTCGACGTGGGGTCCAACGTGTGGAGCGTGCGAAGGAGCAAGGCGAACCACTACAGAATGGCAGGGGTACTTTCGTCATTCGTCAGGGTTTCGAGGGTCTTCGACTACGTGGTCTCGTGGGCCAGCCCGACGGCGACCGTGCTGGCCCACGTCCTATTCGTGGCTATGGTATTCTTCCCCTGGATGCTGATGAGCTCTTCGTTCCTCGGGCTTTTTATGTTGGGCCTGTGGAACTATCGGGCCAGGCCGAGGAGCCCGGCCCACATGGACGTGAGGCTTTCGCAGGCGGACGGGGCCCGCGGGGACGAGATGGAGGAGGAGTTTGACAGCTTCCCGACGAGCGAGGGGCGGGCGGAGGTTCTGAGGATGAGGTACGATAGGCTGAGGTCGGTGGCGTCGAGGGTTCAGACGGTTATGGGGGACGTTGTGACTCAGGCGGAGAGGTGCTGCAGTTTGCTGAGCTGGCGGGACCCGAGGGCTACGGCGCTCTTTTTGGGGTTTTGTCTGCTGGCGGCGGTGGGGTTTTATTTGGCGCCGCCGAGGGCGGTGGTTGTTGGGGTGGGGTTTTATGGGATGAGGCATCCTAGGTTTAGGAGTAGGGTGCCTTGTTGTCCTGTTAATTTCTTGAGGAGGTTGCCAGCGAGGACTGATAGCTTGCTCTAGTAAGTGTAAGTAGAATTGGTTTTTTTTTTTTTTTAGTTTTGGTCGTCTCTTTGATCAATGAATGAATGGTGTTTTGGACATATATCTTTGAATATACTCATGAGTGTGGATGGAACGGATGTACTTTTTCGTTGAGATAGATAGGTGTGTACTTGTGTAAGTATAGAATGTTTATGCCATCATTTGAAGGAATGTTGTAGTTGAAATTTTGCTTAATGCAAGAGCTTCATTTGACGAGCACACAGAAATATGGTTAACATATACTTGTCGTAGTAAAACAATAAAAATATTTCATAACATCTCTATTTGTTGTGTTATTCTTCTCATGGTGTAGTTTCTAATTTAAATATATATTAAACAAAAACTATAACAGAGAAACATCAACTATGTTTTGCTTTTTTAGACTTCACTTCACTACGCAAGTTTCTTTTTTGTTTTTATTGTTCCATAACATTGCATACGTATTAATAAGTAGGTAAAATTCATCTCCTAAACATGCCAAGCTCCTTACTACATGAATCAGGTGTGAAACAAGGTTAGGACACAAGCACTCAGCATCATCCCACGAGAGAGAGAGAGAAAGATTAAGCCACCCCTATATATGATCTCAATATGCTTGAACTCACTCCCTGCAAGAAAAGAAAATATCGAGAACCCTTCACAGAGAAGAATGAAGCCGATCTCCTTTTCAAAGAAGGCCCTTTTCCTGGTTTTAACAGCGGGCGTTTTCGCATCTCTAATGGTTCAAAGGAGCGAAGCGCATCCTTGTGGAAGCACATTCTTCTCGGCCCTCGTTCAGCTCATTCCTTGCCGAGCTTCAGTGGCTCCTTTCAGTCCCATCCCCCCTACCGAGGCTTGCTGCGCTGCCGTCAAGGCTTTAGGACAACCTTGTCTATGTGTATTAGCCAATGGTCCTCCTATTTCTGGGGTGGACCGTACTATGGCCATGCAGCTTCCAGAGAAATGCGCAGCAAACTTCGAACCATGTAAGAATATAGTGTAGTTATCTTTCTTTCTTTCTACTTTGTTTTTTTTGTTCATCACTAGTTCGTATTACTTAAAACTGAGTTTCGGTGGTTTTTCTGTTGTGTTGATGTGCAGGTGAGATGGGCAAGTGATGAGGGCTTGCTTTCATTGGATTTGTCATGAGAATGAATAAATTTGGTGTGCTAATGATCGTAGTAGTGTTGTTTTTGTTGCAAGCTAATGCAGTGAAGTTATTGATTGAGCAAATTAATAAATATCAGTTTGGTTTTTACCGATATATAATATTTAGTTACGTAGCTACGTTTATTCAAATAATAACTTCAAGATTAGAATAATGCAGTTTTTCTTTCCCCACGGGCTTATGCTAACCACTGATCTTCAAAAGATGGGACCAACCAAATGTCAAAAATACATCGAGATCATGCGGTTTAAACTCATGGGGCAAATGACAAAGCATTTGAATTTATCCAAAATACCATAGCAAAGAGTTTGTAACCCACAAACCGAGTCGATAATGTATTGATAAATCATCTTTTCTCAGATGCATATAAGTTCTGAATCATGCTTGGATCCTTGCTTGAAAAAAGAAAACTACAGACCAGCTTCAGTACCAAGAGCATAATAGGTTTGTTGAGAATTCCCCACTCTTGAAGCAACTCAGTAATATTGTTTCCGTGGATTGTTCTTGAAAATATCCCAAAAGAAAAAAAAAACAGCAGATATTAGATCGATCCTGACGAAAGAAATAGGAAGAAATTGATTCAAGGTCGTACGCGTTACCAGTGGATTTGGTCGGTATTTATAACCGAGCATCATTCGCTTCTTATACTGCTCATAAATGTCGTCTTCGGGAGTAACTTCACCTGGCGCTTGAGCGCCGACGCCCAAGTTATCCTTCTTCACATCTCCCGCCATTATTGGAGTAGCAATTCCACTTCTCGAACTACCCAAGCCTTCACCTGAAATATTTTATGCTAGAAAAATTTACATATGCATTCCCACGTGTTTAAATCACATGCTCTCATGGTGATTGCTATACACATGCAAAACCCATAAGGAACATAATAAAATGCATAAACTCGAAACATGATGAGAACTTCTCTATTACCTACCTTCTCTCCAACCCATTTTAGATAAGAGACGGTGACCAACATTATCAGCTTGAATTTTCGCCTTCTCTGCTTGTTCGATTGCGTTTTTACGTGCAGCTGCGTCGTTGCAAGTCGCTAAGAACTTTTCGAGCTCATCGGGAGGAATATAATCACCCATGTGATGCCCTTTCTTGCCTGTATCTGAATGTGTTTGAAGAATATACTTTTTACATAAATATAATATGGTGCCGTGAACAAGCAATACCCTCTGAAACAGAAGCATCTGTAATTTAATGAACCGAAAAACTAAAACCTTGGAAGGAGGCAGGAGGTGGCATCTCGTCATTTGAGTATCTAAGCGGCCTTCGCTTCTCCTCTTGGGCAGCCTTTTTCATGTAATATTCCATCATTGCGATTGGATCAGATCCACCTGTGCCACTTGATTCACCTATCAGAATTTGGGATGCTCAACATCAGACATCCAGTCCTATAACACAACTAAAATTGTCCAATCCAAGTGCTGCAACCGTTACTATATCGACACCACACCCCACATACATAATTGCAAAGGTCAGAATTATTTAGCCTGAGCAATGTCATGGCACCAAAGAGAACGTATATCATTAAAGAAACGCAACTCTCTTCATGCAATCCTCATAGAGAGACAAAACCATCTGGCTTAAGCAGTCATAAGACACGATAAACATAAAATTAATGTGAAGTACCAGATCCTCCACTCGGGGTTTGAGAGTACGTGTCGGAATATCCAGCATTCTCCGGCGGTTCATACAAAGCTGTGGCCGGAGTTTGAAACTTGGAATGATGATGACGAGATTCCTGAGAATTTGCTGTCGGAACTGGAGTTGCGGTGCCTAAACCACACATAAAAAAAGGAACGGTATTACAATCACCAAGGCGAGCGAGATGCATAAGACTTTACTATGCAAAAGCCTGCCAATCGGAGAAACTAGTTCCATTTTATATCATAAGTACGAATCTGAGTAAGTACAAGACACCAGGATTAGAAAGGAAAATGAAGAAATGTTTTTCCAACAAAACAAATGATTTTTCCATATATAAGTAAACCCAAGCAATCAGAGAACATATACTAGACATGTTGTAACAAAACCCCTTCAAACAAGCTGCCAAAGTTTAGAAGTCAGTGCAGTGATATCATCAAGCGGATCTAAAATAAGTACGATCATTAATTTGTCCTTTGTTGATCTGATTATTACTTCTAATACTAATTAAGATTAAAGGTACTGATCATCATCAGTTAAGTAATATGCTTCCAAAGCTCAGAAAGACCAGCCAGACAGTCAGATAAAATAGTCTTTACTCTGGTATGTTCTAATAAGCATCTTTGTTACAGAAAAGCTTCCTTAAGATCCCAAATTTGCATTCAACTCGATAAGTGAAGGACAAATAAAACGACTGTAAAAATTATACTCCCTCCGCCCCGCTAATTTTATCACATTTTTTCATTTCGAGCGTCCCAATAATTTTATCACATTTCCTTATTTAGTAAAAAAACAATCAATATAATAATATTAAATATTCTTAAAAGACGTGTCAAAATATACATTTTTCTACCTTTTCATTGTACTATATTATTATAATAATATTATCTTAATTTGCGTGCAAACCAATATATGTGATAAATATAACGGGACGGAGGGAGTATATAGCTTTAAAATTTTGGAATCACTGCACTAACCACTTTGTGGTTTTTCAATGTCTCTGGCTTGTGACAAAGCCTTCTCTTCTTCAGCGAGGCGATATTCATAGTACTTGTAATCTGGACAGCTTTCATCAAACAAGAATCTGCATGCAATAATATCAATAAAATTTTCCTTCTCATAGAATTACATAACAAAATCAAATATCTTTATCAATTGCTCCCAAGTAGAGGTCCAAACAGCAAAAGTACATTTCGGTTGGGCAATAAAGTAAAGAAGAGGACCACTAAAATGCAGATTCAAATTAACCGATGCAATAAATGATGAAACAAGATATACTTCCGAAGCAGCTCTGTTCAACTCAAATAACTCAGTGAGTAAATAATTCATGATTACGTACTTGAAGGGAGTATCCCCAGGGTTTTTCTGCCTAGAAACATGCTCAAACTGCCTACCATTCTTGGCCACAAAACTTGCCAATTTGTCTGCAACTTTCCTCACTGTAGGATCACTAGGGGGTGGAGGGGCTGCATTCACTTAAAGAACTTATTAATACCAAGGGCATGAACAAGTGAACGTAAAGTACTCTTGTAGCAGGCTTGGCACAATACTTTTATTGTACATCTTTCCGCATCATTGATAGTGATAAGTACAGGCTGCATTCACCACATACAAATAACTCAAGAATGATTTTCCCTTACAATACCAGATCAAGTTGAGCAACCCTCAGATATTTATCCATAGACTTAGGAAGGCCAGAATACAAAAAAGGGGGATATGTGCGAAAGTAGCTCAGCTATCAACACGTTATGTGGTTTTTACATCGAAGGTTAACCCAGAGAAACAGCGAGCACAAGGAAAGGGAGAAAAGAGAAGCCTTTAAACATTGAATGAATAAGTCGAGTACAGTTTCAAAAGGTTAAACAGCGCACATAGACACGTACATAAAGGTACTTATAAAGTACGAATCCACGCGGCTGAATAAATCAACAGATGCCATTTAGCCACTTGCAGATTACAGATATTCAGTGGGTTTCAAGCAATGCTCACATTTCAGCCTAATATCAGCACTAAAGCATAACACTTCTGCTGATAAGGAAGAAGTGGAGTTAAAAGAAAAATTAAAAAGATGGAATTTACAAGGTCTGCTAACTCGGCAGTTACAAAATCTCATAAATTTCCAGTAAAAGCAATGGGAAATTCGAGGAAGTAACGGAACCGGTACGAATAAAAGATGCCATAGACAGGAAGTAGGGTCAAAACCAAAACTTTCCACCGGTCACTTATGAGCATGGATGATCCAGCAAAAGCTTCGCCAAACGACAATTAAACAATTTCATACTGATTACCGGGAAAAACTTATTGGCAGGAGACAGATTCACAAGGAAACAAAGAAAATAATTACCAACACCAACTGGTTTCGACGAATGATCAGAAGTATTGGATTGGACCAACTTTTGCCGCTTCACTGATCCGCCCGAAGAATTTCCACCATCCTTTTCCTTATCACAATCATCCTCATCTTCGCCAAACTTAACAGCAGGTGTAGCGAGTTTTGACTTTTGTTTCAAGCTGAAAGCAAGTTTACCACCTGATGGCGCGTGGTTTTGTTTGTGGGACCCATTACCCTTCATCTGTATGGTTGTTTTGCTGACCACAGTCTTCGGAGAAGAAGTCACCAATGAAGCAGAACCCGATCCAGAGTTCTGGGGTACCTCGATCTTTTCCTCTTTTTCTTTCTGGATCTGTTTGAACCTCTCCAAGAATGACCCATCATTGACAAATAGCTTAGGATCCATAGTCTGACACCAAGTCTTGTCTTCTGCTTTACAACTACGCACTGCTTGGTAAGCAAGCTCAAGAGAAATTTACTAAAATAGAAGTCATATTGGAAAATTCTAACTCCAAACAAGAAGCAAGCACGCGTCAACCAAGAGACAAGGCTCTCATCATTCTTATCGAAGAACAAGAGACTATCAAGAACTGGAAAGTAGAAAAAAGAGGCAAGGACAATATTTTCATCTTTCTAGAACAAGACTCTCATCAGTTTGTAGAACATCAGAATTGTGAATATCATAATTCCCATTCAAGAGAAAGAAGCCCAGAACATTCTCCTAATTCGGATTCATGTAAAAACGAACTCACAAAATTCTCTAATTCTGTATCAGGAAAAAAGACTCTCACTATTTTCATCCAATAACTAGAGGCGAACAAGGTTCCCATCGTTCTATTCAATTAAAATAGACTCCATCATCCAGAAGCACGGTAGAGGTCAACCAAAATTTGACCTAACCCTAAATTCCCATTGCCCACGACAAATATGAGAAAACCAATATCGAACCTCAACCAAATAAAAAAAATCACAAACGAGTTCCTCGAAACATCAACACACCGAAACACGATGATCCGATCAAGAAAGAAGCCTCAGCTGACTCCAATCGCCACACGATAAATTGAAAAAATCAACAAGAAAGCAATTCGACCAAGAGTAAGGATGTCGGTACCGAAATCACAGCGGCGCGATCGGTAGAGAGGGTCAAACCAACACAGAGCTGCTAACCCTTATAATGGAACAATGGCTGCTCAATAGAAAAATTAATGCCAAGGACAAGTGTGAAGGTGAACCTCTATATTTATTTGTTTCATTTCCGTATATTTTATTCTTTAATTTTGTATCCATGTGATTGTGAAAGCGGTGAAACATGAAAACGTTTTACATTAATTAATCTACGAGAAGTAACGTTTAAGGCGAAACCTTCACGAATATCAGTTTTACCCCCCACTATTGAGCCCAAGCCCAACTCAAATAGTCCATAACCCATGGGCTACGGCCCTAACTTTCCAGCAAAAAAAACAAGTTACTCAAGATATATATATATATTGTACATTCAAATTACATAAATTCAGATTTAGTATCAATAAATTGTCTCATGTTCTATTCCAATATTCATTCATTATTCGGCATCGAAGAGCAAATGGTATACAATAAATTTTAGCTATTGTTAAAATATTTTCCTACTTTATGATTCAACTATTCAGTTTTCAATATAATTTTTTTCAATTAAGGGTAATAAATAGTAAACAAGCACAAAATTAAATGGTCGTTTTCACAAATGAAGCCCAACATTCACAGGCCAGCTATTCATTATGAACGGTCGGCCTCGTCGAGATCCATGCACACAAGTTGCTGTGCTGCATGGAGATAATAACACACTCCAAATAATTTTACATTATTGCGCAATTTAAAGCACAAAACTGCTCGCTATCTTAAACTTAATGAAATACTCAAACCTTAGGCATATTTAATCAATGTAGGTACCACTCATGATATTGGGTTGAAAAGGCAAAATACTATAACCAATTACAAAAAAACGCAAAGCATAGTTGCATGTTAGAAGGCAGCACAGAAAGAAACATACGGATATGTCAGATCAGCAAACTCATCACATGGTTTCTTACAACCTTATTTATATCAAACCTAACCATATGTCTCTGACTTCTACCATGCAATTTCGAAATCTCACTATGGGCATTTTCGTCATTTACCCCACACAATAATAACGTTACCCTTCTTTCCCACCATAAATACCTTAGCATAGCACACACACTCACAGCTGCTTCCATCGATCCATCGCATTGCACCATCATCTCATCTTACGAGGGCCAAAAAAGAGCAATGAGGAATCTGCCCGCGAATCTCCCGGTCAGCACATTGTCCCTGCTGCTGCTTCTGCTGACCGTGACCGTCGACGCCTGCCCGCCGTCGGACCGGGCAGCCCTTCTATCGTTCAAATCCTCCCTGAAAGAGCCCTACCTCGGCATCTTCAAGACATGGTCCGGCCAAGACTGCTGCACAAACTGGTACGGCGTCAGCTGCGACCCAGAAACAAAGCGGGTCGCCGACGTGACCCTTCGGGGCGAATCCGAGGACCCAATATTCCTAAAAGCGGGTCGATCCGGCTACATGACCGGGTCAATTTCCGGGTCGGTCTGCAACCTCGACCGCCTCACCACCCTAGTGCTCGCCGACTGGAAGGGAATCTCCGGCCACATCCCGCCCTGCGTGACGTCGCTGCCCAACCTTCGCATCCTAGACCTCGTCGGAAACAAGCTGACCGGCCCGATTCCGGCCGACGTCGGGCGGCTGACCCACCTCACCGTCCTGAACGTGGCAGACAACTCCCTCACCGGGTCGATCCCGGGTTCTATAGTCGGGCTGACCCGTTTAATGCACTTGGATCTGAGCAACAACAAGCTCGCCGGAGAAATTCCCAGCGACATAGGGAAGCTGACGATGATGAGCCGAGCTCTGCTGAGCAGGAACGAGCTCAGCGGCTCGATTCCGAGCTCCTTCGCCGGAATCTACAGGCTCGCCGACCTGGACCTGAGCGGGAACCGACTCACCGGCTCGATCCCGGCTCAGCTCGGCTCGATGGCCGTCCTGTCGACGCTGAACTTGGACAGCAATATGCTGAGCGGTTCGATTCCGAGCGGTCTGCTGGGAAACTCGGGCCTGAACATACTGAATCTGAGCAGGAACGGGTTGGAAGGGAACTTGCCCGACGTTTTCGGGCCGAGGACTTACTTTACGGCGATTGATCTTTCTTACAATCTGTTGAAGGGTTCGATCCCTAAGACGTTGTCGTCGGCGAGGTTTATCGGGCATTTGGATCTGAGTAATAATCACTTGTGCGGTGAGATTCCGATGGGCGAGCCGTTTGATCACCTTGAAGCGTCGTCGTTTGCTAATAATGATTGCTTGTGTGGGATGCCATTACGTACTTGTTAAAAAGTGATTTAATTCGAATTATTTTCTGTGTCATCGTGCTTTGTTTGCTTTATTACTGTTATGTTAATATTTTGATTTGAGAAAGGCAGAGGTGTGATCGGTGGGTCACGTTTGCATGAAGGAAGCACTTGCTTGGCACGTGAAAATCTGCCAAAGCTTTCAATTCAACTATTGTATTGTATGTTGTTGTAGTAATGGGCGATGAAGATTTGTATACTCTATTATTTATTGTCTTTTTACCTTTTTTCAAAGCCGGGCTGGCGTTAACGGTAATGTAGTTTCGAGTGCATTATAATGCATGCACCACAATGAGGTCATAATAATAATCCAAGAAAAATATGATGATGATGATTGATGATGATGTGATGATGATGATGATGATGATACATTATTGATACTGCTATACTAGCACGTTCACGAGCAAGACCATTGAATTTGACTAGAAAACAAGATTCGAATAGGAGAATATCAGACAAGAGTCAATGTCAGTACACAGGCAAAACAAATGCATGTTACTGCACACTATAGTCTCCATGTGCCTTGTTCTGTTCCATACATGGATATACTATAATCTATTACAAGTCCATGAGTTCAAATCAACTTATTTCAATGTGAGATCTCAGTTCTCAACACAATAACAAAGAACAAGAAGAAGAATAAAATGATCTCCATAACAAGATTAACACGTATAAGGAAACGCAAATCTTTGAGCTCATGTATCATCTTTTTTTTTTCTATGTAATAAAGCCAACTAAAAACACTGCAAATCGGACGAATATCAATGCAAATCACACAAAAAAAAACTCACATTTCAGATTCAAATCCAATATCCCAAAACCCCTCAGGCGTAGAAGGAGGCGCAAACCTGTATCGATGCCTCGAAACCTGGTCGTGATGCTCGCATCGCATCTTATGCTTATTGCCTCCGTCGTCCTTGCCCGCTTCTGTAAGAACCGCGTCGTAGAACTTCTTGCACTGCTTGCATTCCACCCCTTTCAGATTCTCCCTTTCTAATTTTTTCCTCACGGGCTCAACGTACTTGAAGCCCGAGGACGACGGCCCGGCCCGTGGAGGCTGTTTGTGAGGCCTGGCGTTTGCGTTCATGTCCTGCGTTTCGTCGTCTGAGTTGTCCAGGCTCGTATTCGTCGGGGCTGGTTTGGGAAAATCTTCCTTTTCATTGCTTGAGGGCTTCTTCAGATTATCCCTAACATTCTCTAGAGGAGTATTGAGGAAATCGTCGTGTGGATCGGGTCCCACCTGATTGGATCTTGTGTCTCTCCAATAGGATGAAGGTCGTTTTGCGCCTGCGGATGGTAGCAACGTTGCGATTTTACTACAAGGTTGTCGAGCTATGCTTCCTCTCTTCCCATTCTCCTCTACGTTCTGATCGCTCTTTGGCTCGGCTGCTTCACTGGGAATCCTTGAAGCTTCTAAAACAATAGTTTTGAAATATTTAGCCATAAGATATGATAAGAATGAAGTCAACACAAATAATTGAACCATAATCCATATGCATTTCACAACATTAACTGAAGCATGGAGTCCAACTGAACGCATTGGATTGAGCTTGAGAACAAAATGGGAAACGATGCTTACCGCGTGATGATAATGCATTTTGATCGTGTCTTGCTATCTCACTTTCTTCTTCCGTTTTTACGGATGGAAGCATGTTTTCTGCTGTGAGGCCATACTTTTGGAGAAGATAATTGTACTGAGACTTCAGCTTCTTGTACGCATCGATACAGTCCCGTCTCTTCCTCCTCTCGGACGTTAATTCGGAATCTTTTATTTCGATCTGCTGCAACAGCTTTGCATGGAGTTCCATTCCTTCGGACGACTCTTTGGTTCTCTCGTGAAGATTCTTTTGAAGCTCGTCGACTTTATTCTCCAGGCGTTTCTGGTCATCTAGAAGCTGTTTCTTCTCCTTAGCAAACTCTTGGAAATCATGTGCGCACTTTTTTCTGTTAGTATGAAGTAAGCCACTAGGTTGTAGTAACTGCTCATGCACTGTTCTTACCTCCTGCAATTTCACTACTTCATCACGAAGTTCGTTCTGAAGTTCGCCGTTGTGTCTCAGCAAATTCTCTACTTTGGTGGAAAGTACATTTCTCTCCCCCTCACATTTTTTCAATAACTGTTCATAATTCATTATCTCCGAGGCTTGGAGATCAAGTTTCTTGAGCAAATTTCCTTGCAACTCCTTCACCTTAATTATTTCATCATCTTTTCGTCCAAGCTTATCTCCCATTGCTTCAAGTTTCGAAGTGAGTTCTCTATTCTTCTGTTCACGATCCTTTATCAGAGTTTCCCTTTGTACTGTCTCTGACTTTGTTTGATTTATCATCTTATCAACTTCCTTCGATTTCAACATCAGCTCTAGCCTCAATTCCTTGATTTCAACCTCCAACCGTTTTTGCGTTTCACCAAGTGAGGAATTTTTTACTTCAAGCTCGACGATGGTCCTTTCAAGACCATTCACTTCTTGTGTTTTCTGTATCAAGTCTTTCTGAAATTCGCTGAAACGGGAATACGTCTGGCTTTCCAATGTCTTTACACGGTCCTTCTCCAACTTCAGCAGTTGATTTTCTTCGAAAATCTGCTGCTGTTCGTTCGTTAACTTCTCAATCTGAAGTAACAAGTCCTTTTCCTTTTCCTTATATGCGTCTTCAGCAGATTTCGTAGCTTCGGAATATATCTTCTGCAAGCACTGGGAGTTAAGTTGAAAACTTGGGAAAAGCTGAGCGCAAAAAATGTATTCGATCTGCGATATTCTGTCCTTGGCTTCCTGGATAGTGGCAACTAGAATAGTGCTGAGTCCAGAAACATGTTTTATATCAAAACTATCGGAACCAAGATTATGATGAGGCTTCTGCAAGTTACTTTCCATCGACGTGTTGATGCAATATGGCCCTGCAATAGCAATCTTCTACATTGATTGAGTTGGTGCGATTAGCGTAACATTCCAGCATTCACTGCTCTTCCAAATAAGAAAGAATAACATAAACAGAAAACGGAAGATATATCTCAAGCCTGTCAAACCATGAAATATCCCAAAGAAAAGTTTGAAGCCACACTTCAGTTGGGTATTCAAATGAAAAATTCATCCAAAGATCACACAAAGAAAGCCATTCTGGAGAGATTAAAACCAGACTCCAGAGACAGTTCACAATAAATTACAATTAACAAGAGAATACAAAGTGAGAAGCATCAACTCTGACAAATCCGCAGCCTGAAGGATTTTACAAGTAATTATTCGCAACGAACTTCGATAAGAAAATCTCAGACGAACAGTTGCTTACGAAACAGAAAATTTGAAGTAAACAAAGTCCGATAGGCCCGATGCCGTATCATCTCGAATGCCACAGACAGAAAACCTATTTGGATTAGGGAGTTACACGTTCATAAAATCCTAAACTAATTCAGAAGATCTCTACTTCAGTATCGTAAGATCAAAACATTTCAGATAAAAACTCAATTTTCTACCCGACAAAAAATCTGCATCTCGATCTAAACAGGCATTCAACAAATTTTGCCTCCAGTTACAACGATGAAATACAGAAGTATCCCAGTAGCTAAAATTTATCCAGTTCAAACGTAAATATACGAACTCTAACCCTAATAAACGACAGAATTGGAGAAAAAAAGTAGGACCTGGTTCGACCAGCACAAGCTAATGTGAAGAGAACTCAAAGACTGAAACAAACGCTGCCCACTCTGATTGAATCCTCGAATAGAAACTAATGGCGATTGGAATGGACTATGGGCTAATACCTGGGATGGGAGCTCAAGTGGCGTCTGAGAGAGAGAGGAGTGCCTGATAAGCTTCTTCACTTCACGGTTCACGCGGGAAAACATTTTATTGAATAAATAAAACATAAATAAACTAAATTAAAATTGAAATAAAAATTCATCTCGTTATTAGCCTAAAATGTTTCGATTATGTACAGAACTAATGGATATTATGATTGATACATATTTATCCAATAGCCTTTCTATCGATAAGATTTATCATTTTTCTTCATCTAAATAACACCTACAATTTTTAATCTATCACACAACTTTTTCTGACCAACATAACCAACTTTATAAGCACCAACATCGCAATCCATCAACACTTCGAAACAGAAAAATAACAGTAAAGCTTGTTCAAACATGACAAAATGTTTCCCAATTTCAAAAGCCGAGCAAAGCAGCAACAATACTGAAAACATAACGATAAAGACGACGAAATAAATCACTCGTCGTCTTCGATAACTTGGGTGATCAAACCCTTGAACCCGCCGTCGGGAACGTCGGCTACGGTGACCAGAGAGTAAAGCTCCTCTTTTGCGTCTTCGTCGTCGTTTCTCTTCCTCGCAATGCGAACGCGTATCCTCCTCGGGACGCTCCTGATCCCTCGACTCCATATGTGTTTGTTCAGCTTCACATCGACTCGCACGTCATTGGTTCCCATCGCCTTCTTCGCGAATTTACGGATTTCCTTGATTGCATTTGGGGCCTTCTTCTTGAATGTGCTGATTGAAACGGAAAAAAGGTAAATGCATTGCTTCGAATGTGAAGACCAAAAAAAGCTCGAGATTCTACGATAGAAAATGAGCCTATAATCTTGAGGTAAGCAGCACACTGATCAGATAAAACAGATTGAGAAATGAGAACGTTGCCCCACAATGGAAGAAAGGATGCATCAAATTTGAAGTTCTAAGTCAAATCATCAAAACATATGATCAAACAATGATGCAATTCTTGCATGCTGGGCGATGAATATTTATGCCGATTCATTGGTCCTAAGCATACGCCAAAAGTACGAAAGTTTAATTTCCAGTCTTCACGAGGATGGAGAAAGTTGTGGATTCTTACCATCATTCGAGTAAAGAGAAACAAATAAAATGGCTTTCTCTCATAGAATGGAATGCATCGCAACAAAAGAACACGTAGCTAAACATCCATTGCGAATTGAACACGGAGGGACCAATTCAACACCAGACAGTAACCGAGCACGAAGAACATAAACATGGTAATCACATCAGGCACGAAGAACGAAATCAGAGCATGTAAATTTAGGATATCCGTACGCACAACAGCACCCACAGTACGTCAATCGTTCACGACTTCAAAAGCCTCACAGCTTCGCACTAAGCAAAAGGTCGATTTCAGAAACTAAAACGCCGGAGGACACTAGTTTATGGATTAAAAGGTTCAGCACCAAATGATCATAATGGCATACCATCCATGGAGGCGTTTGTGGAGATTGATTGTGTATTCTCTTGTGACGACCTCCTCTTTTCGAGCTTTGTTTTCCTTGCCCGCCATTTTTGCTCCTCTCCTTTTGGTCGTCCTTCCTTGGCTGAGCTGAGTATTCTGTCTTCAAGAAGAGCGTACTTTGTTTTAATGCCTCTTAGGGTTTTATGTAGGCTTGGGCTACAATAAAGCTCGATATTTTAATTGGCCCAAACAAAATGGCCCATTAACATATGATGTCTGAATTCTGAAAGCAACCTAGCCCTTCTTTGCTTTTCGTAATTTCATCGAAAAAAAATTATATTTTCGATTACTCGTCGAAAATCCAAGGGTTAATTAGGATTTTTTTGTTAAATAGGATTACTTTTGTGTGAAATTAAAAAAAGAGGATTCTAGGTTTTCTAATTAAAAAAAAAGGGATTGGGTGTTTTAAAAAAAAATCGAAGTGTTTGATTATCATTTTGATCCGCTCGACTGAAATTTCATGTCGAAATGAGATTTTAATCGATGGGTTCGTGATTCTTACATGTATTAACCCCAAATCTGGGTGAATTTTCGTGTTTTTGAGCTTGAAATCGACGTTTTCGAGTAAAAAACGATTTATTCGAATATTTTATTCGAACTATTCGAGTGAATTCGAATAGAAAAATAACACTTATTCGAGTAAAAAAAATTCGAATTAAAAATTCGAATTAATATTTTTCAATTCGAGTTTTTTTTTACTCGAATTGATTAATTCGAATAAATTCGAATTAAAAAAAATTATTCGAATTAATTCGAATTTTTTAAATACTCGAATAAATGCTACTTAAGTTGGGGTATTTCAGTAACTTTCGGTCCGTTCCCTTTTGTTTAATTAAAATAGGAAACGCTCCCTTTTGTTAAAAGAACCCAATTAGCGTGTAAGCAAGTTGTCGGAATATATGTTCTTTAATATTCAACTTTATTTTATTATTTTTTCCTCGTTCAATCTGGAAATTGAGATTAGAACTCTGAAGGCTTGTAAGATGGAAGGAAGAAAAGAAGCAATCTAAGTCCTCCATAAATATTCATACAAACACAGATTAAAGTAGCTAAAAAAATCACAAACATATGATATTTTCCCTCTTTTTTTGGACGATTTTTTGTTTCCCAAAGGGATGACTAGCTAGAGAAACACATCGATCGACGATACAGACATAATCCAGCATCGATCGATTTAATTTCCTCGACGACGTATATGTATAAATCGCTTCACGACGGCGTCAGATTTTGACGATCTTCGAAGCTTTGACCAGCGGATTCTCCCTCGCGATCGCCTCTCTCCCCGCTGCTTTGTAGTCGTACGAGCACTCGTGCCGATCGGAGTAGCGGTGTTCGGAGCAGAACAAATCGCCGCACCTGCATCGAAAACCGGTGAGACCGACCTTCCTCCGGCAACCCGAGCACCGATTCACGGCTCTCTTCGCCGGAGGAGGCGTCGTGTCCGACGGTGACTCCGTTAGACATCTCTTCGCGGTCTTCGAGCAGCTCGGCTTCC
Organism: Craterostigma plantagineum; assembly: GCA_027422505.1. Classification (NCBI taxonomy): domain Eukaryota; kingdom Viridiplantae; phylum Streptophyta; class Magnoliopsida; order Lamiales; family Linderniaceae; genus Craterostigma; species Craterostigma plantagineum. The sequence continues at coordinate 1,217,839 of JAPQWV010000126.1, read as the reverse complement.
TCTCAGGCGACGATCTCTCCGATCTGAACGCCGACATCTTCGTAGACGACGGTGAAGCGGTGGTCGACGTCGCAGACGAGGCGTTGAAGGCGATGGCCTCCGCAGGAGGAGGCACGACCTTGAAATCGGCCTCTTCCTTTCCCGTCTTCTGCGCCATCAAATCAAATCGATGAACAAAATGAATTTTGATTCAGAAAACAAAATCACAAGAGAGATTCCTTTTCTCTTCTTCTTCTTCTATGTGAGAGAGAGAGAGAGGGGGAAAACGAGTGGTGCTTATGGGGGAAGAAGGGGATATGAAGGCGTGCTTGAGGAGAGGTCGGCAAATGGGGTGTGGTGTGAAAAGACGGAAAGGGCCCTCTAATGTTATGGAACTAAAAGGTTTCCAAGATTAGGTCTGACGTGGAATTGCATGGGATGGAAGGATCTTTTTATTCTTTATTGTATATTTTACCGTGTTGCGTAACGCAAGGGTAAGTTGGTCTTTTCCTTAGCGACTTAATTATCGAATTGGCAGGTTAAGTGTGGGGAATTTACCAAAAAGGCTCCCTAATTGTTTTGTTTATTATTTAAGGTCAAATTATTATTTTAGGTCACTAAGTATACATGTTTTCGTTTTTGGGTCACTATGTTTGATAATTGTAAAAGTAGGTCACTAACTATATATGTCAAAACAAATTTGGGTCACCCTTACATTTTTTGGCTCACTAAGTATACATGTTTTCGATTTTGGGTCACTATATTTTTATGAATGCGAAAATGGATTTAATATAGCAACCCAAAAACATAAAACACATATACTTAGTGACTCAAAATTGAAAATACGTATACTTAGTGACCCAAAAATGAGAGGATGGCTCGAATTTATTTTAACATACATAGTTAGTGACCTATTTTTGCAATTATCAAACATAGTGACCCAAAAAAGATAACATGTGAACTTAGTGACCTAAAATTATATTTTGACCTTTATTTAATTAATAGGGCCATAATTGCAGCTGTTGGAAAGGGCAGTTGCAATTGCAGCTTGCTAGGCTGGAAACGTAAAGGACAATACATACTTCAATTTACCAGCTACAGAATATAAAAGATTGAATTCCTTTCTCAACCATCAAATTAAAAGATAGTTGTTGAGCACCGTATAAATATTTAACATTTACAATATATGCTTAATGATAAGAATAATCTATCCTGTCGTAACGACAAAATAAAGGATATTATTACAAATAAAGCTCAACAGAACCGTGTCTCGTATCAACCCAGCAACACGCCCAATTGCACCGTCGAGGGTAAAATGGAGAATTGACGCGCGAGCCGCCCTTCTTCCCCGTCGGCCGTCGCACCATGTCTATTGCCACGTGTGTGATTTCCATTGGCTCAGACGAACCCCATTGGGGTTCCGAAAACAATGAGCCAAGTAAGTGCCTTCTTTGTTTGCTCATTAAATAATACGAATTGATTAAGATTATTTTCCTTTTGAACCAAACTATTTGGAATTTACACAAAGTATTTGAGTTGCTGACTGAATCAACTTGTATTCGATCAATTCTTTCGGCTGATGTTGATAGAATATAAAAGAAGGTAGAAAGATGTAGAATATATATGCATACAAAAGAAAAATAATGTACGATCCTAATTAAATCGGTATGCTATACACTTTTTATTTAATTCCCTATATAATTAAAGATGATGGGCAAGAAATAAAATAGTCTGCCTCCATTTCGGACCGCATTGGAACTCGGCCGAATGAAAAAGCAACTCCCATGCACATTATTCTCTCATGACCAAAAAGCAACTTGCATCTATATTTCTAGAATCCAATATCTTAGAAAGAACCATCATAGATATTAGACGGTTTGTTCTTATTTATCACGAAGGCCAAATCTAAAAGAAAGTCAACGAGCTATTATTCAAACGAACAAAGAACGGAAGGAAAACATGCTTTGTGAACGGCACATACTGCATCTTATAGCAGGCAAAAGCAAAAACTAATGAAATCTGGACAAACGAATAAATGTCGTGTGAGAAAATAAACAAAGAAAACATCAAGCAAAAACCTTAAACAGGACATTTAAGACACAGACAGGAATGCAACGATTTATCAAACATCTCCTTATCGATTCCCAAGTAACGCGCCCCATAAGCTTAAGAAGCATATGAGCTTAGAGCAGATATCACCTGTTTTAGATGATTCCGCGCAGATTCAACCAATCGAGCTATTCTTGACCCGCGGAGCGATAGTCGAATGTTCACTTGTGTTTCTCCGAATAACGATGGATGGAACAGAAGATGTTTCCGCACCGACAGTTGAAGCCCGTTAACCCGACCCGTTTCGTTTCTTACAAGCAAAGCACCTCTTCGGGTATTTTCCCTGGAACAAAAAGCTAATATTCATGGATGTCCAAACTCAAAGCTGGGAGAAAATAGATTAAGTACCACATCCACGGATTATCACAATATATTGTTATTTCAAACATCTGGGATTATCGAAATATGGTCTGGTATGTAGAAAAGGCATATTTTTGGATATGTGCATTGTTGGAGTGGCAGCGGACCCAGTCGAATAATATTGCGGCTAATATTTGGGTAATTAAAGATAAAATGTGGACACTGAGATTTAACGTGGAAAACCCCCAAACAAATCGGGGTAAAAACCACGGGCAAGGAAGAAGAATCCACTATAGAGGAATAATATAGGAGTTACAACCTCTCATTCTATAAAGGAGAAAACCCTCAACCTCTCTCTTTATAGTCGGAGAAAAATACCGACAAACTCTCTATTATTTTTTTTCCTCTCTAACTCTCACTTAATTTATTCTCTCTGTGGGTTTTTGGGATGATCTATGTTGCTCCCTCTCGTTACCTATTTATAGCAGAAATCTCAAGGAGGAGGACAAAAATTATCACGTCACCCCTTAGCTCATTTGGTGTAAACAAAAGAAAACAAAATGTAGACCCACGGCACACCTTTGAAAACATTGCTACGTTTTGTTCTTTTATTGACCTTTCAAATCCACTATTCTTGACAATCTCCCACTTGAAGATTTGGTTGAGGATCAATCGGATCTTCACACCATTCTTTCTCCCTTGCCATACATGTTGCTTACGTCTCCGCTAGGCCACTTGAGGAACGACACCAAACGAACTTGTCAGTGTTGACCGCCTTCGTCAAGAAATCTGCTAGGTTGTCTTTTGTATGAATTTTCTGCATATCTACCGTGCCCTCTTCCACTTTCTCACGAACGAAGTGATACTGGACTCGTATGTGTTTTGACCTGGAATGAAAAGCTGGATTCCTTGCGAGATGCAAGGCACTCTGACTGTCACAAAACAGAGGAATATTTTCCTGTTCGTGCCCGAGTTCCTCCATGATCATTTTCAACCATACCGCCTCTTTACTTGCCTGCGTAGCTGCAACATATTCAGCTTCAGTTGTTGACGTCGCGACAACGGACTGAAGTTTTGATACCCAGCTTACGGCTCCGCCAGTAAGAGTGAACACATATCCCGTGGTAGATTTGCTCTTATCAAGATCACCTGCATAATCAGAGTCAACGTACCCTCTGACAGTAAAGTCTGCTCCTCCGTAACATAATGCAACATCCGAGGTTCCTCTGAGATATCGTAGGATCCTCTTCACCGCGCTCCAATGCTCTTTGCCCGGATTCGCCATGTACCGACTTACTACTCCCACTGCATGTGCAATGTCTGGTCGTGTACAAATCATCGCGAACATAAGACTTCCCACCGCTGATGCATACGGTACTCGAGACATCTCCATCCTCCTTTCTTCACTGCTAGGACTCATACTTGAGGATAATTTGAAATTAACAAGAAGTGGGGTAGAAATTGGCTTACAATCTTGCATATTGAAGCGTCGCAAGACCTTCCTCAGATAATTCTTCTGCGAAACACCAAATCTTCTTGTTATTTCTGTCTCGGTAAATTTGCATCCCTAGAATCTTGTTTGCTGGTCCCAAGTCCTTCATTTCAAATTCCCTAGCCAACTGTGCCTTGAGTTCTTCAACACGATCTTTGTTGGGGCCTGCTACCAACATGTCGTCAACATACAACAGTAATATGATAAAATCATTTTCACCAAACCTCTTGAAATATGCACAAGGGTCTGCATTTAATCTGTTGTATCCAAGGCTCATGATGAAGGAATCAAATCTCTTATACCAACACATCGGCGCCTGTTTGAGACCGTATAGAGATTTGTTCAACCTACAAACCAAGTTCCGTTTTTCTTTGTCTTCAAAACCTTCCGGCTGGAGCATATAAATCTCTTCTTCAAGATCTCCATGAAGAAAAGCCGTCTTCACATCTAGTTGCTCTAGATGTAGGTCGAATGTAGCACACATCGCTAGGAGTACCCGAACAGTCGTCAGTCGAACCACCGGTGAGAATATCTCATTGAAGTCAATGCCTTCTTTCTGAGCGTAGCCTTTAACCACCAGTCGTGCACGAAACCGCTCCACTTGATCGTCGCTATTCCGCTTGATCTTAAAGACCCATTTATTGCCGATTGCCTTTCTTCCCTGAGGTAGTGGCACCAACTCCCAAGTCTTATTTTTCCGTAGAGCTTCCATTTCTTCTTGCATTGCCGCCAACCACTGATCTGCATCTGAACTGTTCAGTGCTTCTTGAAGAGTTGATGGCTCTCCCTCATCAGTTAGAAGACAGTATGCAATGTTGCTGTCCATGTCGTAATCTTCATGCCAGGATGGTGCGGCTCTTTTGCGTGTGCCCCTTCTAACTTCTGGCTCTGAAGATTCGCTTGGCCCTTCCTCGTGCTCCGGTGCTGCTTCAGAAGAATCTTGTTCGATAGACTTCCCTTCCACCTGAATCGTCGTAGATTCTGGGCGTTCATTTGTAGTGCTATCATTTCCTCCGATTAGTTTATCTTCTAAGAAGATAACCTCCCTGCTGATGACAACCTTGTGGGCAGTGGGATCCCACAGGCGATACCCCTTCACACCATCAGCATACCCCAAGAACAAACACTTTCTGGACTTCGGATCCAGCTTCGTAGTTTCTTGGGCGTTGTACATCACGTACACAGGACTTCCAAATACATGGAGTTTGGAATAATCCGCTGGCTTTCCGGTCCACATCTCCATCGGCGTCTTCTGATCAATTGCCGTTGAAGGCGATCGATTGATCACGTAGCAGGCGGTGTTGACTGCTTCTGCCCAGTATGATTTATCCAGACCTGCAGCTCCTAACATGGCTCTTGTTCTTTCCAACAGAGTCCTGTTCATCCGCTCCGCCACTCCATTTTGTTGTGGAGTATACGCCGTAGTAAAGTGCCTTTTGATGCCTTCTCTTTTGCAAAAGCTATCAAATTCCCTACCAGTATATTCTCCTCCATTATCAGTCCTCAAACACTTGATCTTCTTTCCTGTATCAAGTTCGACCCGAGCCTTGAAATTCTTGAAGGTAACGAACACATCTCCTTTACTCTTGATGATATACACCCAACATCTCCGGGAGTAATCGTCGATAAAAGACACGAAGTACTTCCCTCCTCCTCGGGATGAAACCGGTGACTGCCATATATCCGAGTGAACCAATTCTAGAATACCATTGCTTCTGGAATTTGATGTGTTGAATTGTAGCCGATGCTGCTTGTTTGCTACGCAATGCTCACAGAACGGTAGTGACACCTTCGTGAGACCCGGAAGTAGATTCTGGCCCGCAAGAATTTTCATTCCTTGTTCTGACATATGACCAAGCTTCTGATGCCACAGCATAGTAGATCTTTCGCTTGAACCTCCTGAAGCCACAGATGCTTCCCCGTCTTGCACCGTCTCTCCCAACAGCGTATACAGATTTGCAGCAACCTTTTCACCTTTCATTACTACAAGTGCTCCCCGAAATATCTTCATTATTCCTCCCCGAACTTTGATTTCACAGCCAAGATCATCGAGTTGTCCCACAGATAATAAATTTTTCTTGAGACCTTCCACGTGTCGCACTCCTTGAATAGTGCGAACAGTACCGTCGTGCAACTTCAACCTCACGGTTCCAACGCCTACGATCTTTAAGGCATTATCTTCGCAACTGTACACAGATCCTCCTAAGATAGGTTCGTAGTGGTTGAACCAGTCTCTTCGAGAGGTCATATGATAAGTTGCGCCCGAGTCAAGAAGTCATATTTCATCGTACGACTTCCTGATCTCCGTTGAGATAGCTGCTTCGCTACACAATACGTCTCCACCTGACGCATTTGCCAGATTTCCTTGAGGATTGGAATTCTTCAGGCTCCAACAATCCTTCTTTAGGTGACCCTTCTTTCCGCAGTGGTAGCATTTCATATCCTTCTTCTTACTTCTTGATTTTCCCTTGCCTTGAGTGTGACTCCCACTTGAACCACGTTCCATTGACCTCCCTCTCATCACCGTCAAAGCTTCGACTTGTTGAGCGCCGGCTTGCTGGTCCTCCTTGTTCTTTCGCCGATTTTCTTCTTCGAGAATAGCAGCCGCGAGGTTATTGAAGACCAGAACTTTCGCGTTGTTCGTCAAGTTGATGATGAGTTGATCATACGAATCAGGCAGACTTTGAAGTAGAATTTCCGCACGTTCTTTATCCTCCGTTTTATATCCCAACGATGTTAGCTGGGAAAATAGAGTATTCAAGACGTTGAGATGCTCCGTCACCGAAGTAGATTCAGACATTCTCAAGGTGAACAATTTTCTTTTCAAGAAAATTTTATTGTGTAACGACGTCGGCTCGTACAGATTGGTTAGGTGGTCCCAAATCTCCTTTGCCGTTTTCTTTTCTTCGACGCTAGACAATATCTCATCTGCTAGTGCCAGATGGAGATTTGCGACAGCGCTCCCGTCCATCTCGTTCCATTTCTTGTCATCTGTCACGGTGGCTGGTTTTCCATCGATAGCCTCCAGACACCCGTCCTTTCGCAAGACTGCCTTTATCTTTAATTTCCACATTGAGAAATTTCTCCCGTTGAACTTTTCAATATCGAATTTCGCCGCCATAATTTCTGCTCAGTCGTGAGCGATACCTCCGACGGGGTTGCAGCAGATAATTATTGAACTCGTACCGGCTTTATCGTTACCGTAACAAAGGCAATATAATATCTATTATTTTCTGATGTGGAAGATCCACGTTAGTGGCAACCACAGAGCATACGATAAATAGATATATAAAACCCAAATTAGGCTCTGATACCAATTGTTGGAGTGGCAGCGGACCCGGTCGAATAATATTGCGGCTAATATTTGGGTAATTAAAGATAAAATGTGGACACTGAGATTTAACGTGGAAAACCCCCAAACAAATCGGGGTAAAAACCACGGGCAAGGAAGAAGAATCCACTATAGAGGAATAATATAGGAGTTACAACCTCTCAATCTATAAAGGAGAAAACCCTCAACCTCTCTCTTTATAGTCGGAGAAAAATACCGACATATGTGCCTCTCCTGGGAGACAAATGATTCAAGATTTCCACACTGAGAGGTTGTTTGCCCATCGTATATTCAAACGAAAGCCGATTAAAACCGTGAAACACTATTCCTATTGGCATTTGTACTTCAGTTTGTTCGACTTAGTTGAACATTTTCCTGGTATAAACAACTATAATGATTAGATACATTACTGCATAGCACTCTATTACTGTATCTTCGTTTGATTGATCAACAAGTACCATCGCCCCAGATTTACACACATGGACGCGACGATGAGAATCCCAGACAAAATCAGAAGCTCGTGTACGATGAGAATCAGAAGCCCGAAACATAAAAGCAACTCAGACAAAATCCAGAAATCAAACTGACCTGTTCGAAGAAGGAGATAAGCAAGCTGGAATTATTATAAATTTATAATAGTTGCGCAGAAAATAAGGTTTTATTCCCTTCCTTAGCAACAAGCAACAAAGCAGATCACAGATTAACAAAAACAAATCAAATAAAAATAAACAGAACGCAAAAACACGCACGATATCAAAGAATTCACCAAACGTAATAGTAAAAAAGCTAAAAGGGTACAAGATTAGAGAATTGAGCAAGCTAACCCTGGACGCGAACAGAGAAACGCTTCACACGAAAATAAGAGGTGTTCTTACGGTACAGGTTGAATACACAGAAAATGAAGAGATTATATGGTACAGGTGGTTTACGTGGTCCTGCGAGCCATATCGCAATATGATTGGATAATTTTAGCCAATAAAACGAATAGAAGCCTGTCGTTAGTCGTTACATTAATAATACGTCTAATATTTATGTATTTTTTTTTATGTAAATGCGTCCCCTTTTAATTTCCATTGTCACTGAAAATCAATGTGCTGCAATACTATAAGGTCTTGGTAAAACGTCCAATTTCAATAATTTGATAAATATTACAATCACGTACGGAAATAAAAATTGAAAGACAATTGGAGAACGTAACGAATTATGTTTTAGAATATATAAATGATAATATACATATAATGTATGTATATTTATCACCGTATATCGATATTATAATCAATCATGACAGCCTAATAAAGTGCGAAGAATGCCATTATTGAGGCCCCCACAAGCGAACAAACGGCCGGCAGAGCTACCACCGCGTCGGCGGATGGGCCCGGCGCCGGCGCCGGAGTTGTGGCGGTGCTGGCAGCGGCGGCGCTCACAGACACGGCGGCCAAGAGGGCGGCGTAGGCAATTTTCTTGGCATTCATCGTGATGAATATATTATAAAATGATTTTAAAAGTTGGTCGTGGAGAATGTTATTGATATGTTGGGAGGGGGATTGTGAGTGTGAATACGAGAGATCCTTCGATGGTGGGATTTGGTATAAATAGAAGATTTTCCACCGTAAATTTAGTTTTACAATTCTATATTTGGAAATAGATTTGTTTTGCGTTACTTAAATTTCGGTCGTAATTTTGGGCTTTTTTTTTGTGGGGAAGGAGTCTTTCGTTAATCATCGCCAGTCAATGAAGGCACGGTACGGTGTTCATGGTAGATAGTTTAATTTTATTTCATTTAGTTGCACGGGGATAAAAGATGGGTCGAGACAGATTTTGATCTTATTATTATTTTTTATGGATATTTTAAAATTTTCGAGTTCATGAATTGAACTTGAACTCAAAAATATAAACTCCGTCCAATTAGAATTACTAGTAAAAAGTTTCGAGTTTGCGTCTAAAAAATAGTCAACTTGTGCTCGTTCACGCCTTTTAGTCAGAAATTACATAGAAATTACATGATCGATCACAAATTTACATGAACATTAAAATATTTTGGTGGCCGTGTGAGTACGTGCAATGCACTCCGCGCAAGATACCAATTTTTCCGTTCAAGTTTTTGTACTACAATTTTTTTATATATAAAATTTGAAGTAGTTGATATTCCTACGATTATGAAAAAAATATGAATCGTACCTAACTTTGAGCGAAGTAATTTAGTAGGTAGTTAAGCCAAGCCACTTTCCTTGTACAAATCAGGCTCGTCCTTCCAAGGCTTGAGATTCTCTATTCAACTAGGTATTTCCAATAATGATTATATGTATCGAGGTTTGCTATGGTGCACAACCACGGTGAGCAACCACCGTGAGCACCATAGCTGATTTCGCAATTATATTTCTTTTTCTCCTACTCTAGCACCGCCAACACCTCCGTTGATCATTTTAGCTCCCTCATAACCTCCGTTGTCCATCTTCCACGTACTGATTTATCGGAATTTCATCCTCTTAGCTAGCTATCAACAAGAAAATTGCAGTATACTATGTATCTCTCTATAATTCATCAAAATTATATATGTGTGTGTTTAACACTCGGTGTGATATTTACAGGTGTTTAAAACACCTTGTGGAGGGAGGTATAAAGATTTTTTATAAATTGGAATGGATGATGGAAGAGCAAATAAATACTCTCCTTTGACGCCCAAACCCTAACACGTCCATACTTCTGTAGGCCCATGACATATACATTCCATTTCTTCGCTTTCTTATCCCATAAAGAAAACAAAATTAAAAAACAAAAAAATGGCAGCTTTGAATGCTTTGTTCTTCATGTTTGTCGTTGTTATTGCTACGTACTACGCTATCAACGTCAACCACGTTTGCTGATGGTATCTTCGAAACATCTCCGGCGCCGGCGCCGTCGCCGTTGCCGGGCAATGGTAATGGTTACTCTCTGCCGGTCTCTGCCGCCACGGTTGTGTCTTCGCTGGTTGTCTCCTTGTTTGCAATAATGTAGAGTTAGGGTTTCGTTTCTTCAATATTACTTGTAATTTGCTACTCCCTCCGATTTTTTTAGGTGTCGTTTAAGGTTTTTGCACTCATATTAAGAAATAGAGTAAAATTTCTAATATACCCCTAATTAATTGCTTAAGACTATCTAATATATTCCATTTAACAATATTAAAAGGGTAACTGGAAATATGATAAATATTTTTCTTGAAATCCGTAAAACGACAACTAATTAGAAACAAAATTAAAGAGCTAAAACGACATGTAAATAAAATCAGAGTGAGTATATATGTAATATTCTTATTTGTATCCCGTGTATCTTACGTAAATTTTACTGAAAACATAATCACAATCATCATAATCGATAGAACAAAATCAAGAAATCATTATCCATATATTCCAAATAGTACTAAGCCAGAACTGAGAAAACAGAGACCGCCGCCGCCGATCAGCTTCAGTATAAGGTGAACCCATCGTCGTACGACACGTGGCAACCACGCCGACACGGCGGCGCATCTTCGCCGTACTCGGAGCAGCAGCTCCACCTCTTCCTCCAGTTCGCGGCACCCGTATTTGGCCGGCGGCTCTCTTCGTTCCATCTGTACACAATCACGCCCGACTTATCGCTCCACTCGCCGTCGATTCCTTGGTGCGGCGGCGCAAGGGCAAATAATCCCCTCTCGCCTGCAATTTCGTCTATCCCCCAAATTGAGACAACCTTAAAAACCCAGAAATCAAATTTCGAGGACATCCACAGATCAACCACGAGAACGAAAGCTGGGAAAAAAACAAATCGAGGTTAGAGATATGGCTAAACACCGTTGATATGGCCGTGATAAAAGCACGCAGTTGGGGAATTTTCCTTGGATTCGTAAAGGGTGCGACACCTCAAGCATTTCTTTTGGGAGCTGAGAATTTGGAATAATGGTCTCTTTGAGTTTCTTCTGTCGTTGAATCTTGATATAGCAGAGCCATGGCTGTAGTAGTAACTGGGATAGTTCAGACAAGAAAGATTCATTTTCTTCAAAGCTTATCGAATTGGAGTATTATATGCTACGAAAATGGTGGATGAGGAAGAACTAAATTTCTTTTGGCATTGGAATATAGTAGAATATGAATGGGCTTATTCTGAATAATACTTAAGAAATAATTGGGCTTATTCCTGGCTCATTTTTATGTTAATAATGAATGGGCTTACTTCGTTAGTTATAACCGTGAGAGGTTGCTACGGTTTGATGATGTTCAAAGCCTAAATCAAGACATGTCGTTGACTTCTCTCATATTTGTATGTTCGTACTTTACATCGAGAAAAACAAATATTTACTAGTCTTGAAAATAAAAAACAGTTTTATATAAAAGATTTTTCAGGACATCCGAGATCCGACCCCAAAGAAATGCTGCTTTTAACTAAATGTATTTTACTATAAAATCGACTATTAAATGAAGCATTATAAGACATCCGAATGATTTTACGGATATTATTTTGTTGCCCCCCAATTTACAAATCACATTATTTCGTCACTAGATATGACACCGAGCACATGCATTACACGAGGATTAGTTTAAAACATACATGAACATTGTTAGATTTATCCTCTGTTCCATATTGATGTTTCAATCTGGTGTTCCACCAACCGAATTGCGACAAGTGTACAGTTGATCAACCGAGTTTAACACTTGTCGGGAAATGGTTGATGGAACACAGAGATAGAACAACGTTGTGATACAGACAATCCAAAACGGAACATTATGGTGATAAAACCCTAAATAATGCTCTAAACAACACACAAAACCTCTTCCAACTTTCATTATTCCCATACGATATCAACACAAACTCCCCCACAAATAAACATCATCATATAATCCTCCAAAAAACACACAACACAGACACAATACACAAATATACTTATAAGCGTTTTCATTACACATCAATAATATTCAATCATATCTCATCACCAACACCTTGCTCAATCTCAGACTCATCATCTTCATCATCATCACCATCACCATCATCGTCTTCATCAACCTCAGCAACAACATCGTCAACTTCTCCGTGCCCGTGTCCGAAAGCCCTGACGTGGTCCTTGAGCGACCTCTTGTGCTTGAAATCCGACCCGCAGTAGCAGTACCACACTTTCCCGCAGTTCTTCTCGTGCGTCCTCCAGTCTCCCTTCACGGCGAAGGGCTTCGAGCACTTCCTGCAAGAGAAGTGCTTCGAGCCGTGCTTCCTCTTGTAGTGAGTCTGCAACGTTCGGAAGTCCTTCAACGGCCTCGCCCTCGGGTGCTCGACGTTGTGCTTGCAGTTGGGCGCGCAGCAGAAGCATGGAAGGCGCAGGATGCCCGTGGGCTGGGACCCGCGTAGGGATTCCGGGCCCTTTCGGTATTGCGAACCGTGTCCCCACATGTGCATCTGATTGTTGGAAATTATTACACATTTATATATATTTATTTCAGTCTTGTCGGGCAAAAGATTGTGAAGAGCATGATATCTGAATCACACGAGGATGATCGAAAAAAAAGGAAGTATGGCTTTGTATATAAGATTGATGGAATTCCTACATCTAGGGTGTGTCGGGATTTAGGTTATGTTTGGATCTTGTAAAGCGGTGGGGAAAAGAAAACCAGAGAAAAAATGATTTCGTGAGTTTTCCCTTCTTTTTCATCGGTGTGAAAATTGATTTTCCACGGTTTCTGCTTTAAACTTAACTTACTTCTCCTGAATTAAATACACACAGCCTTAGGCTATGTTTGGATCGTGGAGAGCAGTGGGGTAAAGAAAACTAGAGAGGAAGTGATTTCCATTAGCTTTCTTCCCTTTTTTCTCACCATTTGGTGAAGAAAATGATTTTCCATGGTTTTATTTAAACTTGTATTTAAGTTTTCTTTTCTTTTCCTCATCTACTTCTCTAATTAACAAGACACGTTCCCTTTCCATTTTTTTCTTTTCCTCACTAAATTCTTTGAACCAAACACACCCTGAAAGAAAATAAAAGTAAATTAAACTTAAGTTAATCTTTAAACAAAAACTATGGAAAACCATAAAAATTGGAGAAGTTAGTGGAAATCGTTTTCTCTCTAGCTTTCTTTTCCTCACTGTTTTCCTCGATCAGAACACAGTTTATAAAGCAAAATGATGGAAAATCGTATTTTGTAAGGAAAATGAAGGAAAAGCTAGTTGATATCATTCTCTCTAGTTTTCTTTTCCCCATGCTTTCCTTGATCGACAGTCCTAGGGTCCTAGGGTTGAAGAAGAACGGAGTGAAAATGTGCAATGAGTTTTGATCATTACTACACTATTTGGGAAGATGAAGAAAGTTAACTAAACGTTTTCATCATTTCGATAACAAAAATGAGACCTTTTACAATAGGAATGAGTGGATCAACTTCTTAATTTGAAGTTGTTTTCTCATCAACATATATACGACGAACTATAGACTTCTCAAGTTGACTATACCCAGGAAACCTAACTTTAATTAATTGGACAATATACTTTTTATTGTGTTTTATGTGTGACCAAGAGAAATCAAGAAGGAGCTCTCTATACTATATGTGCACAAACATGGACAATATCTGCGTTAATATTTTAACACAAGTGCAGTAGAAGAACCTAAACAGTTCACTCCATATCTAAACACTATATGGGATTACTATATCTGATATATGAGACAGAAGAACATAAATCATTTACTGTTCCCAGTTTGGATCATTACTTTGTGCATTTTTTCAGCAAAATGAACAGATAGGAAAACATCATCTGATCTTTGTAAGTTGTCGGGTATTTATTTTTGCAGCCACATGCACTTGTCTGAAAGAGTAAACAGTGTTTTGCACAGATTTCAAAGGTTTGAACAGATTTAATAACTTCACCATTTCTCAAAGTGATGTGTGTGTGGTATAGCCATCTAATGAAATGACCAGAGATGAACAAGATCGTCAGCAGTTTCTAATTTAATAAGAAGGTGTTATATTTCGATTTTATCTTAAACACTAAACTTCTTCACCTTGGCATAAACAAGTTTTGTTAGTGTATAGATTCTTTATGCGAGCATTAATATACCTTAGTTTAAGAAAGGGAAAAGTGGTAAGAAATTTTTGCAGAAAACATAAAATATTCCAACTACAAATTAGGAAGGTAAAGAAGGAAAATAGGAGGTTTTTCTCTTTCCAGGATGCAATAGAAAAGACCAAAAATAGAGGGAATCTGATTGACACTTAGGAAGTGACAGTTCAATCTGAAACTTGACTAGTTTTTCTCGACAAGACATAACCTCAGAGAGAAAAAAAATAAACAATGCAAAAATGACCTCACAGATGACAGAACTTGACTTAATTCAACCTTCGTGGAAATCGATTTTGGCCACTTTAACCACACGCCATTATTAATCAATAAAATTGAAGAAAAAAAATTCTTTCAAGGGTTTCTTGTAAACTAGCAGCACACCCAAATCAAAGAGCTGCAAATCCTTTTACCTTAAAGGGATTTGGGAAATATGAGATTTGTCTTGGTTATTCTGTCTTTGAAAAGGGCTCAAAACGGAAACTCACTCAAAGTTAACCAATCATCCCATAGCTAGGACAACATATAATAAGAAATCAATTACCTGAAGATTGTTGTATCTGTTGAAAGTTTTGCAGCAAAGTTGACAAGAAAACTGAGTAGGTCCGACGAGGATCTGAGAAGGTGTAGGAATCCAAAACTGACTCATGTTATTAAGCTTGTTCAAAGGCATCCCAGAAAGTATATCGACCCCATTGTCCTTATCATCACTTGAAGAAGATGTGAATGGTTGCTTAGAGCCCATATCAGATTTAGGGCTTGAAAGCCCTAAATCCAACGATATGCTGGCATTTCCATCAGCAGAACTGCTGTCATATAAACTGTCCTTCTTCACGGGATATTTCTGATAATGTTCTTCACTGTTGCATGGTGGATGTTTATGGTCGAACACTTCAAGGAGAGGAAGGGCTTCCTTTTGTCGGTGAGAGTGACTGTCATTAGAAGAAGGGCTTGATGATGATGGAGGAGAAGAAGAAGTATACTGTGAATTATGAATAGGTATGAAGTTGAATAATCTTGGGGAGAGATTATAGAAGTAGGGTTCTGTCATGATTCTGATTGATCAGCGATCAGTGGAGAAGGAAGATGAGTACTATTATCTTGATTTATATCTCCTGGTTTGATTTAATTTATCATTTGTGTACTTTAGATTTGCTGAAGGTGTGGTGAGTATGTGTATATATACTGTAGAGAGAGTGTGAACAGAGGAGAGAAACATGTGTGATGGTGAGAGATCATAGACTTTTTGTAAGAGGAAAAAAGTCGAGATAAAGATAGAGTTTTTCTGGAAATTAAAAAATATGTGCAATAATACAGTGAAATCTCTTTAAAATAATACTCGATAAATTCATCATCTTTTTAAAATAATAAATTTTTCTCGTCCGACTTGGGCCTTTGTAAAAAATCATCAAACTCGACAAGATAATAAGATAATAGTCCTTCAAAAATTCCCTTTATAAATATTAGGTACCACTAAAACTAAATTAATAAATCATAAATATTGCAATTATAAATATTGATAATTTGCTAAAAGATGAATCTTTTGTTACCAGTGTTTTCTTAAATTTAAATTTAATTGGATTCAACTTTTTAAATTGGAGTCGATAGTTCCGTTGTCCATGAATATCATCGTTAATTGTATGCAATGAATTAACATTGTACATGAATATTTATTTAGTTACAAACAAATTGGTTGATTTGATGGATGAATATAATCAGTGAATATATAGAAATACAAAAATAACTTAATTTAAAATATTAATTTATCGATTTGTTAATATCTATTTAAATTAATAAACTTTAAGAGTACCAATGTTATTGATTTATAGAGGTTCAACTGTAGTATTATTTTTTAATATGTCAAATTATAATCTACAACCCATATGTATCAAAACTTGCAAGTCGGAACCCTGTTAGTGTTTATATGTAGATACCTATTTTTGCACATTGGTACCTGCTCCGCCACAAGGTACATCATATAACACAGGTATCATATATAAACGTATTGTGGTACATAATACAGTGAGAAAATGGTACATCATATAACATATTAAGGTACCATATAGAAACGTATATGGGTACATATAAACGCGTGACGTGGTACATATTACACATATGAAAAGGTATGTCAAGACTGGAATCAAACGGATGCTTATATAAAAAAAATCTGACAGAGGTACTGACTTGACAAATTGATATCTTTTATTAATCAATATGTTGATTTTAGTTTTGACAGTGTATTTCATAAATGAAAAAAAAAACTAGGTAATTAGGTGCCTATATTTTTAACAAATTCAGGTATAAAATCCTTGGAATTCAATGTATGGTTTCAGACTTAGTGACATGGAGTTCTACAAATCAAATACTCCCTCTATTTCATATTACATGTCGTTCAAGGTTATTACACACAGATTAAGAAATAAAATAAAATTCCCATAATACCCTTAATTAATTATATGATCCCATTTAAGATGGGGTAAAGCTGAAAATAGTCAATATATTTTATCTTGAAAACTGTAAAACTATCTTGAAAACTGTCGAACGGTATGTATTTTAAAACAAATTTTTTTTCTAGAACGGCATTTAATCTGAGACAGAGGGAGTATGACAACTCGAAAATCGACATGAAATTAATGATCTAAATTTATAATTTTAGCGTTTGATCCATAATTTACTGCTTTTGATAATTTTAAGACATTACAGTCGAAAGTCAATTCTTGTTTAGAACTTTCCATTGGCAGTGTGTCCCGCGCAGGCGCCCATTAAATAATAAAACATGGTGTCTTGTGATTTTACAAATTAAATTAGTTTATTCAAATTCAAAAAGATCTTATTCATTCAGAACCCCTCAATTATATCGATATATTATACTGAATTTCAAAGACAGCTAATCATTTAATGCTTTCAAAACCATCATGGGGAGGGGACAATTGAGAGGAAGAAAGAGTTATCATTAAGGCTCCATCCAAAAACGAATAATTCAGGAGAAAATTTGCTTTCGGGAGAAAACAAAATCGTAATTATAGTATTAATTATTGGGACTCAATAAGGAAAATATAATTTTAAGAAAACTTCTAGTTAATTAGTTATATGGTGAGACACCTTGGGAAGTGTGTTTATTTTCTGGCAGTGATAATTGAATAATTCAGATGCATTTTATTTCTTTCCTTTATTAAAGGATTTAACAGAAGATCCAATCCATTCTCTTTGTCGATATTTTCTATGATGAGTTACATGATTGATGTATGTAGGTACAAGAATAAAATAAATAAAAACCCTATCGAAAAATTGAATTTTTCTTATAATAGTTGTTACACTATTTAGTTGATATTTATGAATGAAAAACGTGTATCATTTCCTTTGATTGAAAAACTTGGATTTCGTTTAATAATTTTGTTACGTTGAGTTGATATTCAGAGTTAGACCTTTATGATGTAATTTCCATACTTAACTTCATTTGACAAATTCCCAGAAATTGATTATTTTATATAGATGATAATTTAAGAATAATGTCGAGTTCCTATAAAATCGAGAAAATTGAGGAACACGTGTGGTAGTGGAGTGGTACACGCTTAGGTCGTCGATCACTCCTATGTTCTTCAATGTATACCAATAAAAAAAAACATAGAAGAATAGAGGGAAAAAGTGAAAACTATATACGCATCGATCAATGTGAAGTGTTTTCTTATTATAATATAACCAATACAGTATATTTTAAGTCAAATAGCAAGTGATATTGGTATTAGTGCAGCAACATACGACACATTTTATTATGCATCATAATTTTAATATTTTGCTTACCTAAGTTAAAGTTAAATATGTTAATAATCAAATCTAGCTTTGAAAGAATCATCTTCTACGGTTTGACTGGTTAGCCATGATATTGATGTATTCAAGAATGCACGAGTGTTGTAATTTTCTATGTAGTTTTCATGTGTCCAAAGACCATATTCACACACAAATGGTATTATATGATATTCAGAAATTCTAGATGGACCACTTCAATTGGCTCCATGCTTTTGTTTGTTTCCTCTATGGCAATATTCTATACATTCATTGTATGTGACTTAGTCGATTTTTTTAATCAAATTCGATTGGCCAATCTAGAAATAAACCGTCCCATCCCGGTATATATATATCTTGTGAACGCCGTAAATTGAAATTAAACTATGTGTAGTAGTTAATTGTTACTTTTATACAAATTGATATATAATGCCATCAGTTGAATGAATGCAGTAGTATTTTTTTGGTATTTTAATTCATATACATATTGGATGGAGACACATGAGAACTACTTTCCTGATAAATGATGATGGTGTCGCGTGGCGCATATACGAAAAAGTAAATTCGTAACTAAATATAACTGGAAAAAAAATGGATTTATTTTTTCATCTTTTTGTCGTTTCCCATTGCGAACAAGTTCACTGCAATAAAAGCCATTATTTCCCTGGGAATGATTACGAAAGAAACTGTTGAGATAGAAAGATGACGTCATTGAGCTTTATTGACATTTGCTTCTTGGCCGCCTCCTACTTGCATGCATGATGTATTGATGTTGATATATATATGGAATATATATTGGTCAGTTTTTTTTTTTTTCGAAACGATAGTTTAATATAAAGACAAATATACAGAGCTAAATAGCTCAATAAGCCCTCCGGGAACAGTGACCTAGGGGTGAAAGATGAGCCGAGCATGCCCGTGAACTCGACGAGCCGGCTCGAGCTCGATATAAATGAGCTCGAGCTCGTTTATGTCGAGCTCGAGCTTGAGTCCGGATATAGTGGCTCGAAAGTCATAAACAGGCTCACGAGTTTTTTTTTTTTTTATATATGTTTATATTTATTATATTTTCATATTAATTTATATTATTTTTCTAATTTTTAAATATTTTTATTAAAATCTCGATTTTTTTAAATTCTTTTATATTTATATATTAATTTATATTATTTTTATTAATTTATTATTTTTTTTATTAAAAGCTCGAGCTCGATGAGCTTCGTGAGCTCGAGCTCGAGTTCGAGCTCATCTGGCTGTAAATGAGCCGAGCTCGAGCTATGAGCTGAAAAGCTCGACGAGCTCGAGCTCGAGCCCAGAAAATGAGCCGAGCTCGGCGGCTCGTTTACGGCCCTACAGTGAGCCAACCAGTAGGCAATAAACGCTCATCTAGAAAGAATTGAACACAATAAAGAAAAAACAAGAGCGAAAGAAAACAAAATTCAAAGTTCAGACAAGAACTAAAGAACATACTACATACAGTTCTACACTTCATAAACATGGTTATTAAACCTAAATATACAACACTCATCATTTTCTTCCGTCTTTAACCTTCAAATCTTATCTTATTCGATAGAGACACTCTCACATGGAGAGAAGAAAACTCCTACAATTTGATTAATTACCTTATAATTTCGAATTATATCCCATAACCAATATTACAAAATAATAAATGACTGTAAATTAAGAATCCGAGGGTTCCGGAGGTAATTCAAGTAACAAGTTCTTATATACATTTATACCTCAGAATCTGATAATTATGCATCACTAGTCTTTTCCATCTTTACTAATTGCCCAATTAACCATTATATATTGTGCAATCTACAGAAAATACTCATTTATATAAAAATTTGCAAGCCAGTACCCCTTTTAGAAATTTTTTCATATAAGTTCCCGTTCGATTGTGTGTACCATTTTCTCAGTTTTGACGTACTTTTTTTATATGTGTATTACGTACTACGTCACGCTTTTATATGGTACCAACATATGGTACCTATATACGTTCTATAAGATACCTTAATGTGTTGTATGATGTAACATGTTTTCACTGTATTATGTACCATAATACGTTTATCTATAGTACCTAAATGTGTGTTATTACGTACTTGCGGCAGAACGGGTACCAATCTGCAAAAAATGTATTCTAATAGTTACCTACATTTAAAAGAAATCCGACAGGGGACTGACTTGCGAATTTTTTATATAAATGGATATTTTTGTGTAGATTCCCTTATATATATATAATATATTTGGGTGTAAGATGATCATCTAATCAGAATAATATCGGAAAATGACAAGCGAAATATTCCAAGCCATTGCCATATATAAATATCCACCATTTTTTGGATCGGAGGCCTCTATACTACAGTGCAATCCTCATGCCTATACAGTAATTTCTTCAGTGTCTTCAGACTATCTCACATTTCAGACTGTAGTGGTGAAAGTAACCCTTTGAGCAGTTTAATAATAAACAAAATAATCCATTTAAAGCTTATACCATATCAGTTTTTTTTAGGTCAACATGTTTTTCAGCCGTACTTAATAAAGTGACTGACATCATGTATGGAAACATGTGATGGTGTAAGATTAACTGAAGAAGAAAGAAATCCTTAATATATTTATTTATATATATAAATTTATATATTTATATTCTTGGATGATTCCAAAGAACAAAGCTCTTCTGTTGTTAGGGAAGGAGAAACAGAAACAGTGACTTGATGTCAGTAACTGCAGTTCTCGACAAAATGGGTCTTAAATCATTTCATTAGTTCGAAAACCATGTTTTTAGGTATTAACATATATTTCTATTATAATAATACATTGAATTATCAATTAAATAGATATTGCGAGGTTGAGCTGTGAAACTGCAGTTCTTGACAAAATGGGTCTTAAATCATTTCATTAGTTCGAAAACCATGTTTTTAGGTATTAACATATATTTCATTTTAATAATACATTGAATTATCAATTAAATAGATATTGCGAGGTTGAGCTGTGAAACTGCAGTTCTCGACAAAATGGGTCTTAAATCATTTCATTAATTCGAAAACCATGTTTTAGGTATTAACATATATTTCTATTATAATAATACATTGAATTATCAATTAAATAGATATGCGAGGTTGAGCTGTGACAGCCAAACTATATAGCAGTGAGTTACGTCAACATGCAGTTTTTGCTTTATTTAGAAATTGGACACGCTCGAGATTGTGCATATAAGAGATAAATCCCGTAATTCATGGAAGAAATGGACATTACATGAAAATTATGTGCTTTTATCAATAACAGTAGTGGACATCATTATTCTTACATGGGTTATGTATGTACAGTTTTCTCCCCAGTAAAGTTATGTATTAGACTTCTACAATCTTCATATATTTGCTTCGTTGGAACATTAGATTAAATACATGAATGGACGTACCATTAATGTGGGTCATTATCATATTATATTATATGTGCACTGAAAAAAAAAATAATAAATGGTCAGAATTCAGATGATGTTGTGTGCCGCTTTGTACTTAATTGCGTGGCATCTGAGAAAGGAACAACTCGTTCGAGAATTTATGGATTGCCCATACTTTCGATAAAAAACAATATTCAAGACAATAATGCACATAATTTTGTTTGGTCCGAAAAAAGGTAGCCCAGAATTTCGAAGAACACTGTCCATTATCGGGTCAAGGTAAGAAGCTAATTTAAATTGGGTTTTCTTTTACAAGCTACATAAACAGATGAGCTCAGCTTTTTCTATACATTTTTTGTTAAATGCAAAAATGCTTTACAATCATTCTTATGGTTTCATACCGTCAATTTAAATTAAATTATGAGGGGAATTCTCATCAAATTGCCAATTACCCTCCCAATATTTGGTTTCGTTTGGTTCTCGTCGTATTAATTGGCCTCAAACTCGAGTGAAAGATATTATATTTCGTATTATTTTTTAATAGTGCCCCTAATGATAATTCGGGGTCGCTGACTTGTTCCGCAACAAAAAATTGAATTTCTACGATGACGAAGAATATATAATATACATACAACAATAATGTGTACAAGTTGCTAAGCGGAACTTGTGAAAGTTAAAAGGAAGGCATGCTATTGCTCGCATAATACGAATTACGATACAAAACCCATATGGTATTAATTTGTATGCGAGTTGCAATTTGAATTATTTAACGTGATAGACCAAAAAAGCATCGTATTCAACGTGCCTTTTTATGTTAGAATTGCCGTTGCTGGCATGGCATGGCAAGAGCGTTCAACAATTATAATACATTTTTCCCCCCAAATTAAACAAGGTAACCTCATTTTCACAAACACAAATATTATGGTTATCAATCAGATAATCGAACAAAGCAATGAAATTAAGACATCATAGAGCGAGGAGCACCGTGTCCCCCACGCGCTGCAATCCTACTAAAAAATCATCACAACCACGAAGACAAAAGCATGCAAAGAAAACTTCATCGTAGATTACGAAACAACAGCTCTACCGAAGAAAATGGATGAATTACAACAATACCCCTCATCTGTAGTACACTTCAATTACTACACCACAAATATCGAATGAGAAAGATGACTACAATCTACAACAATACCGTTCTTTCTAAGAAGGAAGATCATCACAGAGCAGTGCATGGAAGAAGAAGAAGATGGAGTTAGGGCACGGAGCTTTCGATACGAAGACTACAACGTTAGAAGGGCTTTCCTAAGAAGCTATCCCCTTCACTGCAGTGCCCAAGATTCCGAGGCCAAAGAGAGCAGCAAAGAACATCGTAAGGGCATTAAAGGTTATAAGAAGCCAATTGCAAAGATAGTTTTTGCAGTGGTGCAACAATGGAGTCAAGAGAGGGCAGTCGCGTTCAGAAGGGTCAAGCATAAGATCACTGTCTATTTCGTCAGCTGTGTCCCAATTATGAGCTTGAAACTCCAACTGCTTTAATCTCAGTCAAACAAGATCAATAGTTTTTCCTTTCTTACACTGTACGTACATATGATGTACATGTATGTGGATAATCTGTAATAGGGTATGAGAAAAGTGTGCCTCTGCAGGTCTTTAACTCCTCAACCATCACAAGAAAATTTTATAGTGATCTTCGACTAAACTAAATGGTTGGTGAAAAGGAGAAGGAAATAAAAGAGAATTAGTTTACAATTAGTTAGAATTCTGAGGGTAGAAATATATTAAAATAGAAACAAAAATTCCAAGATTGGGCGCGACAGCACAGCACAGGCATTTGCCTAGTTCGCCGCTCGGTTTCAAAAAACCCTCAATTTCTTCTCTCGAAAGTTTGATTTTCGTTTTATCCGCTTCTTTTCTTTTTCTTTTATAGATCGTTTTGGGAAGCTGCGCTGCTGAGTAATCGCTGTATATTTTCGTAGTTTCGCGATTCCCATTAGTGCGGATCAAGTTTCGGCGATGAGTTACCGTGCGAGATATCCGCCGCCAGGAGTTGGAGGGGGACGTGGCGGACACCCTAATTACCAGATGAGGAACCCTAATCAACCTCAACAGCAGTATCTTCAGACGCCCAATAGCCAGTTGTATCAGAATCCTCAGCAACAGCAATGGATGAGAAGAAATGCTGTTTCCGATCCTAACGTCGACGAGGTTGAGAAGACCGTTCAATCAGAAACCCTTGATTCGAGGTTGGACACTTTGCTTATCTCCTCTGTTTTTTTAAAACCAGTTCACACTTTTGCATTGATGTTGGGCATGTGTGTTTTTGCTTCTTTACGTTTCTTGTCAGTTCACAAGACTGGAAGGGACAATTGAAGTTACCACCAGCAGACCCACGTTATAGAACTGAGGTATTATTTGGGTTTCGTGGGCGTTTCAATTAACAAGTTGAGTTTGTTTGATGAGTTGCTTAGTAAGTCCATCCAGACTAGTTGTTGGTATTTTTTCATTATTGAGCCTTTCATTTTCTTTAATTCTGCTGCGAGATTCAGTTGTTATAACGGGATTCTACGGTGTAGATAAGTTCCTGCCATACAGTTGGGGTTTCGCGCGAGTTATCAGATGGAAAGTTGTGAATTGTGATATTCCATCCGATAAGGATATCATATGATTAATTATGAACTATAAATCGCAACGGAGACATCTGGCTCTAGTTTGTTTGTCTGTGTTAAATGAAGTAATGTCCTTGCTGTCGTGTTTTTGTTTTTCTCTATCCAGGACGTAACAGCTACAAAAGGAAATGAATTCGAAGACTATTTCTTGAAGCGTGAGCTGTTGATGGGCATATATGAGAAAGGTTTTGAAAGGCCATCTCCAATTCAGGAGGAGAGTATACCAATTGCGCTTACTGGAAGTGATGTTTTGGCTAGGGCCAAGAACGGTACCGGTAAAACTGCAGCATTTTGCATACCCGCCTTGGAGAAGATCGACCAAGACAAGAATGCAATTCAAGGTTTGCCTTAGACAGTTTTTAGGGGAACCTAAACCCTTCCATGAATGGGCAGTCAGCTTAAGTAGTTTATGCATTGATCATTTTATTTATCAAAGCTGAGAAGTGATGTTAATGCTTAGTTGCGTTGTATTCTTTGAGAATGTGAAGTTTTGGTTAGTTCTTTCGTCATTGAAAGATGCCGGGATTATTATGGTCTCTTTCACGCTTGCATCTTTGCAGCTGTTATTCTTGTGCCGACAAGAGAATTGGCCCTCCAAACATCACAAGTTTGTAAAGAGCTTGGCAAACACTTAAAAATACAGGTCATGGCTACTACTGGGGGAACAAGCTTGAAGGATGATATTATGCGTCTTTATCAACCTGTTCATTTACTTGTCGGAACGCCTGGAAGAATACTTGATCTTACCAAAAAGGGTGTTTGCATCTTAGCTGAGTGCTCTATGCTAGTAATGGATGAGGTACAAAAATTATTTATGCATTTAATTTCTATTGTTGACCACATTCACAGTGGATCTTGATATTGGTTGTAGAGTTTTCCAATTGCTTGAATCTATACTCAATTTCAGTTCAGTTCTATTTAGATGGCTACATTAGTGAAGGCAGGTAAATTGAATATGTTGCTTCAAGATTAACTTATAGTGGTATCCGGCACTCCTCTTATCTGGTGATAGATATAAAATGGATTGTTTTCATCCTTTTTCTGCAATATCTTTCAGGCAGATAAACTCTTATCACCAGAATTCCAGCCTTCCATTGAGCAATTAATTGCCTTTCTGCCTCCAAATCGTCAGATACTTTTGTTCTCTGCTACATTCCCTGTGACTGTAAAGGACTTCAAAGACAGATACCTTCGGAAGCCTTATGTAATTAACCTTATGGATGAGCTTACACTAAAGGGTGTTACGCAGTATTATGCTTTTGTGGAAGAAAGACAGAAAGTTCACTGCCTTAACACCCTTTTTTCAAAGGTTTTCTTACTTGTTAACTTAATATGCACTCTTTCTGCCATACCATGGTGATTTCTCTGTCAGCTGTCCTCTTTGAGTTTGATGTTTCACCTTGTTTTCGTTCCCTTGCAGCTTCAAATAAACCAGTCGATAATCTTCTGCAATTCTGTGAACCGAGTAGAGCTTCTTGCCAAGAAAATCACCGAACTTGGCTATTCTTGCTTCTATATTCATGCGAAAATGCTTCAAGATCACCGCAACAGAGTTTTTCATGATTTTCGTAATGGTGCCTGCAGGAATCTTGTCTGTACTGGTATGCATGCTTTATTTTCCTTTTATATTTCTTTGGTGAAATCTCTCTTTATTTGATAATAAGAACCCATGAATTTACATGCAGACTTGTTTACCAGAGGAATAGACATCCAAGCTGTAAACGTCGTCATCAATTTTGACTTTCCTAAGAACGCAGAAACATACTTACACAGGGTAAGTTCAATTCATTTTAGCCCATTTTTTGCCGTTTGTTCAGAGTTTTCGCGATATTCGTTCGACTCTTTTCACCTTGTCAGGTTGGTCGATCTGGGAGGTTTGGGCACCTCGGCTTGGCTGTCAATCTTATTACATACGAGGATCGCTTTAATTTGTAAGAACGAAACTACCATTTCCTTGTTTTTCAGTTAGTAAAAATACTTGCTACTTTCTCTGCTCAAAATGACTACAAACAATTCATGTTTGCTGCTGTACATCTTTTAGGTATAGGATTGAACAAGAGTTAGGTACCGAGATTAAGCAGATTCCTCCTCACATTGATCAAGCTATATATTGCCAGTGATCATAATATGAATTCAATTAATGCATGACCGCTTTGATTTATACTGATCTTTAGTTTGCTTCGTCTTTTTCCGCCCCTATATGAATCTAATCCATGTACTAGTGAAAACATATTCGTCATGGATTTTATTTTATATTTTCTTCTATTTTGTTTTAGTAAAAGAACAGTGGAATTGAGAATTTTCTCCTTGTCCTTTTTCTCCTTAACCGAATAAAATGTATCGTGGGATGGGTTGTATTACGCAGATGTTATTTTGTAATAATTTAGCTTTATCGTCTAAAATTCAGCTGATCAGTGGAGAATTTTTATATATTTCTGGCGTGTGGTAAAGTAGAAATGACATTGACGTTTCAAAGTATATAATTATTTAATAGATTTTATTTCAGTTCCACGTATTGATGATTTATCTGGTGGTCAAGCTGCCATATTAATATATGTAGATATGGTCATAGCGACAATAACTTTACTACTACTTTTTATCATGCCCACAAACTTTGGACTTATTTATGTGTGATAAAAGCTATCAGCACAACGACCACAATAATGTAATACCGCTCCGCAAAATCAATTTCGTTACTAGAGGCATATGTATAAGTTAAACAACGAGTCATCTATTCAAGAACGCATCATATAATAATAATAATTTAATAATAATAGTATTGTATTTGTACATAATGAAATTTTATACCAGTCTTCAATTGCCGACTTGGCGTAACATGAATTTTTTATCTACCCCCTCCTACTACCACACCAGGATATTATTCTTTTAATGAATAATATATTGAGAGCGAGCGATAAACAAATGAGTAAAACGTTTGCACCTGTCTGAAACACTTTCCTCCACCATTCCTAATAATACCCTTCCTGAATTTTCTTCATCGTTTATTACGATGCACTTTTTATCTCTATCTTGTTTAAAAATTGCTTAGCCTTTAAGGCTTTCTTACTACATGAAAGTTTCGGGTGTCTTCTCATCTCACCCCACACGTCGTCGTCTTCGAAGCTCTTCGTCCGTACAATTCTGAAGCTGAGAATCATAGGAAAGTATCAGATAATACCTCAAAAAAAGGTACGATTTTTTGTATGGGCTGTCTGGTTATAACACAAAGATTCGAGCTTTACGTTATTTTCACGAATACTAAGAATCGTTTCTTCGTCATTGTCTGGGCTTTCGCTTTTGATTTCAGACGTACGAGTATATACCGTTAGGAATAGAATATATCTCGTGTAGTTTGTTTTTTGGGAAGAAAAGTTACTTTCTTGGATGAAGTACGAGGTTGTCCGTTGATTACAAAAATTAAAAATATATCAAGTTTGAGGACTGATTCTCACAAGACAAGTGATTCTATAATAACCAGGCGCTGGTCGGAGAAATGGGCAACCTTTCAAAGCTAGCCGTGGAGGTCATAAGGGCCCACAACCTTCTTCCCAAAGACGGCCACGGCTCTTCCAATCCCTTCGTCGAGGTCAGCTTCGACGGCCAAAAGTCCCGAACTTCGACCAAGGAGAAAGACCTCGAACCTCAATGGAACCAAACCTTCTACTTCGACTTGCCCGAGGAGTACCATCATCTCACCCTCGAAGCCCACGTCTACAGCTCCCAATCTTCCCTCGGGAAAGTCCTAATTACGGGGACGTCCTTCGTCCCCCAATCCGAGGCCGCCGTCTTCAACTACCCCTTGGAAAAGTCGACCGTCTTCTCCCGCGCGAAGGGCGAGCTAGCCCTCAAAGTGTACGTAATCGACGACCCGAAAAACATTAGAGGAGCTTCGAGCCCCTTCGTCGAAACATCTCCGACTAGGGCCGTTTTCGAGGAGCCCATTTCGGGCAGGAAGGGTTCGAAGAAGAGGCGATCGTTCTTCAGCCTCGCGCCGCATCAGCTCCAAGAAAACGCCATCCACACGATGTCCGAACCGCCTCAGGATCCGTCGCCGTTCGTCTACTCCCACGAGGCCCCCGCTTCCTCGTCGTCGGCTGCGGACTTCTCCCTGAAGGAGACGAGCCCTTTCCTCGGGGGCGGGCAGGTGATCGGAGGGCGCGTTTGGCTCCCCGAGAGGAAGCAGAGCGCGTACGACCTCGTCGAGCCCATGGAGTTCCTGTTCGTCCGGGCCGTCAAGGCCGCCGACCTGCCCGCGGGCTCCCCGCACGTCGAGGTCAGGCTCGGGAACTACAGAGCCGCCACGAGCCGCCGCCGCCACCTCGGCGGGGAAAATCACAACCCCGAGTGGAACGCGGTGTTCGCCTTCTCCAGGGAGAGGATCCAATCGTCGGCCGTGGAATTGGTCGTCGGAGACGAGGACGTTTTCCTCGGGCAGGTGAGGTTCGACCTGCACAAAGTCCCGCCCGACGGCCACCCGGCGCCCGAGTGGCACCGTCTGAAGAACAGAGAGGGAAAGAAGGCCAAGGGAGAGCTCATGGTCGCCGTGTGGTTCGGGACTCAGGCCGACGAGGCCTTCCCCGACGCCTTGCACGCCGACGGTTCGGCCGTCCAGCGCTCGAGGGTCTACGTCCACCCTAAGATGTGGTACGTGAGAGTCAACGTGATCGAGGCTCAAGACTTGTTGGTCCCAGCCGATAGGAGCCGTTCCACGAGCCTCCATGTAAGGGCTCAGCTCGGCGGTCAGGTGGTCAAGACGAGGCCGGCGGCTCAGCCGTCCTCCTCTTCCCAGCCGACGTGTGGCGCGCTGTGGAACGAAGATTTGATGTTCGTCGCTGCCGAGCCTTTCGACGAGCACTTGGTGCTCGCGGTGGAGGATCGGTTGGGACCCAATAAGGAGGTGGCGGTCTTGGGTCGGGTCGTCGTCCCTCTGGCGTCGGTGGAGCGGCGGCTCGACGATCGGACCGTCCGCTCGCGGTGGTACGCCTTGCAGAGGTCGCCGGCGGTTGACGACGATGAGGTAATAGAGAAGGAGAAGGATGGTAAATTCTCGAGCAGGATTCACCTTAGGGTTTCGCTCGACGGCGGCTACCACGTGCTCGACGAAACGACTCACTGCAGCAGCGACCTTCGGCCGTCGGCCAACCAGCTGTGGAGGCCGCCCGTCGGGATTCTGGATTTAGGGATCCTGGACGCCGTCGGTCTCGCTCCGGCGAAGGCGAGGGACGGCCGGGGAACCTCCGACGCCTTCTGCGTGGCCAAGTACGGCCACAAATGGGTGAGGACGAGGACCATAGCCGACAGCCTAAATCCAAAGTACAACGAGCAGTACTCGTGGGACGTCTTCGACCCAGCCACCGTCGTCACCGTCGGCGTCTTCGACGACG
The DNA here is from genome assembly GCA_027422505.1 of Craterostigma plantagineum. Taxonomy (NCBI): domain Eukaryota; kingdom Viridiplantae; phylum Streptophyta; class Magnoliopsida; order Lamiales; family Linderniaceae; genus Craterostigma; species Craterostigma plantagineum. The sequence goes on along the minus strand of JAPQWV010000126.1, from coordinate 1,188,354 downwards.
GCGGCGGCGGGCAAATCGGGGAAAAGGGCATCCGCGATTCGAAAATAGGGAAAGTTCGAATTCGAATATCGACCCTAGAATCGGGCCGAATCTACACACATTCGTACCCTCTCCTCGTCCTCCACCCCGCGTCGGGCGTGACGAAGACGGGCGAGCTCCACCTAGCCGTCCGATTCACCTGCACCTCTCCGGCCAACATGCTGGCCCTGTACGCGGAGCCGCTCCTCCCCAAGATGCACTACAAAAAGCCCATCCCAGTCCACCACCTCGAACCCCTCCGCCGCCAGGCGGCCGGCGTGGTGGCGGCCCGGCTGAGCCGAGCCGAGCCGCCACTCCCTAGGGAGGTGACCGAGTACATGTGCGACGCCGCCGACTCCCACCTCTGGAGCATGAGGAAGAGCAAGGCCAACTTCTTCAGACTCATGTCGGCCCTCGGCGGGCTCGTCGCGGCCTACAGGTGGTTCGACGGAGTCCGCTCGTGGGCCAACCCGACCACCACCGCGCTGGTCCACGTCCTGTGGGCCATTCTGGTCTGTTTCCCCGAGCTGATCCTCCCCACGGCTTTCGTCTACATGTTCGCCGTCGGGCTTTGGAACTATCGGCTCAGGCCGAACGAGCCGCCCCACGTGGACCCGAGGCTGGCGTTCGCCGAGGCGGTGCGCGCCGACGAGCTCGACGAGGAGTTCGATACTTTCCCGAGCTCGAGAGAGGCTGAGGTGGTGAGGATGAGGTACGATAGGCTGAGGAGCGTGGCCGGGAGGGTTCAGGCGGTGGTGGGTGACGTGGCGGCTCAGGTGGAGAGGGTTCAGGCGATGCTGAGCTGGCGGGACCCGTGGGCCACGGTTTTGTACATGGGTTTCTGCGCCCTGGCGGCGCTCGTGATGTACACCGTGTCCTTTAGGGTTTTGGCGGGTTTGGGCGGGTTTTATGTAATGAGGCATCCGAGGTTTAGGCATGGATTGCCGTCGGCGGGGATCAATTTCTTTAAGAGGTTGCCTGCTAGGACTGATTGTATGCTGTGAAGTGAGGATTTTGATGGGTTTCTTTTTCTTTGTTTGATGTAAATGTATGCTTTTGTTTGGACAAGAAGTGTGTTAACTGTTCAAGACTGATGCTTCGGACATATCTAGCTGATGATGAAGATACTTTCTTGGTTTCTTCCCTTGACACACAGCAACTAAATCTTTTTCCTGCATGCGAAGATGTTTTCGAAAATAGGGTTAAAAATGCCATAAATGAACGTCTAAAAGTGTTGCAAAATCGTTCTTCGAAGAGGTTGTGGTCGCCATCTTTCGTGTCGTTTAAGTAGGAAATTGAAGTGATTGCTATCATCTCCTACGCCAATTTACACGTCATCTTTCGTTGTCGTTTAAGTAGGAAAGTCAAGTGATTGCTATCATCTCCTACGCCAATTCACATTCGATCGAGCTACAAATTAGCGGGAATTTTATCGCAAGTTAAACGTCAGTCCCATCGTTCGAGCATCGAGCGATTGGGACGAACGACTAACTACCGAGTATTCTGGCTCATAGCCTGTATAAATGTTAGCAGAAGTTTGTACGAGGTAGAAAGCTCCCGGCGATCACCTTATGCACATAGAATATGCAGATTGTAGTACTATTTTCGTGATGTTAACATTTTTGTATACAAATTGCAGGACTAGGAAGTAATGGGCTAATTTGACATTAGACTCGAATATTCGGGGTGAAAGTGTAATATTTACCCTTCCGCTTTCTATTAAGACTTCATATACATTACACTAATATCCCGTTTGGGGTGTGGCTCTCGTGAAGGTTAAATTAAATCGGATCAAACAATTAGCTACGAGTTCGATGGAGTTTGAGTTGCCAGTAGAGCCACAATCGCTGAAGAAACTCAGCTTCAAATCCCTAAAGCGTGCCCTAGATTTGTTCTCTCCTGCCCACGGGCAATTTCCACCGCCAGATGCTGAAAGGTTCGTCTAATTGATTTCTTCTGCGAACAGTGATTCTGTTTATACTATATTGATTTCGGAAGGCGCGTATTTATTCCTCGTTTGTTCTTGACTTATCTGTTTCTGTTCTGATTTGCAGTAAGAAGATTCGGCTGAGTCATAAGGTTAGTATTGTTACTAGCTGATGTCGCTAGCGTGAACCTGCGTGTTTCCTGTAGTATTGACGGGTCATTGGTTGCGAAAAAAAATGAAAAGTGGGTATTTTTAGGTTATTGTTTTGTGTTTGGTTCTTAATTTGTTGCTTTTTCTGAAACTAGTTGTAATCTTCAGAATGTTTGTGTTTTGTGACCGGTTTATTGTCTGCTTGTCTAGGTTTTAGGCAAGAGACTTGCCTTGTTATGTCTTTTTCATCTCGTATGGAAATTAGGCAGCATGGGTTATTGTTTGACATAGAAAGAGTAACAAAGGATAAAACAACTTAATTATGTGCTTTTGGGGATTTACCAACCAGGAGTTGTGATGGAACTATGTTGTGGTTCTTCTAATGATCATTTGGCGCTTGATTTTTTAGCTCAACACTGAGTATCAAGGAGTAAAAAGTACGGCAGTGGAAAACACTAGCATAGCAGCTGCAAAAAGTCATGCAAAGCAGACCACCGTTACCTCCACCGCCCTTGCGCTTCCAGGTAAAGTGCTTGCCATTTTTATGATTCCTCTATCACTCCAGCTACGAGCTCATTCAGTTTGAACTCCGCTAAAGCAACTGGTACATCTGCATGTTCAATTTTAGGAAGATAGAAGCCATTAATGTGGCATTAAACCTTTCATGGGCAAAGGGCATTTTATATCTTGTTGGAGAACCTGCATTTGGCCATATTTGTTTTGCGCCATTGCTATTGAAAAGTTACTTCATTTTAGTAGCTAGTGAGACTTTCCTTATGTGCAGGCCCAGAAGGATCGAAAGAGGCACAACAGGGTCTGCCCCATAAAGACTTGGTGATCAGTTCCTCTGGGAGAACTGGAGTGCAGTACGTATTGCCTTCTTTTGATTTCCACATTTTACTGGTTGTTTTTGTACTAGAATAATCCCATTATTTTTTTGCATGATGGACTGATATTCCAAATTTAGATTTATTTTGTACCGGTACTTGGGTTCAATTTTGGCTACCGGTATAAATTGACTTGTTGAATGCTGAGATTTTGTTGCCTTTCAAAATGAATGCGAACAACTGATTGATACTGTGCCGTATCCAGGAGTGCAGCAGTGGTTCCTTCTCATATCTCATCTGAAAGGTATCAAGTCCACCATTTTTTTCAATCTGAGTTGTGTCCTTGTTCCTTGGTGTGAGTGTTTGGGCATTGGCCTGCTGAATATTGTTTACAATTTGAAGTATCCATTGACATGCGCATAAGATTCAAACACTTCATTATGTGATTCTTCACGAGACTTTGTTGAGTCGTAAACTCTCAGATCTTATCTCGGTTTTGGAGACGAGGGAAAGCAATCATTCGGTCAAACTTCCTAATATAATTTGATGTAGGAATGGTTGGAAGATGTGTGGAATTCTTGTAGCGGTGTTATATGCAAACATCACCAAATATTTTTGTCTCTCCATTGATTATATTTTGATCTATTTAAAGTAGTATGTGGGACATAAATATTCTTTTCCGATGTACCTATGTTGCTATTTTTTGTTGTTCAGGAATCTTTCAACTTCAGCCATTATGGAAAGAATCCCCAGCAGGTGGCCTCGTCCTGAATGGCACGCCCCCTGGAAGAATTACAGGGTATGATCTTCTGTGATCTTGTGCAGAAGTAGTTCTGATGGATTTTCAGTGCCTTGTACATTTCATTTTTCATATTCTCTAAATTTGCAAGTCCATATTGCTGTGACGATGACACATTGATTCCTATACATGCTTTGGAAGGCATTTATACTTGCCATCACTATTTTCTTTCCACAAATGATTAATTATTGTGTTTTAGATGATCCTGGCTATTTTTTCCTGTCCCACCTAATGCATATTCTATACTTACATTTTAAGTTTTCACCTTTGTAGGTCATCAGTGGTCATCTGGGATGGGTTCGGTCAGTAGCTGTTGACCCCAGTAATGATTGGTTTTGCACCGGCTCTGCTGATAGAACGATCAAGGTTAGGAATGTTGGTGTGGTTTTGTATTCCCTCGATTTGGCTAAAAAGTTCTAAGGTTCCGATTCCACTAGTTTAGCATATTCTTCGTAGTTCAAAATTCATGCAATTTTATTATGTACTGTATTATTTAAAAGTTTCTCTTTCTTGTGACAAGATATGGGACTTAGCAAGTGGACGACTAAAACTCACACTTACTGGACACATTGATCAAGTTAGAGGTATAGATCGTTCCATGTGGACGACTCGTTCGTTCTATCGTTTACTGTTGATGTTGATCAGACCAATTTGATCTTTCAGGCCTGGCTGTAAGTACCAGGCACACATATATGTTCTCTGCTGGGGATGACAAGTTAGTTAAATGTTGGGACTTGGAGCAGAATAAGGTCATTCTTATTTAAGCCCTTTACATGTTAACCTTTTATGTGGAACCTCATGTGCTCATATTTTTGTCTGGTCATCAGGTAATTCGTGGTTATCACGGTCATCTTAGTGGTGTTTATTGCCTGGCGCTTCATCCAACTATTGACCTTTTGCTTACTGGTGGTCGGGATTCAGTCTGCAGGGTATGGACATTAATAAGGCTACCCACTTGGCCTTATGCATATTAATGTTAGATATGTTTGTCAGTAGTACTATTATGTACTGATAAGGTTATTTAATGACTACAGGTGTGGGACATCCGCACCAAGATTCAAGCTTTTGCTCTCACAGGTCATGAAAATACAGTGTGCTCGGTGTTCACTCGACCTACGGTGAGTGCTAATTGATCATTAGTTGCTGTATGTGAATATGTGTACACTGTCTGACATCTGTCAATTTAGTTTACTTGGGAAATTAAAAAAAATTATGAATTTACAACGGAGTTTTGCGCAGAATTTCACACTAATTAGTAACATTTTGTGAACTCATGGTATATCATTTGTAGGATCCACAAGTTGTGACTGGTTCTCATGACTCTACCATAAAGTTTTGGGATCTTAGGATGGCTGGTGAGATTATGGATATGCAATTGTGTGTTTGTGGGGGCATATTTTCATATTATTCTCATGATCATTCTAAGCTGAAGTCATCCGTATTTAGGTAAAACGATGGCCACCCTTACGCACCATAAAAAATCTGTGCGGGCCATGGCTCTTCATCCTAAAGAGTATGAGATTGCTCCTCTTTAGATTTTAGGCCCCTACCATTCTGAATACTTATTTTGGTCCTACTTGATTTATATTATTTACCTGATTTCCAAATAATCTCCATTTTTTGCAGGGACTCCTTTGTTTCAGCATCAGCGGAGAATATTAAAAAATTCCAGCTTCCTCGAGGCGAATTTGTGCACAATATGCTGTGAGTTTGAAATGCTTAGCTCCACAACATCTGCCGAGTGTTAGAAACCACTTAACATGCTGATTGTCATCTTGCATGAAATTTGAATACTCCACATTCTTGAATCAACGTGTGCGACCATTTTACTTATTACCTTTTTCTTTCCACATGCAAGAGATTGTTAAGTCATTTTTCTTGCAATTTTCAGTTATAAATCTCGTTGTAGCACGAGAACCTGAATGTTTCTTCCATGCATCCTTATTTATCTTAGTTTCGCCTTTCTTACCATTAATTCGCTTGCATATTTAGCATGCTTGATGAGCACTATGCGCTGTCTGAATGTGTACAAGATATCTTTAACAAAGTCCTAGCAACTTGACAAAATATTCTGTTTATACAGCGCCCAACAGAAGACTATTATCAACGCGGCGGCTGCTAACGAAGAGGGTGTATTGGCCACAGCAGGTGATTTTTACGTGCACCATCTTCAGATATAGTCCCAAAAAATATATCTCTCATTTTATATATTGTTTTCTGAATCGTTCTTTATCTTCTAAAGGTGATAACGGAAGTTTGTGGTTCTGGGATTGGAAGAGTGGCCATAACTTTCAGCAATCTCAGACTATCGTTCAGCCTGGTATACAACATACGAACAAGTGCCTCCAACACGAAAATAGCTTTTTATTATACAATGATCTTATATATATATATATATATGTATGTATATATTTCTTCATGGAGTTGAAAGTGACGGTCTTGTTAGCACGAAATGAAGTTGAATGGGGACTTTCGATTATTGTTGCAGGTTCTCTGGATAGTGAAGCAGGTATATACGCAGCGACGTTTGACATGAGCGGGTCGAGGCTTATCACTTGCGAGGCCGACAAGACGATCAAGATGTGGAAAGAGGATCCAACGGCTACGCCTGAAACTCATCCCATTCATTTCAAGCCGCCCAAAGACATCCGAAGATTTTAACGTTTGCTATTCATTGTTTTTTTTTTTCGCATGGCTCTTATGTATTATTGTATTTTGTATCTCCTTAGAGGAGTTTCGTTGTGCTGCACTCGGATTGTAGTTTGGGAATATGACTGACTGATTTTGGATTACTTGTAGTTTCGATCATGGAAGAAATCAACATAATTATTATTATGTTTGAAAATCAAATTATTTATGTTTGTATTCACTATTCAGTCAGTAATTGTCCAAAAGTAATCTTGTATAGGAGAGAAAATTGAGTTTTAAAAAAAATATGAATGAAAAAGCTAACGAGAAGGGCCCAACCGGGTTCGAACCGGTGACCTATTGATCTGCAGTCAATTGCTCTACCACTGAGCTATGGACCCTTGCGTGCCATTTGATTGTGAAAGAAAATATTAATATATTTTTTACCTTGCGAAAATTTATAAACAATTCGAATTTACAACGGAACACAAGTAGTAAAACATTGGCTTCATCGATTCATCAATTTATAAGACCATCAAATTTGAGAAATTTTTTAACACAGCCCAAATTGGAATTTCTTGTTCAAATTCAAATATTTTTGGCGCACTGCTTTCCTCAAGGCATTCGATTAAATGAAGAGATAGTCTCTAATGGTGAATAAGTGTGGCCTTTTAAAGGGAATGGTTTGAGTGCCTAATAAAATCAGTCAATCAAAGCTACCTTGACATGACAATGGTAGTAAGCACACAAATGAAAGCAATTCTGATAAAAAAAAAATATATGTATTATAAGAAACTGCACCCTTCTCAGACAACAAGAGACCTACATTTCAGCACTAAATACTCTAATTTCTTCGGATTCAGGGACGGGAAATAGTCCCCAAGACCGTCGAGACTATGCGCACATTCGACTTCGAAGATCTTCGTGCTAAGTCCCTTCCCTATGACAAACAACTTCTTACCAAAAGCCGCCAGACGACAAGGCGGTGGAACAACATCTTCAGATAAACTTCTCTCTCCGACGAACTCCTTACTATCCTTGCGCCACATCATCAACTTCACGCCCCAAGATTGGTCCAAAACGTATAAAATAGAGCCTATTACAACTGCCTCGCTTAGCCACCAATCGATCGAAATGCCTTCGCCAGCTTTCTGCAGAGTATGCTGAGACGGCTCGTAAGATATACCACTGTCATATAAGACGAAATATCAGAAGGCCCACATCTGATAAGGATTTTCCCGTCAACCACCAATGAGCTTCGAACGTCTGCAATCTCGGGTCGAAATACGAAGCCCAGTTATTCGTCGAGGATCCAAATACGTCTATCTGATCCGTGTCATAAAACTTCGAATCCTGCCCACCAATGGCATAGATTTTCCCTCCCAAGGCTTCATGGGCAAAAGAGCACCTGTCTTATGGGTAACGGAAAACAGCATATATATGTATGAGCCAAATAAAATGGTTATTCTCAGTAGCTGATAGACCTAGAATGAAGTTTTCAAGTATTTGACGTCGATCGCATAACATTTGTGCCAAATTTCGGACCAAAATCAGTCTACGGAAAGAATACAGTACCTTGGCGTTGGTAATGAAACAGATTCGCTCCATTTGTCATTGAAGCATCGCAGCAGAAGACTTCATCAGTGGGACCTTCAGCCCAGCTCCATCCTCCGAAAAGATAGATTTTACCATCCAAAACCTCAAATCCGACTCCTTTTCTGCTCGAGAATCGACTGGGAAGCCCAATTTTCTTCCAGTGCCACCTCTTGTGCTTAGGATCCAACTTATAAATGTGAAGTTCCTCGGCTTTGTCCATGCACAGAGCGTAAATCCAATGATCCTCGAGCCCATTGTTCACGGGATAGGTGCGAAGTTCCTCACCGTGAATCAGTCGCCTCCATCTGCTCGAAACACAGCTGAGGACTAAGTGGAACATACGAGGAACCCTAGCTATGCAAGAAAACGCAATGTCATCGGATAGTCCTGGCAATAAGGACTGAGTTTCTGATTCGATGAGCCTCCTTTTCCCTCTTTCGATGTTTCTCACGGAATTTCCACTTTCTGCAGAACCCATACTCTGAGTTGTAGAACCGAGGTGATTCTACAGTAAACGGAAATAACAATTTGTGAAGATCAATTCGTTGGATACAATTAGCAAATGCATAATCATCCAAAACGCACCCACGTAGAATCAATTTTCAAGACTCAAGCACGTAGTAATCGATGAAATCAGCACAAAACGTTGTTTTTTCGTTCCATCATCATCTACCGAAGCATCGTCGACAAGAGTCTAAATAAGAAGAATTCGCGGGAAAGAGAGGGATTTGATTCAAAAACACAAGATAGACATAGTAAAGTTCAATTATTGATTTAAAAAAAAAAGCATTCATTCAAAGATCACATAGCTCGTTTCCAAAAAAAAAGTATGCTCCGTTGTTACCACGAGAATTAGTCCCACGAAGGCACGAACTTTTTTATTTCAAACTTAAGTATTAATACAATAAATTAGGAGAAAAGCAAACTTCATGAATCCATTTTAGGCGACTTGTCCGATTTAATAGACCGTAGTGATTACTAATTTCTCCATACACCATGCATATGCGTGTATACTATATATTTATTTTGGTTTGAGTTATTTAATGAAAATTATATTTTGAATTTAATTTGTATATCTAAATCTATAAAAAAAAAACGAAAATTATTATAAATTAAAGGAAGAATAGTAATTAACTAAAAATAGAGGAAGGATTAACTACAAAAATTAAAAGTTGTTAGTAAATTTGTTTACTTTATTATTTAAATTTTTTAAAGTTTAATTGGCTACGACGGTTTATATTTTTTGACGTGAAAGTTTAATGGGCAAACATTTAAATTTATATAAAATATAAAACAATAATATTAATAATAAAAGCTTAACTTTCCCGCAGGCATACATTAGCACACAGGAAGGGCTGCATTTTCATTTTATGTGGCCCTGTCCATGTAGTATGGAGAGACCCAAAATTAATATAAAGGAATATAAATTTAATAATTTAATATATTTTTAAGGCCCAACTTTATTAATTATTAGATCTAGGTCATAATTTGTTAAATTTTTTAATTTAATTAAGGTATTTTGGACCATAATTGGAGGACCCAAAATGGCCCCCAAAAAATTTGGGCCCTGTGAAACAAGCCTGGTTGCACGAGCCCAAACCCGGCCCTGCACACAGGCATCAAAAGCCGTATGAAGAAAGAAAAACCAACAACATTAAGATTTTATTATCAACATAACATCCCCATTATGAACTCTTATATAACTCTAATACTATCAAAGGTCATCAATCCAATCACCATATATCTTGCTAATCTTGTTAGGCCCTTTCCATCTCCTAGCTGGCTTCTCTACACCTCGATTCGGTATCACGTTGATCAAATTTCGTGACGGAACAACACGAGCTTCTGCGGGCAACGAACGATCTACAGCTTCTCGGTTCACAACTTCTTCAATACGTTTAGGCTCTGCTATTGCAATGAAAATTTAAACTACTTGCATCATATCATAATCAGATAAAAAAAAAACTGAACTTGGACGGAGAATGTGTTCACTAATCATCAGAAAACGGATTAGAGTTTGCTGGGGTGATCTCAACCTTGGCCATGCATGGTTTTAAGGCAGAGGCATTGACAAAACAGCTTTATTATGGAACACAATGAATGATCTAAAGATAATTGTTTAATAGGAACATACCTGCAGCTCGGTGAATAAAGCAGCACCTCCGTCCATAAGGACAAAAACCTGAACGTTCCCAATTCCAACAGGGCAGTGTTCGGAATTTAGAAGTGCCCACTTTTGGCTGTCTATCTCCATCATTTCCAGGCAACAAGCATATTGCATCAGATGGTCGTTCTTTCGATGGATCGCCGTGAACGTAGTTGCAATTCATACCAAACGGGCAACCTTCCTCAGTCAGGTACTTTCTGCATTGGTGCATCGACCTAGGCCCTTGTGTTCTTATTCTTAGCTCATCAGTAAATGTAACAACTGGTATCTGAAATACCTCTCTTGGCTCTGACAATCCCTCATGGTCTTCAGTGTCCTGAAGAGCCTCTTGGTTAACAGGCACAGCACCTGGATCCTCGTTCACAAAAGTTTCGGAGTTGCGAGATTGAGGATTTGCAACATTTCCAATATCAAAGCTGTGCTCATGATGAAAATCCATGGGAATTAATCTTACATCGAACTCAATATATATTAGATTTGCCAACAAGATAAAGGGGAGATAGGTGTCTACAAGAGTTTGCCGAGCTTTTATTACCAGGGAGCAAAAGCAGGTTGGAGCATTAATTCCTTCTCCGTAAGCGGTCACTTATAACGTCCATACAAATGGCACACGGTTGGTACCAAAGTGTATTCGAGGTTACGTAAATCGTTCTTTTCCTGATATATTAATGTGATCTTCTTTTTTCTATTTTTCTTTCTGTCCTTTGACTAATGTAACAATGAGAGAAAAATACGAAGAAATCACAGAAAAGAACTTCAGCATTCAACGAGTCAAAAGTTATCACTGCAACATAATTAAACACAGAAGAGTTAGCACAAGGAGCCAGGCCTCTCATGATTTCACATTGATTGATATACTGCCATGAAACCTCCATACGATCAATGCATCACTAGTATGTGTATTCCATAAGCATCAACAAAAAACAAAAGAATGAAAAAGTCATTTATCAGTACCGTGCAGAACTCAACGTACCATTCTCCGACCCAGTCAAGTTACTCTGGAATAACCTCGATAGCGCCCCATAATATATTTGCAGAAGCTCATCTGTTCCCATGTATCAGCCATTAGGTACCGTTCCAAGCTAGGCTAATCAAGACCCAAGGAAATGGAAAGACAAGACATCAAGGAATATGGCTAATATAGTTTCGCTGATAATACCAAATCCATAACCATAAATTATCATATCCAAAAAATTCCAAGGACATTATTTCCTTCAACTTACGATATGAAAATTAAGTAAGTTTCAGCATTAATCGAGAATAACTAAAACAGAACGTCCTATGAAGTGATCGAATTACTGAACTATAGCACCTCCTATGATCGTACAAACATTTGAAAGCTGTGACGATCCTATCGCGAACCAGCACTGAAATTCAATAAAACAGCCAGGTCCATCGCATAACGCCTCAGCTAGAAACCAACATACAACAGCATTTATCCGCAAAAGCGAACGCATCTCGCAGAGAGTAACCGTAAGTCGTGTCTCGGAAGGTTAAAGCAAAGTAAAAGTTAGAACGGAACTGTTTGATTTCAATTTCAGGTGCTTCGTCGACGGTCGTCCAATTTTCGCCGTTGCCTTCGGGATTCTCCGACGTTGATATATCTGGGCCAATTAGGCTTAAATAATTTAAGGGGTCCATACTTGGAAATTGGGCCTATTAAATAAATGGGCCTACTTTCATTAATTGATAAAAAAGTATTATTTACTTTGGGGTTTTCTATTTTTTTAGTTTTCTAACAAAGTGTTGATGAATAGGTTCTTTAGTTCTTGATGTAATTCAGCAAACATGTTCTCTCGGCTTTTTTCTCCCCTATGAGGGATATGTGTCTGCTTTTGTAGGAGTATCTTGTCCTCTATAAGAGGTGTCTATCCTCTGTATCAGGTGTCTTTCTATACTGGATTTGTGACACACGTCCAAAAGGCTCCGTAGGCTATTTAATTAGTCTGTACTATTTTTTACTCCCCACGTTCCAAAAGTTTTTATACAATTTACTATTTCAGATGTTTCTTACCTTTTAATTGTACTATAATATCAGTTTCTTAAAAACCGTGTCATATTCCAAATGTCCATAATGTTTCATGATGGAGGGTGGATAATTTATTGCGAGCTGTCGTTTCAAAAGAAAAAAAAATGTTAGCGAATGAGCTTATAAAGGATTGATCACCTTGCTAAACCTTCAAGTCATCCCTAATGATAGAGGTCCCATGCTTTATGAGTTGTTCCCCCTCCATTATAATCATTATTATAATTTTTAACAAGTTGACCGAATTCCTTCCGGAAAAAAAAAAAAACAAGTTGACCGAATTTATTAATCTACACAAACAGTACAAGTTGGATGCAATAGCTGGACAATCAAATGTCTTATATTATACAATACTACCACTACGGTATTACTATTGAAGCAACTTAATATTAAACTTGACGATATACAAACTTGACTTGATTATTAACTTTCACTCTGCGTACAATACAAACTCCCCTCCACCAAATAATACAACGATGAATTACCACTAAGCACTAATTAATTTCCATTTAGTTTTCCAACTCAGCCGCAGTCGGCGGAGGTGGGAAGAGAGACTCACGGCGGCGGAGATGAACCCCAGCAAAATCCTTCACAGTAAACCCAACCTTCTCAAACTTACCCCTCTCATCGTTCTCCCTAAACTTCACATAATCTCTGCAAACAAAAGAATCATAAATCCTCTCATTCCCAACTCCCACAATCTCATCAGGCGAGCAAATCACCTTCTCATCCTCGAAACACCAAAAAAACGCCAGGGAAAACCTATTATTACTCGCCTTTCCACGACTGTGAAAAACGACCCTATGCTCGGAAGATCTGAGCCGTTCGTTGCTCCAAGCCTGAAGCATATCTCCTACGTTCACTACAAGCGTGCCATCTCTTGGGCTTATGTCCAGCCATGGCTGGCCTTGCTTGTTGTTCGATTTGACTTGAAGACCACCTTTTTTGTCTTGGTATAGTATGGTTAGGCAGCTCATGTCAGTGTGCATGCCTAGTCCTAAATCTTCGGCTTCTTCTTCGTTGTCTTTTTTGCGTTCTTCGTCTTTATTATTAGGGTTTGGTGGTGGGGCGCTGTAGTTGTTGATTCTTAGGTAGCCGTGGCAGTTTTTGAAATGGGATTCGAAGTATTTTCTTTGGAGGTTTTCTTCGAGTTCTAGGGTTTGTAGGAGGAGTTTGAGGATGGAGTTTGATAGTTTGGACACTTTGGTTCCGTAATCTTGAAGGAGTTGGCTGTAAAGGAGAAAGATTAAACTAAAGAAGTGACTTTTGATAATGTAAGAAAATAGTGAGGCTTTCATGCAATTAGATGTCGGAAAGGCGAAGAAAAACGGGTCGGATTACTACTAACGTGGAGACAAATTAAATCTACTCATCGTATGCATTTTTACCCTAATTGATATAATTTGTTTCATAACTTAAACAAGTACGAGGGGATTAAATAAAGGGGCAATTTGATGTCGTCAGAAATTTTTTAGTTGTAAGGATTTCTGAGTACCACTTCACCGTTCTGTAGTATCACTTCATTTTTTTGCAGTAACAATTGAGTGGTTCTGCAAAACAATGAAGTGGTACTGAAAAACAATGAAGTGGTACTACATAACAATGAAGTTGTACATGAAATGGTACTGCAGAAAAATGAAGTGGAACTACAGAATCGGGTCCTTAAAACTAAATATTTTCTGACAGGGACCTGAATCCGATTTTAAAACTGAAATTGGGCCTGAATCATAGTTAACACTTAAATAAAACCAAAGACTTCCGGTGACAACTGATGGGAATATATAAGCAGTGGTGGAGCCACATCAGAGCCAGTGGGGTCACTGGACCCCACTGAATTTTTTTATTTATTTATAATATAGGATTAAATAATTAATATTAGGAGTAAAATTAAAAATATTTATACTAAAAGTACCCCACCGAAAAATTGTTGAAATAATGGGTTTGGGGACCAATTTTAAAATTTGTAAAAAATACTAAAATGACCCCACTGATGCAATTCTCTGGCTCCACCACCGTATATAAGTAAAGAAAGATGGTTCGACATGAACAAACAATTTTAAGCAAATTCGAGAAGAAAAGATTTATGAACTATATGATGACAGATGCATAATCAAATACATGCATGTAATTTTTGGTGAATAAAGAAAAGAGGAAATTTTTATCTTCCGTAAGTTTTTTTTTTTTTGTAAAGCGAAGTTTCGTCAACGAAAGATCCTATGGGTAACATTTAAAGAAGAAAGAAAACTCTAGTCCACAAGAGAGAAACAAACACAAACGGAAAAAAGACAATAAGATCGCATGGATATGTAATAAAAAAAGAAGTACCTTAATTCAGAACTAATGATCTGATCTGAGCCGAAGAGAACATCAAGAGAACTCCGTGCAGAATTCTCAAAGTTGGGACCAGAAACACTAAGGCTCTCGAAGTAAGGAGAGGCAATGAAGTGAGGAGTGTAAGTTCTTACCGCAGAAGAAGGCCCTAACCTAAGCTTCAACTCAGATGGAAGGTTAAACATCTTGTTCGAAAGAGAACAGATTTGTCCGTACATTTCCTCGGAGATCCCATGATTCACTATCTGGAAAAAACCGCATTCTCTGCAGGCCGAAGCTAAAGAGGACAAAGAAGATGAGCTTAACGGCTCTGAAATGTCGAAGACTGGTATCGCTAACTGTTGGTCAATCATTTTATTTTATCTTCTTCTTTTCTTTGTATCGAAAGAGAAGCTAACAAGCTAGTAATGATCCTAGCCTTTCCCACCCTAGTATATATATTAGTTTGATGAGACGGTGGATGTGAGAGAAACGTGGGGTTTTTCGTTTAATCTCTACTTAATACACATCATCTAATAAGTGCTACTATTGGCACCCTTTGGGGTGAAAAAAACATTGAAAATGAAAACAACTTTTGTTTTCTAGATATATTCAACAATAATAATAGCAAGCATTAATTTACTAAATCAATTCATTAATACACCAACGAAATTTATTGATCCAATTTTTAATAAACTTAATTTATTTATTTATATTTGAAGTTAAATTTACATTCTAAAACTTAAAATTAATAGTATTTTAATCACTATTATTATTCAATTGTTTTTAAAAAACATTCTTCTCATAGTATATTAGTTACATACATAAATAAATTTAAATAAACAATAAAATAAAATCCAAGTCAATATCATATTTTCGAACATTGACTTATAATTTTATTTAATAAATGTGTAGAAGATAATTAACGTAACAATTATAAGTGAATAATCTAACTATGTAGAATGAATAATTTAATAAACAATTACTACAATACAACGACAAAACTATCTACAAATAATTAATAAATGTGTAAAAGAAAAAATAATTTGTTGAGATTCAATTATAATAAATAAAAAATTAGATGCATGAAATGATAGATTGCATATAAGTATAATAAAAACATAATTTGTAACAATATAATTACACTAATTCACATATTAATATAAAATGATTAAGTGGGTTGGCTAGTCCACATATGTTCAAAATAGCAGAAGTTCACAAATTTTCAGTTAGTAATTACAAGCTGCAATTAATTGTGTGATAACTAACAGGGAGACTAAATACTTTAGGGGCGTATATAGAATTACCCTAAGTTCGCGCACTTTAACTAAGTGTAATGAATCTAAATGTCATTAAGACAACTTCGAGTTTCAGCTGAATTCTAGCAAGGCAAACACAAACTACGATATAATTAATGTGTACATTGTATCGAGAAGAAGAGGGATGTGATTCATTATATGTATACATTTTGATTTCGTGCATCATCAAATTAGTTTTAAAATATGGACAACATGGTAGAGCAACGTGCAGGAGCTAGGAAGATGGAAAAGCAAATTGCGTTCTTTTGAAGAGTATTATACCGTATAATGAGTGACTTCTTGTTAAATTAGTGTAGATGCTTTTCGAGCACACTACTATAGAAGAAGGTGGGTACATTATTTTAGGTCTGTCTGCCATTATTGCAAATGAAATCTAAGTGGAAAGTAATGGTGCATAAAGTCAATATATGAGAAAAATGTAGCATGTGAAATGTTCCAATGACGATGAGTATCATTATTTTTCCTTGGAGCCCAGTTCTTATTATTTATTCATTATTCTCCGAAGCATTATGTATGGACATTACTTATTAGTGCGAAGTAGTAATAACATTAATTCATTACATACAATACAATTATATAACAAATATACAAATTAAACATAATTCTGAAAATCCGAACCTTCGGCAAACCTCGTCAACCTGGTCTGGTCGTAGTCGTATATTTTGAGCATTTCTTAAGCCCTAATTTAGGACGACGGAATCGTCAAAAGAAATATAGAGACCCTCTATTGCAAAACTGCAAATATACGAGGACTAGATAGAAGTTTTGTCATCTCAGAGTATAAATTCCCTTTCACCCGCCAATTGAACTGCACATGATTTCTTTCTTGTCTGAATGCACTGTGCATTCTGAATCCAAATCGCGGCTTTCAAATTCTGAAATTTCATTACAAAAGATAGACAAAACGCAGACAAGCTGGTCGCTCCTCGGTTCTCGGAAGATCTCATCCTTTATCAAATATTCTTATGTCAAATGTCGCTGGCTCGCGTGGAGCACGACAACTGTTCGACAAATTCACCAAGAGACAACCATCTCCTAGAAAAACCCGCCTACCATCGAATCCCCAGTTTCTTTAATAACCAATGCCGTGAATTTCGTGGACCCGTTTGAGTATTTTATCCAGAACGATGTTTCAAAATCATGGACATCACAAATATCGAGTTTGGTCAGGGCAAACAAAACGCAAAAGGCCGTATCTTTATTCAAATCGATGCTCAAAGGCGGACAAAGACCTAATTTTGTGACGGTTGTGAGCTTTCTGAAGGCAGTTCGCTCGGTCGGGTCGAAAGATTTGGCTCGTGGAGTTCACGGATACTCCATAAAGACTGGGTTGACCCACTCACAAGTGGAGGTTGTAACAGCTCTAGTTGGGATTTATTCGTGTTTGGATATGGAGAGTGCTTGGAAGCTATTCGATTCTATGCATGATAAAGATGTGGTTCTATATAGTCAAATGGTCTCGGCTTGCGTTGGCAATGGGATGTGTGCTGAAGCATTCGACCTGGTTAGGCAAATGGTGGCTCGTGGTTTGCAGCCAAATTATGTAACAATCTCAAGTTTGCTCCCTGCTTGTGCTGATCTTGGCGTACTGGTAGTTGGAAGAGAAATTCATGGTTATTGCATTCGAAGAATGTTGTGTGATATTACAGTTCTTTGCAACGCACTCATGGGTATGTATTCCAAATGCAGCCATTTAGAGACAGCTCTCCGAGTTTCTGAAAAGATGCTTGAGAAGGATGTTGTGTCTTGGAGGATTCTGATAAGTGGTTGCGTCGAAAATCATAGCCCTCGTAAAGCCTTCGAGATTTTTAGGGGATTAAGAGCACAAAGTTTTAAAGAGTTGGATGAATACATCATCCTAGAAGTAATTGGATCCTATTCTCAGGTGGATGAAAATTATATCCGACATGGATTTCTTAGTTTCGTAATGAAAGCAGGTTTTATCTCATTTGCTTCTGTGGCCACTGAACTCCTTCAAGCGCATGCTAATTTTGGTGATATTGAGTCGGCTCGGAAGATTTTCGACGAGCTTGTATGGAAAGATCTCATTTCCTGGAGTGCTATGCTGTCTGTTTACGCGCAGAGCAAAGATGTGCACAACGCTTTTGCTCTACTAAGAGACATGCAATTGGCAGACCATAAGCCTAACGAGGTCACTTTTGTTAGTTTACTATTAGCTTGTACTTCATCCGATTCTATGAAGAATGGCGAGTGCATTCATACCCACATCATCAAATCGGGATATTCAACGAATACATTTCTGACGTCTGCACTAATTGACATGTACTGCAAGTTTGGAAGAACAGTATCAGGAAAATCTGTTTTTGACGAAAACTCCACCAAAGACCTTATATGCTGGAGTTCACTGATCAATGGTTATGGCATTAATGGCCTAGGAGAGGATGTTCTTGAGGTTTTCAGAAACATGTTATCTTACAGAATAAAGCCTAACAATGTTGTCTTTATATCGCTTCTCTCCGCTTGTAGCCACTGTGGTCTAGAATACGAAGGTTGGAGCTTGTTCCATGCAATGGATACAGTTTACGGTATAATGCCAGAACTCGCCCACTATGCTTGCATGGTGGATATGCTTAGCCGACAAGGAAATATTGAAGAAGCCCTTGAATTTGTGAATAATATGCCTATCGAGCCCGACAAGAGGATTTGGGGAGCTATTTTAGCTGGATGTAAAAACAGTCACGGGCCTAGCGACGTTTTAGAATCTACAGCAAAGAAACTCATTAGTATGGATCCTGAGAATATAAGCTCTTATGTGGTTCTCTCGAACTTGTATGCCGATCAGGGACGATGGGAAGAAGTCGAGAAGCTCAGGAGTATTATCAACATTTCCACGCCGAGGAAAGTAACGGGTTATAGCAGTGTCTGATCTAGATCTACACCAGAGTTTTTTCGGAACGCGCATTTCAAGGTACAATTCGACCTCGGTCAAACAGCGTATTTGGAATATAAGTTATCTTCTTTTCTTTCAAGTTTGCAAGAAAGTACATTTTTCTTGAAGTGATTAGTAATAATGCAATAATATTTGTTAGTTCATCAACATTGTGTTAATGGAAGTCACTAACCTTGAGCACGACATATAACTGACCTTTTTAAGTGTTGAATTTAATTTACATATCTGAAATTAATGCTTCGGTTACAGAGTTTGTCTGTCAAGTTGTAACTCTCCCTTACTATCAGGTATTAAAATCTAGGACACCAATGTTGCAGTATTTCCAACCAAGACCACCGAAGATCAGCAAAGAAAACAGAGTATATTCGTTCAAACTCAGCACAGGGAAGAAAAAAAATGAAAGGCGCTGTCCTCGAAGTACTTCTTGTTAGCGCGGAAGGCATTGAAAACGCCAGTTTTATCGGTATATGTAGTTGACGAAAAAGCTTAGGCATTTCTCTATATTTGTCTATCAAATATTCTTGAATATGTAATATTATTTTGCAGGAACCCCATCTTATCATGTGATTACCAATTGTGGAACTCAAGTGCACATAAGCAAGACTTCATCTGGTTTGTAAAATATATCGCATGTCTCTTATTTTTCAGTTATAACAAAGTACTATTATGGCTCGGCTCTGCGCAGGAATCCTCGACAAAGTTTATTGGAACGAAAAGTTTACGCTCGAACTGACACAAACGGAGCTGAAAACTCTGACCCACCTCAAACTTCAGATCGTGGACGAGAAATGCTTCTCAAACAGCGAAGTTGTCGGCGAAACACTGTATGAACTTTCCTTCCCCGAAAAACCATTAATCTTTCAATCTTAATCGTTTTCTCTAATAAATCTGCTGCTACTCAGAATATACCTCAAAGGAATATTCATGGAAGCGAATCACCAAGCGCTGGTAGAGCTCAGTCCATCTCCATACAACGTCGTTCTTCAAGACAACACTTTCAAGGGGCTGATAACCGTTGGATTGAGATTTACTCCAAATGTAAGTCTCTTCATCCTCGAATTGAAACTCATTTTCTTTCAAGGCAGCGAATCTCTCTCGATATTTTTGTTTCTTTTCAGACCGTTCTAAGCACGACGAAAGAAGAATACGTCGAGGAAGGTAATGATCTGTGCAGATCCTTATGCAAGACGATTGTCGACCTTTGGCGATCGAAATGGTGGAAGATGTTCACTTCTTATAGAACATACACTTCTTTAAATAAGCAGTTTCACAAGCACACTTAGGATAGGAGGAAGCTATTACATATTTCCATCTTGGTTGTTACCCATGATTATTAAATGTTTTCCTTAGTTTTCGGAATACAAGGCGTTTGTTTGTCCATAGTTTTTATGTAAGATGATATTTAATTATTTGACTTTATGATAGAAGATGATGCAGTTGTAATAGCTTGCACGTTCATTTTTTGCCACACGCGTTGAAACAAACCTACTTACGAGGGATTCAGTCAAACGAATTGTCTTGCACGTTGATCAGTAGACTAGAAATTATGAAATCACTTTCACAATTGAATAGTATAAAGTTTTCATCACATTCTTTTTACTTAAAATTAAGACTAGCCCATAGGTTAATGGTAGTATATTCAATTCCACTTATCATCGCTTAGGACGCGATAAATTGGTCGTAAAATTAGTCCCGCGTAAAGTCGAGGTCGTATCAGAACTGAGATAAAAATTTCGCATTCGATTCGAACTGAAATTAGTCGGAATGGGTGACTATTAAGAGATAAGCTCTTGAAAAAAGAAAATAAAAGGAAGAACCAAAGAGGGAAATTTGAAGTAAATGAAAATATGACAGAAATCCATAGAGCAATATCAATATTCTATTTTGACCAAAGCAATATTTATCTATTTATTTATTTTCCAACTAATGCAATATCATTACATGAATCATATTCAACCCAATCCCACATAAATACAGCTCTTGTAAGCTCAGTGAAAGAATAGAGGAGGTTTTTCTTTTTTTTTTCTTTTGTTCTTACAGTGGTGTAAAGAGAGGCAGCCATTACAAAAGCAGGAGAAGAAATAGACGTTCTAAAACGGTAAATCAACATTTAAATTGCTTGCTTTTGCCACCATTAAAAAAGAGTATCTTTTTCCTTTTTGTTTTTTTGTTTTGTAAAATTAAATTCTGGTCACCTCCATCATCTTGCTTTGCTTTTTCAAGAACACATAAGCTTAAGCTGATCTAAACAAGCACACTTCGTGCTCTTTATTCTTGAAAAACGCTGAAGGTTATTCCAAAAGATTCGCTTTTTTGCTTTAGTGTGAAGCTTTTCTTCTTGTAATCTCGTTCAAATTCAAAACCCAGAATATATTCCAAGAATCTCGACCTCTCTATGTCCTAACAAGTTCTTGGAAAATGCAGAAATCTCAGTAACAAACTCAATCAAGGGAAAAAATGGACGCTTTATCGAACAGTGAAGAGGGCCCTAAATTGGGACATCAGCCGTCAACTTTATCTGCAGACCAACAATCAGCGGCCGAGACGCCGCGTTTCTCGATCATGAGCGCAGATTCTTTCTCGTACTATCGAACTAATTCTGAAGCCTCGGCCTTTACTGAGCCCACGGATGATAATAGCCGCATCTCCTCTGAGGTGACATCCTCGCCGTACAGCTGGCAAGGGCTCAAGTCGCCGGCGCGAGCCGCGCTTGCTAAGCTAGGCACTAGGCAGCTCAAGCATGGCTTGGACGATGAGGTCATGGATTTAGGTACGATGATTGCTTGCTATGTTTTCCTTGTAATGTAAGAGATTTTTTCATGTTATGATCAGTGAATGTTATGTATGTTGGGGACAGAGCTTCAGCTGATGAAGGAGAGATTCTCAAGGCTGTTGTTAGGGGAAGACATGTCTGGGGGTGGGAAAGGTGTTTCAACTGCTGTAACAATCTCAAATGCAATAACGAATCTATATGGTATGTGTAATAATTTTGATCCTTCTGAAGTGTATATGAAGAGAAATTTTCAGCTTTTATTATCTGATGGATAACATTGCAATGAAAATTTCAGCTTCAGTGTTTGGACAACACCAGAGATTAGAACCTTTGCAGACTGAGAAGAAACTGATGTGGAAAAGAGAGATGAACTGTCTCTTATCCGTCTGTGATTACATGATGGAGTTTGCTCCAACTCAGCAGACTTCAAAAGATGGATCCATTGTAGAGGTAATAATGATAAAAATGATATCTTTACTGTCTTTCCTTCAACAGAAGCATATGGTAAAAAATTAAAGATGAAATCTTTTGCTGAAGGTAATGACGAGCAGGCCGAGATCAGACATCATTATGAACTTGCCCGCCTTGCGTAAACTCGACGCTATGCTCCTGGTAAGGAAGGACACAAGCGCAAAAATCGTTTCTTTTTTTTTTCTCCTTTTTTCTGTGGGCTTAAAATTCTTTTGGGCGCAGGATATTTTGGACAGCTTCCAAGAAATGGAGTTTTGGTACGCAGAGCAAGGAAGCATATCGGGCAATTCTACCCGGGCCGGGTCGTTCAGGCGGGTCGCTCCACCTCAGCCTCAGAGGAAGGAAGACAAATGGTGGCTGCCCATTCCCTGCGTCCCATCGGAAGGATTATCCGATAAGTGTA
The DNA here is from genome assembly GCA_027422505.1 of Craterostigma plantagineum. Lineage (NCBI taxonomy): Eukaryota > Viridiplantae > Streptophyta > Magnoliopsida > Lamiales > Linderniaceae > Craterostigma > Craterostigma plantagineum. The sequence goes on along the minus strand of JAPQWV010000126.1, from coordinate 1,166,029 downwards.
AGAAGGTTCTGAAACAAAAGCGCGACTGCGCCAATCAAATCCACAAGGCTTCGATGGCCATAAACAGCGCAATCCTCGCCGAGATGCAGATTCCAGAATCTTACATGGCATCACTTCCTAAGGTAGTCTAGCTTTGTTTTGACTTACCTACTTCGAACTTAGTGTTCATAATTGAAAGTTCTTCAAGTCCTTGTTTTTCTATCGAATGCAGAGCGGTAAAGCAATAGTGGGAGAAGCAATATACCGCCTAATGTATGGTACGGAGAGCTTCTCAGCTGATGAATTGCTCGACTCCCTCAGCGTAGCGTCTGAGCACGAAGCTCTCGAGCTTGCTGACAAGGTCGAGGCCTCGATGCACATTTGGAGGCGTAAGATGTGCTCGTCATACTCGAAATCCTCGTGGAATATGGTCAAGGATTTCGTGTCTGATATCGATAGGAGTGACAAGAATCACTCGTTAGCTGAAAGAGCCGAGACTTTGCTTTTCTGTCTGAAGCAGAGATACCCTGAGCTTTCACAGACTACATTGGATACAAGCAAGATTCTCTGTAACAAGGCAAGCCTCTCTCTCTCTCTCTCTCTGATATCGATCTATCATCAGCTGTTATTACACGAGGAGATTGATTGATTGATTGATTTCTGATGAATCTTTAGGATGTGGGGCAAGCAGTGTTGGAGAGTTACTCAAGAGTGTTAGAAGGACTGGCGTTCAATATCGTGGCTTGGATTGAGGATCTGCTTAACGTAGAGAAGACGATGGAAGCTCAAGGATCATTATTAGCTGCTTAATGAATAGCAAAATCTTTCTACATTATATGTTTTCGAGGAATACAACTCTTTTGCAGATTCTTTGTTTATTTTCGTAGACAGAAACAGGATCAATGGATGAGAACTGACAATCAATGAGATGTATATTTATATTTATTGTCCTCATCTGAGCAAACTGCAGGAAAATCCAAGAACATTCACCGTCAGCATAACAACAGCCCTTACTACGTAGATTTGTCTGGTTTTGGACATGAATTACACATCGGTGAGAAGGCATCCACTTCTCAAGCGAAGTGTGAGGGGCTTTTTGATCGAAGAAGAAGATAGAGAAGATGTCGAAGAGATGAAAGCTTCAAGAACTGACTTGCATGATTCCATGGCAGAGGTTCAAGGCTTCGTCATCAGACATCTTCCTTACATTTGTTTCCTTAAGCAATGTCCATGTCGTTCTTCTTCCGTTTTCTTTTTTGTAAAGGAAAAGAAAAGACTGTATGATTAAATTCTCAGAACACTTGAGACCTTAATGTAATGGGGAGAGAGAGCAGAGATCGCACGAAAGAGGCATGAGTGAACGAGTACTTTACGAAGGGAAGTTGCTTTTTTGAGTTGCTTTTATATTTCTATTCCTTTTCTTGAAGTACATTTGTTACTCAGTTTCTCTTTTTCGTTTCCTGAGTTGTCAAATATTGAACAAAATGAGGCGTTTTTTACAAAATGAGCCCTTTTTACGAAAATAGGGAAATACTGTTGACTCCTACTTCGCAATTGAGCCTAACAACGAGGGACAGATTCGTCGTTACGCTATTAAATAAATATCTAACGCTCAGAGATTTTCTTCCTCCACTACAATGTACATGTATGTAGCAGAACAGCTGAAGAAAAAAAAACATTTTTATTGCAGAAATTGTAGTAAAGTTCAGTTCAACGCAAATTCAAGTGAACTTCTCCCCGACCCACAAGAAATACGCAGAAAGCTGAAGTCTTTAACTCGTTTAGCCGTATTTCAGGCCTCTTAAAGCCAGCAATTCAAAAAACCCTATTGGCAGTTTGCGATCTTGCTCGCAAGTAAGTTCTTGAAACAATAAGATCTGAACTGAACACTTCCACTTGCAATTCAGGTGTTTGGGTAACGACCTTTCTTCTCATCTTTCTTCTGATGATTAGCTGTAGTGCTTATTCTGTTAATATTTGCTCAACTTAATCGATTAAAAAAGATCGACTGTGTTCAACTATGTCAAAAGCAAAAGATGTGTATTCGCTTAACTTTCTTCACCAATGGAGTTTTTTAGGCTTTCATAATCAGCTCGATCTCCCATATGGGCCAGCTTCAGTTTCTTGATTTGTGCCATCAAATTTGAATTACTTCGTCATTTTCCTTCCTTAGAAATGGACTATCGCCGCGGCGAAAGTGGTTACTCAAACCCAAACGTAGTTCAGATAAACCCTGGGAGTACAGCCAACGATAACTACGGTTCGATTTATGGAGACGATGCAATTTGGGCGACCGAAGAAGACTACGGAGCTTGGAACTCAGAAGCTTCCATGGATGCAAGAACCCAATTGGGAATGGAGCCGCCCGAGAAAAGATCAAGAAACTCCCAATCCTTGGACCTAAACGGACAAAACCGTTCGAAGGCAATAGGGAAAATGTTCTACAAAACAAAGCTCTGCTGCAAATTCCGCGCTGGCACTTGCCCTTACATCACCAACTGCAACTTCGCACACAGCGTCGAAGAGCTCAGAAAACCTCCGCCCAACTGGCAAGACATCGTAGCCAATCACGACGAAGAACGTGGGGTTTCCTCAGAGCCGAGGGAAGAGTATCAGATTCCAATCTTGGGAGTGAACGACGATTCTCAGAGGTCTTTCAAGGGGAGAAGGTGTAAGAAGTTTTACACCGAGGAAGGCTGTCCTTACGGTGACAGCTGTACTTTCCTCCACGACGAGCAGTCTCGGGCCCGCGAGAGCGTGGCCATAAGCCTTGGCCCGGGTCCGGGCCCGGGCCCGGGTGCTGGCGGTGGTGGACATGGGAATAACCTTGGAAATGTGGTGAATTTGAAGCCTTCGAATTGGAAGACGCGGATATGTAATAAGTGGGAGCTCACTGGCTATTGTCCCTTTGGTAGCAAGTGCCATTTCGCTCATGGAGCTGCTGGTATTAATCATTACGCCTATCGTTTATTACGTTTACGCGCATTTCGTAAATTCGTCGTTGCAATAAAACTGATGCTGAATATGTACAGAGCTGAATCATTACGGTGGAGGGGCGTTGGACTCTGAGCAAAAAGACCCTTCGATGGTGGATGTGTCTTCAAAGCAAGGAACTGCGCCGAGCCTAACTGCAGGGGAGAATGTTGTTGCTGCGTCGGTCCCTTCACTTCCTCAGAACGACGGTTATCACCACGTTGGAGTTTCGGCGCAGAGAATTTCTAATGCATTGCCGAGAAATGGTGGTCGGGCGAATCAGAAATGGAAGGGACCTGATAAGATCAGTAAGATATACGGCGATTGGATCGATGACCTATGAGTAGAATCTTTTTGGAGGATTTGGATCAATGCTGAAGATGGTAATGTGTTGAAAGTCCTATGCAATAAGGATGTTTTTTCTTGTCATAAAGATGATATTTTTTTGTTGCTGCGTTGTATGCCTGTTGTGTTTTGTCGAACAATGTGAGTTTCTTTCTCGGGTAAGGTTTGTCTTTTTTACAACTGAATGTTTGGGCAGTATTAGGGTTATTATATTCTAACTATCTGCTCGATAACCTTTGCGAGGAAGACGATACTCTGCTGGAAAAATCAAATGCAGATTCTTTTAGTTCGTTCAAGTTTAAATCGTACAGAAAAGAAAATAAGATCCGTTAGGGTCGAAAGCTAGCCAACAAGAAGTTGTTCTTTACAAAAAACGAAGCAAAGTTCAGACAAGAAGCTAATAAGTTAAGACACTCAAAGCCCTTCCTGAGTAAGAGCTCTGATCATACTACCACTCAAAGGTTCATTATCCCCAATTTCGTTTTCTTCTGAAAAAGTGGGGTGTGTTATTCATAACACGTATGAAAAGCAGCCAAGCAAAACCAATTCTTGATTTCTGCTATAAAATCCCGACCATATCGAACCTTGAAATGAGTTTAGCCTTGCAGCGAGCTGGCACCTTGTCAATGGCGTTTACGAACCTTATAGCCTCAAAGCTAAGCACAGTTTCCTCCACCAACTCATCAAAGATGGCATCTTCCATTTCAGCGCCGACAAGCTCAGCGTCTGAGCGAAGATCGACCCATTCTGTGGGTCCCACTGTTAAGTCTCTCCTTACGAGCTGATCGAAGGAAAGATGCGCAGCGTTCGAATCAACGATCTTTTCGACTCGGTCCCACACCTCGTTGATGAGATCCATCCCCCTCGGTATGACTTGTTTGCTCTTCGTCTGTTTCAGACAAGGTATCCCTGTGAAGCAACCGAAAAATTTCTGGCATATCTCCTTCAATGATTCGTTGGCGCAGTCGAAGAGTAGCTTCTGAACGTCGAGGGATTGGCCTGAGAACGATCCCACTTCTTCGAGCAACGACGGGTCGAGGATTTCGTTGCATGAGAGCCATTTGCGTATGAATTCGTCCCAGTTCAAACCGAGCCTAGCAACACTGCTTCCACGTATTCGAACGCAGATTCCTCTTCCTCTTCGAGGGAGATCCTCGTGCATATGGTTTGCTCGTCGGGGGGAGGAGATTGTTCTTCGAAGTAAATTTGGCACCGTTTAATTTCTAATTCGTCTGAATATCGTAAGAAAGAAAGTCCCGCTTTAGAACGGGAAATAAACATAAGACATATGAGAAAAACTTTATTCGATACGATAGAGCAACCTGGCTGAGGCGTGACGCTTTGAGGGCTTATTTCGTCGTCTGTGAAAAGTGGTTCGAGAATAGAAATGGGACTTGGCCGCTCCATTTTCTCGGGTGCATAGTCTGGAGAATGTACGTGTCGATCTTCCTCAGATGAATCCTATAAATTTTCGATGGGAAACGTGTAAGAAGAGTTTGGATCAGATGCTCGTTTTAAGGCGAAAAGGATACATTAAGGTAATAACAACCATAAAGGAGAGGAGAAGAGCTAGTTTACCAATTTCAAACGTTGAGAAGACTCTTCCGAACAAATCAAAGCACTTTCCTCATCATCGTCTTCTTCTGTGGTCGAACGATTGTATGACTCACAAGAGATGCTAGTAATCTTTTCCTCTTCCTCATTCTTGAGTTCCATCATTCTTTCTTCCTCAGCAGTAGAAGACTGAATCTCCCCCAAACAATCTTGATCGTACGTCCCAGAAACTTCCACATTCATCTTCATAGAATTCAAACTGTCCCTCGGATGATCGTCGTGGTTTTCTTTCAAAACAACACTTATATCGTTCTTAACCACAGCCCTTGGAGACAACCTCGTCGGCGTAGTAGTAACAGAGATCTCCCCGACCCATTTTCTAGGGCTGGAACAAGGCGTCGGGCTGTTATAACTGGGAAGACAGAGAATCCTGCCCAGAGGCTTCGGAAACTGCCCGCTGACCGGCCCCATGTTTTCCTCTCCATTGTTGAGAATCTCAGAAAGATGCTTCTTCGCCTCGACGTATATGTTCGATCCCACAATTCTTGGACTTAGAGACAATTCGTTCGACTTACAAACTCGTTCGCCATTCCTCAAGCTTGTGGGAGGCAGCGTAAATCTCTCGGTATAGAAATGGTTTCTGTTCGGAGAACTCCAGCCAAGATTCGAGCTTGGTATTTTGGAGAAAATTTTGGTGAGGCTGATTTATCAGTACTGTTGTTTCCTGGCGATGAGTCTTTTCCCATGACATGCCTCAACTTCGCTTAATCTCCGCGAAAGAAAAATGAGATGCATGCCTTGTAAAAAGAACTTTACCGTCCACGTCAGAAAAACGCGATGAAGTGTTCTTCTTAGCTGCAGTACTGATTTCTGGGCTATCCAATCCCCTGGCCCAGGTTTTAATACGACAATTCTGTTCAGCGATTGAGTATCTCTGACTTCATCCACAGACGTATCATTACCGAGAGACTTGCTTCTCCTCTTCTGAAGAACTTGAGATGTTTTATACGACTATCGTCAGGTTTTATCGAGTTTGCAGATTCTTCTGGCAAATTGGATTCAGAAATAGAAGATGGTGCTTGGCCATCTTTATCTATCGAAGGAATATCCTCTAAATGCTCGATCTGCTTAACTAATGTGGAGTTAGGGTCTTCTAACAGTTTCAAGAACGAACGCCTGTTTGAATTCAGTACTGCCAAAGCATCGATGAACTCTGAGCTTTCTTCTTCTTCCTCCTCTATGAAGCTCTTCTTCTTACCTATCTTCTGTTCCAAGATAAGCTTAACAGCTGAGACTAAGCTGTCCTCAACCATGGTTGCAGCCTTATTAGAGGGCGTTTTGAGCTCACCATTCGAACCCTTCTTTGTTCGTATCTCCATCATCTGATCCACCAATTTCATTAGAACGAAGGCTTTCGAGGGCATTTCTGTGTGGTCAAGCTCAGCATACAACTCAGAGGCATCCATATCGTTAGACTTATTACCACCTCTGTTTTTCCTATGATTATTTTCTTTGAAAGATTCCATGATTTGAGTTGTCTTGTTCGGTGGACAGATCGGAGTCAGTTATCATCTCCTCTTCCATGAGTTTCTTTACACTTCTTCTAGGCATATCATACATAGGCTCCTCATTATCCTCAGGATCCTGAAAATAATTTTCTACATTTAAAACTTTAATAAAGAGAAAGAAATTGCCGAGATATCGATCACCACAACTTACCTCAATGCTATCAAAGATTTCACCATGGTGTGATTCTATCGATCGATTAATCGAGTGTCCAATAAAACCTACATAAAAACAAATGAGTTTTGAATGCTCTTTGAACTTTTCACAAGACTTATGATGTTTGTTGGTTTAAGGTTGTTTGGAGATAATCACGTACCATTAACTTGATTGTTCCCGACTTCTGTCTGAAAGCAACCTTTGGTTGATCGACCTTGTCTGAAATCGAATATGCTACTAATCAAACCCGAAATGCAACCAGCTTGATCTCTTCCATTCCTCGAGGGGCGTCTCTGTGTTTTCTTTGCCATTACGATCTTTTTTTTTTTTTTTTTCTGAGAGCTCCAATGTTTCGAACCGAAAGATGTTATACAACTCCAATCACCTGAAACTAAACCATAAACCATGAATAAAGTATGGAAGAAGATGAGGACCTATACAATCCAAATAAATCTGACCGGAACCTAACAATCTGAATCTCATGATAATGTACATAAGAAACATGCTTCGGTTCAGCAAACTAGCATATGTAATTCATTTTGCTCATTTATCATTTGACTTTTTAACCATTAGGCCAATGCTACAATTGCTACATTCTGATGGAAAGTGGGGAGTAAGAAACAAGACAAGAAAGACAAACAAAAACAAGAAAAAAAAAAGATATTAGTATATATTAATCTGGGAGCAAAAATGTTGAAGGAAGACCGATCAATTACCAGCAATGAAATCCAAAATGCAGCTTAGATGATCTCAGTTACCAGCAATCAAATCCAAAGTGCAGCTAGATGATTTCTCTAACGAGCCCAGAAAAAGGACTTATGAGACGTTTTCTTTTCTTCCTTTGTCCCTGTTTTTCTCTTTCCACATTAAGGTTCATGCAGATCGATCTTCCATTAAAAGAAACACAGCCATAGCCAGAAACTTTACTCCACAAGAAAGAGATCAATCTCAAATGCCAATCGACTCAAGGGCATGTAAATAAACCACAAGACTTAGGCAAAATCAAACAATCATATTCGTTCTTGAAGCTTATTAGATGGTGAAACTCAAATGAAGATTCAGTCCTTTCATCCCACGAAACACTCGAGGCAGCAAATGTGAGATACTTTCAGAAATTCACGCCCCGAAAGCTATTTACAGACAACAACAGACGCAAACAATGGTAGCAAAACTTAAAAGTAAAACTCAGATATATAGGATGAAAAAGAGAAAAAAACAGAAGCTTTATCACTGATCAGTATCTAATTCCTAACCGACCAAAAGGAGAGAGGCCCCAAGGTGAAAAAATCAACAGACGCCCCACTTACTAAAACCATCGAACAACACGATTAGGTGTGGGACAGCCATAATTAATTAAAGACTGTAACTGTAACTACGAAAAACAAAAATTAGAAAAAAAAAGGAAAAGTGAGAAGAAAGGTTGTAAAGTAGAGCTGAAGTTTCCGAAGAGAGAGATGCTGGTATTAGCAATATGCCACCTGGGTTGTGGTGGGGGCCATTATAGAAACATGAAAATTGATTTTTTATTCTTTTCAATGAAAACAAAAAAGAAAAAGAAAAAATCGAGAACGTGTATGTTGTCACCTATGAATTATTATTTTATTTTATATTTTTTTTATTCTTTTTATAATTTCCTGATTTCTCAATGTTGGCAGGTTGACCAGTTCATTTAGTATTTATTATGTGACATTTACCAATTACTATTTCTGACTTTTTAATCATCCAAATTAGTAAAAATCATTAAAATCAGTCAATCTAGTATTTATTATACAAGATTCAAGTTAAGCAATTACTATTCCCGACTTTTAAATCCGCGAAATATGAAATCAAATAATAATCTAAATAAGGCTACAAGGACATGCAAGTAGTTAAGAAAATAAAATATGCTATGTATATAATAAATATACACGTAGTTTTAATTTACACGCACTCTGATAATACTCTCAATGAAAAAAAAAAAACCAAAGAAACGCCAATATGTATTCTTCGTCTCATTCCTTATAGTGCAACTTTTAAGAAAAGCCATATTGTTTTTAACATAAGCTTTGTCAAATTATAATGTTAGAAAACTGGAAGCCTCTACACGACAAGAAAAAAAAAAAGTAAAAAAAGAGAGAGATAAACTCATTAAAAGAAGGGTAAAAACACGTGTTGAAAAATGTATTTACGTTGACAAAAATAGAATTGAAAAATTAGTTATTGAAAATATCAATTGTAAATTATGGGTTGAGGGAAGTTATCGAAAGCAACGTCCAGCTTGCCAATTGATGGTTCATTTAATGGTTTTGGACAACTTGCATGGTTTTATTATTTGAGTTAATAAACAGAGAAAAGCTTTTTGTAAATTTGCCCAGTTTTTTCTTCACAAGGAAGGTAGATATAAATTATGTTAGATACAACGTTAACATATACAACATGGTCATGGAAGTGTTCTTTGTATTTGGTCCATGTGTCACCGTGTTTTTCAGTTCCTCGCACGAGCATCAGTTTATCATTCATTTAAAAAAAAAAAAAATCGGTATCCATGACCATGGTGAGACATTAAACGCAATAATATGATAACTCAACACATGTAAATCTATTAATTATTATATTATTAATATTATTATTATATATTCTATTATTAAGAATGAAGGGGTGGCCATTTCTATTAATTTCACAGAAATAATAATAAAATTTAAGGAGGTACCTACTATCTTTTAATAGTTTTAATTTTATAAAATATATACATATAAATTTAAATTACAATTCAATTAAACATTTAAATTAAATAAATTTAATAATATATACATATTATAGCACACGCATTCGGTGTACAAAAAGTATTAGTATTATATTGTCTAGCTATATTAGATTTAGACTCGGCCAAAACAACGATTTCTGTCCCAATTATATCGATTTCGATTATACGTCATTACATTTGATAGTTAAAAAACTTAAGTCTCTGATTTCATACGTCTGATCAAATAGGGTTTTGTCCTCTTCGCTATCTACATTATATGATCTTCAATCATTGCGGAAAAAAAAATGATAGAATGTTCAAAGTCGTCTCCAATATATGTAGTTATCGAATTAGTTTGCAAACTATCTAGGCAACAACGAGCGACACATATGCCAACGAAGCCTTGGTCTAATGGTCGAGGAGGAGGCCTCAAGAATCCTCCTACAATTCTTGAGTTGTCTTTCCATGGGGTCTTATCCATGACTATCGTGTTGGGTAAATTTGTGACGTATTTACCTAGCCCCTGAAGATTTAGTCTCATCCCCAAAGTGTGGCGTAAGCCCATAGCTGGTTGAGCGGGGATACTAGGGTAATGATACAGATTTTACATTTTTCTTTTATATTATATTAGATTGCATGAGTTGTGAGGACATTAAGATAAACAATCATGTCAACCACACCTACCCACCCACTTTTTATTATATCCTTTTTAACTGCCAGACGACATAAAAGATATAACATGGTGGCAATACATTTACAAATTCTCACTTAACACCATTGTACTCATTAGCTCTTAAATCCGAAACTCTCTTCATATCCACCAAAAAAAAAAATCGGCTTTTGCAGTTAGGTGGGGAAGTAAATGAGAAGTAACTAGTGATTGATGGGTGATTATTTATTACACATAATTTAACTTAGTTGTGATTCCCATTAAAATTTCATTAAAAGTGGTGGGTCGGGAAAGTGGACATTCCCATCTGATTTTCAACGACTCCTAATGAAGGCATAAGATGCTGCCACTTTCAACACGCTTGTCTTGAAAAGGACTCTTAAAACCCTTATAATAGGTCACTAACTATGTATGTTAAAACAAATTCGGGTCATCCTCATTTTTGGGTCCTAAGTATATGTGTTTTCAATTTTTGAGTCACTAAGTATATGTGTTTTAAGTTTTTTGGGTCGCTATATTAAATCCATTTTCGCATTTATAAAAATATAGTGACGCAAAATCGAAAACATGTATACTTAGTGACCCAAAATGAAAGGGTGACCCAAAGTTTTGACATGTATAGTTAGTGACCTACTTTTACAATTTCAAACATAGTGACTCAGAAACGAAAACATGTATACTTAGTGACATAAAATAATAATTTGGCCAAATCTCTGACCTGCAATTTTTCTCGTTTGAAACTCATAGGTAGCAATCATCTTAATCCCTCATTTTTTCGATTTTTTTTTTTTTTTGGGCAGTGGGCGGTAAGTTTTCGATTAGCCTAATGAACAGGCAAGAAGTTGAGGCATATCATGAAAATGAGAGGAAGAATATGCACAAAATTCTTGATAAGTATATCAGAACTTCCAACCAAGTAGCTGAGGTATATACATAATAGCTTTCTGTCTTCCTCCTTCATATGCATCAACGCTATATTAGCCATGCCAGCAAACGTACATGTTTGTTATAATTACTACAGCATATAAGAATCCTTTCTAGTTCTGACCTCATTGTTAATAGTTTAAAACATGGATTGTTGTATGAAACTCAAAACACTTCGCCTCAGATGAATTTCAATTGAATCTTCTAACCAACAATTGTTACAATGCCTGAGATTTAAATTCTCTCTTTCAGGTGCAAGCTGAGAAGATTTGGTTAGAAGCAGACTCGGTCGAGAAGGGTCTTGTGCAGCTATATCCGAGAACTGTGTGAGGTGGCTTGTAATGGGTGCTGCTGCAAATAGATCTTATTCAAGGTGAAGTACATTCACTTGCATACTGCTGACAACTACCGAGTTTTAGTGTTCGTTACCTGATTTTCACGAATTTTCTCGCCATGTCTTCAGAAAATTCGTCCTTACTCTTGTACGCTGCTACTCAAAAGCTAACTGAACCTTGCTTTTGATTGCCCCTATAGAAGGATGAAAGAGCCCAAGTCTAAGAGAGCAATCTACGTTTCCAAGGAAGCGCCTACCTTCTGTCATATATGGTTCGTGTGCAAAGGAAAACTCATCGGTGCAAGGTAACCGTCTAACAGTCGCCTTTTTTTCGTCTATTGACACTTAAGCTATACATCATACCTTTGATCTAATAGCAAGACAACACCATGGGGTTGTCTTATTATTCTTCCTCTTTCGTCTAGGAAAATTACCTCCGACGTGGTAGACCAAAATGGGCGGCTTCCTCTATTTCAGACGAGCCCCAATGCTGACGTGGCATTGACCTTGAGATCACGCTCAGTAGCAGAAGAGGCGGGGGATGTAATAAGATTACAAGACCCAGTTAGAGAACATCAAAGTTCTTCATATGGTATGGTCCGAAATCTCATCACCAGCTAGATATGAATCTCCTCTGTGGAGTTTCAGTCTAGAAGGAAACGGCAGCGGGGACAATAGACACAACAGAAGTCCTTCGGTGATTTCCCGCCTTTCGACTAGTTCATTCCTCGAAATTCCCGAGGATGTAACCTTTACACCACTCGTAAGGAACCATATAGCTGAAGCTGGGGTCGACCCATCGCCAATGTCTCAGAAAAATGAGGCGGATCTTTTTCGCCAGTCATCTGTAGCATCGTGCAGTGATGTAAGTAAACTTTGTTTCAAGCTATTTTTATCTACCCCAATAGTCTCGTTAGCAGTAGCGGACTTCTGACTACCTTGATACACTAAGCAGGGACAGAATCCGAGCTGTGAACTCCAAGATAGGCTCGAGCAGTTACTGACCGAGACCGAAAGTTCAAAGAGAGAAGCATACGAAGAATCTGTAAGGCGTCGAAAAGCTGAAAAAGACGTCATCGTTGCTATCCGCCGGGTGAACTTCCTTTCATTTTCCCTACATATTTTATTCTTGCTTGAGCTCTTACCACAGTTAACTGATATTCGCCAACAAACAATGCAGGCTAAAGCATCTGAAACTATGTACGCCGAAGAGCTAAGAAGAAGACAGGAAATCGAGCTGGCGCTCAGACAAGGCAAAGAAGAAGCTGATAGGCTGAGATGGAAATTAGGCGAACTCGCCGAAAAGCACAGAATCGCCGAGGAAGATAGAATCTCCTTACAGCAACAAATTGCAGACTCTGATAAAATCGCCCAGGAGTTGGAGTAGAAACTATACTCTGGAATCGAACTCTTGCAGACGTACAAGAAAGAGAGAGACGACTTGCAGGCCAATTACGAAAACGCCCTCAGATTATTTGAAGAAGCAAGAAACAGACTGTCTGAGGAAGCATCGAGTCCGTCTGCGTTCTTCTGCGAATTCTCTCCCTCGGAGATCGAAGAAGCAACGGGCAATTTCAGTCAGGCCTTGAAGATCGGCGAAGGAGGCTATGGCTTAATTTACAGAGGCCATCTTCGCTGTACTGAAGTTGCTATCAAGATTCTACGCCCGAATAGCTCACAAGGGCACCTCGAGTTCCAACAGGAGGTATAAAAGTCTTGGCACCAAAGTACTGCTTTTTCTTACCCAATGAGCTGAACATGTAGCTTGATTCTAACACCATTCTCATGTCTTAGGTCAACGTCCTAAGCAAGGTGAGGCACCCAAACATCATAACCCTAATAGGCGCCTGCCCACAATCTTACGCCCTCATCTACGAATACCTTCCCCACGGAAGCCTCGAAGATCGCCTGAACTGCAAGAACAACGCTCCTCCCCTGTCTTGGAAGGCTCGAATACGCATAGCAAAAGAGAATAGTCCACAGGGAATAGTCCACGGCGACCTCAAGCCCGCCAATATCCTCCTCGACGCCAACCTTTCGGCCAAGCTCGGCGATTTTGGGATCTGCCGCGTGCTCCCCCGCCATAAGCTCTCGGCCGAAGACACGACGAGGTGTTGCAGGACCGATCCCAAGGGGACGTTCGTGTACTTGGACCCTGTTTTTTCTTACCACTGGAGAAATCACCTCAAAATCTGACGTCTATGCCTTTGGGATCATAATGCTGAGGCTTTTGACTGGGAGGCCGGCCGTTGGATAACGAACGAGGTTAGGGAGGGTTTGGAAGATGGGAATGTGGAAGACCTGTTCGATCCGACGGCTGGGGATTGGCCGTTCATACAGGTGAAACAGCTGGCCCACGTTGCGGTGCGGTGCTGCGATAAGGAGAGGAGCCTTAGGCCCGACCTGGTGTCTGAGGTTTGGAGGGTTCTGGAACCGTTGAATGCCTCTTGTGGGGTGTCGTTGTTGAATGATGGTCGCCGTGTTCCTTCTTACTTCGTCTGTCCCGTCTTTCAGGTTGGTCCTAAATCGTAGGCACCACTTTTACGAAGTTTGCGAATAAACTGAACGATGATGGTTGTCTTTTTTATTTCTCGCTTTTTCTTGGTCGCAGGAGGTAATGAGAGAGCCTGTGGTGGCAGCAGATGGTTTTACATATGAAGCAGAAGCGATTAAAGGGTGGTTAGAAGCTGGTCATGAAACTTCGCCTATGACGAATGTCAAGCTTCCCCACCACAATCTAGTGACGAATCATGCTCTGAAATCTGCAATACAAGAATGGCTGCAACAATATGAGTTGAGATGATGATTCCTGGGTTTTTCTTTGTACATTATACGTGCTATACTATACTGTATTTAAACTTCATAACCTGTAGAATAATATTGATGTTGCCATACAGTGAATGTTTCCTCAAATCTCGAAGGTACCTTACGTCTGAGAAAAATCAAAATTCAGATAGAAAAATGCTGCTAAATAAAATAAACAATGAATAGGAGCCTCAAATGGTCTCTTTAGAACTCGAGCATAACAATACACCGAAAGTTAGTTAACATTAACGAAACAATAACAGCACTGAAACAAAAAGGTTCACTCAACCGAGTGAAAAATTTATTGCAGAGGGATCAAAAGGTTGGTCAACATGACTACTACTCATTTCCTCTGTTTTAGTGTACCTCAAAATAATCTAAAATCTATACTCAAACATGGAGCAATATAAGATCTAATGCGGTTTCGGCTTATAACCATCAACAGCAAAATTTCGTGTAGCAGCAGGTAGTGCCAAGCGAAGTCCATCGAGTTCGGGTTTTGCAATAATCTGACAACCTAGACGAGACCTGAAGAAAATAATTGGAAAAGTATAAAGAGTTCTGCAAGAATCTACAGGCTCCATTTAGTCCGGTAAAAATTCGTGTGAGGAGAAAAGAAGAAAAAAATTCTTTCGTCGCTTTTTTCTATGCTAATTTCCTTTTGTTGCTTCACGCCCAAAAAACTGCAAACTAAACATGCAACTGAATGGTGTGAAGTAGAGAAGAGGTTTTACGTCTCTGTGAGGCCAAATGCAAGATCTAACATGTCATTTTCCTCATCTGTTGGATCTGGTAAATTGTTATATTTGTCTATATCCTGCAAGAGACGATCGGGAATTAACACGAAATTCCACGGACCTTGTAAACCTGTCAAGTAAATAATAATTACCATTACTATAACGTGGCAAGTGGAACAGGCAAGGGATCCTTCACATGCTCCTGCCACGGAAAAACAAAAAGGTACAGGTCTTCAAAATAGACATACTAGGACCATTCATGACATTGTTAGAGAGGGAGATTTGTAGATAAGCAACCATTCATGAGATTGTTAAGAGTGGGAGATTTGTAGATTTCTTCTATAATTGATCTCTGTTACGATCGTCATTCAAATATTATATTCTTCTTTTTTTCCAAAAAACAGCATTTAACATCGATCAATGGCTATATTCACCTAAATTTCATGAGTGGTGGTAGAACTGAATGACCAGTTTTAGGAAGATTACCTTCAAGATCTATGTCATTCTCATGTGCAGCTTCCAACATTGACATTCCAACTGGAACTTTGATATGTATCTCTTCGCCATCTTTGTCAACAAACGTAACATCAATCCTGGAAGATCCATATGAAGAACATTGAGATAATCAATTTCAGATTTTATGCAACGCCATAAAACAGATTTGGTGTAATGCGAAATTATGCATGGTACAAGTTAACTTAAAAGGTTAAAAATAACATCTCAGGTACAAGAATGTGGTTTTAAATCACACAGTTGAATGAACTAAAACGGCTTACTTTTCTGTGTTCTCGGAGTCTTGTTTATCTGCTGCCGTTGTTGAAATTAATTCATATCTCTGGTTACACAAAAAGAAACAGGTTAGATCAGTGACGTAAACAGAATAGACTATTTGAATTACCCAACTTAAGCTTCAGCACAGATAATGAGCTATAATATCCAAACTACAACAAAACTGAAAGCTCAAAATATAAAAATACAGAATTGATTTTGCATAAGAAGCCGAACTTACCAGGTCTCGCAAATACTTATTGTGAGTGAAAGGTATGTATGATGTCCTTGGAACAAAAGTTGGGCCTGCATGAATTATTATTTTGTAATATAATGGACATTTGGACTGGAGACACATACGTTTATTGCACTGTACGCGATAGTAAATTTGAGTCATATCGAAAGTAACAAGAAATTACAACACAACAGACCGAACATACACCTTTAACCAGATTACTGACGATACGAGCTCCTTGCCAACAGAACCTGTTTATGAACATATCCTCCAAGCTGGAAGAATAAAACAAACATGGGCTCTTCAGTAAAGTGAGCAAATGAGCTTTAATTCTTTGCTATTGAGATTAATCTCAGGGATGATTCCAATATATGCTTAACTCCCCTCCAACAGTTGAATCTTAAGACCAAATTCGTCGAATAATGAACTTAATCGAACTAGTGTTGAGAAGGAGTAATGCGAGCTTCACCAGAAGGTGAGATGACACCGGCCAATTCGCGATGAAATTGCCTTGAATCGAAACTAGAATTCCCTAGTTCAAAACGACTCCTTCATATCTTAGCAAGTAAGTACTCCACATGCATCGCTACATTACCAACTCTAAAACAAAGTGCTACCAACGCAAGCAGGGAAGACAACAGTAATTTGCAAATAAAAAAACAAAACAATCAGAAGCATAAAACGCATACCTGGAAACTTCTGGCGAAGAAATTGAAATAGCCGAGGCAGAATCTGAGTGAGCTCTCGAAAGCAATTTAGCTCAGAAAGAACGATGTCGCTACTCGCTACTCCCCCAAGAACACATTAACCTCCACGTCAATGGGCCTGCTGCAGGCTGAATTTTTCGAAAGCCCATTATTCTATGGACTTTCTAATTCAGGTCCATGGGCTTTAATCCACTCTAATGCACTGTTTAAGCAAGGCCATAACTGTAGTACCTCGGATCTAAAAAAAAAAAAAAGAATGAAAATACCGTTTGTCTCGTAAATTAGATGTTGGGAAATCGATACATTGCTAGATTTCGACGACAAAACTTGCATTGAAACAAATGTTACTATAGGAGTTTCAAGGGTGAAAAATAAAAGAATTCCCTCATCGTGAAGCCCAACGTACTAGGTTGTGATAAATTCATGAAAAATTGAGTTTGACACCCAATAGGTTATGTAACATTTTTTTTTCTCAATTTAATCACTTCAGCATCGAATTAAGTACTATGACTGCAAGAATTTTTCTTACAGGTAGGTACCTTTATAACACTGGGGAGAAGATGATGACAGAAGGCGAAAAAACAGATCTTCCATGTCCGCACGTTCAAATTCGACAATAGTTTACACATATGTATCAAATATCAAATAGAGAATAATTGACACAGATCAGCTCACACAGATGTAATGTAGATAAAATTTAGCCAAAAATATCACTACTCAACCATATCAAGCATCTCGACGAAAGCGTTAATTTTACCAACAAAACCGACCAAAAAAGAAAAAAAAAAAAAGAACGAATCATCAGACGAAGCTTGAAGCACCATCCATGTCGGGCGGCTCTGGTGAGTCCTCATCGACCACGTTGTAATAAAACGAAAGAAGAGAAAGTAAACAACAAACAAAAAATGGACTCAGTTTGGCCATGTATTTCATTTCTTCCCATTATTGTTACTACAATTGACTTCAAGGGCACACTTACAGTACAACTGTCGAAAAAACTGGATCTCTTTCATGAGAGACTTCTGACGAACTTGTAAAACAATTGACATCGACCCGAGTCACAGTTCTTGATATTTAACCTGGGCCGCGTTTAAATCTCTTAGTTTCCATTCAAAGTATGTGTGCTCGAATAATTAATTATGACCTAATCCTGAAGAAAAGGGCAAGAATGAAAATGTCATGCAAGAAAACTCATCTGTATGTAATGGTTGGTTCGTAAAGCGTGCTGAACTATCAGAAACGTTAAAACTTGGAAGAGAACATCAAAACATACTAACAGATGTCCTCGACGAACTATTTCCATTAATCTTTGGCTTCATCGGAGGTCTTTGCTGGCCTAGAGAGAGTATCTCTTGCATCCTTTCGGGCCAGTCTGAGTTTAGTCTCCTGGCGAAGTCTTCGACTTCCCTGACCAATCAAATGGGAAAGCAACGTTAGTCAGACTAAAACGACACTGCATGCATTTACTTAATAAGGATACAAACTTGTTGCCTCTACAATCTTGTAATGGAAGCTTTATGGCAGTAATTAGCACAATTGCTACATACGCATGCTTGGCAAAATCAACTAACAAATAACGAACGGAAAAAATAGCAGAGAAGTAAGATTGGATCAACACAGCAAAAACATTTGGCTGACCTATCAATCTCTTCTTTCAACACAGGGTCGATATCATCATCTAAATCACAACCGTCGAAGTCATCTTCTGGTCCTAATCTATCCAATTCAACGTCCATCAACTTTGTTGTGTCACAAAGGTTGCGCAGAAGCTCGCCAGAAGGATTACTGCTTGAAGGATTGAGCCCATCTGATTTCTGCAGCAGAAAAGATTAGGCAAGTTGGAGATTAAGAAAGTTGGAGACCTGAACATGTATTGCATGCACCACGTATGGAATGCAGCTTTCAAAAGGCAAATGAGATTTATCAAAAATTCAAAGTGATTCCTACCGTTTGGTAACGTTCTCTAGATATCGAAAGAGAACCACCGTTCGAAGTACTGGTGCATGAAGAAGGGGAAGTTTTCTGATGATCTTTCCTCCTGCGATTTTTCTTTTTGGTCTTACAAGATTTGCCATCCTTGGTATCTACAAAGTTGTGTATCAGGTGAATGATAAATGGAAAGAAGAAAAATACAGAATTTACCACGGATCATACAACAGATATGTGAAGATGCTTCGCAAAAAAGGTTACCTTCACTGTTTCCATTAATGAAGGATAAGAGGTCATCCACTGAACGGTCGTCTGTCGGCTCTTCTTCAACTTCAACCTTCTACCATAAGATTGAAACGTGTCATCTCAGTTTGATTTTGCACATAAAATAAGAAGAGACTATTCAATTTACATGCTCAAGTATACGAATGTAAAATAGTGAAATACAATCAATGGGTAGTAGCATCAAATCAAATGCAAATGATGCATGGGGTCACCTTTAATCTTTGTCTTTCTTTTAATTCTTTCCTCTTTCTGGCATACAATCTTATTCAAAAGCCTAATCCTGGGATCATCCATGGTGTTTCTTATAGGTTCGAGCTTCTCTTCCTGTATGAAACAGGGAAATAAAATATCATGAAAATGAATACTCCACGAAGAACGTAGACTAACCATATACATTGATTGAAAAGACAGAAACCACCTCAGTGAGATCATCAGGCAGGTGAAATATTTCCCTTATCTCTTCAGGTGTCTTTCCCTCGATTACACGTGCAAGAGCACAACTGGTCAAATCAACCAATGGCCTCAGCTGCATGCTGTCAGCAGCAGATGTCAGCTCACAAAGTCTTTGAGTATCCATGCGAACAAACTTTTCGTCAAAGGACTTCCTCTCCTGCATAAAGATATTAAACAAAATCAAAATATGTCTCCACAATACGTCTTTCACTTGCAGTTGACATAGAAAGGTCAATTTATGCACGGTTCAAGAAGTGCACGACCTTGTTAGAGCGTCCTGGTGCTTGATGGAATCTACAATAATCGAGAATCATGCTCAGCATATGAGGACTGACTCTTGAAGGAAGTGTGATGGGATGGTTCTTCGAAGATCCCATGCCTGATTGTATTTCACGACATATAAACGGGCAATATATGGCAACATCTTGCTCAACTTGCTGGATTGATTCGTCAGATGTTTGAAGCCAAACATAGGCCTTCAGCATCTAAAGTAGCCCAGAACAATAGTCAGGGTGAGATTACTCAGTATATGTCTGTTCTCTGTTTTATTAATGCTAAATTCTATGCCTCTAAAACATAGCAGAGTTTATTCCAGTATAATAATACACGTTTTTTTCGAATTTATAATTTCCTGAATATGGATCAACAAAAGTGGGAAAATAGGAGGAAGCAGAAGCAGGCAAAAGGTAGAACCGTTATTACAAATGTTCAACATCAGCCAATGCTCGAATAATCAAAAGAATTACCTCGGGCTTTATAATATCACTATCAACTTCTGTCATATTCGTGAATTTCCCAGAGAGAGGATGTGATGTGAATCGGCCAACTTCGGAAGTATTATATTATATCCTAGCTGCAGCCCAGAATCCAAAATCAAATGAAGAAGAGTCACTATTACTGAAATCCATAGTGAAATTCCCATTTCTCAGAAGAGACATATAAACCAAATGCGGAATCACCTAGTGTTGATTGAGAGACAACATCAACAACTGAAAGTAGCAAACCTATATTCATCCACCCAACTTCTCCATTAGAACTTGCAACATAAAAATGGGAGAAATAACACGCCAAAAAAAGAGCCATCAAGCACGAAAGGAAACCGCAGATTTGAAGAATAGCAAACCAAAGAAGGTAAAAAAAATTACATCTTTTCATTCAGAAACAGCATTCAAACACAATCAATCTATATAGCACGACCAATTGCACCTAGCTAACAAGCTAAACTTCTATTCAGCTGCATAAGAAAAAGAAATGAAAAAAAAGAAGCCCTAATCCTGGCTTATTCAATAGATTTTCCAAAACAAAAGAGAAATGGAATTCAACGAGGGTATAAAGCCACCTACCTGAATAGCCCTTATTAACAAAAATCATAAGCCACCTCGCACCAATGTTCATGTGTCAAGCTGACAAAATGAGAAGTGAAGGATTATCGAAGCTGCAGTGAAATGAGGGCTGTTAACCGTTAGATGCTACACCGTTTACAGCAACAACAGGGAAAGAATAACTGTGTAAGAATGTAACACGTGGATTCAACTCATATGGGCCACAAATGGGTTTAACGATAATTGGACTGTATGAGATGGCCCACCTATTGAAACAAATAGTATGTTTAGCCCACCACTAATGTGTATTCAAATATATCAAATTACTTTGTATCTTTAACATTCTATATTATTAATTAAGTTTTTTAAAAACTAAAATTTTAAGGGGTCTTTACACATAAGTACCTATTTGGATAAAAACTTATAATTTAGTACCCTGTCAGGATTTTTTTATATGTAGGTATCTAACAGAATAAATTTTTGCACATAGGTACCCGATCCTGCAAGTACACCATACAACACATTTGGGTACCCTATATCAACACATTTGAGTACCCTATATAACAGAAAATGGTACAACGTATGCTACATTTAGGTACGCCCTATGTAACACACATGTTTGCCGTATGTACGACGTATGCTACATTTAGGTACCCTATATCAACGTGTTAGGTACGCCATATACACACAGGAAGGTACGACATGACTAAAGAAACTGGTAAAAATTAAATCGGTACCTATCTGTAAAATTTTCTGACATGGGTACCTATGTGTAAAAAATTTATTCAATTAGGTATTTATGTGTAGATTATCAAATTTTAATTTGAGGATAAACTTGTAACAAAATTAAGGGTAAAATTGTAATCAAGCAAGTAATATTATATATAAATATTTATCAATTTTACAAAACAATTTAATAATTTTTGTCCACTCCACGCTCTTTTTATAGAAGTATAGACTACTAGCTAGTTTTCGAGTTATTTACAAATTAAAATATTTAAGAGAAACATAATAATTTAAAATATTTAAGAAATATATAAATATTAGAATTGTTTTACTATTATATTTTTATAGAATAAAAAGGAAAACTTATGACATGTATAATAATGAATAAAAAATTGGAAGGGTAAAATTAATTTTAAAGAGTAGAGTCATCAAAAAGTAATATGTTAGAGATACCGAATTAAATTGAAGCATTACAAAAACTACATCCTTAAACAGTATAGATATATAAATACTCCCTATATAAGTGGCATGAACAAAAAACGATTAGTCTCGTTGGAAGTCGTGCTCGTTCAATAGTGTTACAGTGGTTTCAAAATTCCACTACTATCATCATCGCATCGTCTTCCATAATTAATTTCAAGGCAGTATTTTATTTTTTTTTTGGCAATTGAGTAGAAAACAGAAGGACGAACCACATAATTATTGGCAATTTAACATTATATCCATCGACAAGGCATGCATGCATCTCCAATAGGCCACATTTTTTTCCTTTTCTGTACAAATATGTAAATCAGTAGTACAGTACATCGCGCAAAGGACTCCCAATCACCTGAATATATAATTAATGTTCGGCAGCTGACAAAACTCCGGCGTACGAACTGTTCTCACCGCGGAGCGTCGCATCTTTAAATCGATTAGCAGGTCCGAGTATCCATCGAGAACTCTGTATTATTGGTTGACATACATAGTATGAACACAAATTGTCGAAAAGAAACCGTTATGGGAAAATGCTGCAACTTGATGAACACAAACCGATTATATAAAATAAGGTCACAATCAAACACAACGTACCTCATCATCAAGAGGCAAACGTGGCTTGAGCTGCACAAATTGCTGCTTGCCTCGCTGCCACCTATAACCTACAATCACAAGCCCCACAACAGCAGCAGCAACGACGATGGACCACATTGGATTGACGTTCTTGGCGTGGGAATGCAACGAAGCAGCGTGCTTTCTCCACCAGGGTTCGTAGGAGAGGTTGCGAAATTCGTCTTCTTCGTAACGCTTCGGTGCATCTGAGATGTCAGATGTGTCTGAACGGTCCAGTGATTCGTCGTCCCTCAATGACCTAACTGTGGTAGCTTCATCGCGGGACGAGATGTGCTCTTCTTCTATCAAATTTGAGCAAATGACGTCTCCAAAATCAGAACCCCCGCCGAATTTTTCGTCTCCATCAGAAACTACTCTTTCCACATTTAGATCCTCCTTCGTTTTCGAATCAAATTTACCACTGTGCTCTACCGTAGGCTGAGGCTCTTGTTTAATTGGAGATCCAAAGTGACCAGACATGAACATTGCATGAGCTGTCTCGGGGTTCTCAACCCCTACAGTGCTACTATCTGGAATACTTCCGTTGGGACATGGGCTTGCAGCATAGGTAGAATCTGTGAGTGCCACGACTTCCCATTCGTTTCCCTTGGAAACGCTCTCCTCTCCGTGATTATCAGACATCTGGGGGATAATCGAGGGAAACATAAGTTAGAGCATAGATATCTGAAAGAATATGATAATATGCATACACAAGACTTATTAAAAGCTTGCAAAACAGTGTGTTCAAATCCCTTCCTCGTGCAGTAGAAAATGTATGATAAACATTAGCGATGAGACAGAAATCATAAGGTGCTGTACACGGAATACAGCAGAAATGTGAACACAGAGAAAATGAAAAATATGTCACCGAACAAGATTCACGAAACTGTAATTATGTCTATGCAAGTTACTATATATTCAGCATATGGATTGTGATCCAGTGGAGATAAGCTTGCAAGTGTGAGGTTGGATTCTCCCAATCTCACTCCATTCGCACAAACAAAACGATAACTCACATCGACGTCTCAAGCTTGATAAAGTCGATGACATACAGCACGGCAAAATTCGCATTTTACATTCCGCAATTTGACAATTCTAATCAGCCAACACGACAGCAATGGATTGATTGGGAGGATCATTTTCTACACAACAGAAATCATACACTGGCTAAAAGTTAAGTTCACTATAGGAAAAAAGAAAAGCAAAAAACACTCGCTCGGCAGAAAAAGAAGAACAACTCTTCAACTCACAGAACAAAGTCCTTAAATATCCACAAAAAACGAAGCAAACAACCGAAGAATCCCAACAAAACAAGGGAACGCATCCGTGTAAACCACAAACAAGTTACGTACTCCTACATCCAATCAATTGTACCCGTAGTTCCAACAAGCAACGAAGCACTAAATCCTAGCATAAATCTGCAACAAGAATTTAGACGATCAACAACTAAAAGTACATACCTCCACCTGTACGACTGTGTCGTCTATGTCGATCAAAAACAGATCAACCAAACTACAAAAGAAAAAAAAAACAGCCGATCTTATATAGAGATGATCGTGCTTACCGAAAACCGGTACTACCGGTGGTAGTCGAGCTAAAGAAATACGGGTTTTAAGGAATCTACGGCTACCGTGCAAGCGAGGATAATTGCGTGACTCGTGAGGATTACTGATTACTTCGGTTTCTCTGAAATGTTGCTTTCTATGCGAAATAATGCATTTGGGATTTGGCCCACAAATAAATCGTAATTAGGCCCAAATGAGATGTCTTTCAAGCCCAAATTTGAATGAAGTGTTGCCCATTTCGGACTCGGAAGCCTAAATGAATTTGCCCCATCTTTCTATATTATTAAGGGTAAGATAGTTGTGGTAACTGATCTCGAATTGATTTGGTGTGTCAATCATTCAAAATACTAGTTTATTTGACACACTCCACATGTGTGCATCAAAATCAAAGATAGTTGGTGGTTTTTGTTTTAATTTTAGCTTTAATATTTAATTAAAAAATAAGCAATATACTAAAAAAAGAAATAGCAGTTATTGTAAAAAATTCACACACAAATCAATTTTGATTTGACAGTTTTTATCCCCCTCTCCCCATTTATATAATATAGTATAGATATTTACGCTTGATTTTAAATTTATCCCAATTGTATCCTATAAATTATTTTTATACTTTTAACAATAATATAAAATTAAACTTTATACTATAATTTCACCTATTCTAATCAACTTGTTATATAAGTTTATAATATATCTTTATACATCACACTCATCTGATGCAAAAATTACTAGTTACTTTAAAACCTAAATAATATTAAACGTAGAATATTATTGGATGAAAAGAACAAACAGAAGAATAGAAAGAATAATATGATAAAACAGTAATATTCCAAGCACTTGAAAACGGAAATGAATATCCAAACCAGTCTGTCTTCAATCTTCATTGCCATCGGTCAATAGTTTATGACGTATGAAATTCGTGTTGGACTACTCACTATAGTAAGAAACTTCAAGCCGCCTCTTCAATATATCAAATTTAATCTGAAATACTATAAATCGTAATTATGACGGGAGTGTTAACCTTATGTGTCGGCTATGATACAAGACATTGTCATGCAATGAATGAAGCTTATTTATAGGATGAGAGTCAATGTTTCCTATGCATTTTACCTATCCACTGGACCACTATTATGAGTTTAAGCAAATTGTATATAAAATAAAATAAAAGTATAATACCGTAACAATGATATTGAAGTGGCTCTCTAGTAGTCAACCAAACAACAAGGAATCTTTAAAAATTGTTTACTTATCTTTGCATGTCCTTTGTAGTTTTCATAAATATTAAATTATTATGTATATATTGTAGCGTTAAAGGCTACTAACGTAGGATAGGAATGCGGAGAAGAAAGATATCGTTTGGGTGGATATGATGCATTGATAAACTAATATCAATTAATATATATCTTAAAAATAACTCAACTAGATCTAAATATGGTTGTCAATGGGGCGGGGATTCCCCATCCCGCGGGGATCCGCCTCGATAGGACGGGGAATCCCCACGGGCAGTGGCGGACCCAGCCTATCGGGCCTGGGGGGTCAAGATTTTAGCCCAGTCCAATTAATGTCCAACATATATTCAAAAACAAAATAAAATACTCAACTAGGGGGTCGAACCCAGGTCAATTTACGAGATGATCTTTAATATCAGTATAAAACCACTGCACTACAGGCAATTTTCGTAAACTTCTATGAATATATAATACTTACTATTCTCGCGGCCGGGGGGTCAACTGACCCCGCAATGGTATAGGTGGGTCCGCCCCTGCCCACGGGGCGGAGACGGGAGAATATTTTTCCCCGCAGATATCCCCGCCCCGTTCCCTGCGCCGTCCCCGATATTAAAATAATATTTATTATAGACAAATAATATTAAAATATACTTTACATAATATTAAAATAATTTAAATATGATAAATATAGTTTAAATATATAAATAATATTAAAATATAGTTTAAATAATATTAAATAATATAAAGTGAATATTTTTTTCTAAATAGTGACAAGACGGGGAATTCCCGCTGGACGGGGACGGGGACGATTTCATCCACGTTTGCCTCGTGGGGACGGAGACGGGGATCATATCCTCGCCCCGCCCCGTTGACAATCCTAATTCTAAGCATCCTATATTTCTATTTATATATAAGATTTCCTACATGTACAATATAAACCCTTTTACCATAAAAAGAAAAGGAACACTAATAGACTTGATTTGTATCATGTGGTAACTATGTTTCAGGCCCAATTAACATAGTTTCATTAGGTTTTAGGACCCAATAACGTTTATAATAGAGATAGGGATCTATTTGAAGTTTTGTCTTAAAGTTAAGGACCATAGCAAAGCGACTCATTTGCCCTTCCTGTTGCGGAAATTGCACATGGTTGCCATCAGTCCTTCCAAACACTCGACAAGTACCACTTTGTGCATTCTGAGTAACACTTCATGAATTACATGAAAGTTTATCCAGAAATAAGGAAGTGACCAGAAAAGCATGAAGTGGTAACACTTCATGAATTACGGGAAGAGATAAGAAAGTGTTAACAGAAAAGCATGACGTGGTACCGAAAACCATGAAGTATACCGAGAAAGCATGTTAATCGCACATGCTTCAAAATTAATTTTATTTTGTTGATACCACTTATTAGCTATAGAGTAACACTGCATGAATTTTGCATAATACTTCTTGGATTAACTGCATTCTCTTACGAAAAATGAATTACAAGAAAGTGTTAGCCAGAAATAAGGAAGTTTTATTTGGAAAACGGTTACTCAGCATGTTAATCACGTATGTTAATAGCCAGAAACAAGGAAGTGTTACTCGAAAAGCATGAAGTGTTACTCGAAAAGCATGAAGTGTTACCCAGAAACAATGAAGTGTTACGTCGAAGTATGAAGTATTATCAAGCAAGCATGTTAACGGCATATGTTTAAAAACTACATTTTATTGTATTGATACCACTTATTGGATATGCAGTAACACATTTGTGCGTGGTAATACTGCTTGTTATGAATTTGATAACACAACAAGGGCGATGAATATCACTTCTCATGGCACTTTTATAAGGATAGTTTGGTCAGAAGTTATTTTGTTTAAGTAAAATTCAAAATAGATTCCTAAAACTAAACTTTGTCTTACCGGTCCTGAACCCTAATAAAGACTTACCTGGTGGCCCAACCGCCCCTCGTTTCATTACATAACGCCGAAGGTTAAAACATAAAAGTCCAACTAGAGTCTCCTACTGATTGGACAGATCATGTGGCCCACAAACAAACAAAAAAGTAACGCCGAGCTGAATGTGAGACGTTCATATTGAATTTAGTCGGATTGTGATGACATATGATGGCTTTGTATATACTTTACAAATCCAAAAGGAAGGGGAAAAAAAATACAAAAGAAATTGGAAAGGCAGACATTCATGACTCTTAATTCTTATCCCAAGTCCAACCCAACCTCTTATATAAATTAAGCAGAGATAACAGACTTCGTCCCTCCATATCAGTCCAGACACTTGAAAACTGATTGAAAAAGCTTCACTTTACTACTCACATCGATTTTAATGGCTGCTAATTTAAGCAACGTAGTGAAGAGAAAGCTCTTCTCAACTAGCACTTTGGTGGATTCGCCTTCTTTTGCCCAAAGGCTAAGGGATCTGCCCAAAGATCTACCTGGTACTAAAATCAAGAAACAAGTTTCTGAGGTATCTAACTAATTTTGCTAGTTCTTTTTTTTTTTTCTCAATTTTCGTTCTTTCTTGCAATCAATCTCTTTACAGGTCATCACTTCCACCTCAGTGGTGAGGTTGTTATTGACGGTGAAGGAAAAAAAAAAATACTTTAAAAACTGGGAAAATGGATTTCAAGACTTCTTTTCGTTTTGATCAGACAAAAAAAGCTGATTGGATGGCCGAAGTTATTTCCAACTGTGGTCTTTGTTCCGTGTTCCTAATAAAATTAGATAAAGTTTGAAGTTTTAGCTGAAATGTTGGGCCAAAACTCACCAAAACGGCTCTAATCTAAGGCTTGGTGACTAAAAAAAGAAACTTTCTGTTGAGGTGCTCTTTCAACATTTTGAATAATCCTTGCAAGAGTTTCCTTTAACCTGATTTGAATAACATGGCTACCATTGTGTGCTATCACTCAATCTCCTTCCTTTTTCTGGTTAAAAATCGAACAAGCCATGATCGAAATCCAAGTTCACGAACGCAAATGCGTGCAAAAAACCCGAGATCAAATCTCTTCTGATACCATTTTCGCGTATTGATATATGTACATCGATTTTTAGTATTATGTCACAAGTGAGTTTTATTTTTTTCTACCTTTATGTGTCAGCTCATAGGGAGAACACCTCTTGTCTACCTCAACAAAGTAACAGAGGACTGTGGTGCTTATGTAGCTGTTAAACAAGAAATGATGCAGCCCACCGCCAGCATCAAGGATCGGTGTGTTTTATTTTACAGATCGATCGATATGCTTATTATCTTCGATGTTCTGAAATTCTTACGCTAATTAAATCGACTGCCAGGCCTGCATTGGCCATGATCAACGACGCAGAAAGCAAAGGCCTAATCACACCTGGAAAAGTTAGCCAAAGACTCCTCCTTTAAAGCATAACGGTTTCCCTTAAATAAAGATTCGTTTTTTAATCTTTTTCGATCGTTTTCAGACAACGTTAATCGAGCCCACTTCGGGAAATATGGGGATAAGCATGGCGTTCATGGCAGCCATGAAGGGTTACAAGATGGTCCTTACGATGCCTTCTTACACAAGTCTGGAGAGGCGAGTGACAATGAGAGCTTTCGGCGCCGATTTAATCGTTACGGATCCTAACAAAGGAATGGGAGGTACAGTTAAGAAAGCTTACGAGCTTTTAGAGTCGACGCCCGACGCCTTCATGCTGCAGCAGTTTTCGAATCCGGCGAATACTAAGGTTTCAATAAAAATCCTATTTTTTCGACAAGAACGACGTATTATTTACGAGTTTCTTTTTTTTTTTTAATTATTACAGGTGCATTTCGAGACGACGGGGCCTGAGATATGGGAAGATACGAACGGTAACGTCGATATTTTCATAATGGGGATAGGGAGCGGAGGCACAGTTTCGGGCGTTGGGCAGTATTTAAAATCGAAAAATCCCAACGTTAAGGTAACAAACAATTGACATGTGACACACATATATGCACATTGTTGGTCTGAAACTGCTCAAAACGTCTAATTCTTAAACAACGATTTCGATGTAGATATATGGGCTCGAGCCAGAGGAAAGCAATATTCTTAACGGAGGAAAACCAGGTAACGTTCATATAGTAGCTAAAACAGATAGATTTCTTTCATAGAAGGAGAGATGATCCATATAAGATGGACGAGGTTCCATCCTAAAACAAACTGATGATGGATGGAGCAGCTCATCAACTTATATGCTTAGTCAAGATCTCCTCAATTAACCAATGTGGGGCACACGTGACTTATTAGGGTTCACATTCTTAACAAACACACACAGGTCCTCATCACATTACTGGCAATGGAGTTGGATTCAAGCCAGACATCCTCGACATGGATGTAATGGAAGAAGTCTTAATGGTAATCGTCATAATGCTAAGCTCAAAAAGATCAAATAAAGATTCTTTCTGTTACAGGTTTCTAGCGAAGACGCTGTTAATATGGCTCGGCAATTAGCGTTGAAGGAGGGTCTCATGGTAACTTAAAATCATATATATATGATAAGTAAGAATTATTACGACTGCTAACTAACTTATGAACAATCTTCTGTGAGGTTGGGATTTCGTCGGGGGCGAACACCGTGGCGGCGCTTAGGCTGGCGAAGAGGCCCGAAAACAAGGGGAAACTTATCGTGGTATTAATATTCATGAGCTTGATGATCGAAGTCTTAACTAACTTATGAGCTGTGATCGACGGTTGGGATTTGTTTCTAACCGTCTTGAGTTTTTTTTTTTATTGCAATTAGACGGTTCATCCTAGCTTCGGAGAACGGTACCTTTCGTCTGTGTTGTTTGAAGAGCTGAGGAAAGAAGCCGAAGCTATGCAGCCAGTTGCAGTAGATTGATCAGTAGGAGCTGATGTTATTATTATATGATTTGTGTAATGAAGAAGGATTACCCTACTGTGAAATATGGTGTGCTTTAGCACGATGAAGATATGGAGGAAGATTTACTTGTATGAATTTATTGAACTGTTCATGATTGTCGTATGTAAAAGACGACATATGCATTGCATTGCCCCATGGAAATGTAATTCCAAAAAAATATAATACAGATACTGTAGATATAATTCATTTTTTAAAACTAACATAGAAAATTAAGCATAAATCCGACCTTAGCTCAGTTGGTAGAGCGGAGGACTGTAGTTTGTTGCTGAAATCCTTAGGTTGCTGAAATAATTACGAGTACCTTTCTCCTTTCTCAAGGAGTGAAACAAAGTCAATAGTTTGATAACATTACTTTGGATGGCATTCACTTGGACAATCATCTTTATCTACAGATGTGTTTGATATTCATTCTATGGACAGTCCTCAAATTAATCCATCTTACTCACTATATATACCGTTGTAATAACTTAATACAAGTTGTGCAAAAATATAATTATTTCAGATTTAAAAAAATAAAATTTTAAAGTAAAAGATAAAACTGTTAATAAACTAATATTAAAGGTAAATTGTTAAAACATTATCTATTTGAAAGACCAACAAGTGTCGTCTTTCAAGGTAAAAAAAAAAATGTATAGTGAAAGACCAACAAGTGTCGTCTTTTTGACGTATAATATTTCTCAAAAAAAGTAAAACATTTAATAGTTAAGCCGCGACATCGACGTCACCTGGATGTCTTATTGTTAGGGGTGGGCGTCGGATCGGGTAGTCAGGTATCGGTATCGGGTAGTTCAGGTTCAGGTTAAAATTTTTACTACCCGAATCCGAGCGGATCTACAGCGGATACCCGCTTGTCGGGTCTATATCGGGTTCGGGTACCCGACATCAGGTACCCGATTTTTAATTAGAATATGACTAAAAATATTATAATTCAATATACATATCAAAATATCCACGTTATATATTAAAATCACTTATAATACTACCTCCGTCCCGTTATTTTTATCACATGTATTGGTGGGCACGGATATTAAGGTGGTATTATTATATTAATATAGTATAATGAAAAGGTAATAAAGTGTGTATTTTGACACGTCTTTTAAGAATATTTAATATTATTTTATTGATTGTTTGTGATAATTTTTTACTAAATAAGGAAATGTGATAAAATTAGTGGGACGCCCGAAATGGCAAAATGTGATAAAATTAATGGGACGGGGGTAGTATTTGGATATTTTGTTTCCAATAAATATAATATATACATATTTTTATATGTCTATTTTTAATTTTTTTAGAATATATTTTAAATTTTTATAGTGATTATGATATGAAATATCTTCTTCTTAATTATACAACTAAAATAAGAAATTAGTCCAAAATCCAAATATAATTTAAAACATTAATGTAACTCTAGTTAGATATTAATATCTAAATAACTAAAACTAATTATATAATTTTAATGTTATGTACAAAAAACTAATTTTTTATTTAAAAAAATACATCGATTACCCGAATAACCCGATCGGGTAGTAAATTACTACCCGTACCCGATTAATAATTGGGTATCGGGTAACCCGATACCCGACAAATAACCCGAACTACCCGACCTGAACTACCCGAACCCGATCCCGAATAACCGAACTCGAACGCCCACCCCTACTTATTGTACATTCATTCTCTGATAAGTCGTCCAAATACTACACCTTACTCGATAAACATATAATAACTTCACGTAATTAATTTTCCTATTCGCACAATATTCATTTTTATAAAGTGGCATTAATTTATTACGATTTTCATTCGTCAAAATTAAACTTTTTGTCTAATTATAATAATCTTGCTCGATAAGTAAAACATCAATAGCTGTAAAATAACAGTTGTCATAATTTCGACGTCACTTTAGCCAATCATCGTCGACTTATGAGAATACCGCTTTCCAGGGTTAAGTTTGTCAAAACAACCTAGCATACTCGTTGTTTTATCCCCACGTAACCGTGGTTAATCGTTCGTATTCCTCCTTTTCTTAACCATGGTTTCATACTTAACCCCAAATACTTAACAAAAATCACAACGTTCGAGATAAGAGAGGACCAAGTTTCTCGCCGGCAAATAGGTTGCATCCTTAGGGCTAAAACCCCACACCGTCTAATAAGCAAATCGCTAACATACAATCGCCGCGCATAGAGAGAGCGCAAGATTTACATAGTTCGACCAACACCGCCTACCTCCGCAGAAATCTCCGTTCACAGGTCAGTCTTTTTGCATAGTCCACAAGTTCCAAAATCAAATCTTTCTTTAATCTTCATTAAAACGCTGCGATTTTTTTACCCGAAAAAGACACGTTTGGTCACGTATGTGTGCTCGTGTTTCCGAACAAATTTGGGTGACATTTGATGTGGGAATCGGGATCGGAATTCCCAGGATCTGTGCGAATAACGTCTTTAAGGGGCGTTTTTTCCAAGTAAATGCATTATTTAACCATCGAGGTCGATTTTTCGTAACTTCGTGAGTTTTCCGATTCTCGACTTTACGATCCATGTATCTCTTTGCTTATTCACCGTGCCGAATGGGTGTGCGTACCTGAGCTTTAATCGTGCTGCCTTTTCTTTTTACGTTGATCTTTGATTGTCTGAAAGGTTCTCCTTTCCGGGATTTATTCCAGCGAAACATTTATTTTTCCTTCTCAGTAATTGTTTGGTGAAATCAAGCCGCATGGAGGCGAGTGGCTGGCCGCAGAAAGGCAGCAGAGATGGGCAGAGCAACAGAAGCACCACACCTACCTCCGCCCAGCCTTCCCTTTTGTCATCTGCTTCATTTGATCGACAACAGCAACAACAACAAACGGTCATTTTTCTTTGCAATTCGTGATTGGTGCTTATATTCGTTTGCTTCAAGTCCCTTGTTTACTGACACTATTGTTGTATTATTATTATTATTATTGTTGAAATGCATTGACATTTGGTTGACATCCTATTCATTTTCAATATTCTCATCAGGGCGGTCAACAAACCTTCGGCCCTCTCGGCGAAGATGGAGATTTTTGGACGGCTATGTCAACGAATCAGTCTCGGGCGGATCCCCGCGACAGACACGGAGAAAATATTCAGCTACGCATGTCTGAGAAGACCAACTCGGGCCATCACTCCTCACTGCCTTCCATATCCACTATGGGGCGGCGAATCCCACAAAATATGATCGGCCCTACAGCGAAGAAACGGCTCGGCAGCTCGGCCCAACTCGGGCAAGAAAGTTTTCCCCGCGAAAATTCTCTGAGCGATGATGATGTCTTGGGACAATCTGGGCTTTCTAAAGCTAGGCAGGCGAAGAACTCGCCTGGCAATATTAATCTTGGCTTAACTTTGGGGTGGCTATCGGTGAATCCGACACAATCATCCGTAGATCTCAATCGAGGAGTCGAAAGCGTATTCTCCCCAGAAATTTCTCAGGCGCAGAGCGCACGACTTATTCAATCTCCTCAGCAGTCGGCAGCCCATTCTCATAGTGGTTCACAGCCGAATATTGGGTTTACGAAGCAGCAGAAGCACGCGCTGAAGGCGCAGATGCTCGCCTCCAACCTATTGAAGGTATGATACTGAACATTCCCTTCATTTTTTTCCTCGTTTTCAGTTTTCTTTCATGTCCTAATTTCATAATTACTCGTTGCTTTTTTTTTTGTCCGTGCAGAAGAAGAAACTCGTGCCCCTTGTGCTGCTCCAATCTGCTACTCCTCCGCCCCTCGACGTGCAGATGCAGCAGATTGTTCCCTCTCCTTCCACTGGCGACAAAGATCAATCAGTCGAAGAAATCAGAGGTGATAAGGCAGATGCATCGATAAGCAAGCCAAACTCACTTACCGAGAAAACAGCAAAAGCAAACAGCTTGGACCATCCCGAGGATGTCAGCCATGGTAGAAATCCTTTCTTCGATCTCCCCGTTCTCACAGCGAAAATAGACACTTCCGGGCCGTCGACGATGAAAGGAAGCAGCGACTTGATCCTAGCAGATCCTATGGGCTGTATTCCCGCCGACGAAGCTGCACGTCTTCGCAAGAGGAGAAGGGATGAAAAAATCGACAAGATTGAGAAAATTCTAGCAGTCGACTCAGAGAGGAAGAAGGTAGTCAGAACATACCTGCAAATGGAGCTCAAAAAGCTGCAGCTCGTCGAACAGCAGGCGCGCCTAAGGGACGAGATCGAACGCCAACAAACGGAGATAATGAAGATGCCGGAGCGACCCTATAAAAGATTCGTCCGACTGTGCGAGCGTCAGCGTCAGGACTTTCATAGGCGGTCGCGCGAAGGTCGTCGGGAAAAGGAGCTCGAACTCGTGCTCTTGTGGCGCAAGAAGTTCCTCGAGGGCCACTGGGCGAAACGCGACGCCCGCGCCGCTCGCAATAGGGGAGTTCTCAGGTACTGCGAGGGGATGTTGAAGGAGCTTGCTAAGAGTAAGGACGACGACCGCAGCAGAAGGATGGAAGCTCTGAAGAATAACGACGTAGAGAGATACAGGGAAATGCTGATGGAGAAACAGAAAGATGCGCCTGGCGTGGCTGCTGAGAGATATGCAGTTCTTTCGTCCTTTCTAACGCAAACAGAAGAGTACCTTCGCAAACTTGGAGGAAAAGTAACGGCTGCTAAAAACCAGCAGAAGGTTGACGAGGCGGCTAATACTGCAGCTGCTGATGCACGTTCCCAGGCAATCTCTCCCTCCCTCTGTCTCTCTCTCTCTCTATGTGTGTGTGTGTAACATGAAAAGGATTCTGAGGCTTATGTCACGCTTTCCTCTCTTTTTTCTTCACGGGACTTCTTGCTCACAGGGTCTATCTGAAGAAGAAGTAAGAGCTGCAGCAGCTTGTGCTAGAGAGAAAATGATGATAGTTAATTGCTTTTCTGAGATGAATGCTCCACAAGAAAGTTCATCAGTTAACAAGTATGCATCCTTTCACCGGATTATGGTACTTATCGCATACATATGCTGGGACAAAAAATAACTACTAAATCAGCAAATGCTTCATTTTGTAGTCTCACATCTGATTCTGCACACTGATATGATTCTCCCGCATTTTATGTTTCCCGAAGCACATTCTGCTTCTGTTATTCAAAGCCATTCAAGTGAAGCACTGCTCTGTATTTCTGTCATAAATTGCTACTCTTTCAGATAACATTTCTTTGCAACAGATACTACAACCTTGCGCACGCTGTCAATGAACAGGTCGTCAGGCATCCATCGATGCTTCGAGCAGGAACTCTACGAGATTATCAACTTGTCAGTTTCTGCTTAACTTGCTTTCCTATTGGGATTGTCAATGATAATCGATGCTGAAGGCCATAGCATAGATCTTCAATAACTGATTTTTTATCCTTCAAATTTGCAGGTTGGTCTACAGTGGATGCTATCTCTGTATAACAACAAACTAAATGGAATCTTGGCCGACGAGATGGGTCTTGGAAAAACTGTCCAGGTAAACTGCTACATTACAAGAAAGTAGTGATCCTTAATGCCTCTTACTTACTTCTCGGCCATGCAGGTCATGGCACTGATCGCCTATCTGATGGAGTTCAAAGGAAATAACGGTCCACATCTGATTATAGTTCCCAATGCTGTTCTAGTAAACTGGAAGGTAGTACATTATGTCACGCCTTAAAAGATAAAAAAATGAATATCCTCTCTCTATAATAGTATCTGACTCCATTCGCCTATCTAGAGTGAACTACACACTTGGCTCCCGACGGTGTCCTGCATATACTACGTAGGGAGTAAAGATCAGAGGTCGAAGTTGTTCTCTAAGGTTAAAATAGATATTTTGACTTGAAAAATTACCTGCTGTTGCATTCTCTGACTCTCATTTGCCTTGCGTGTAGGAGGTACTATCATCGAAGTTTAATGTCCTCGTAACCACCTACGAGTTCATCATGAAAGACCGCTCGAAACTTTCTAGGATCGACTGGAAGTACGTAATAATCGACGAAGCACAAAGGATGAAGGATAGAGACTCAGTCTTAGCTCGAGATCTCGATCGATATCGATGCGAAAGACGCCTGCTTTTAACCGGG
Source organism: Craterostigma plantagineum (assembly GCA_027422505.1). Classification (NCBI taxonomy): domain Eukaryota; kingdom Viridiplantae; phylum Streptophyta; class Magnoliopsida; order Lamiales; family Linderniaceae; genus Craterostigma; species Craterostigma plantagineum. The sequence goes on along the minus strand of JAPQWV010000126.1, from coordinate 1,130,037 downwards.
ACACCACTGCAGGTACAATTTTTTCTCCGTAGTTCATCAATTTTGAGTTTTTCAGGCGCTGTATCTGCACTTGTCTTTGTCCGCAGAACGACCTCAAAGAGCTCTGGTCTCTTCTGAACCTACTCCTCCCAGAAGTATTCGACGATCGAAAATCGTTCCACGATTGGTTCTCTCAACCTTTCCAAAGAGAAGGGCCTGCTCACAACGGGGAAGACGATTGGCTCGAGACTGAGAAGAAGGTAATAATCATTCACAGGCTTCACCAAATCTTAGAACCTTTCATGCTCAGGCGCCGTGTCGAAGATGTAGAAGGATCGCTTCCTCCCAAGGTCTCGATCACTTTGAAATGCAGAATGTCCGCAATACAGAGCGCGATCTACGACTGGATTAAGGCCACTGGCACCATTAGGGTCGACCCGAAAGAAGAGAATCTCAAAGCAGAAAGGAACCCAAACTATCAGCCTCGAGCGTACAAGAGTTTAAGCAACAAGTGCATGGAGCTGAGAAAAGCCTGCAACCATCCTTCGCTCAACTACCCATTCTTCAGCGACCTATCAAACGAGTTCAGCGTCAGATCCTGCGGAAAACTGTGGATTCTCGACAGGATTCTGACGAAGCTCCATAGAACTGGGCATAAGGTTCTTCTCTTCAGCACGATGACAAAGCTCCTTGACGTAATAGAGGAGTATCTCGAGCGGCGCGGGCTCGAGTTCAGGAGAATCGACGGAACCACTAGCTTGGAAGATCGCGAATCTGCCATCGTCGACTTCAACAGCCCGGAAATCGATTGCTTCGTCTTCCTGCTGAGCATTCGAGCCGCCGGGCGCGGGCTGAACCTCCAAACCGCCGACACGGTCATCATATACGATCCTGACCCTAACCCGAAGAACGAAGAACAAGCCGTGGCTCGGGCCCATCGCATCGGCCAGACTAAGGAGGTCAAGGTGATATACATGGAAGCAGTCGTCGACAATGGGAAGGAGCGTTATGTGGGTTCGATCGAGAGCCTTGTTCGAAACAACATCCAACAGTATAAGATCGACATGGCCGACGAGGTTATCAACGCCGGGCGCTTCGACCAGAGGACGACTCACGAGGAGAGGAGGATGACCTTGGAGAACCTGTTGCGCGACGAGGAGAGGTGCCGAGAAATGGTCCACGACGTTCCTTCCCTTCGTGAGGTGAATCGCATGATTGCAAGGAGCGAAGAGGAAGTCGAGCTCTTCGATCGGATGGACGAGGAATACGATGGAGGGGAGATGATTCGACACGATGAGGTCCCAAATTGGCTGCTCTTTGGCGCTGGGGATGTGGAAGCTGCTGCTGCTATCTTGTCGAAGAAGCGTTCTGATAAAGCTCTGTTTGAAGGGGAAAGGGGAAGACGTGAGACGAAGATTCCAATTGACGCCCAATTGGATGAAGAAGCTTCTGAAGCAGCGGACGAGAAGTTGACTGATGAACCTGAAATGCCCGAAGAAGCAGTTCCATCTGAATCCCCATCTCCGAGTAGAAGATCGATACGAAAGGCGTCGTCTCCCTCTGTCTCTTCTCAGAAATTTGGACCGTTGTCTGGTTTAAAAGATCGACTCAAGAAACGATCGAAGAAATCTGTAAGCATTAGCTTGCTTTTCAATACGTAAACTTTGCTACAATTGACAGGTATCTGACTGTTTCTTTCCAAAAATTCCCAGACACATGAATCTTCTTCCATCAAGGGCAATCAGTCTCCGCCCACTAAGAAGACCCCGAATGCCACCGATGCGCATCAGTCGAAGAATAAATCAGGGAGAACTTTCAGATCTGCTACCTCCAAAAAACTCCAGAATGAGATGCCTGAGTTTGTCCAGGGGAAGGTAATGCAATGCTTCCACATTTTAGGCTCTAGAATTCTTCTTCTCTTCAATTGTTTCCTTTCGAACACCTCCCACTTCGTTTTTTTTTTTTCTATTTTTTTTCCCAGTGCGAGGACGTCATAAGAACGATCCAAGCGAAAATTAACGGTGGCCGGCAAGCAACCATACCTCTGCTGACCGAGCTGTGGAAAAGAACCGAATACGCTACCGAAGGCAAAGATTCCCCACTGGACTTTAGCAGTATCCTTGCACGCATTGAAAAAGCAGAGTACGGCGGAATCATGGAGCTCGTGTCTGATGTGCATCATATGCTGAAATCTGCAATGCAGCATTACGGTTTCACAGACGAGGTACAGAAAAGCAACAATAGTTCACCAAGAAAACCTATACATGCACATATGATTTAGGCTCTGTTTGGTCAATCGACAAGATCTGATTATACCGTGCAACAGGTGACGGCCGAGGCGAGGAGGGTTCACGAGCTCTTCTTCGACACCTTGAACATGTCGTTCTTAGAAATTGACTTGGCAGAAGCCAAAAGCTCGATGTCCTTCTCCAATTCGGCTGCTGCTACGCCGGAAAAGGATTCTCAGAAAAGCCCCTTCCATAAACGAAAGGCTACCATGGAAGACACCACTACAAAAGCGAAGAGCCTCGCACGAAAGGGATCGAGGCCTGGAAGCAGCGACAGGATCCGAGAATCGAGTCAATCGGACAATGCACGGACGCCCTACACACATCCTGCAGATATCGTCATCTGCAAATCGAAGAGATCAAATAGGGGAAAAGCGTCTGAGAAACCTGCAAGTGCGTCGGCACCGTGTTCTGATTCGTGTTCGGGCTCGGGCCAACAGCAGGCACGGGGTGGTGTCTCTCCGGCGGAAGGGAGCGGCGGAGGGTTAGTTGCTTGGGCGAATCCGGCGAGGAAGACGAGGAGCGATGTTTCTAGGAGACGGTCACGCCATCCGTGACCGTGAGGGGGGAAACCCTAATGTTGACTGTGATTGACACTCTCTATATATAGTGGTTGGTGGATAAGGATACCTATCAAAATTAGAAACTATCTACAATTTGTTTTGCGTGTCGTCTGATAATTTTCGTCAGAACTTGCGAGGATAATTTTTTATTTTATTTCACCAACCCTTCAACAGTCCTTTTGCTGCATATAATTATGTTGGGGTTCGAATAATTATAAAATTTGTGCCCATCAAAAGTCATCTTTAACGATTGTGCGTCATTTCGCATCGATGGAAAACAATGCAAATATTATCCCGCTGATTCGTTTTTTATTGAACTTAAATAGTCCCAAAACTAGGAGATTAACTTAGGTATTAGCATAAGCTCACCCCAATTAACATGCCATGTTACCAATGAATCCAAATCTCGGTTGAAAGATTTTATTCCCAATAATTTCAACAAATACAGAGGAGACAAAATGAGAAGCATCAGTGAATGAAAGAGAGATGACCACAATAAAACACAACACAGAAGCGTCATCCGACAAATCGTATCATATATGTTTACAAGAAAATAAAAAATAATAAAAAAACAAAGCATTCTTTTGAACCCATGGCCATGAATTAGTTTTACAACACATATGCAATGGGCAATGGGCGGTCGTGAGGATTCGTACCCAAAACCTCTGATCATGAGGTCTGGTACCATGTTGAGTGACCACTTTTCCTAAAAGTTTACTGTTATCGCATAAGTACGATGAAGCAATGATCTGAAGTAAAAAGAGAATAAACTGCAAGAATAACTGAGGATATCTATAGAGATCAATCAATTCATATATTATGTGTGTGTGAGGAAAGTTTCCCTTTTTGAGTTAGTTACCTTTGACTATTTGCTCGTAAACAGCACTGTCGCGCATCATTAGAGCGGCGGCCTCACCGTTCAAAGGGTCGGACGGGTTCGGATACAAAAGGAGTTGCAGTAAGAAAACCTCAAAACACGTTCACGAGATCTAAAATCGAATTTCCGAAATAAATCAAATCAACCGAAAAGGGCAGAAGTAACAATGTGCTACTACATACTATAAATTAGCAAGGGATTTGTCTGTCTATTACCAAATATTGGACTCCATGTCTGGTTTATGACATCCAAACAAACCGAGCCAGACCTAATATATCAATCACTCCATCGATCAACAAAGCCGTGAAAAATTGAATCTTTTTTTCTTTTACGATTTGAAAGTGATTTCGAAGAAGAAGGGGCTCACATGTCATCTACATTGGGGTGATACATTGTGTTGATGAATCATATCGATGGCGATTTGTCAGGGTAAGCGTCGGGCAGCTCAACTCTTACTTCCCATACAGGATCCTCCATGGTAAGGAAGAAATAAAGAAAGAAAGAAAGAAAGAAAGAAAATCATCGTTTTAGTATCATTGTCTTGACAGACAGAGAAGAACGATGAAAGGCAAGTTCTTGGAGGGTTCGTTCATATGCCCATAAACTTAGAAAGACTTCAGACAAATCGAAGTTGTATCGTGTCAAGAATCAGATATATAGACAGAAACAATCTTCAAATCGAAAATATGAAATATGCGAGGTTATTATTACTGTCACTTGGTCCGTGGAAATGCACGTAGAACTCTTGCATCCCATCATTTATCATCTCCACCTTGTAATCACTCATCATCCTATTCCCGGATAAAAAAAAAAAGGAAATTCAAGAACATAAGAAGGAAAAGAGACAGGCAAACCAAAAGACAGGGTGCGAGAGAAGAAAAAACACAAAAACCACAAAATTATTTTAATTTACAATGATCTCTATTATTACTTCAAAAGCTAAAACAATTGCTCTTAATTATATTTTAATCTCAAAATATTTTTTACTCATTATTTTTTCACATTCTCGCCATTAACAATCGAAAATCAGTCAACATGCAATAGCAAACAAAAACACTCAAGAAAAAAAATGTAATAGTTCATATAATATTCAAATAAGTATTCTTTAACACAACTTTCTAAATGTTTTTATTATAACTCAACACAGCTTTCCTTGCTTTTTCTTGCGAGACCTTCGATCCATCTCTCATGGTGTCTTCGTGATCGTTTACGCTTTGCCTTTCTCTCCGGACATAAATATGGATTATTTACCGATATAAAGAAGCAATGCGACTCATCTAATGGACACTCAAACTGAAAAGAATGAGTTGTCTCCAATCTCTCAATAATCATCTGCAACATATTCATATGGCTCAACACATGCATGCAACTTGAACGAGAATAGAGCAAAAGAAATTCAACAATATAATAATAATAATAATAAAATATTAATTACAATATAAATGGAATATATTTCTTATTGCCAATTAATGATTTGGATTATGTTTTATTTGAGGTTATTTTTTTAGTAATATCTTTGAAATTAAATCAGTAGTATTGAATTACTAAGATTGAAATACGAGATTTCTTAGTTTATGAACGTATTTTTGTAGCGAATTTGATATGATTATGGTAAAAAAAGCAATATTAAAAAGTTTTGTGGTGAAAACTGAAGATAATAATAATAAAATTAACAGGTTTGTTAGGATCGTGGACCGGGTGTTAGAGGGGGGTGAATAACACCGGTCACCATTTTTTGCTCATCGGTGGGTTTCACGTCCGGTTAGAGAGTGAAACCGGTTTCCAATCTTCAATCAAGGCCAAGTGCGGAATATATTAGGCTTGATTGTGAACTATGTATGGTGGTTTGTGTACGTGGGTGATTTGGTCCGGTTTTGGTGTATCGAGACGGTGAAGGCATTTTGTCGAACACCTTGGGTGTGGATATTTGGAGTGTGTGTTTTGACTTGTACGAAAGAGACATGAGATTTGTTATGGAAGTTCGGAGTTAACTCTCCTACGTCTCCCCTTCTTCCTCGCAAGGAAGGTTCACTAGACTTCAGTTATACACTCATTGTACAACCTACCCGGCTGCCCTCAGCCTTATCTAGTGAATCACCTAGGCAGTCGTATAATACAATCCACCTACTTCGACAGCTTTTTACAGTCCATCGGAAACTTACGGCACCCCGCAAGGTCAACCGTAAACGTTGTAGGCCGCAACCTCACAACCACTTTGATATTTTACGTCTCTTAGCTAAGACGGCACCATTCTTTCTCGTCTCGATGCGAAGACTACATACACTTGTTTATAGTCTATGTGCTAAGACTCTCACTCAACTAATCTACTTAAGCTCAACTCTCTAATATGTGAGTGGGGTGTGTGGGTTTGAACATTGTAGCTCTCTCACTTTTGTAACCCACACACTTGGAAGAACTCTCTTGATTTTCTTCTTTTCTCTTTGCTCTTGTTCTTCTCTCTTGGATCTCTCTTTTAATGTGTATGTGGTTTGCTCTAGGATCCTTGACTTGTTTCTGCCCGTCACTGTTGTTTTTATAGGTCTTTTCACTTTGAAATAGCCGTTAGACTCAATAATATACCCGTTGGAAGCCTTTGGGAGCCTTTATTGACTTTGGTCAATGCTGTCAGCTTTATCTGTCTGTACCTCTGTTGCTGCAGTAAACAGCTGTACATCAGTCACAGCTGACCAGTCAATCCAGTCATTGACCTAACCAGTCATTGACCGGACCAGTCCAGACCAAGACCGACCAGTCCAGTCCGAGACCGACCAGTCCAGACCGAAACCGGATCAGTCCAGTCTGACCAGACCGAAACCGGGTTGACCGACAGTTGACCGCGTTGACCAGTATTGATCGGCAGTTGACCGACTCAGTTTTTCGCCCTGAGCTCATATTTGATATCTATTTTTCGAACCGAGCTCATCTGCACACTCAGTAAATATGTTAGTAATACAATTACTAAGTTTTGTGTTTATCAAATCGGATTGCTTAGATATTTTAATCCAACAATCTCCCCCTTTTGATTAACACAAAACTTGAACACATAAGGACATTTACTAACATATTTCTCCCCCTTTTTGTGATAATCAAAAGAATTTTTCTCCCCCTATTTATTTCAAAAATAGCCCCACTGAAAGTAAATCAGTTAATAACATATCAAGTAGGGATACACTTAGATATATGATTTCACAAAGGATCATGCAAGCGTCAAAGTATTTCTCCCCCTATCAAAAGTAGATAATGCTCCCCCTAACCATATCTAGAGTTCATAAGAATTTTTTAATCCAATAATTAGAGCACACAGGTTAGGTATAAAGAGTGAGAGCACATACGAGCGAGATGGGAGAAGATAAAAGCAAGCATGAGTTGAGTATTGCAAACCGGGGCATCACAGTAGGCTCGACTTTGGAGAATAAACTGCTTTTTCTCAGCTGCGATAGCTTATGAGTCTACTGTGTAGGAAAATTGACTGAGTGGTATTCCGACAACCGTGCGCGAAGATATTCCAGTTTCCGTGAAGTTGCTGCGGCTGCGAGATGCTGTGGACTGGTTGCACTTTGGCGAATAAACTGATTTTCCTCAAGCAAAACTAGATTGCGAGGAATATATCATTGCGACCGACTTTAAGTCTAGTTTCCTCCAGAATTTTCGGATCAGAATTTGGACATCTCAACGCAAAGTTATTCCATTTCTCGTGAAGCTGCTCCATTTGATGACTCGCGACGACAGGCTGAACTTCACCGAATAATCTGATTACCGTTAGGTAGAACTAGACAGTGAGAAATATACCGTTGCGACCGCCTATGAGTCTAGTTTCCTCCGGAGTTTGCGGTTCAGCATTTGGACATCTGAGCGTAAAATTATTCCACTTTTCCTGTCGTTGCTCAATCTGCCCAAAAATTTCAGCAACAGCTTTTCCGAAGCGGGTCTTGATTTCTCTATTTCTTCCTCAATCTAGCACACACTTCTTGAGTTCTGGTTGCTTGACTGCTTAATCTCGAAGTCAGTTGAGGGTCGTTGATCGATGGCTGAGAAATTTTACTACTTTTGTACGGCGCAACTTGTCATCGATTAGGGCCCATCTAAGTTTTCCTCAACGTTTCAGAATCTTCAGCGACTGAGTGCAATCTCGGCTGTAGAGGCAGCCTTATTACTGATAAATCTTCCGCTCCAAGAAGGGCGAAATGTGGAGCATTTCCAGTTTTTCTTGAAGTTGCAACAATCCGTCGAAAGATTTCAGCACTTATTTGGCCTTTAACCGATGTCTGATGAGTAGAGTATGCCTTTGACCGGTCTGTGCTAGCTATCCCAATCAAGTTGGAAAGTGATGTTGAGGGCTGATTTAGGTACTGGCTGGCTCCAGTGGATGCGAACTTGGCTCAACGTCTTCTCCCTTGATTCTCAAGACTTAATCAGTTGTATCTCTGAACAGTGAATATTCTAACTTCGATGATTGAAAACTGATAATCAAAACATGAGAATGCCTAAGAATTCCGTCTGATCTTCGTATCTTTATTCCAGTTCGTCTTGTAAGATCTTTGCACGGTGACCGGACATTGAGACAACTTTGATTTCGAACATCAGGCTCGGGGCAGCAAATGAATCTGAACTTCGTCGAATAGCCTGCTTTCATCTGAGCCGACTTAGGCAGCAAGACTTATACCGTTGCGCTCGTCTCTGAGTCTATTTTCCACAGAGTTTGATAGATTGGAATTTGGATGTCGGAGCACAAAGAAATTCCATTTCTTGCGAAGGTGCTGCAGTGAGCATCTGATTGTCCTTCATCGAATAAACTGCTTTCATCCAAGCATGACCGGACCCCATATCCTACACCGTTGCGAAGCCCTACGAGTCTAGTTTGCTGCACACTTTGTAGACCGGAATTTGGATATCCGTACGCAAAGTTATGCCCGTTTTCCCAAGTTGCCGCTGTCTGCCAGAATCAGAGTTATTCCGGTTTTCGTAGAGCTGAGACAGTTTGGTCGAAACTGCTTATTTCCAGTTGGTGACCGGATAGCAAATCCTATACCATTGCGATCGTATATGAGTCTAGTTTCTACCAGATTTTGTAGACCGGAGTTTTGACATCCCAGCTAAAAGTTAATCCATTTCTCGTACAGCTGCTACATTAGACGATACACGTCGGCAAACTGAACTTCGTCGAGTGACCGGGTTTCCTCTGAGCATGACCGGAGAGTGGGTCCTATACCAATGTGTTCATCTCAGAGTCTAGTTTCTGGAGCATCTTTCAAACTGGATTTTGGACATTCGAGCGCAAAGTTATGCAACTTCTTCGAACTTGCCGCAAGCTGCCAGTTTCACTTCCGCATCAGTTTCTGATCTGGCAGTCTTCAGTCAAACGACCATAACTCCCTCCGTACTTAATATTTTTGAGCTCCGTAAATTTTGCTGGAAACTAGACTTCTTCAGCTTTCCAATGATATAGGCCTTGTCTCTAGATTCCCAGCCAAAGAAAGCAGTTTATTGCTTGAAGTTACGTGTTTGCCATGACCTCTCCGTCCACATTTAAGTCTTCATTTCAGCTCCGTGGGAAATCTTCACCATATTGACCATCAGCAGTTCTTGATTGGAAACAACCCGCTCTGATACCACTTGTTAGGATCGTGGACCGGGTGTTAGAGGGGGGGTGAATAACACCGGTCACCATTTTTTGCTCATCGGTGGGTTTCACGTCCGGTTAGAGAGTGAAACCGGTTTCCAATCTTCAATCAAGGCCAAGTGCGGAATATATTAGGCTTGATTGTGAACTATGTATGGTGGTTTGTGTACGTGGGTGATTTGGTCCGGTTTTGGTGTATCGAGACGGTGAAGGCATTTTGTCGAACACCTTGGGTGTGGATATTTGGAGTGTGTGTTTTGACTTGTACGAAAGAGACATGAGATTTGTTATGGAAGTTCGGAGTTAACTCTCCTACGTCTCCCCTTCTTCCTCGCAAGGAAGGTTCACTAGACTTCAGTTATACACTCATTGTACAACCTACCCGGCTGCCCTCAGCCTTATCTAGTGAATCACCTAGGCAGTCGTATAATACAATCCACCTACTTCGACAGCTTTTTACAGTCCATCGGAAACTTACGGCACCCCGCAAGGTCAACCGTAAACGTTGTAGGCCGCAACCTCACAACCACTTTGATATTTTACGTCTCTTAGCTAAGACGGCACCATTCTTTCTCGTCTCGATGCGAAGACTACATACACTTGTTTATAGTCTATGTGCTAAGACTCTCACTCAACTAATCTACTTAAGCTCAACTCTCTAATATGTGAGTGGGGTGTGTGGGTTTGAACATTGTAGCTCTCTCACTTTTGTAACCCACACACTTGGAAGAACTCTCTTGATTTTCTTCTTTTCTCTTTGCTCTTGTTCTTCTCTCTTGGATCTCTCTTTTAATGTGTATGTGGTTTGCTCTAGGATCCTTGACTTGTTTCTGCCCGTCACTGTTGTTTTTATAGGTCTTTTCACTTTGAAATAGCCGTTAGACTCAATAATATACCCGTTGGAAGCCTTTGGGAGCCTTTATTGACTTTGGTCAATGCTGTCAGCTTTATCTGTCTGTACCTCTGTTGCTGCAGTAAACAGCTGTACATCAGTCACAGCTGACCAGTCAATCCAGTCATTGACCTAACCAGTCATTGACCGGACCAGTCCAGACCAAGACCGACCAGTCCAGTCCGAGACCGACCAGTCCAGACCGAAACCGGATCAGTCCAGTCTGACCAGACCGAAACCGGGTTGACCGACAGTTGACCGCGTTGACCAGTATTGATCGGCAGTTGACCGACTCAGTTTTTCGCCCTGAGCTCATATTTGATATCTATTTTTCGAACCGAGCTCATCTGCACACTCAGTAAATATGTTAGTAATACAATTACTAAGTTTTGTGTTTATCAAACCGGATTGCTTAGATATTTTAATCCAACAAGGTTTATTAGTTTTGTAATAGAATGAGGAAGTTATCCACTTTTGTAATAGCACTATTGAAAATAACACTATTTGTGTCATTCTCTCGTTAAACCGGGCCAATTTAACATAAGCAACCGCCTTTTATTTTTATTAAACAGAAGGGATTGGACCGAAGATTACAAAAATACCCCAACTTGGAATTAATATTTTAAAACTCGAATAAAAAAATCGAATTAAAAATTAATTAATTCAAATTTAATTCGAATTTCTTTTATTGGAATAAATGCTATTTTTCTATCCGAATGTTATCCGAATTACTCAATTCGAGTTCGAATAATTCGAATAAAAAATCGAATAAAACGTCTCTGGTCGAAAACGTCGATTTCAAACTAAAAAATACGAAAAAATTACTCAGATTTAGGGTTAATATGTTTAATAATCGAGAACTCATCGATTAACATCTCATTTCGACATGAAATTTCAGTCGAACGGATCAAAAATCTAATCAAACCTTAATTTTTTTTTTTCAATACTCAATCCCTTTTTTCAAATTAAAAAACCTAGAATTCCCTTTTTTTTTGAAGTTTCCCACAAAACTAATCCTATTTAAAAAATCCCCTTTAAACGATAGTGATAGCAGGTTTTAATTATTCTTTATTTCACAATAAATTGTATCAAAATATGTTGCGATAAGCAGTACTATCAATTTGGCGGGGCCGGGCCGGGCCGCCGCCCGCCTTCTGGCGGGCCTAAAAAATGGGGACCGCCCAGGCCCGCCCGCCGCTAAATATATATCTTTTTATTTTTTTGTTTTAATTGTAAATTTTATTTACTAATAATTTTTTATTAATTATGGTATTTATTAAAAAATTATGGATAAGTATGCTATTAATTATATGGTTGATAATAAATATGGTATTAATTACATATAATTAATGAATCGTTAATTACCTTACCTAATTAATTATATATTTTTTAGCTATATAATATATATTTATATAATATATATAATTAAGAGATTGGCGGGCCAGCCCGTGGGCTAGCCCGCCGCGGCCCGCTAAAGCCCGCGCCCGCTCCCTGGCGAGCCAAAAATATTGAAGCCCAACCCGCACTTTTGGCGGGGCGGGGCGGCCGCGGGCCGCGGGCCATATTGACAGCACTAGAGATAAGTAGCAACTTCCAGCACTTGGCCTGTGGATAGAATTGAGCTATCGGGTCCGCCCCGAAACCGAACCGACCCATTCACTTTCTTGGATTCCAAATCTCTCTCTCTCTTCTCTCTCTCTCGCTCACACACACACAGAGACGTGAGTGATCGGCCATCATCGCCATCGTCATCTGTCACTGTCACATCTCCCTTTCACATTCATTTCCCGGCAACAACCAATCCAACCAACAAACCCTCATCAATGCCAAAGCCTCACCATAATTCTTCCCTAGTCTCCACGATGATCAAGCAGGGGTTTATCTCCGGCCCATTATTCAGCTCGCCTTCGCCGCCGATTGCGGCGAAGTCCCTCTTCGACATCATGTCCGTCGATCCCGACAAAGCCCAAATCCCAATCGAAGCCAAGCTCCAGGAGCGTATATCGAGCTGCCTATCGCAATCGAGGTGGGGCCCAGGTGACATCACGCTGACAGTGTCGTCGTCGTCCAAGACCGACGAAGGGCCGGCGAGCGTGACGATGGCCGTGCACAGGCGTGTTCTGATGTCGAAAAGCGGGTTCTTTGCCGATAAGCTGCGGAGGAGGAGGAGGAAAAGCGGCGGCGAACACGCGCTGTGCAGTGTGGATATCGTCGACTGCGACGACGTGGAAGTCTACGTGGAGGTTGTGCTGCTCATGTACAGCGCCGTAGCATATGGCGGCGATGTGACGGAATTGAAGAATGGGCTCGTTGGGATTGAAGTTTCCAAGATCTTGACACTATTAAAGGTAAATTCACTTACTTTCTTTTCTTTTTCTTTTTCTTTTTTTCTCTTTTTGATTCTACACGTTCTAAAGCTCATGCTAATTCCTTTACAAAGAACCAGTCCAAATGCTTAACCTACATGCTTGCGTCGAGACCCGTACGACATGTTCTTGATTTGTTAGATAGAGTTAAACGTTCCCATAGCGTTGATTGGATCTTTATTGCCGTGTGAGTTGAATTATATGCTTCTAAGCTGGGGCAAATTAGAATAGTATCGACTGACATATCTGCAATGAATGTAATTTTAGTTACGTACTTATTCCTCTGCCTCGTAACAATTTGCAGATATCTTCAGCCATAAAGTTCGACGACGGGATAAAAGCCTGCGTCGAATACCTCGAGGCCATGCCTTGGCCCGAGGAAGAAGAGGAGATCATAGTCTCTCATCTCAATCAACTCAAGTTCGTCGACGGTCCGAGACCGAACGAGGCGCTCCAAAGAGTGGCATCCGAGCAGTCAACCTCCTCCTCAAGCCCAGACGAAATCTTCCTAAAACTCTCCCTAAGCATAATGCAGTCCAAAGAAGACAAAGCCCGCAAAGAGATGAAGTCCCTAGTCGCCCGTCTTCTCAAAGAAGACCGCGGCGATTCACTTCCTACGCTCAAAATCTCTAGAGACATACTCTACCATCTCTGCCGCAGATGCATAACCTCTCTCGTCCTGTGCCTATCGAGTGCGACCTGCTCGGACGAAAACAGAGCAACCCTAATGGCTGACGTGGCGAGGGAAGCTGACAACATCCAGTGGCTCGTCGGGATTTTGATCCACCAGAAAATGGGCGACGAGCTTGTGGAGTTATGGGCCGACCAAGCGGAGCTCGCCCTTCTTCATTCCAAGATTCCCGTGGTTTACAGACACGAGATAAGCAAGGTTACTGCTCGGCTCTGCGTTTCGATAAGCAGAGGGGAGGTTCTTGTCTCGGGGCAGGTTAGGTATGCCCTGCTTAGGACATGGTTGGATGCTCTCTACGATGATTTCGGGTTTATGAGGAGGTTTAGGAAAATGTCCGATAAGAAATCGATCGAAGATGGGCTTGGAGGGACGATCTTGACACTGACTATGGATCAACAGCAGTCGATTTTGATGGATTGGTTCGAGAGGTTTCTTGACAGAGGAGACGATTGCCCGAATATACAGAGCGCGTTTGAGGTTTGGTGGAGAAGGGCGTTTGTGAATAGGTATGTGGTCGAGCCGCGGTTGCAGATGACCGTGTCTGATGGACCGAACTGAAAGATGTTAAGTATAGTTTCTTTCTTGAAGGTTTGGTGTTATATTCCTAGTGTAAAGAAATTGAATATTTGCTTTGTCCGAAAATATGTGTATGGTATGACGTAATTTCTTCAATCAACGGCAAATATAAAATATATGTGTTCGTTTGGTTGATAGGTTTATATTTATGAGGGTTTAAATAAGTAAGAGTTTATACAAAACAAATTCATGAGTATAAATAAAATGTATGTTTGGTTAGTGGGTTTAAATAAACACATGGGGGTGTGTTATATCAATGTTTTAAAATGCGTGTTGCGCACTGCGTCGCGTTTTTGTTCCAATAGCGCATAGAGTAAATAGCGTAGCGTATTACGTGAGTATTTCGAGTCACCCAATTTTAATTAAAAAAATAACAACTATAATATTTATAGTCTCATATTTCACAATTATATTATATATTTATAAAATTAAACACACATCTTTACATATATACATATATATATATATATATATAGTGATATCTTCTCATTTACTAATTAATAATAATTTAAATATCAAAATATATAAGATATATGTATGTCATTTTGATCGTCATGAAATAATGAATAATTTAAATGTGGTTATTTATTATTATACATAAGTCACCTAAAGTAGAGACCATTTCCTAATTAAGGCAATATGTAATAAAATTTCAAAATAACTAAATGAAGTTTTGCATAGGAATAAGCGTCCACCACATACTTTCTTTTAAAGTCGTCTATATCAATCATGTCACATCAGATCCTTTCAAACAAAAATAAATAAAAAAGAACATACGACTTTCTCAATACGCTTTGTAGCGTTTTGGTTAAAAAAAGGCTATTGCACGCCTCGAAGCACGCGATACAACGCTTTATAAAACATTGATTTATAAACCCGACTGCATGAGTTTAGAGTGATTTTATATAAACACATGGTTTAGATAAATTTCAGAAAGGAATAATTATCAGTTTACTTATAAATCATATAATACAGTCAATTAGACCACGTATATATCTATATATATGTATATATATTATCACGATAATAGTTAATAGAGATCGAGTCCATATTACTGTGTGTGTGTTTTAGTGTTCGTATATCGTATTAGACATAGGGTATAGTGCTTAACTATATATAACTATTTTCATACAATTATTTACTCTTTCAAATTGGCCGTAGACCCGACTAACAAGAATCCTACTAAGTCAATTGCAGTGGATTTCGGCTTCTTCATCAATTATTCTAAAAGTCAAAAGTCTAAACTCACGACAGCCCTGCACCAGTTAGTTCACGATCACGACAATAGATATGAAAATTACCGCTAATATAGAAAAAATCATGTGTTCACATTTATAGCTATTCGAAGAATGATTTGGACAGGGAATATAATCAAGAAAATATATCACAAATGCTGTTTTATTTCAATGCGGTTGACATGATTTATATGAATATGCACCTTAGCCAACTCATTATTAATTTATTTCTTATAATCATACTACATTAAACAGCCACCACGTAAATAATAACATAAATTACCAAACAAAATTTACAAACTAAGACAACTACCGCAGCACACTGGACCACGATATACAATTTCTACACAAATGAAATGAAGTCTTAAACATAGTAGACACAGTTCAAAAGCTGAAGAAGAAAGAAAAACACCATCGCCATGGCGTTCAATCCTCTTCGCTTATTGCTTCTCTTGCCTCTCTTCATCTCCTACGCCTACTCCCAAGGTTAGGGTTTTAACTCTTTACCATCATCATCATCATCAATCATCCTCTTAATCTTCTAACATTAATAACGTCATTTACACTAATTAACACTAATCTCCCCGCCGTGCCTGCCCGTCCTCATTATTCGTAGTAAGCATAGACTGCGGATCGTTGCAGTCGACGTACACGGACGAAAACTCCATCGTTTGGACAAACGACGACGACTACATAAAAAACGGGCAGCCCTACTCCATCCGAAACAGCTCCATCCTGCCCGTCCTCGCAACGCTGAGGGCTTTCCCGACCCGTAAGAAGAACTGCTACGGAATAACCGAAGGGGTTTCGAAGGGCGATAGAGTCCTCGTGCGTGCGAGCTTCTTCTACGGGAACTACGACGGGAAGTCTTCGCCCCCGTCGTTCGGCCTTCAGTTCGACGGGAACGAGTGGGTGACGGTCAGGACGACGCTGACCGACCTCGCCTACTACGAGGTGATCTACACCGCGAAGCTGGACGGCGTGAGCGTGTGCGTTGCCCAGACGAATCCCGGGCAGATTCCCTTCGTGTCGGCCGTCGAAGTGAGGGGTTTGGACTCGAACTTGTACAAGCATGTCTGATCCGGAATATCCCTTGCTCTTGATGAGGAGGGTTGGCTATGGAGCCAAGAGTGTCGTCAGGTATGTAGATTTGTCGACTGACTATTTTTTCCGTCCTGTAAGTTAGGGGGTGATTCCAGTTTACGGAATTTTTTTTTTCGGAGGAAGGTGTTGGGTGTCAAAATCAAGTGTCAAGTCGGATAATTAGAAATATAGTTAGCGGCTTATAACTTTGTGGGCTAACTTCTCTACTGCCAATGGTTAGGGGGTGATTCTCTACTGCCAATTAGTTTTATAGAGGAACCCCAAAAGCTTAGATGTGCGTGCTGGAATTAAGCCTTAGAAAATCCCTACAGAAGGATTTTATAGTATACGGATTTTTGCAATTTAAGGAAGATGACTTTCAAAATTGGAGTAATCTAAAATCTGATTGTTGTCTCGTTACATTTAGGGTCGTCAATGGGGCAGGGATTCTCCGCTATTCTACCCCAGCGGGGCGGGGACGGGGAACATTTTTCCCCGCAGATATCCCCGCCCCGTTCCCCGCCCCGTCCCCGATAATAAAAATAATATATATTATATTCAATTAATATTATTATAGGATAAACAATATACTCCCTTCGTCCCACTAAGTTTATCACATTTTTTCCATTTCGTGCGTCCCAATAATTTTATCACATTTCCTTATTTAGCAAAAAAACTATCACAAACAATCAATATAATAATATTAAATATTCTTAAAAGACGTGTCAAAATATATACGTTTTTACCTTTTCATTGTACTATGTTATTATAATAATACTATCTTAATTTGTGTACCCACCAATATATGTGATAAAGATACAGGACGGAGGAGTAAAATATACTTCAGAAATAATAATATAATATGATTAAAATATAGTTTAAATAACATAAATAATATTAAAATGTAGTTTAAATAATATTAAGATGTATTTTAAATAATATTAAAATAATATAAATTGATTTTATTTTTTTTGTAAAATAGTGATGGGGCAGGGAATCCCCGTGGGGACGGTGACGATTTCGTCCCCCCGAACCCGCCCCGTTGACAAGCCTAGTTACATTTATTCAATTTTGGAAAGTTTATCTCCTTAAATTGCAATTCATTGAGTCCTATAATTTGAGTCCATAAATTTGTGTCTCCTTAAAATTTAAGTCTCCTTAAAGTCCGTAAATTGCTTCAAATTCAGGTGTGGACCACGCGTCGAAGTTCCGTCCAAAAAAATATAGATTCCGACGTTCGATGGCCTTACTTAAATTGCTTCAATTTTGAAACTTATAATATCCTTAAATTGCAACCTCGTAAACTGGTTGTCCTGAAAGTTTACCCCAATTTCGAGATACGATCTATATCCATAACGTTCTTCCACGCCCTCGTCAAGGTACTCGGACGACACGTACGACAGGATATGGAACCCCGCGACGCCCGGGAACGGGCTCACATCCGTCTCGAGCGACGCGTTATTCATCAACATGGCCGACCTCGACAAACCCCCTTCCTCGGTGCTCCAAAACGCGATCTCTGCCCTTCAACCCACCTCGTCGATCATACTCAACTTGAGACTCGCCGCGAATGTCGAAACCCCGGCGTACGTAAACATGTACTTCTCGGAGGTGACTCAGCTCGACCCCACGACCCAAGCCCGATCTTTCCAGCTACAGATGGACGGTCAACCCCTTATGACCGATCCCATCGTCCCGCCCTACGAAAGCTTCGAGGAGGTGACGTCGAGCAACATAACGATATCAGGGAACACTATGTTCTCACTCGTGCCCACGAGCGGGTCGGACCTCCCGCCCATCATCAACGCCATGGAGGCCTTCTTGATTGGGAATCCATTGTCCCAAGGAACCTATTCGGACGATGGTATACTTACTTACTTGGGCTCTTCCATTCTCTTCATGATTTTTGTTTATTTACTTTTCAATTAATAAATGCTGGATGAATTGTGTTTGCTCTGTTGTTCTTGGACAGTTAACGGTTTGGCTTCTCTGCAAAGTAGTTTCGAGGTTTTGCAAGATTGGAGCGGAGATCCTTGTCTTCCCGCGCCTTATTCGTGGGATTGGATTGACTGCAGCAGCGATCCTATACCGAGGGTCACCGCACTGTAATAATACTATAATCTTTATGGCATTTTTTTTTTTCCAAATAATTTAGACTGTGAAATCTTTCGTAGAAACATATAGCGATCGGATTGGATGACATGGCAGGTATCTCAGTAGCTTCGGCTTGCAAGGACTGCTTCCAGATTTTAGCTCCATGGATGCTCTTCAGACAATGTATGTAATATAATAACTGTTCAGTTCTATGCATACATTCATCGTTTTGATGGAATCCTATTTTGATGTATGTTACTTGTCATGAATAATGCAGCGATCTTCATAACAACAGCTTGAGTGGGCCTATTCCGGAGACGCCGGATCAGGCGGAGGAGGGAAGAAGAGCATCAGCAAGTTGCCGGTGGTTCTCGGCACCACAATCCCATCCATCATCATCATAAAGGCTGTCATCGCATTTCTCGTCATTTTACGCCGGAGACAGAAGAGATATTCACTCAGCGCTGCTACTGCAAACACTCCATCGGCAGGTTTTTCTTGATTTAATACGTAAAGCTTTCTTGCACCAATATTATTTGCAAAAAAAAAATAAAATTAAAATGGGTTTCAGGTGCGACACTGTCCCGACAAGCATAGGCCGTCGAATCCATTTTAATGGCGAAGATAGGGATGCTAGGTTGAACATGGAAATTAAAGTATTTGTATCTGAATTGTTCGGAAAGTTAAATTATTATTCTGATTAAATTTTGTAATCGAGAAACTTAGCTCTCATTTAATTCCCTATATTCACAAACAGGATCGGAACTTTACTAAGAAAAAGGAAATGCAAGTAAAACACCATAAGCTCACCCCCACGATTCACCAAGATAAAAAAAAAAAAAAAAAAAAAAAAAAAAGAAAAACCCCCGTAATTTCTGTCATCTCCAAGCCACGTTATGATCACGTTCTAACTCAACGATCTCATTATCGTACATGTAACGATGATGGTGGTGGTCTCGCGGCGGTGAGTCTGCAGGCAACGGCGGCGCACTTGGCTGCACTTTCAACGGTGGAGCAAAGGAAGCTGTCGGCGGTGCAATTATTTCTACTGACTTTTGGTTCGTACTATTTTCCATGTTACGTATTCGTCTCAACCAACACGAAACTGTAACCAAGATCGATACTACTACCATGGGCACAGCAATTATTACGAACATGATGGATCGATTACTCTCTCGGTAGGCTGGAGCGGCAGAATATGATAAGCTATCTGACGACGACGAGCGCGCATAAGTGTTATTAAGATGGGTCATGTGTTCGAATTTATAAACTCATGGATCAAAGCGATAAACACGATATTTTGTTACCTTGACGATGATCATCAGCAGCAAGGGATTCTTGATTGAGTAGAGTGAACAGCATAAAGATGGGCAGAAGCTGAACAACCTTATTCTCCATTAGGTTAATTAGTGAAAACAATTCGAAGCCCCGCTGCTTCATATTATATATTCTTATCGGGTTTTCCAATGTTGATGATGGCATTTTTTTTTTTTTTTAAATTGTGTTCGTATGTAGTAAGAAAAAGTCCACCCATGCAACAATGTTTGCCGGCATTATTGCTGGGTTGAATGAATCTGTCTTTTATATTGGACTTTTCGGTTTTGACTTGTGATGTTGTTCTGACTAATTAACTATCTCTAGTTAATCGCTTTTGGTTTTGAATTTCATGCTGTAAAATAAAATATGCCGAACCAAAGTAAATCCATTGATTATTTCGACTGTGTTCTTCTTCCCTTTTACTACTGCACTGCGTAGGCTCCAACGGAAGTTGAATAGATGAAATGAAGCGTAGTTTTACATTTCAGACCCTAGTAAAGTTTCAAAATTCGATTTTGACCCACCTTCAAAATTCTTCGTTGGGTCTATAGTGGGCTAATGATGTGAATCTTAAGTGTTGTTGTGATGAACCTTGTGTAACAAAAACCTTTTTGATAAATAAATCTAAATTAAATGGTAATAACATTATTTACTTTACCTATAAATACAAAGCTTACTTTATGGGCCTACTCAAAGAAAAGCAATTAGATATTCAACTTAATAATTGAAAATCTTGACATTTCTGGAGAGGAAAATGGCATGCAAATTAATTATAAAAAGCAAAGAAAAAGCTTATTACTTTCGGCAGTAATAATGTTTTTCTTTATCTTAACATTCCGTTTTAAAGGGATCTCTCTATATGTTTAAATTATAATTAAAAAGCAATCATATCCTAATAATAAGAGATAGAGCACGCTTTTTTAGAAATTAAACTAAACAAAAATAACAATAATGGTGCATGTAATCATACGATGAAATAAAGCAAGAAATTAAATAATGCATAAAGAGAAACAAAGGCAAAGGCATGATGACAACTTGTTTTGCGGTTTTCCCCTGTTTTATTTTATTTGATAAATATATTGTATTCCCAAGGGATAAAATTATAGGTGAAATAATAGGACACACACATGACTCGCGAAGAAAGAGGTAATATGTTCGATACACGAAACCTTTGAGATTATTGTTTGTATGAATTTGGAATGAGACATAGATATGTAACCATATACTTTACTCTATTTGAAATGTGAATTACAATTAAACAAAATAATGCATCCACTCATTGTCCCTCACTTTCAAAACCCACTTTATATCCACTCCACATTGAATGGTCTCGTTTTATTTATACACACACACACACACACCAAACTACATACTTCTCCCAATCCTTCATCTCACACAAATCACTCACAATTCATATATATACATATATATATATATATATATATATAATATAGTTCAATTTCAGTCCTCATTCTTCCCAATGAAAATAAAGAAAATGAAATCCATAGATTTCTTCTGCGCTTCTCCAGCCTCCACGGCTATATGTTCAGGCACCGTCGACCGCCGCGCCATAGTTCTCCGACACAAAACATCGTCTTCATCAAACACGTCGACGACGACCCCACGCTGTCTCTCTCGTCTCCCCGTCGATCCTTCGAAGCCTTTCGCTGATCGCAGAAAGAGCACTTCTTCAGACAATTATAATTCTGCCAACAACAACAGGCGAAGAAGCGATCATTATCATCAGCTGCGCAGAAAAAGCTCCGCCGACGTGGACGATTTGAGCGCCTCGAGGCGCTTGCTGAGCGGCGAAGGCAACGAGCGACGCCATAGTTACCACCTTGACTTAGTGTACGATGATTCTTCTAAGCGTGATAACATTCAGGTTTCTTCGAAACAGCCCACAAAGGATTATAAGTATCATCATTACAAGCGTATCGAGTCTTCTGTTCCTTCTTCGGATGGTTTGTTAAGGAGTTTGAAGTCCTCTTCTTCTTCCACTAAGTCTTACGAATCTCCAGTTTATGATGCAATAGTGCTTCGTCGGAATGAGAAACCCTTGGAGAGTTTGAGCGATCACTTGAATGTTCAGGAATCGGTTTCATCACCAGCGATTCCTGATCATGATTCGAATCACAAGGTCAAAATGTGAATTTTTTCTAGGGTTTTTTATTTCACGTACTAACTAATTTTCATATCTATCATGAACAGGTGGTTGAGCTGAGGGTGTCCATTCATTGCAAGGGCTGTGAAGGGAAACTGAGAAAACATATCTCAAGAATGCAAGGTAGATTTTGCCTTGTATTTATTTGATTATATTATTATATATTTCGTTCTTAAGTGATTGTATATATTTTGTATAGGAGTGACATCATTTAGTATTGACTTAGCAACCAAGAAGGTGAGAATAGTAGGAAACTTGATGCCTTTGGAAGTACTCGCAAGCATATCGAAGGTCAAGAACGCACAGTTTTGGCCGTCTCCTACTTCGTCTCCCTTCATTTAAAGTAAACTAATTTAAATATATATGTAAGGTGGGTGTGCTGGAGTTGAAAATTTTTCGTAGTTGTGGAAATTAGTTTTCGATAGATATAATGCGAGACTGTACCTTTGAAATTAAATCTTAAATATATAGTTGTTGTGCCTAATTAGCCATGGGTGTTTCTTAATAACTTTTTCAAATAATGACCCTTTCCTCGTTTTAATCTTTCAAACATACCTTTTTTATTGATCACACATGAATAAACGTACCTATCAAGTATATATGATTCTTTATCCTGTCACGCAATTGATTTACATTGTAATTCATTGATGACATAAATACGAGAATGCGTTTACGCGCGTTGGATTGGAATGATGATGCTCGATTTGATAGTTCCACGTGGGTTCTAAGTGACGCATGCGTGTGTGCAATAGAATTAGCTTTGTCGGAAAGCTCTCTTGAATGATTGCCAATTTCAGTGGGAAAATAAAGCAAAATAACTACCTGTGTGGATCAACAATAATTAGAAAACAAAAAAGAAATAAAAAATCCACTAAGCTAATTTCGAATATACAAGTGCACATTAAAATCTTTCTTCATGAACATTGCCTTGTCTTCGATTGAATCTCATCTCCAAGAATAATATAATCTCCTCAACAAGTTCCTCGAAGATAATATCTTCAATCTCAAGCGCCTTCACCTCACTCTCCACCTGCAAATTCATCCAACCGTAATCGCTTTCGAAATCTCGATCCTCGAAAAGAATTTCGACGCTCTTCAAAACCTCGTCAACGATGAGATTTCCGTCGGGGATGGGACGAATATGGCAGTTCTTGGACAAAGCCTTGGGATAGTAAGGAAGCGAGGCGTCGTAAATATCGACTAGCTTTTCGTTGATCGAATCGAACAGCATTCGACGGCCGACAATGGAGGAATATTTTTCGTGGGCGTAATAGCGAGTTTCGACTTCTTCGAATAATCTCGGGCTTAAGGGTTGATCGTACGAATGCCATGTCCTCTCTCGGGCGTCTTGTGAAATTCCCGAGTGGTCGAGGACATGCCTCGCGTAGTCGTTCGAGTACTCTGAGCTCGTCTTCTTCGTCGGGATTTCTTGCTTAGAAATCGATTTGTTCGACGTGTGATTGAAACCTGGGAAAATTAGGTTAAACTTGAGTTTAGTGTATCTTCTTTTCGAAAAAAAAAGAAGGTGGAAATTAGTTAACCTTTTTTGATAGCTTGAAGATCACTACCGTGATGCTCCGTTTCATGGAGAGATACGCCAGAATTAGGGTTTGGTTTTCGCTCGAGGACGATATTACTTAAGACTTCGATAGTTTCAGCTTTTCCAACTTCGTGTTCTTCTTCCCCTATAGTTCGTACGCTTTCCGTAACATTGTGGACTGGTTTATTCGCGGCGAATTTAAAAAATTCGTCACGGATCGCCTCGAAATTCACCGAAGAATAGTGTGAATGATCGACACTAGACGTCGAGCGCAGCCTCCTAAAATAATAGGTCGGCGCTTGATTTTCGCATTCGCTCATTTTACCCGCCGCTCGCAAGCTCTTAGAGTGGCCCAACTTGCGCTCGTCGTCGGCGAGAAAGCTCTTGTCGTAAAGTTGCGTATACTTATCCAGCGATTCTTTCGACGAAAAACTCCTTCGATGGAGACGCTCGGTTGTGCTATAATTACGCATTCCTTCAATGCTTTCGGCTTCTTCTTTCGAAAACTTCGACCAAACCTCAATCTTCTTGTCCTCGAGCTTGACGGGCCTCAGCTTTCTTCTCCCGGGAATTCGACGCGTCGGAAAAGACCTCGACTTTCCGAACTTATTAGCTCCTTTATTGAACCCTAAACCTAACGCACTTCGAGAGAAATTCGCGAGCGTTTCGTCAGCATCTCCAAGGCGCTTCATCAGCAGATTTTTGTCTACTTTAAATATCTCCAAAACGTCGTTGGACTCATTCGAGTTTCTTATCTCCTCATAAATGTGGGAGACTTCTTTGCTACTATCGGGCAAGAATATGATTCTTTTCTCACCGAGCCGGTCGTCGTAGCGATGGCGTATCGAATACGTTCTCCGCAAATTTACCTTATTCGAAAATAACTTTTTCTTCACGATCAGCGCTTCCATACGAGCTCCTAGGGTTTTCTTCTTGCCCGTTCGAGGCCTTCGACCGTTCTGAATACGTTTTCAAGAGAAAGTTCCCGAAACTCGGGCGACAACTTTTAATCACCACAAATACAAACACATACAAAAAAAATGTCCTAAATTCAAAATCAACAAACTTACAAGGAACGGATTTCCCTCCTTTTCTTCTATATGCTTATCGACTTCACTACGCTTCTTCTTCTGGTAATTTTTTGTCGTCTTCTTTCGATTGGGCCGCCAGCAGCGATGGTAGTTTAGAGCTCGGACTAATCCGATAACACAACCTGGCTGTTCATCAAGATCATCTTCCCTTCTGATCGAACCCATTATCTCGATTTGTCGATCTTCGAAAACTGTGTTACAAAAGAATAAGACGATACATATTTATATAACAATAATTTCAACACTTTCTACTGGAAAAATGAAGTCATGTGATGATTAAGCATACCTATTTATGTTTATGTTGCAGAGCTTGTTTAGTTTCAGGAGATGCACAAAGAGTTACTTATGACAAGTAAACTACAGAACGGATGAGGAAGGTTGTAACGCTCATGTAATAAAAGAATCTAAACTCTCTCGCCATGGATATTAATATTGTATTAAATTCGATAATTGTAGTGAAGTTTCAAGGTTGTTATTTGATTGGGCAACGACCCGCAAGACAAGGTCTTTTCTTTCTCTTGTCAAGTTCAACTACTCTATCTTCTTTTGAACGATGACAAGGTCAAAATTTTATTTTATCTTATATGTATTTAAAATATGGTCGCTAACTCAGCTTTGATAGCTCTGTTGACACTTGTATCTTAGATGAAAAAAATTATAAAAAAATTGAATCGTGTGATTCGTGGTTATATTATTAATATTAGAAAAAACAAATAAACGATTTCTTTTAACTAATTAAGAAATAGAGAACGATTTCAACTAACACCAACTCCTATATCCCTTGACGATATTGGGTTGACTTTCTAATTAAAAGTAATAAAGATTTGAAGAATGATATGTAACTGAGTTAAGGTAAGGAAAATACATATGTTATTTTAAAAATTAATAATTACTACAAATAACGAGTTCTCTGCTCTGTAGTCAACGGAGTAGTTTAGATAGAGATGCTGGTGGATAGGAAAACTAAGAATTTGTTTTTGCTGATCAGATACGTCAGGCCAACAAATATTGGTTTTGTTCATAAAATATTTTAGCTGCTACATATTTGATATAAATTTTGATTGTTGCAATAATAAATTTTAGTACAAGGCATCCTCTTCCACGCCTTTGAAAGTTGTAAATAATCCACAGTTGAATTAGCGTTCATCATACACTATTATTCCATCGATGAACTTTTTATCTTTTCCTTTTTAAGAAGTCGAAGCTTTTGAGTTTTGTTTGACCGAGGAATTATAGGACTATTCTATTGATATAAGACACATCACTATGATATTGTAATAAAAAACTACCAAGAGTTGAACTTTCTTAGTAGCCTTGACCATAGAGACTAGAAAAGTTAAAGCTTATATTTTGACCAAGGACACTGTTAAACGTAATTGCATAATAGAAATCAATGGATGAATCACACAATAAATCAATGATCCAAACATACATTCGACATTTTCACCTCAAAATCCAAACTCATTCGCAAAACAGAATAAATCACAAAGAAAGCAATAATCTGTTGGTTCCGGTGTTGGCGTCTGGTCGGTGGCGCTCGTAAAACTCGAACAGAGTTTGGTTATACGTCGAAGTCGAGGCACGTACGTCGTACGCTTTCCGTAAGACGTTATTGCCCCGTATTTCAGTGCCTCGGGTTGTCGCAATACGTTCCGAAGATACAACGACTTCACGAATTTAGAAACGTCGCACACCATAACGAAATTATCGGGCGAATCTACTAAAGACTCGAGCCTTTCTTGCTTTATTATTAACTTGGACTAGTATGCACTAACTCTAGAATGTTTGGGTGTTATTGAATTTCCTATGTTGTGGGGAACCTATATATAGATGTAGGAACATTATCAAAGGGTATAAGTCCAAAGGATACCTCGTATGGGTGTACCTCTTAACATGGAGAGACACGCCTTTTAGACTTAACCCTTTTCAATTGTACCTCTTTATTTAATTCATTCAAAAGTTCCAACATAATCACCAAGCCATCTCCACTACAAAAGCAAGATTCCTCCTCCTATACAACACAGATTCAACAAAACCCTCAAAGCCCAGAATTTAATCCGGCGAATCGTCGCCACATTAATCTCCGGCGGATCAGAAACGACTCCCACCATAAGGAGGCAAAGAAGGCGCTACGACGTCGGCCACAGTCGCCGCCGCCGGCGGTGGAAAATTAGCAGTACTCACCTGAATCAGACTGCTCCCAAAGAACTCCTTAGGAAGCAAAACCTTCGAAACCCCAAAAATGGAAACTGGGTTCTGATCGAAAAACGGTCTGCGTCACGGTGGCCATCACCACGCCGGTGTTTATTGCCACCGAGCCGTTCACCTTCGTTATGTTCACGGTGAAGCTCCCAGCTACGTTCTGCTCCGTCGCCACTGTGGGGTAAGCGGGATTCACGATGGCCTCTAAAGAACCCAATGGGTAATAGGCATGGAGGACGTCGGATTTCAGCACGGTGGCTTTTCTGTCGGCGACCGCCGGTGGGTACGAACATCGTGATTACGGCGCCGGCCTTGGATAAAGCATACCTGAAACCGAAAAAAACCAAAAAATCGAACTGAAATTATCATACTACATTAAAAATAGAAAAATATCAAAAATAATTTGTTTTCTTCCATAACGTAAACAACAAAGTAAATATAATTTCATTTGTATACTTTTTTCCAATTTTAGGTAAATGTTTTCCTCACCAATCAAATACTATTTTTCTTCCAAATAATTTATAGTATCTTCTTATGAATGTTTTTATATTTTAGTTAGATTTTGTCCCATTTTCATGTTGTTTTTTTCGGACCTTTAAATTATTTTGCTACATGTCACGTTCCATAAATCTTCTTTGTTTCTTAATAATCATATTGCTTTATGTATTTTCAGCTTATAATATTTTTTTGTTGATATTAAATTCATAACCGAGAAATCCAACCGAAAAATCGAACCGAACCAAATTAAAACGGTTCGGATGTCGGATTAAGCATACGTATAACCAAAAATCGAAAAACTGAACCGAAATTTGAAAAAACCAAATCGAACCAACTGATGAACACGCTTAGCGACCAGATAGTATGGAGTGGAAGACAATGGCATGGAGGAGTAAATAAGTGAGCTCATGAGGGTAGAATTGGTAATTCACAGATTAGGTCTGAAACTGTTGACAGCCATTTATGGAAGTGTGAGCTTTGTCGAGTTGAAGGGAATATTTTTTTTCCTTATTTTTATCTCTTAAATTTCAGGCATTTCAATTTATTTAGCCCATTGAGTGATATGTCATATGGGCCATCAAATAATACAATCGTATGGGCTACAAAATGGTTTCAAAGTTTCCAAATTGTAAAGCAAGTTTTTAACTAGAAGTTTAATAAAAGATTAATAATTTATAATAAAGGAAATATTGTTAAGTTTTTTATAATAGGGATACATACACAAACCACATGATTATTATAGTTCAAAATCTTTGGGAAAGTCAAAAATAAAGACAAAAAGTACGATGTATATGCACAAGTCTAACACCTAAAACACTAACGCGGCAATAAATGTTATTATACTTAATGAATGACCTCGCAACTACTCCACCTTACACAATTAAATAGTATTCTCATCCGATATGAGTTCGTAATATAATTTTCGTGTTCCACAGTGCATTTAATATTATTTCATAGTTTATTGGCTGTTATGCTAGCCTTGTGGAGTATTTCAATCCGAAAAGGTTTTTTCAATTCAAGTTGGAGATTTTTATTTTATTTCCTTATTTGCTATATGACGAAAAGTCACTCTCCTACTGTTAATAAATATTTTCAGACATAAAATTGGTATCATTTTTCAAGGGAAAGAAATTGACTTGAAAACATATTTATTTTCAATTCTTTACTATAAAGTGCTTCAATAGTCCAACTCGTTACAGCAACATTTTTTTCCAGGAACTCGCTTGGATAAAGAGAGACTAGAGACACAGTGGGTCAACTTTGATATTTATTTTCCAAAGTTTCTTATTCTAATATTTGATCTCTGAATCCTCACCTAATTTGTTACTCACAGTGTTAATACCTTTTATCAGTATCTACTCTAAATAACAAAAAAAAAAATTATTTTTTTTTCACCCTCATTTTTGTCTATCATAGATGCATACAGATCGAAGTTGACAATGTGACTTGCAGTGTCAGCCACGTTATAAAGCTTGGCACAGTTTCCGAGGACAACCTGACGATCTGTTTTGACTTTCTGCAATAAACCCGAATCACATACCCGGCCCGACCCGACTCTTATATCGGTATGAACTACTGCTACATACAAAGATCATTCGTCTATACCATCAAGTATCAATATCAATATCAATAGATAGATCACTAAGTTGAAAACGTGGCCCTATTATATCCATGATTTTCGTTCAAGGAAATAAAAAGACCTCATGTAAAGTACACGGTTTAAGTTACGTTGAACCATCCTTGAAGTTTCGAATTCAATTAAACAAACAAGAAAATAAACTAAATTCCAACCAATAATTGATTGTCAAGTTTCTGTTCTGTAGTCGGGATTGTATTTATACTTGGGCACACCTTGCAGTTGACGCCATCTCATTAATTAGTTGAGTACGAATCGCACACGACTCTGTCGCTAGAAAAATGAGCGTCCATCGACGACTATTTGCACATAGTAAATCATATTTTATTTATTTCAATAAATGAGTGCTTATCAAATTTTGGAAAATTAGAGCCCAAATATTTAAGAGTCAACCATCACGTTGCTCTGTGCCGTGTATATATCATTTAATAAAATTTATCGCTGTTGGTATGGTAACCTATTCATGCATCGTTAATTATATATTTATTTATCATTATTACATTACAACCTTAGAAAAATACAAACAAATGCAGCTACTGTCACAGACACGAGCATCCACCAAGTCTTGATTCTCGGTCCTCTTGTTTTTATTATCTCAATCAATCTAATCCTAAAAGTCAACTCTCTCTCTCTCTCTCTCTCTCTCTCTCTCAAACACGCACATTCACACAGTGAGTCCTCAGTTTCAACTTCAAGAATGAGTTCTTGACTGGACAAAACACCAAACAACATCAAAGTTCGCTTTTGTTGTTGCTCTTTTTTCCATCTAATACATGCGTGTTAGAATAAGCACATATCTGTGAGATGGGCAACGGAGTGGGCAAGCTCACCGTCTGCTTCAGCGGCGCGTCTCCCACGCGCCGCCGCGCCACCATAACTTCCTCCACGATCGTGTCAGATCCGTTCGACGACTTGGGGCACTCCTTCTGCTACGTGCGGACCGAGCAGAACCCCGCGACGCCGTTTAAGTCCATCTCAGGCGCCGCCGTCAGCGCCAACGCATCCACACCTCTCTCCACCGACCTCTTCTACCCCGCCGCCGCTTTCTCCTCCTCCGCCTTCGAGGGGTCAACGTCGTTCGCCTCCATCTCTCTACAGCCGATACCGAGGAGTTCGTCCGTACACTCCGGCCCCATCCTAAATTCGGGCTCGCTCGACCGGGGTTTCATGTCGGGCCCGATAGAGAGAAGCTTCATGTCCGGCCCACTGGACGGCGGCCCTCTTTACTCGGGCCCGCTCGGCCGCGACGACCGTCAATTCCGGCGAAGCTTCTCCCACGGCGGATTAGCTTTCCGTAGAAGGGCCAAAAACTGGTCGTTGATCCGATCTCTGAAGCGGGCGATGTCGAAGGGCATCACCCGCGGCCAAAACTCCATCGTCGCTCCAATCAAAGGCGTCGGAGATTGGGTCTTGGGATCAGAGAAGCACGGCGGCGATCAACTCACGAACACCAAGAAATACGGCGACGATCGTCGGAGCAGCTTGGAAGGCGGAGATAGCACGGCAGCCGATCGAAATCTTCAGTGGGCCCAGGGAAAAGCCGGCGAGGATCGCGTCCACGTGGTAGTCTCCGAGGAGCACGGATGGGCCTTCGTCGGAATCTACGATGGGTTCAGTGGGCCCGACGCAACTGATTACCTAGTTTCAAATCTCTACTCCGCCGTTCACAAGGAGGTTCAATCTCTCCTAGGAAATGACGACGGCGATGATACAGTTACGGAATCGATACCCAATCAAATTGACAGCAGCGATCTTCCCACGAAGAAGCCCATCGACGGTTGCCCTGACCTCCTAGGAAAGGACCACAAAGACGAAAACAAGAAAAGGAAGGACCGAAATGCAATTACGCCAAACACGTGCCGGCCAACGGCCAACAAATGGGAGGAGAATCAACGGCGATGGAGGCGAGAGTGGGACAAGGAAAGGTTCGAGCTCGATCGGAAGCTGAAAGAACGATTCCAAGAAAAGAAGAACGAATCGAATCGAAACCACGCCCTAGTGCTAAAAGCGTTGTCCTCCGCCCTAAAGAAGACCGAAGAGGCCTACTTCAAGTTCGCCGACGAAATGGTCTCGGAAAATCCCGAGCTCGCCTTGATGGGCTCGTGCGTCCTCGTTACGCTTATGAAGGGCGACGACATCTACGTGATGAACGTGGGAGATAGCCGAGCGGTTTTGGCCCGAAAGGAAGAGCCCGATTTGTGGAGCCAGGACTTGGAGAGGATCAACGAAGAGACTCTGTACGATCTCGAGAAATTGGACCATGACGACGACGAAGACGATGCGTACGACGCTCGCCCGAGCCTTTCGGCTTTGCAGCTCACTCGGGATCATAGCACCTCCGTCGAAGAGGTAGTTTTTTCTCGCGACGATTTCTGATGTAAATTTGTACGAATAGTACTCTTTTTCGTCTCATACGTTAGGAATTGACACATGCTGCAATTTAAGGATGCTAACTTATAAAACTGAAGTAATTTAAGGACACAGATGTATGAGAGAACTATTAGTAACTTGCTTCAGTTAACGTTTTTGATTCGTTATGTCTGTAACTTGCTTAATTTTAAAGTTTGATGTCCTTAAATTGCAACCATGTAAGTTGGAATATAGGAGAGTGACACCACGAAGAAAGCAGTTACTTCGGCTTTTTTTAGCTAATATTTTTTGGTAATAATTGTGTTTCAGGAGATTGTAAGAATCAGAAAAGAGCATCCCGACGACACGTACGCGGTGACCAACGACCGCGTAAAAGGCTCGCTAAAGGTCACCCGCGCATTCGGCGCCGGCTACCTCAAACAGGTACGCGACAAATTATTCGACGTAAATTATATCCAACAACTTTGCCGCACGTAGTGAGAAATAAGCGACGAATTTTTTCCAATTCTTTTCAGCCGAAGTGGAACGAGGCGCTCCTCGAGATGTTCAGGATCGACTACGTGGGGACCCGCGGGTACATAAGCTGCGTCCCGAGCCTATGCCACCACAGGATAGGCCCTCGGGATAAGTTCCTCGTGCTATCTTCCGACGGGCTTTATCAGTACTTCACGAACGAGGAAGCCGTTTCCGAGGTCGAGCTCTTCCTCGCTTGGTCACCCGAGGGAGATCCCGCCCAGCATTTGGTCGAGGAGTTGCTCTTTCGAGCGGCAAAAAGGGCCGGTAAGTACGTCGTTGGGCTTTTCTTTGACGCTATTTAAATTTCATTATTGTGTCGGACTACATAAACGGAGTAATGAAGCTAAATAAGGTTCCATCCTAAAACCAATTTGTTATAGGTGGAGTGGCTTATCAACTTATATATGATTGTCAAACCCTTTTCGATTAGTCAGAAATTTAATACACGTGGGCTTAACCATTAGGTCTAGGGTTTCAAATTCTTAAAACTACGTTTATTACCCAAATAATATGTTTTGTTCCACCAATGATGACGTAGGCGAGTTCTTGTTTGTGTCTTTGTAGGTTTGGACTTCCACGAACTGCTCGAAATACCGCAGGGAGAAAGGCGGCGTTACCACGACGACGTTTCGATTATTGTTATATCGTTGGAGGGGAGAATATGGAAGTCATGTGCATAGAAGAATAATATGTATAGCCAAAAAAAAAAAGAAGAATCCATTTTTGTTCAAGTAATAATGGATTTTGTTAAGAACAGTATTCAAGATCAGGGAATAAAAAACTAATTTAGTTGTTTTGAATAATCGAGATTTTCTTGATCGTTGATTGAATTGGATTTGACATAAATATGGGTGTGTACGGGAAATGATAGTTCGAACAACATCGTAACTTCTAACTAATTTGTGCAATTCATTGGGTAGATGGGATAAGATTTAATTGCAACGTAGTTGGGATGATGGGTGTTCTATTTATGTGCGGGCAGCCTTAATATTTTCTTGTTATCTTAATGATTAGGTGGCTTGATCCTTTTTTTCATTGCACGTTCTGACTAAATTGTAATATTTATCATGTTATGGTCCGAAGTTTGGTGGGTTAATAAGATCTTGTATTATATGTTGCTCCATTTGAATAATAGATACGTGTCACATAATTTAATTATATTGCTGCATTTATTCCGTCGCTTGTCACTTATTTATTTGCACAACAAATAGAAGATATGTTGCAAATGATCGATAGAAGTCTCTTGAGATAGTTTCGATTACTTTGCTTGGCCGGCCACGTATATTATATATGATAAACTAATTAAGAAAAGACATATTATATCTGTCTATTATGTGTCTATTATGTCATGGCTGGCGTTTTTCGACCATTTGATTATAAGGCCCCCACCATGTAGAAAGGAAATTTGGAAACACCATTTTGAATTCAAACTTTGAATCTCTCATCAAAGATGCTGACATCTTTTCATTGATTAAATAACCAAATATATAAACATAAATTCAAATCACATTAATATCCATTAACATACTCTACGCATCTATCTTAAAGACTTGCTTTGTTCTTGCAAAATCCGTCTTTGAACCAAGCAAGGACACTTTTGTTTAGCTTCTAATCATAAACAAAAGAGAAGCTTATTTTGGATCCATCGGTCTCTTTCTACCTAAACTCTCTGTTCTTCTACTACACCAGCCACCTCATTTTCTAACATTATATCACGATAAGATGTCAATCTTGAGCAGTTCCAGCAATAGAAATGGAGAAATATTCCACGAATTCAAGAAGCAAGCATCGTTTTTCCTCAAGGAGAAGATCAAG
Organism: Craterostigma plantagineum; assembly: GCA_027422505.1. NCBI lineage: Eukaryota > Viridiplantae > Streptophyta > Magnoliopsida > Lamiales > Linderniaceae > Craterostigma > Craterostigma plantagineum. The sequence continues at coordinate 1,096,624 of JAPQWV010000126.1, read as the reverse complement.
ACTGCAAGGCTAGCCTTAACTGACGTCACGCCTATTCAACTGTATAATATATCTTTCTTTCCTTCCCACAGCTCAATTGATCTATCAAGAGTTACTTCTCTAAGAAGGAAATGTTTTCTTTTTGTTTTGTGTTTATGCTCGAAGGCTGGCTGAAGAAGCCACGAATGGGAATCAAGGCGTGCCTGATTCTAGAACACTGAAGATGATATCGAAGGCAGCTTTCGAAGTCGACGATTATTTCAGAATCGTTGAGATCTTGCACAACAGGTATTGACGACGATGATGAGCTAATTAGTGTTAGAAACCTGGAAAAGAGAAAATTTTCCTTCCTTTGCGTTGTCGTAGGTTGGTCAAATTCGATAAAAGAAACTGGAGAATCTCTTACAAGGCCGTCATCGTTCTTGAATACTTGCTGACTCATGGGCCTGAGAGAATCGCAAGTGAATTCCAAGGTGACTCAGATTCTATCAGAACAATGGAGGGCTTTCAGCTTGTAGATGAGAAAGGGTATTTTAAATCTTGAATCTTGATCCACTCCTATCCTATAAACATACTTCTGATGTTTTATGTTGTTTCTATCTCTCCGGCCACTCAAAGGTTCAACTGGGGTTTAACTGTAAGAAAGAAATGCGAAAGAGTCCTTAAGCTGCTCGAAAAGGGCCCTCTTCTCAGAGAAGAACGAGACAGGGCGAGGAAAATAACGAGGGGAATCGAAGGATTTGGAAGCTTCAACATGAGGATTTCGGCTGGCAAAGAGAATCAGCAAGAATCACAGCCGGGGAAGGCGTTTGACAGATGCAATTCGCAGTTTGGGGATCAAACTCGAGATGATGAAAATATAATGATCGAAAAATCATTCGTAGTTCCTGAAAAATCCAATATCGGAGCTGAAACGAAGGAGAATTCAGACTCAGACGAAGGAAATGATCTTTTCGTGGAGTCTAAGCCATTGTTAGACGAAGGGAAAGATGAGGTTCAAATAGGTACATACGAGCATCGTCATCCCTTTGGCGTCGACGATGAGCAAGTTACGACTATGTCACTGCTGTGTCAATGAGCTCCGTGATATTTGATGTGTTTGTAAATGCTGAAAATGAATGATTATGGGCTTGGAAACCTAAAAAAATCAGATCTTTGTGGTACTTATTACAATCATAACCCACTTTAGGATGAAGACATCACTTGCTAATAGTTAGAACATGCTGAGAAAATCCATTTTGTCATGAATCAGTCATCATCGACAGCCCCAGAAATACTAACCTTCTACGGTAATGACTAATGATGTGTGAACTTAAAAAAAAAAAAGAAAAATAATTTAAATGAACATATACAAGAAAGAAGACTACAAGTAAAAAAAAAAAAAGGCAGGCCCTCATCAACTGGTTTGGATTCTACTTCATAGATCGTTCACTAACTTTTGGAGTTGGAGAAGAAGCCAATGGAATTACCTGCGAAGCATGCTTGTTATGAAGCAACTGATCTCTCACCAGTCCTTTATGATTGCTCAATCTGACAACCTCTTGCTTATTACCATCCATAATTTCCGACCCACTGCGATCCTCTTTCTGCTTCAGCGAGCTTTTCCTCTCAAATTCCTCCATCAACAGCCTTCTGATCAGCTTATCCTCAGCATCCTTCAAGAACTTCAACTTGGGAGGCGGCGAAGACCTCAGCCTGTTGACTTCGGCGTCGGATATGGATTCGAAGAGGGGATTGAAACTAAAGCCGTGAGTGCTGTAAGAATTCAGCGAGGCGTGGTGACTGTTCTTCACAGTGGGAGAGGACAGAGGTGTAAGAAAAGGCGTATCCACGGCGAACACGAGGTCGCCCAAGCTCTTTGTCCTAGAACCTCTTCTGCTACTTCTCGATCTCCCATCCTCAGATTCCAAGTCCTCTTTGCTCTCTTCGTTGATGGTGAAGAGAAATCTTGGGGGCCCACAGAGATTGTGGATCCTCATCAGCTCAGCTTCGACACCTTCTTGGTCGTGATTATCGTATCCCTGACCGAAGCGTAAGTCCTTGGCTGAGCCCATCTCCAAGTCTCTTGCTACTGCTTCCTCTTGGGGGTTCCTCGTGTTATTACAAGATATGGGCTTTTTCCAACAGAAGAAAAGTGGAGATTCTTGGTGTTCTTCGCTGCTGTTGTTAGTGGTTCTCTTCTTACGCCATAAGTGGTAGATTTCAGCCACAAAAGCCATCAAGATGAAGCCAAACAAGAAACTCAATCCAATCCCTAAGCCACTAAAAGATCCCATCTTTTTTCTTTTGGCTTCGAGCAAGAAAAAAAAAAGGGAACAGTTTTAAGCTAAAGATTCGCTCATGTGCGGAGGTTCAAACTCAAAATTGACAGTAAGATGCAACTAACGTAAGACCCACTAGAAGGAGGAGGAAGGACTTTGGTCTCTATTCTTGAAAACAAGATATATCTGTTCACAACGGTACACGGGCGTTGAAAATGGAGCTTTTACCGAGTTCTGACAGCCTTTTCTCTTACCTGATTGAACTGCTTTTATGAAAATACAAGCCAATCCAAGCACTAACTCAGCATTTCTTCAAATACAAGAAGACCAATATCGAATTTTTTATTTACCGTATATTGCCTCAGATTCCCGGGGAATAGTCCAATAGAAGGGGCTGTAAGTGGACAAAAAGGTGGGGTAAACTAAAGAAAAATGCCTGAGTTGGAAACAAGCATCATCTCTCTTTAAAGGGAGGAAAGTGCCTTTGGACGGAAGTTATGGAAAAATGGGCAGTGACAGTTTTCTTTAATCCTGAAAATGGGTAGTCGAAACGAAACGAAAGAAGCTCAAACTGTCTGATTTGAAAGCTTTTAAGTGTTCTGTCTTCATTTGTTCAATTTGAGAAGAAGGGTCGCTATCTTCACTGATACCCTTCACATGGTGGGCCGAAAGTGTTGTATTCCATCCAATAGATTAAATACAGATATATTTTCTTGTCATCTTCGTTCTTTTATTTATTTTTACAGACTAATTACTGCCTTCTTCTTGATTGAGTTGAGTTGAGTTGAGCATCCCAGTAACAAAAGAATCACATGATGAAGTATGGACCCGGGGACAAAGAAAGAAAACGTTCATCATCAGGGACTAAAATGCAATTTACGTACCAAGACAAGAATCGTTGCGTTGCGCCTTCAATCACCAATCATTGGATCAGTCCCTATTAATCACCAATTTTTATATTCCGAATCTTACAGCTAAAAAATCTTCCTTTTCATTACAATCGTTACCGCAAAGGAACATGACATTTTTTTTGTTGTTGTTTCACTTTCAATCGATATTCAAAACTGCAATTACCCTCTCAACAGCATGTTAATGATGATGAGAAAGAATTCAACTCACACTCATAATGAGCTCAAACCCAATTTTCAAATTCATCATATCGTGCCACCTTTTATCAAACCTAGACTTCAAAGCTGGTAATGCTGATCGATAGTCTGTTTGCAGTAATAAATCCCTTATTTAATTTCATAGCAAAGTGTTCATTACTCAGAACATGAAAAGAGTTCAACTATTACTTTGCCTGCTTCTGTTGATGGCCTCACAAGCTCACCGCCACTGTGCAGTTGCCATTATCAATCTCCCAAAGAAGTAAGCATCGTCAAAACTTATATATATATATATATATATATATATATATATATATAGATAGATAGATAGATAGATAGATAGATATACGTTGCTCTCAATCAATTCTCTCTACAGTTAATTTCAAGAGCAGTCATCATCGAGAATATAACTCAATGAAGGCGGAGAATATGACGACGGTAAGCATTATGTGACTTCTTATTACAAAATGAGATGAGATGGCTAACGAATGGATTGTTCTCAATTACAGAAGAATGGAGAGACAAAGGTGGTTCGTAAGACCATCTCCAACCGAGAAACGGATTCTCAAACTCAAACGCATACTCAAACTCAAAATGCAGTAATTCTTCTCCAACCATTCAACTCATTTTCAAACTCAAAAGACTATTTTGTAATTTTCACTTCCACACCAAATGCTACAAATTTTAATATTACCTACATATTTTATAACTTTAAAATTAGACTACAATATTATTTTAGATTTAATCAAAAAATAATAAGGTTAGTAGTAAAATTTTTACATATAAAAAATATCGATTAATGTTTATTAAAAACACGATAACTACAATATATTTATACATAAAAAGTATCGAAAAAAAGATCAAAAAGAAAAATAGCTAATCGACTATAGTACACATTGTTATTGAAGGAAAATAAAGTCACGTCAAAAGCTGTCACCATGACCAAAACCATATTTGTACCTCCTATCATATTTTTTTAATGATATTTCTCAATTGTTTTTTCTTGATATGTCAACTTTTTAGTCCATCATATGCTTTTTGTGACAAAATGGGAAAATTCGGGAGTTCCGTGTAAATTGAAAAGTTACTTCGCATACAAACCGCTACAAACGCAACTATGCGTTTTAATTAGGAGAGAGAAGGTTTATTCGCATTTTTTGTTTGATTTTGGGGTTCTATTGGAGTAATTTTACCCCATTTTATGAGATTTGCAGCTCCATTGGAGATGCTCTAAGACCCCATCGGGCCCAAACCCTATTGCAAACAACCACCCACGAACTATGACTTGAAGAGAGTCGTCTTTTTAGACTGACTTAGAAATAGCAGAATCTATCTAAATTGTTCTTAAATGAAATTGAGGAATCAATTTATTAGTAAAATCTTCTTGTTTAATCTTTTGTAGTGATTGCATAATGTGCATGCATTGCATCATCTGAACAGGCTGATGGTCGAAATGGCCCATACCATTGAAATTTCCAACGAAACATGTACGAGGTAATTCATGGAAACTACAACATAATAATAATAATAACAATAATAATAATAATAATAATAATAAGATTGAGTGGTGAAAACGTGGTGAGAAAACATTTTACTGTTGATGGCGATTTTGGTTCGGGACGAGGGCATTTTGGTCCTTGCGAGTTGCAATCATGGAATGGTATGGATGGGATCGGATATGGGCCATTCTGTCATTATTATTCCTGATAGAGCTGGGATGTAATTCGGAAATACTAGGGGATTATGAGTGCAATTACGAAATAATAGGGGACTCTAAGTGTAATTACACGTCCATATGTACACGACACGACACGACCAATCTCGATTTGTTGCTCTGCGTACGTTTCTGCGAGTAGAAAAGGACACGTTTTGACGTTCTCAGATGAACAGTGAAGAATGTCGTCGGCTTCAACGTCTCGTGGCTCGGCGTATCTGACGGCACTGACACTTGAGATTGAGAAGAAGCTTCAACGTGTGAGTTTGCGTGCTCTCTGCTGTCGAGTGATCGATCTCGAGCTGTTTATCGTTTTATCATCTTTTTACTCTTCTGATTTTTTAGGCGTTAGCTTCGGTTACGCAAAGGAGGAATTTGTTGCAGGAGTTGTTTGCCGACATCGCCTTGGAGGTGGATGATCGTGCCAAAGGTATGTAAAGTAACTTAATTTTGTCGGCACAGATCGAGGAGTATGTTTTTGAACTGTCAATCGGTAATTTGCATTTAGATTGGTTACTGCACAGTGGATGGATTCAGCTGCAACATTTTTAGAGAGCTTACTGGTGTTGAACTCTGTTTTCTTTTCGGATTTTTTTTTTTTTTGGTCTCTGTTGCTTTTAGTTTCTGATTAGTTCTTAGTCTATAAGGGGACCAATCTTTGTCGATCTGTGCTCTATCTTACGCTTTTCTGTTGGAGCAGATATCATCTTTGGAGACGAAGATGCAATTTCAGAGGAAGATGGTGGTGGCCCTATATGTTTCTATAATGTGCTTGCTGATCATTTTGTTCGGATGCCTCAAAATGGAAAATCAATCCTTGATATGATTGTACAACTGTGGAGCCAATCTTATGCATCTAATATTTTCTCTCTCTTATTCTACAAATGGGTACTTAAGTAGAAGTCTGAGCTATGCTACATAACTTCGATCTTGCTTCTGTTAGTGGAGATATAATTCCAAAATTTTATATTTCATTGATGGTTAACTGGTTCTTTTGTCCAGCTTTTTGAGGTTCATCTTGACAATGCTGAAGTCCTGCTACGTTATTCATCTGCTCTCGTCCAAGGTGCTACAAATGTCTTCTGGTATGAATATATGTCCTATACTTGTAGATGTGGCTATTTTTGTCGAGTTCGGCTTTTTGGGTTGAAAATCTTATTGTTGTTTTTGCTCAAGAATTTGATCATTGTATGTGCAAGGAAAATTTTTTCGTTCAGTTATCCTTGAACCTGTAACAGAATATCATTATTTAGTATGCCATACATGCAGGATTGACATCCAATCAAATACAAGGCGTTTCCAGAGTCTCTTCCAGGTTCTATTTTCCGTTGCAAGATCACTTTTATCTTTGTCAGTCATGGTAACTAAAACTTTCATTTATTGCAGTATCTCCTCGAAGAAGTAGCTCTACATTCTGAACGGTTGAAGAAGATTCCTTCACAGGTCTAACATTCTCTTGCTAAAGCACAGTCGCTGTTATTACCAACTTGAATTAAGCTTTGGGGATAATTGGTGAGTTTGGTTGTTCCACAGGGGCAGAGAAACCTGTTTCTTCTCCTTTCGAGATTTCTGTTTTTCTATAACTCAGGTCAAACATATTTTTTCTTGCATTTCCATTTCCCATACATCAAATAATCTGATTGTAAACTTAGTTTACCATTTTAAGATGATTGTTTTCCACTTATGCAGTCGACAAGCTTGAAAGTTTTCTGAAGCAATTTCCAGAGTTTCCAAATGCTTTCTTGATTGGTACTGCCTCGGACATATTTGTAAATGAGCTGGCTGATCAGGTAACAAATGATTGACTCTTTTTTTTTTCCTTGTTATGTTGACAGGCCAACACGAGTATATTACCAGCTTTCCATGGATGTTTCTACAATCATCTGCTATTTTAATGTGATCTACCCCATTGATGAACTTAGAATGAACAATAACGGTCTTTTTTATTCGTTTGACCTTGTCGATTTCAGCTTCAAAAGTTGAAGGTGGAGCCAGTATTGCTGCATTACCTGGACCAGATAAGAGTTCTCCGAGGTTCTGCTCTGCTGCTACCATTACACCAATGCCTGGCATTTGCTTTTCATTTTTATACAAACGAATAAAATTTCACATCCATATGATCATTGAAACACTTGGACAGGTATGGAACTTAGAATGGCGACGAGCACGAGATTGAAATCATGTTTATACAGCTTCACGTCTCCCGGCGGTCCGATGTATCCAACAAGAACTGTTCGCCATGCGGCTTGGGACGCTTTAGATTTTCTCTTCCCAGTAAGTTTTTGGAAATTTGTAATCCTTCGACCGTACGTTATGTTAACAGCTCTCAAGTCTCTCTCTCTCTCTCTCTCTCTCTCTCTCTCTAATTGTGTTTGTATATTTTTAAGGTGGGGAGATACCCACGGCATCTCATCAGTCTCTTTTTCCGATTGCTTTATCCATGGTATTGGCCGTCGTCTTGCTGGAACTTTGTAGTATCTTTTATACAAGCCTTGTTTCAGTCCCTGCTGGCATTGATTTTCTCAACTTGGGATAAAATCAGACATCGTAGGCAAACTTAGTCCTTGGCTTTGTACAAAGGTTCAAAAACTCCCTCTCTGTCTCTGTTGTTGTTTTGTGGTGAAATATCGTTTGACTTGCATCTGTTTCTTGGATCGATCCAAGAGATATATGCCTCTTATCTGTACTCTGCTATCTATCTATCTATCTATCTATCTATCTATCTATCTATCTATCTATCTATCTATCTATCTATCTATTTCTCCATAATTCATGTGACTTTCTTATCCATGATAATTGAAGCCTCGGCATAACCCATGTTACTTCTCCATAATCATATGAAGCCTCACTTTGTCGGCAAGAATCCCCATTTTGAAACGATGACTATTTCAAAGCCACGTAAGTCTTATTACATGTTTTATGATTATATAAGCCACGATCTACATTTCTTTGCTGTGATAAGATGTATATATTGTGCCATTAATCCGACAATAACGTACTCATGGAAGTGGAGCCACAAGGACTTCATTTCTGTCGCTATTACATCTAATCTTGATTTACTTTTTTCCCATTTTCATCTTAATCTTTCCAAGACACGTAACGTAATATTCAGTTATACAACGACCACTAGCGTCCGTGTCCAGTGCCAGCGATATATGTGAAAACTGAAAACGAAATATTTGTCCTATTCCTCAAGCCACGCGAACATTCCTGGATATTCGTTGGTAAGGAATATATGAATATTTTACTATTAGTATTAAGCGAATGTTCACCATACTTTTATACGACTTGTCGTTACAGGGAGAGACGACGACGAGCTCAAAAACTTTCTACCCCTCCATTTGCAATGAGATAATAATAATAATCGTAATGGTGTTAAAAGAGAACATTATTAATGATAGACAACTCTAAATGAGTACTATATCATTATTATAGTTAGTATTTAACGAGAAGCTCCTCTACAACATTTTTTACCCCTTCTTTCCTTGGCCTTTCGTTCACACGCATACATGGCTTTTGCAGCATTCGAAGGGCTGCTGATGCGAAAAGAAATCTTTACTTTATTTTGTAATTCGAAAGTAAATCTCTCTCTCTCTCTCTCTCTCTCTATATATATATATATATATAAAGAAGAAATGGAAATTCTTACAAATTCGTTCAACTTTAGGAGACGCAAGTCATCCAAGAAGTGACCATCAACCAAGGACCTTTAGGGCTCGTTTGATACCCATGTTTTGGATTTGATGGGTATAAGTTATTTGTGTATGGCTATACACGAATTCCATTGATAGAATATTTTAACATGTTTGATATGTGTGTTTTTATTGTTTGGGTAATGATATATGTATTGTTTGATTTGTATGTTTGAAATGTGTATGAAATTATAAAATATAGATAAAAGACAATTTTGTCCTTTTATAAAAAAAAACAAATAAAAAACAATCAAAAAACAATTGCAATCATCGTCTTCACAGAGTCCCTAATTTCATAAGGAATCGCAAGCTCAAAGTCTTTTTCCCCAAATTGCATAAATCGTCCCCAAATTACAGCAATCGAAAGATCAAAGTCTGTTGTATGATTCTCGATGGTAGAAAGCGACGGTGAAGGAAGATGAAACTTGTTCGTTGCTCCCTCCGGCGACGACGAAGCTTGCTCCGGTAAACCCACAGTCCCTCGTCAGCACCGCCGAGACGACGAAGCTTGTTCGTTGTTCCCCCCGGTGAACCACCATCAGCCCTTCGTCAGCACCGCCGAGCCATCGTCGACGCCGAGCACCTCGTCTCCGTCAAGCAGCTTCCTGAAAAAAAAAAAAACGAAAAACCACCACAGCCCTCGTCAGCGCCGCCGAGTCCCTCGTCAGACACCACACCTGAGCACCTCGTCACTGCCGAGGTCGTTGTCGTCACTGGCGACAGAGCAGCTGTCATGGAGTCTCCAACGGTGAAGATGAGGGCAAAATTGGTATTAAGAAGTGTGTATTAGTATACCCACGTGTAGGATGGGTTTGTCTAAACAAGGGTCATAAATGATTTGTGTGTAATGGACCTGTATATGAATACAAGCCATGTATTAATTTACATGGATACCAAACAAGGTATTTTTTTCCTATACCCACTGATACCCATGTATACATGGGTATCAAACGAGCCGTTAGTTTTGTGGTTATTTATGTCATAGCGCGGAAAAACTATAACATCGATTATTTAATTTTTTATTTTCATCAGTTTGCTAGTAAACAAAAGTATTACGTGCAAGTTGCAAAAATGGAACATGCACCGACGCCATCAAAGTTGTTGGAGATGGGTAGTTTCTTTTCATAATACTTATTATTACATAAAACATCATATACTGCGTGGCTGAATCATACATTTTTAAAAGATATGAGAACGCATCATAATTTAGCATTTAAATAGGAAGTATATTCATTTTTTTTCTTGTAAGGAATCTATAAGATTTTTTCTTACATTTATCAACAAAATAAAGTAAAAATAAATCTATAAATTACGAAGTTTCATATTTCCTGTTGTATGTTACTGTGTACATGTAGATATATAGCAAAATGGACGGTCACTTATGAAAGTTAAATCAACATATCATTGTTTTCTTCCACCACTTATCCGAAAAACCCCACTTTTTAATTTATTTAAAATATTTCATCGTAATGGGCTTACGCCGTCTGACATCATCACCCTCTCTTCTTGTAGTTACCAATGCCTAGATAGACACAAGAAAAAGATATTCCATTTCCATAGTGTGTGTATCATTATCCTAATTCCTGTTCACGCCCCACTATTTGCAACGAACGAAAAAGCACTATATATAATATATATATAGAGGAATTTTATGGTGCTCACCTTATGTGGGCACCTGTCGATGTGGCACAGATTCGTGTCACGTCGACATGCCACATCAACGTTAGATGATATATAACAAAACACATTTTAGGGGTCATTGGTCGACACATCGGATGACGATGTGGCATGTTTATGCTTTATGTGGCACCCGTTATGTGGTATTGATCTGTGCGCATAAACATGCCACATCATTGTCCGATATGTCGACCAATGACCATAGAATGTGTAATTAGTGTTATGTATCATCTAACGTTGATGTGGCATGTCGACGTGGCACGAATCAGTGCCACATCGACAGGTGCCCATATAAGGTGCTCGCATAAGGTGAGCACCATAAAATTAATCTATATATATATATATATGTATATTATATATATATCGCTATAGCACATTCCAATATTCGAGATATATCTCAGAGAGAGAGAGAGAGAGGAGAGAGAGAGAGATGGAAAAAGAATGCTTGAGAAAGGGTCCATGGTTAGAAAAAGAAGATGCTCAGCTCGTCTTCTACGTGAAGCTGTTCGGCGATCGGCGATGGGATTTCGTGGCGAAAGTTTCAGGTTTGAAGGTTGGCGGGAGACAGATATTATAGATAATAGGTAGGCTTGTCCTGGGCATGGAATAAAAACCCTCCATGAGCCCATTAATCATTTGATCAGCTTCTTCTTTCTGTGTGTTTGTGAAAAAATGAAATAGGTCTGAAAAGAACAGGGAAGAGTTGCAGGCTTCGATGGTTAATTACCTCCAGCCTGGACTCAAAAGGGGGAAGATTACCCCTCAAGAAGAGTGCCTCGTGCTCGAGCTTCACGCTAAATATGGAAATAGGTTGATTTGTTATTACACTTCGCCTATATCAATTTACGGTTTAGGGTTAGGGTTTTTGATCGATTATCGAGCATTACATTTTACTTGCAGATGGTCGAAAATCGCTCGAAAGCTACCTGGGCGGACAGACAATGAGATCAAGAACTACTTGAGGACCTATAAGAGGAAAGCTGCTCGTGAGAACAACAATAAAACTACTAATTCTCTGACATCATCTTCATCTTCATCTTCGAACAGCGCCGTCGAGGAAATGAACGAGCGAAGCTTTTACGACGACATGGGTGGAAAGCAGCACATAATTAGCACCTCGACTGCTCCTGGACAAAAGAAGGCGGGACTTGAAGCGTTAGACGATAGCTCGAAAAAAGTCTATTCCACGGATGATATATGGAAGGATATTGAGCTATCCTACAATGGAGATTTCACGGCTATTATCCCATCTTCTTCTTCCCTGTGGGAATTTAACCCTATTACTGCCGACTCGATGTGGTGCGTGAGCGAAGAAGAAGAGCATATAGCAAGATGCCAGTGATTCCGATGTTTAATTCTTACAACAATTCTTATGGCACACCAACCATTTCTTACCTATAGCTAGCTAGCTATAATAGAAGCTAACGCATGCAATCCTTCCTTGGATAAATAATTTTTGAGCAAAAAATGCCCAAATTTAACTGCGGAAAAACTGAAGGAACGGAATATTATGGATGTTGTTAATTAATCACTTAGGCTCCTTGATATAATAATAAAATGCCTGCCCAAATGAATCGATTCCTCACGAAAGCCCAATCCAAGTTATCACTCTTTGGAACGTCAGCGAAAATAATCCGAAATATTGCACAACAATTTCCATTTTAAAACCAAGCACACGTAACAGAGAAATACAATTATACGTAGAATAAACAAAGTCCCATTCAGAACAAAGTACCATCATCGAAGACATATATTATTATTATTAAGCAAGCACACCAACAAAAGCTAAGCACAAACTTTTTCCTCCCCTTAAAACTTAGCTGATCATCGTCAATATTCGGCGACGGGGAGCTGCTCGTGCCCGCTCTGGCTAATAAAGAGCAGCTCATAGACCAGCCCGGCAATTCCCGCCCCGACCAACGGCCCGAGCCAGTAGACCCAGTGGCTGGTCCACGTCCAGCTCACCACGGCCGGCCCGAACGACACCGCAGGGTTCATCGACGCCCCGTCGAATGCACCGCCGGCCAAGATGTTCGCACCCACGATGAACCCGATTGCTATCGGGGCGATGGTCCCTATGGTCCCCTTCTTGGGGTCGACTGCGGTGGCGTAGACCGTGTACACCAAACCGAAGGTCATCACTATCTCGAAGACCAACGCGTTCCACACCGAAACCCCCGACGACAGCGCAAAGGCCGACGTTTCCTATGATAAATATTATAGATTCGATATTATTATCAAAATTTGTAGGAAAAAACACTTGCTATATATATCATTTCTTGAATAACTACGTAATTTCATTACGTTTAGGCTGTTTTTTCTTATCCGAATTTAGACGTGCGATTTGGTGTTTGTAAGGATTCGTACACATTACCTCTTAGGGTTTGGATGTTGACACAGTACTGAATGACCATTTTACCTAAAAGCTTAAGTTCGATAGAGCTGTATCGTATTTTAATTTATATATATGCAACATGCACCATAACGTGTGGGCTGAGTTCTTTCTTATTAGACCTTAGACGTGTAACCTAAATTTATGGGTGACCATAGGGATTCTTACTCATGACCATTTACCTAAAACGTTAGTCTCCGTTTGGTTTACGAATTTTGACGTTGAAAAGAAAAAGAAAAGTGAATGATACGACACGACACATGAAGCGTAACGTACAATTATTAATGCATATGACCATTTTTCTTTTCTTTTTCGCATCGAATTCCGCGTACCGAACGCACCTTTAGAGTTTGGTACCGTATCATATTTTAATTTTATATAACGTTCAGTATCATTCTCTTCTAAATACTTAAACATCCTTACCAATCCGCCGGTGGCGACCTTGAGCAACAAGCACGCAACGACGGAGCCGAGCAACTGAGCGACCCAATACAGAATTCCCCGAATCAACGATATGTGGCCGCCCACGAAGGCCCCAAAGGTAACCGCCGGGTTCACGTGGCCGCCCGAGATGTTCGCTCCGACCGAAACCGCAACGAATAGGGCGAAAGCGTGCGCTATGGCCGCCGAGATTAGACCCGCCGGCGTGCTCGAGCCGTTATTCGTAAGCTTTTAGCTGCAACAAAAGAAAAAACCGTAAATCGTATTCATCCATTAATGAATATTTTTTATATGTAACGCGTTTCTTTTCTTACCGAAGGCCATGCCCGAGCCTTCGCCGGCGAAGACGAAGATGAGCGTAGAAATGAACTCAGCCACGGCGGCTTTGATGGCGTCGGGCTGGCTGGCCTCGGATGGGCTGCCCACGGCTATTCTTGAAACGGGCATTTTTGTTTTTTAGTTTTTTTGGAAATGGGGTTTTTTATTTGTTTATCTTTTGAATTTTTGAGCTGATGATCACTGAGTGAGCTTTGTGTGTGTGTGTTTGGAGGTGGGATATTAGGTGTTTATATAGTGGAGTTGTTGTTACTTTGTGTGATTAGTGAGGTGGACGATTTTTTTTAACTATGTGCCTCCGTATTATTCTGATTAGGCCACGTGGCGTAAGGGATAAGGCTGGCCAATAATGATTCATGGTAGTGAATTTCATATAGCCGACCATGAAACGTGGGTCCTCAAAATGATTGGCCTCATTGTGACTTTTTGTTTTTTTTTTTCTTCTTAAATTAAAGATTAAAACCGACCATTTGATTAGTTAATGAGGTGGATTAGTTGTTGTAGCATCATTGTGTTATATAAATGTTATGTATTTATTATTGGATCACCTTATGTTTGTTTTCACAGTGCAATTTATATATAGGGTTTGGTGATCGATCGTCATTATATACGAAAATAACAAAATATCAAGAATGAGAGTCCAATGTCGAATAGAAAACCAATAATGAAATAAAAGTATCTCCTCTATTGCACCGCCCTTACACAAGCAGACGGCGACACGACGCCTTTGGTCGGTTTAAAAACTTATAAGAAGAAAAAAGAGAAAAAGCCACAGCCACGACTTTAATTTTATTTTAATATATAAAGACTGGGCAAATAAAGTTCTGTCTGATGATTAAAGATATGATTTGTGTTTAATCAATCTTATCCATCTAACCAATGAAGTGTTAATATGCTTAATTCTAAATTGTAAAGGGAAACCCTTGGTGTTTAGCTGTTTATACCACGAGAATATTTGTCTAGCTAGGTAATAGATAGTGGACTTCCTCGTTTCACTATTTAATTATTTCATGTTCTATTATCCTTCTAATCATCGAAAAATAGTTGGAAGATCATTAGTAATCATTTATTCCGTTGCCAACACACTCTCAAGTAGGAGATATGATCAATACGCTCTATGGTCTCAGTTTCTCTAAAAGAATATATGTACGTATCCGTCCATTAAAAGTCCGGCCCTTGCTGTAAGTCCGACCCGTATATGTGACCCATCTTGGTTCGCTTTGTTTCCAAGTACCGTTTGTTCTCTTCCGTTATGGGCGTCATTACGGGTACCCGACCCACGACCGCCAACCCGTACCCTTTCAACCCAACAAACTTTGCCGGATTATTCGTCATCAACCTCATGGTACGTACTCCAATGTCCCGAAGCATCTACCAACCATACAAAACCAAAAAAATACTCGTAAAAAATCACATACATACATATATACATACATTACTGTATGGAATAGCCTAATTCTACCCCAAGGTCAAGCCCATGTAAAGCTTGTGAGTTTCCTCTCTGAAACCAATTGGCAATAGATGAATTTAGCCTACAAGCTTATATACATGGCCTTGCTTCTTCAATTTATCCCATATGGAACTTGAATTTGACACCCAAGAATTACAAAATAAAAAAAAAATACCTGAGCCCCAATCCCATAATCCCGCGAGTCAGCGGTGAACCCTAGCTCAAGGTTGGCCTCGACCGTGTCGTGCCCTTGGTCTTGAAGGTTATAGGCCCTTAGCTTGTGGCTAAGGCCGATTCCCCGACCCTCGTGGCCGCGGAGGTACACGACGACTCCTCGACCGGCTTGTTCGATGAGCTGCATGGCTAGGTCGAGCTGGTTCCCGCAGTCGCACCTCTTCGACCCGAAGATGTCGCCCGTCAGGCACTCCGAGTGAACCCTGACTAGGACGTCTAGCCCGTCCCCTACGTCTCCCTTCACGAGTGCTATGTGCTCCATCCCGTCGAGCTTCGACCGGTAGCTATGGGCCTGAAACACGCCCCATTTTTGTTGGGAGACGCGTGACCGCCATTCTCTCCACTAGTCTTTCCCTTTTCCTCATGTACCTGATGTGATTAATAGAGATATATACCCCGATCTTTAGTATGTAGCTCTCGCGAAAGTCACTTTTCTTATCTAGTATTAATTCAGTATGTTTAGAATTTTTAGCTATCTAGGTTGTTCATGATTTAATTGATTAAAAAAGAATGTCAACTAAATTTCGATAGTATTAACCCAAAATTAAAAGTTAAACCAATTTCTGGTGGTTGACCTGGAGTCAAAGTCAACGTAAAAGTAAATTTTGTGAAAGTAAAGACTTTTTTTTTTTACCTAATGAGATCGGTGATGGACACGAGGGGGATTTCATGATCCGAGCCCAATTTCCTCAAACGGGTCAACGATGCCATCGAGCCGTCTTCTCCATCGACTAGAGCCGTGAGCACCGAGACGGGCCTAAGACCGGCCTGCATTACCAAGTCAACGGACGCCTCGGTGTGGCCCGCCCTACGAAGAACGCCTCCTTCCCTATACTTTAGCGGGAAAACGTGGCCCGGCCTGTTGAAATCCCCGGGCTTCGACTCGAGGGACGACAGGGCGAGCACCGTGTTAGCCCTGTCCGAAGCCGAAACTCCAGTCGATGTCCCAACCTTAGCATCCTAAGTTGTCAAAAGAGATATGAGAGACGTAGGAAGACACACTTTAATAATGTTGCTCGTCGTCGGAGAAAAAAAAAAGCAAGCAAAGAAAGAATCGTACATACCACCGTGATGGTAAACGAAGGGGCGGAAGAGTCGTCTTCTTTCTCGGGATTCATCAACGGAAGATTTAATCTCTCGAGGTCGTCTCCTTTCATGCCCACGGATATTATGCCCGACCCGTTTCTGATCATGAAGGCTATGGCCTTCGAACTCACATGACTAGCCGCCATTATTAGGTTTCCTTCCACGCCATCGCCGCTCTCATCGTCTACGACGATCACAAACTTACGACACAAAAGAAAAAGGAAGAAATTTTTTTCAGACGTGGATTTCGAGATTATGTAAGAAAAAACGAAGCTAGAGCTCAGCTGGGGTACCTTTCCCTGTCGTAGAGCGGAGAGTGCGTTTTCGATGGACGAATAATAGCCCTGAGATGGACGGTCAGGATCGCCTTCTGCATCGCTGACGAAGAAATCGACGGTTTCTTGGGTGATCTCTGCTTCGAGAGTTTCGAAGGGAGAAGATGAAGATGACGACGGTTCGAACGTGGAGCCATTTGAGGCGGCTCGTTTTTTTATTGAACTTCCATTATCGTCTCCATCGTCGTAATCATCAGACAATCTAAGAGCATTACAGCAGTAAGTGTTGTTGCATGGTCTGCTCCTGATGATTCCAAATCTCAGATTGTTGTAATGAGAGGAGGGTTTTGAGGCTATGAGCTTGCGAGGAAGAAGCAGAGATTGCTGAAGAAAGATGATGCAATCCATTGGCTGCTTCTTGGCTCGTCTTATTTTCTATTTTCTGGAAAGTGAATGAAGAGAAGAGAGGTTTCCGTGTTATCCAATACGCAATCTGCCAAGTTCGGAACCACATGAATGAAAAAGAGTAGAGACAAAAACAATTTCTAATTGAAATTGGAAAAGAAGCTGTGTAAAATTGAAAAAATCATGATTACAGGGACCATTAGTGTAACTATCCAGAGACACGTGTCAGTGAAAGGAACATTAGTGTAATTTTACTAATCACACAGATATCTAATCTAGACAGGAGAACAGTTTTTTATTGTTAATTTTTTTGGGGGTCCGAAGCAATTTCTTTCATAAATAAATATTTTATTATGTATGGCAATCGAACACCGTCTATATGGCTTATATAAGCTAATACAAATAATCTTCGCAACGAAAACCTCAAACCCTAATTTCATCTATTGAGTTCACGGATCTGCTAATTTCGTGATGGGTTCCAGGCGATCGGATTTCGGAGATGGTGCCAGTCCAGGGTTTGTCTCTTTTGTTCTTTCTCTCCTCTTTACGGCGCATATGGGTTGTATAGTTGACTGTTGACGATTGAGCTGATGATGTGTTTCTTGTTTTTTTTGTTTGAGTCAGGAAGATTTTTATCGGGGGCCTGGCAAAGGATTGTACACTAGGTATGAATCCCTTTGCGTTTGCTTATTCTAAATCGATTGTCGTCCTGTAATTACTTATGTATGTCCATTAGTTGCGATAAAGGTTGAGACTTCATCGAATAATTGCTTCTAGTGTGAAATTATTTGTTTGTGATCACAAAGCTTGCAAATGCGTTTCTCCCTGAGCTAATTGTTGTTTGTCCACATCTCAGATCAATTTGTGAAGTACTTTGGAAAGTACGGAGAGATTACGGACTCGGTTATTATGAAGGATAGGCAAACAGGTCGACCACGGGGTTTTGGCTTCATCACTTATGCCGACCCATCTGTGGTCGATACTGTTATTGAGGAAACTCACGTCATCAATGGGAAACAGGTTGGGAGTTTATCGAGCTTCGTATGTCTTATAATAGATTTCATTAAATGAGATGCCTATTTAGAAAATTTTGTCGTTTTTGTTACCTTTTTCCAGCTGTCCATGACGAATTAAAGCAGTATCTTTCTCATTAAAAACTTGGTATCTACTTGTAATCTGCTGCTTGTGGTTATACGAGTTCACTTTGTGCTAAGCAATGTTATATACCATTAACAGGTTGAGATTAAAAGAACTATCCCAAAAGGTGCTGGCGACACCAAGGATTTCAAAACGAAGAAGGTGTTCGTGGGAGGGATACCTACTTCCGTTTCCGAAGGTGTATATTCTCATATCATAATAGGCAGTTATGAGAATTTTGTTCTTCTTTGGTCTAACTTCTTGTTGTGTAGACGAATTCAAGGATTTCTTTTCCAAGTTTGGGAAGGTGGTCGAGCATGAGATTATTCGAGACCATGTAACCAAGAGGTCCCGTGGTTTTGGCTTCATTGTGTTTGACAATGAGAAAACCGTTGACAGCCTCCTGGCTGATGGAAATATGATTGACATGTCTGGTACCCAGGTGAGCAAAATCTTTTCTTTTTCCTCCATTACAAAAACTCATGGTGGTGATTGAAAATGCTTGTGTAGTTTCGTGGTTCGATGATGTCATGTACATACGTGTTAAGCAATTTAAGATAGTCATTTATAGTTTTTATCAATAAAAGAAGCTCCCCAGCGTCGGTTGTCGAAAACCATAGCAGCTTTAAGTTCTAGGTTTATTTCATTCTATGTTGTAGGTTGAGGTCAAGAAGGCCGAACCAAAGAAACCCTCAAACCCACTGCCCGCCCCTGCGTACTCTAGTGATTATAGGGGACGGTCCTATGGTGATAGTTATGGCGGTTATGGAAATTCATTTAGCTCTTACGGCAGCGGCGGTTATGGCCCTGCTTCATATAGGAATATGGGGTCAGGTATAGGTGGTGGTCGATTTGGGGACTATGGCGGTGGATATGGTGGTGGGAGTGACTTAGGTGGACGCTATGGAGACTATGGTGGTAGTGAATTTCCTTTCCGTGGAGGAGAGGGCCCACCTCTAGGTTACTCTAGTCGGTTCAGTTCTTATGGTGGAGGTTATGGAGGAGGTGGATATGGTGGTGGCTTAGGTTCTTATGGACGTGGTGGTGGTGGTGGTGGTTATGTGCTGGTTATGGCGGGCCCGCATCTGGTGGTGGCTATGATTCGGGCCCCGGCGGTGGTGGTTATGGTGGTGGGGGAGGTGGAGGTATGTATGGAGGTGGTAGGCCAGGCTATAGTGGCAGTAGTCGGTACCATCCTTATGCAAGGTAGATGTCCCCTAGCATCCAATCATCTTCTAGAAGGTCCTTTGCGGTTGAGTAGATTTTTCGATGATTTAGCGAGGAGATGATGATCCCTAGAAGATAAGAAGAATCCCCTTGGTCACTTCTTTTGCACTGTGCTTTATTGTTGTTTTCCGGTTAGGTTGATGGATTGAGTTTGAGACAAGGATGCTGTTCTAATTGGATTTTTGTGTAAGAGTTTGTTTTACCTGTTAAGTTGGGATATAGAATAATATCCTCTTTAATATCCTCTTGCATTTTAAGGTTGTGTTTGTCTAGATTTCTTTTGTTTAATACATAGGTAGATGCTTATCTTAAGGTGCTTACACAATATGCATTTGGGCTCTAGCATCTCCTACCCACCTCACCCCCATATTTCAGAACAAATGGAGCCTATGATCTGTGATCGATTTTCTGAGTCAAGCTAAGGAAGTTGTATTGGCTCGGCTTAGCTCGGCTCAGCTCGGCTCGGGCAGTTATTGGCATCTCCGAAATCCGATCGATTCTTACCAGTTGATGGCCTGGGGAGGTTTGTACGTATGTATGTGTCATCAAATATCATCACTTTTTGCTGCTGCGGTGACGATGTAGAACTGGCGTTTTCTGCACCTCTGAGGATGGATGTTCACCACTTTTATCATGTAAAAATATGGAATTTTTATTTTTATATCATTGATCTTATGGAAATTTCACGAAAATTATGAAGACTATGATATATGATAATAAAATAAGCAGTCCCATCCCAGTGTTGTTCGGTATTAATTATGTTTTGACCCGCACTACAAAATAAGTACATTTCTCAAGCAAAAGGAGAAATTAGTATGTATGCATGACATACATACATTCTAATACGAAATGCAACGAACGGCGGTGACAAAAATTAAAAAGCTACTGATCGGAAAATCTAGTTTAGAAGGAAAATCTACTTCATCGAGAGAGAGAGAGAGAGAGAGAGAGAGAGAGAGAAGTTCCTTTAAAAGGGAGATTGGCACAAGGGACATGTAGACTTGTGAGAAGTGGAGAACCACTTGTAGAGGCAAGCAGAATGATACTTGTGCTTGCATGTCTTGCAGACAAGGCGAGGCATGCTGTGATTCACCGTATGTATAACGCTGTAACATATCGGACACTCCTCAACTCCTTCGAACTCCTTGTCGAAGTTCCTCTTCCATGTTCTTATCGCTTCTGCTAAGGCTCCATTCTGATCATCAACATAACATTCACTAGTTCATTACCAAAGTCTCAGAGAGTGTTCATTACCAACCCAACTAACTTACGATATTTACCTGATTACGGAGGAATGAGACGAGCGACATCAGCCATTTCCTTCTCTTCACCTCGTTGATGCCAAGACTCCTCGTGCAGTCTATGTCGACGGGCCTCAGAGGGTAAGAAGGAGGGAGGCGAATGACAAGGTCCATTCCCATCTCTTCCTTTGTGTACGTTGCAACTACTTCGTTCGCTGACTTGCTCACGCTTATGGAGAAGTTCTCGTCAGCTGAATTGTCTTTCTTGATCTGCGATGGGAAAAGTTAGTGATCAAGCATAGACTTATGCGATCAAGAGTCGTTCGCTTCGTATCTCATGTTATTCTTTCATACCTGAGAGAGTTCGTCTGATATTAGCGTCGGGCTACAGCATGATTTTGTGAAAGATTCGATCATAGAAGATGCAGAACGATCCCTTATATCAGTAAACCACCCACGAACGTAGGCGGGAAGATTATGGAGCATCAAACCGAATATTGCACCAGCAAGTGAAGCCATCTTCTCAGGCCCGACGGGCCAAAGGGATTCAATAGAGAAGAGTAATGAACTGCTGGTTATAGCACGCTTTGCAGAACTTGATGCTTCAGATAGTGCACGAGGGAGTTCGGCGTCTTTTTTCCTCAAGGTGTTGCCTTGGGCCTCTTCCAAGGGAATGTGTTGGAAAATACAGTCTAAAATTGCTGGGTGGGTGGAATCTTGCACGTATTGGATCATCCTCTCTCTTTCGAGCGATGACGATGGTAAGGCTGCTATCCGAGAAAGAAGCAATCCCCAAGAAATTAATACGTTCACCTGAAATTAACAGAATGATATATCTTAGCAAGTGAAATCAGATATTAGATATTAGTCACATAGAAACCACAAATCAGATGTTATTAGCATACCCTTTCATGTGCCATTAAGTCCATTTGGAAAACCTGATGAGGTAATGTTTCAAGCTTGCTCGAAATTTCTTCCCTCACATGAATGCTTTCAGATGATTGTGGGTCGGGACCTTGAGAATCATCGTTATAAGGAGTATCATTGCTTAAATCCTTATCCGTGTTGTTTAAGAATGCTGAATCTGCAATGGGCTCACTCGAAAGTAGTGAAAAGGCTGCAAACTGAAGGGCGGGAAATGGGCTGCTTGAAAACACCAATGCATACAGAGATGTGATTGCCCCTTTACTGAGTCCCCACATTTCAAAAGAACTCGTAGCTTTCTCTCTTGCGTGTGAACTAGACCGCACAGCACAAGATGCCACTAATTCCCAGAAACGACTATGGTGAAGCCGAGACGAAGAAATAATGGAAGAAGCCTCATCACTGATCGAACTTCCAATAGCTTCTATAGCAGCAGCGCAGAAGAGCAAACGTAAAATGCTTTCGAAGATTCGGTCCTTCACAAAATCCCACTTTTCATCCCCCAATGTGTTTAGATTTTCTTTCTGTTCCTTGCCCGAGAATTGAGAACAGAGAAAGGACCCAATAAGAGCATTTTTTGCAACTTCCAGGGGAAAAGGATCTTGATTTGCAAGAAGGTTATTAAGTGAAGCATATATGTCATTAGGGCCATTCGTCGTGAGGCTGTTCACACCTTCGACAGTCTCTTCCAACATAACGACTGCTGATTCAATCCAGAATCTTAATTTATGCAGAACATAATTCCAATCATCTTCGTCAAAATCGTCCAAGCAATATGCAATTGATGTTACAATTAACTTTGATGATAGGATCTGCACCGATGGTAGCTTAGTCAGTACTGCAGATGTACCCCGTTTTTGCTTCTGAAACAACTCGTACAGGGCAGCTTTCTCCTCGGGGCAGATGGATCTCACCGGTTCGAGTTTTTGCATACGTTCTATTGCTTTTATAGGAAAACAAGAAATAACCAATCGAACCCAGTCCTCCATACCTGAAACAAGACAGATCATAGCTGATGAAGCAAAAAACCTTCAAGCGTAAAAAAGAAGTAACATAAGAAAAAGTAAAAGAGATCGACCTTCTCCAGTTACCCATGCATTTAGAGGAGGAAAGGACTCAGTTTTGGAGAGCCACTCTACTGTAGCATGGTGCAACTCACTTTGGATGCAAGCATCACATTGATTGTCTCCATGAGTTTCAGATATATTGCTCAGTGGTCCAACAAGTAAATTCATAACAGATGGAAGAATATGCAGAACGCCTAAGTTTGCAGTATCACCGATGTAGAGTTTGTCTACAAGTTGTTTAAACAAGGACAGAGCTTTCGCATGTCCACAGACATTACGTTGGAAAAGGCTTAAGAGTAACGACAGTAGAGCTCTCAGATAGGGTTCGTCGATAGCGCCTAACTCATTGAAAGAAGCTTGCCACAGGAGATCAATTCCCTGAACAGATTCCTGAAGAAGTGCACCATCAATTAATATGTTGAGGACCGAATCAAGAAGTCCATGATTGACCTTTACATAGTCACAAAAGGAAGGTAAGAATGTTTCATAAACACTTCCACCACACCACTTCCAGGCACATAAAATTTCAGCTGCAAGCCAAGGCCTTGAATAGGGACTTCGGTTTACAGAATCTTCAACATGATCATTAGTCGAAGAAGGCGATTCCACGGAAATAGCACCAGCAACTACTTGATCGAATCCCATCATAGAAACTAGCAGGTTGATCAAACCGACAAACTTAGGGTTATTGTGTACCTGCATATTGGAGCCATTGCTATTTTGTATGAGTTACGCATTGTACAACAAATTATGGATACGATGAACAAACTTATATATGCAGGTACAAGTAACAACTTATTGATTACATAGATGTTTCTGATAAGAAGTTAGTAAAGCAAGTGTAAGTGAGAAGTACTGTTTCACTTACAAACATAAAAAATTTAGATTGTAACTCGCCTGGAGAGAAACATTTTCAGTCCTCAGTCTGGCTTCGAATCTATCATCAGGGGCGACCCAGCAAGGCCATGAACCATTACTTCTCAGTAACTGATCCAATAACTGTTGTTTTTCGACTTGGTCATGGCAAAATATTTCAAAAATATTCAGTAGCCATTGGGAGATGGAAAATATGAGGCCATCTGAATCCGATATTTCATCTGCAAACATAACTGCTTTTATGGACTGGACCAAGTTGCTGCCCACACCCTTACGGATCTTTGCGCCAAACGATTCACGGAATTGATCAGACATTTTGCAGAGAGTATTATGCACAGCCTCACAAAAGGCTAATCTAGCCTTGATTTTGCCCACCTGCTTTACGTCAGTATTGTCGCTTGAACCCAGTATCCAGCTAAATTCCCAGTCAATCACGAATATCGCTATCAAAATATCTTGAACCAACTCACTTTCCATCTCAATAGTCTTCAGAGAGAAAAGACTTCCATTGAGAATACCCAAAGCAAAATTGGCTCTCTCCAACAAACCATTGGAAGATTCTGACCTCATTGAAAATTTACCTTTTCCACTATCCAACAGGGAAGTCACAAATCGAACCCAAGGAAGGGAAGAATCCATTGTGAAAGCTACAAGATTCCTAAATACCTCCTCCATTATTAAAATCAACGTGTCACGTGATACAAAGGAAATATAGTCGTATTCAGAACTGCCACCGAGGAGAGCACTGCCACATAAGATAAATGCATCATTAGTTACCGAACGCATTGCTTTAATAATACTAATGTCAGTTAATCATAGTATAATGTTCATACCATAAAAATCGAGCATCCGATGACCCAAATGGAGGAGAAGCTCGCACGATGTTCACAGAAACAGTATCTAAAAGTTCATGATGCCAATTGTATTCGCCGGAGTTAGAATGATGAATGTTTTTTTGCTTTCTCTCCCTGACCTTTTCCATTAGAACAGAGGTGATGGAAATACTGTCCCTGTTTGCAGTCTCAGTATCTGAACCAACTTTTTCATGTCCTACTAAGTAAGTGATTATTGCATTCCACTGTTCTGAAAAGCAGTCGTCGTCCAGTAAGGCAAGCAATAGATCCACACGAGCAGCAGTGGAGGAGCGAAAATCCTTTAAGCACCATGGAATGATAACTTCACTGAAGAATTTCAAAAACTCTTCTCTCCCCACATCGGCGGTGCTTGTTAGTTGTTGAACTATCGGGCGCGAACCAAATGTGTTAACAGAAACTATGACTAGTGTTACTGCATCTGATGAATCCTGTTATAGATGAAAATACAAATGAAGTAGGGAGACGAAATGAGAAAAAAGAAACTTATTACAGCTAAAAAACGGAACAACTTACATGAGTACCAATAGCTGAGAAAGAACTTTTCAACATTGGCCCCACCAAGTTGATCAGTGGCCACGTTTCTCCTCTCTGCACAGCTTGTCGGTCCAACAATGAAATGAACTTCATCGTCCATTGCAAATTTCCGGGAGAATTCTCTGGTTGCTGAAGCACATCGACACAATCAGCTTGAAATTTCGAAGAGAAAACCGAAACAAGATCACTTTGTGAGCGATCGATTGCTGAAAGTATTCTTATGATACATCCACCGAGACTCTCCTCAAAATAAGTCGAACGCTTGCTGTTCAGCACCTCCCTCGATTCTTTACGAGTAATTTCAATGATATTCGTCGACTTCGATTGACCCAAATCAGAGGCAGCATCCTGAATTGTTGAGCCAGCAGCTAGACGGTATTCATCCCATAGTATTCCTAAAAGTATCTCGTGAACAAGGACACCCTGAAAATGATATATTGCATCCGTTCCATCACAATATCTGTTACAAGAAACCCACGAATATGATATTAATTTTCAGAACCAAAATAAAATGAATCAGAACTCAGAATTTAAAATAACTAATTGATGATCTACCTAGAAGCATTTCTGAAGATCTGAAGAAAACAATCTTCAAACGCCTGAAAAAGCGTGTGGCTATCCTCATTCGAGTATATTAAGTTTCTCCCTTCCCATAGGTTACGGAAAAATTCAAGAAAAAAATTGTCTCCCAACTTCACTTCTGATGGTATTTTCTCCAAAAATCGATGTAGAGCTGGGTATGAAATTTGATGAGATCCAAAACATCCATTCCTGAGAAAAGCCCATAGACGGCTAAAGATTGTTCGTTGAAAATTCACGAAATTCCAACTATTTGGAAAACTTTCGGTGAAAAGCAAGAATGCATCCCACATCGAACAATGGCATGATGGGGACTTTTCCTGGAATGAACCAAGTATTACTGGAGAAAGTACTTTCACGTCTTCTTCAGATATAGCATGAGGGATGTTCTTAACACAACTTCTGATCACCGAATACGTAGCTGACCTCACAACAGCATTTTGTGATTTGAGAAAGTTTAGAAAGCGATTGTGAGCGGAGAATAATTTTCTCGAAACAGAAACAGCTGTTGTCTTAGCACTCTCAACATGCTTCGATTGAGTATTGGCAATTTCTGTAGACCTTTCGGAATTCCAGGAGAATGAAATATCAAGAAGTGCTGCAAATGCCATTAATGATGAATGAAGTACCTACAATGTTTTAAGTCGAGCTTTGAAAATGTGTCTCAAAGTATTTTATACCAAACACTAAAACAAAAGCTGAAAAATGCTATCAAATAAACCCAATTATAACCTATCTGTTCGCTTTTGCTATAACATCATGACATCATCAAATTCATTATTAGAAAATAAGAAACTCATACTTACCTGTTGATGCATTTCTTCCAATTGATCTGATGCAGTGGCTTTATCTGATAAGCTTTGAGGAGTAAGCTTTAGATTTTCTTCTATGGAAGTATATATTTCAGCTGAGTACAACATCAAGGCATTTACCCTTTTCTCTTGAGCTGTAAATGCAGTCTGCGATACGTTTCGTAAGGAACAGAATTAGAAAGATCCTTTTCCCACTTCACTAATTGAAATACAAAAGCTTATGGCTGACATAATATTCAGTTCTCCAATCGGACTTGAGAGGTTCAGGGTTATAACGATCACGAAACCTGAAACGACCGCTTAGCGGCCTGAGAAACTTCATGAGTCGAATCGAATTGAGAAATCCACCACGGTCCTATCAGAGGCTTTAGAAGTGGAGCCAAATCTCTCCTGCACAAGGACTCAGCAAAACATGGTGATTTTTTAAAGTTGTCTTGAAAAATGAACTTGAAGCAAAACAAACGTAAAGAAACAGCAAAAAAAAAATGCTACAACTGCTAGCCAATAACAAAAATTCAAAGCACTTCACGTGCAATATAACTGAGTTAGCATCTGAATTAACAATTTACACTCAGCGTTAACAAGCTGTTTGAATTAGCATGTTGATTGCTTTCAGACTTTCAAGATTAAATTTACACGACGCAAAAAGAAATATTTGGCCCGTATCTGTCCACACAGGTCTCTTTCTGCGTAGTCATCAGAAGCCAATCTAACTTTAGGAGCAAAATTAACAGCACACAAATCTAGAGTGAGCCATCTACAATGCTCCAATATAAGGAATTGGAACCCCAAGATAATGACAGACTCAAATCCAACTAAATCACAATAGCAAAGGAACAAGGCATGTACCCAAGAGAATTAACAATAGTAGTCATTGTTTCATGAGTCGCTCGACGGACATCTCTGCTGTAGTCGAGCAGAAGTTTCCTATATTCAAATGCCTGTCGCAAAGAAAAATGTGGTTTATGAAACTACTTCACAAGTAAGGTAGTAAAACGCAAACTATCAAAATCAAATGCAGTGTACTCCATTGACAAAGATTTATTAACCAGAAAAGGAAAACGAAAGAATAACCAACTTACCCATTGAGGCATTATTGCCGCTATTTCCTTCGCATTTTTCTCTTTAACAAGTTGTGAAAGGGATGTTAAAGCTTTAAGCTGGAACAAAAACAAGATACAAAAACTGTTACAATAGTAAAGTGAAGCAAATCTAAAGTTTCAAATAATGGGCATTCAATTTGCCAAATGTAACAACAAATGAACATACATTGTTCAACTGTCACAAATGCAAAATGTTCCTCATATCGATGTGATGTACAAAAACGCACAATAACAAAAATATGAAAATCAAGTAGCATTCAACCGAACAACTAATTAAAGTGCAAACAGTGTCCGAAAATACCTTTGTGGTGGGGTCTTTACGTGCCAAGCGCTTCAGGTGCAGTGCCAATTCACCATCAATATCCTGTAAAAACAAATCCGAACTCACGGTAAGAAAGGGAGAAAACAAAAATTAATTGATATCCGACCCCAAAAAAAAACAATATTTATCTTAAACTGACCAAATTTGGAGAACCCTGATCAGGGCTCTGTGTAAGTAAAGCAGACTCAACCCGTGAACTTCCCACGTAACCGCCAAAGCCCACCGTGGTTCGATCCGATGGCAGTAAAGACGCAGCCATGCTGTAAGAATTTTTTTATCTTCCATTAATTATTACAATAAGGACTAAAACAATCAAAGACTTCAGCTACTGCTCACTAGCAACCAGCAGCAGCTCAGTATGATAACCATACATAGAACAATCATTTAATAAATCGACTATAAATTTGAAGTCACGCTCAAACTTCGTGTAAGAAGAAGCAAACTGAATTCATGAATGCGAACCTGCTGCTCGAAGGGCGAGACTTTGTTCTTGCAGCTTCTCCTTTGGGCCTTCCCATTGTTTTCCTCTCTTCTCTTTCTCTCCTATTTCGAATCAATCAAATTGCAAACAGCTTTTCGATCTATGCTCTTATTCCGGCGAAACTGCGAGATAGTTTTCTGGGTTTGACCGGAGAATCTTCGCCGTGGATTTTCTCAGCTGCTCCGCCGTGGATTTTTCTCAGCTGGTGCTGCTTTTAAATCTTTATATATAGGATTGACGAGGGCTTTGCTTTGTCTTGGTTAATGAGACCGACCTTGCTCTAGCTACCTGCAGCACCAGGTAACGTGCCACCTATTTATACTCATTAATATTTATTAATTATTTAGATAAATAATATAAGTATGGATTAACATCTAAAGAAAGAAGAGTCCATTTTCGGTCCGTGGAAAAAAAAAGTTACTGGACAAGAACAGGCCCAACTTGGTACTGGGCCTTTAGTGGGCTTATAATTTTTGGAAGAAATAAATTTAAACTTCCGTCACAGTTAGAAATCGATTTATGATGGGATACGACGACATAGCAATATCAACTCGGAATAGTTTCACTCAGATTGCAGATATCAATATGTTTCGACAAAAGAAGACAAGTCATTGGCATGGCAGTGCGTACTTCTTTCCTATTGAAAGGAAATCTGAATTGCCCTGAAGAATTCAGCAGCTCCAACGAAGATGGAATGCATCAGCTGAACACTGATTGTATAAGCTCTGCTTTCTTTGAAAGACCAAAGGGAATAAGAAGAAACGCTGGTCACTTATAAAAGCGCACTTCACACGCATTAGTTATGAGCGGTTAAAGAAGGGCATTTTAGTCTTTAAAAAGGCGTCGTCTTCTTGATTAAAAATTGCGCGCGTAGTACATAAAAATCTCTCTGTAATTTTCATTTTGAGCTGTTAAGTGTTGTAGCTCTTCACCTCTGTAAAAGCGAATCATCAATAAAGATTCTGCGATTCTCCGTGGATGTAGGATATTCAAATCCGAACCACGTTAATTTCTTGTGTTATTCTCGCAATCAATCGTCTCAAATTTGTTATGGTATCAGAGAGCTAGCTGCGCACAATTTGATTCAGCTGTCAAACCGATTAATTGCTTCCAACTATGTCTACCCAGGCGCCGCCGCCGCCACCACCGACGCCGCCGTCGCATGGGAATTCGCAGAACACTGGTAATTCACAGAACAGTGTTTTCCTTGGAAATGATCCATATGCGTTAGGCAGTAACGACAATTCCGGCCAATTGCTCGTCCATGAGCCACTGAACGGCAACAATTACATGACTTGGCACAGGGCAATGATGATTGCCTTGATTGGAAGGAACAAAGAAGGATTTGTGAACGGTGACCTACTCCCACCGCCGGCCACAGACACAGAAAAGACCAATTCATGGAAAAGAAATAACAATATTGTTATTTCATGGATCTTGAATGCTGTGAGCAGAGAAATCTCGGCCAGTATCCTCTATAGCTCTTCGGCCAGGGAAATTTGGATAGATTTACAAGAGAGATTTGGGCAATCTAATAAGCCTAGGATTTTCCAGCTGAAAAAGGATTTAGTTAATCTCGCCCAAGGTCAGAGCAGTGTTTCAGAATATTTTACAAAACTCAAGACAATTTGGGATGAGCTTACAAGTTACAGACCACCTTCCTCGTGTAACTGTGGTGGTATAAATGGGATCAAGACCTTTTTGGAGGAAGAATATGTCCTCACGTTCCTTATGGGGCTTAATGATACTTACTCTCAAGTGCGAGGGCACATTCTTTTAATGGAACCGATTCCTACTATCAATAAAGTCTTCTCGCTTGTGGTGCAAGAAGAAAGGCAAAGAACCATAATGCCTGGTTATACTCGAATCTTGGATGATCAGACTAGCAACTCAGCTATGATGGTAGCCAGGAGTGAACAAGATGGAGCCAAGAAGGGGTTTTACAGTGTTAAAAGGGAAGCTGGCAGACCAATGTGTGCTCATTGTGGGAAGAAGGGCCACACTGTCGAGACGTGCTATCAGCTACACGGATACCCACCAGGGTTCAAACAGGGCTCCAAGTACAAGAATGCCAGGATAAACCAAGCAACTGACATGGCGGCTAAGGGCTCACAGCAGAACTACCAAGTTAACCAGTTCAGCCATCAGCTCAAGGCAGGTTCTGTGCCTCAGAATGATGGACTGCTTCAGCTACAAATCACCCCTCTACAGCTGCAAAGCTTAAGGACCTTGATTAGTCAGGCCGCTCCCACATCTGACAACTCTGAGAATCCGCAACAGGTAGAAAAGGGGACAGGTATGGTCTTATCTTTCAGCCTACCTAAGCTTGATAATCAGATGCTTTGGCTCCTTGATTCAGGGGCGACAAAACACGTCTGTGGAAACAAAGAACTACTACATGGTCTACATGATATTATTGAATCCAAAATCATTTTACCAAACAACACTGTTATCAGTGTCAATCAGGCAGGATCCTTTACATTAAACCAGTTCATTACACTAACAAATGTGCTTTATGTGCCGCAATTCCATTTCAATCTTATCTCTGTAAGTTCTTTAATTAAAGATATGCATTGCAACTTTGTGTTTCAAGCTGATGGATTCTTGATACAGGACCCTTCATACCAAGTGATTGGCAAGGGTAGTGAGATCAATGGACTGTACCTGTTAAAGGCTGAAAATGAGTTAGGATCCTCTGGTGATAATTCTGCTTTGGTTAATAAGATGATGGCTGCTCCTTGGCATGCGAGGCTGGGGCACCCCTCAAATAAGGTTCTAGACTTGTTGAAACATAGGCTTAAGTCAGTACATAAGCCGCATGATTCTTTCTGTAAAATCTGCCCCGTATCAAAACAAAGAAGAACTGTTTTCCCTAGTGATAGTAAAGCTGTTTGTTCGAATTTTGATCTGATCCACTGCGATGTTTGGGGGCCATTTCATGTGCCATCCCACCTCCAACATCAGTATTTCATTACCATTGTCGATGACCATTCTAGGTACACTTGGATCTTCATGATTAGGCATAAATCTGAGGTGAATGCGACTATGACTTATTTCCTAAATCTGGTAGAGGTGCAGTTTGGCTGCAGAGTCAAGGTCGTAAGAACGGACAATGCTAAAGAATTCAACTTGATAAATCTGTTTAGGGATAGGGGCATCATACACCACTTATCTTGCGTGCAAACGCCTCAACAAAACTCGGTGGTTGAACGTAAACATCAACATCTATTAAACGTTGCTAGGTCCCTTTACTTTCAATCCAACATTCCCATAGAATACTGGACGGAATGTGTCCTAACCGCAGCCTATCTAATAAATAGAACTCCTTCCATTAGCTTAGGAAACAAAACACCATATGACCTTTTATACCAGAAGCATGTAGATTACAGTAACTTGCGTACATTTGGTTGTCTTTGCTTTTGCTCTACCCTTGCCGCAGGGAGAAAGAAATTCGATCCCAGGGCCCGTGAATGTGTGTTCATTGGCTACCCTAATGGGATGAAAGGATATAAGGTGATGGACTTAAACACAAGAGAGATATTCATCTCTCGAGATATTCTGTTCAGAGAAGACACCTACCCATTCAAGGAACACTCCTCAGTTGTGAATGAGGACCCCTTCGGTTCCTCAGTTTTACCCAGGCCCTGTTCGGCAGGAGGGGTCACGGATACATCTGAGCACGAACATGGTGATACTCATGCCCCAGCAGAACAGGCAGTACCTGAACAAATGCCCGATGGTCTGGCAGGAGAATTCGAGGAGTCAGAGGAGATTAGTTCAGGTGATGATGCTCTTCAAGCTGCTTCTGAATTGCATAGCAGAGCAGGAAGAACGATCAGAAAGCCTGCATATCTTCAAGATTACCATTGTAATGGCTTCAGACAGGGGAAATCACTGTACCCTATTTGCGAGGTATTAAGCTACCAGAAGTTTTCAGAGGATTACTTGGGGTTCATTAATAGCATATCAGTAGCAGCTGAACCTAGGAACTACACACAGGCGGCACAGTCCAAAAATTGGCAGCTTGCCATGAAAGAGGAACTCAAGGCCCTTGAAGAAAACAACACCTGGACCCTCGTTAAACTGCCAGAGGGAAAGACCACCATAGGAAGCCGATGGGTCTATAGGCTCAAATATGATTCCAATGGGAAAATTGAAAAGTATAAAGCACGATTGGTTGCTAAAGGTTTCAACCAAAGGGAGGGGATAGACTACATGGATACTTTCGCCCCGGTCGCTAAACCTAACACCATCAAGATTATCCTTTCGCTGGCGGCCAAGCTCAAGTGGGAAATTGTCCAACTTGATGTAAATAACGCCTTCTTAAACGGGGACTTGAAGGAAGAGGTTTACATGGATCTTCCCCAGGGATTTTATGATGAGCACAGAGGTTATGACAAGGAGAAAACAGTGTGCAAATTGCAGAAGTCCATCTATGGTTTGAAGCAATCCTCCAGGCAGTGGAATCAAAAGTTTACTGAGGCAGCAAAGAGGTTTGGATTCTTGCAAACCGAGTCGGATCACACCTTGTTTGTGAAAGGAAAGGGGCAGAGCATGGTGGTTCTTTTGGTCTACGTGGATGATATCATCCTTGCCGGACCTTCCACGAAAGAAATAGATCAGACAAAAGAGTTTCTGAAATCGCAATTCAGGATAAAAGACCTTGGACAGCTCAAGTTCTTCCTAGGTGTGGAAGTGGCGAGGACTGAGGATGGAATTTACCTATCGCAAAGGCAGTATGCCTTGCAACTCCTCCAAGACACGGGTTATATGGACTCAAAACCCCTCAGCACTCCAATGAATCCGAATGAAAAATTAGCTGTGGATGATGGCGAGGTATTGCAGAATGCTTTCCAATACAGAAGACTGATTGGTAGGCTTCTCTACCTAACCTTTACGAGACCCGACATCTCCTTCGCCGTCCACAGGCTTAGCCAATTTATTGGCACACCAAGGACAACTCACCTCGCAGCCGCGCATCACTTATTAAGGTACTTGAAGGGATCACCTGGCCAAGGATTGTTCTTTGCAGCAGAAGATGACCTTGACATTAAAGCGTTTTCAGACGCGGATTGGGCGGCATGTAAGGATACGCGAAGGTCCGTGACAGGTTACTGTACTTTCCTGGGAAGCTCCCTTATCACTTGGAAGTCGAAAAAGCAGACAACAGTCGCGAGATCCTCGACAGAATCGGAGTATCGGGCGCTCGGATCAGTTGTATCTGAGATACTCTGGATAAAATGTCTATTGTCTGAACTGAACTTTGGGGTTCTGAGCAGACCAGTGATTTATTGTGACAATCTCTCAGCCTTGCATTTGGCTACCAATCCTAAGTTCCACGAGAGAACCAAACATATAGAGATCGATTGCCATTTTATCAGACACCATGTGATCAATGGAGAGATCAAGCTCTTACCAGTCAAGTCTGAATTTCAACTAGCAGATCTTCTCACAAAACCACTCGCAGCTCCCGTCTTACAGAGACTCTTGGTCAAGATGTCTGTACGGAATTTGTATCATCCATCTTGCGGGGGGCTATTGAAAGGAAATCTGAATTGCCCTGAAGAATTCAGCAGCTCCAACGAAGATGGAATGCATCAGCTGAACACTGATTGTATAAGCTCTGCTTTCTTTGAAAGACCAAAGGGAATAAGAAGAAACGCTGGTCACTTATAAAAGCGCACTTCACACGCATTAGTTATGAGCGGTTAAAGAAGGGCATTTTAGTCTTTAAAAAGGCGTCGTCTTCTTGATTAAAAATTGCGCGCGTAGTACATAAAAATCTCTCTGTAATTTTCATTTTGAGCTGTTAAGTGTTGTAGCTCTTCACCTCTGTAAAAGCGAATCATCAATAAAGATTCTGCGATTCTCCGTGGATGTAGGATATTCAAATCCGAACCACGTTAATTTCTTGTGTTATTCTCGCAATCAATCGTCTCAAATTTGTTATTTCCTTTTTCATATAACGAAAATGCGCTACATAAGCAAGCAGTATCCTCAGTTGAAGTGTAAATAAAAGGAAAACAAGAAACAGACAAACGACCAAGAACAGAGAGACACAGAATCCCCCAATCTCCGCACATCCTCGTATCACTTAATCATTGATTGTCGTGAAGATTATGGTTCGAATGTTTATTAAACTTGCTACTATACTGTTCTTGCTGCTGATTATGGTGATGATGGTGAGTATGAATTCCATGCCCATTCAATGGCATAGTCGGCGGCATATGCATCATCTGAGGATGATGATGATGATGATGATGATGATAAGGCATAGCAGCCATAGGCATACCCATATTATGACCATAACTATGATGATGATTATTATTCCCACCATTTCCATTTCCCATTCCACAGCCGTTACTGTTACTGTTATCGCCGGCGTTTGATGACGACTCGCCGGCGGCGGCCATACTCTGCTGTGCGGAAGCGAAGAGGCGATGGTCGGAAGTCGGCGAAGGTCCATCGTCGGAGTTTCCCCGTCTCCTCACGAACAATCTGTACTTTTGCAGGTGACTTGCGACGTTTTCCCTCGTCAGCCCATCGACGTTCATCAGCTGCATAATGGTCTTCGGCACGGCGCTCTTCAGGCCGA
This sequence comes from Craterostigma plantagineum, assembly GCA_027422505.1. Classification (NCBI taxonomy): domain Eukaryota; kingdom Viridiplantae; phylum Streptophyta; class Magnoliopsida; order Lamiales; family Linderniaceae; genus Craterostigma; species Craterostigma plantagineum. The sequence continues at coordinate 1,061,803 of JAPQWV010000126.1, read as the reverse complement.
GGTGGTCCACCACATCGATGAACCGTTTGTGGAGCTGCGGCGTCCACACGAGCCTCGGCTTCTTCGAGTTCTTCGCCTCCGTAGACTGATCTTCTTCCGCGGCGGCCGCCGTGTCGTCGCGGCGAGCCTTCTTCGGATCCGGATCTGGGTCGGGCTCGTCGGCGTCGACGGCGAAGGGATTGGTGGAGCGGAGGGAGGAAAGAGTGGTTTCGGAGGCGCGGTGGACGTCCGCCGCCGTTCGAGGAGTCTCCGGCGAGATTTGAACGCCGACGCTAGCTCTGGCGGGATTAGCGACTGGAAAAGCGGCGTCAGGTCGTCGGCGGTGGGGAGGCCGTCCTCCCACTCGGCGTATACGTCGTCGGGTCTGACTTCTCCGGCCATCTCGGATCAAAATCACCAGTAAATCATCAGCTACGTTGCTGCGATCACAGCTCACGGATATTGGAAAAAAAGGAAAACGAAGATTTGGATTTGCGAAATCTGCGCGAAGAAAACGATGGATGGAATCAGTAAAAGAGAAGGCGTGTTAGTGTTACACTAAAAGCGCTGTAATATCTATTACAAGAGACTGCCACCCTGGACTTTATTCCAAGGAAAGATATTTTTCCGTCTTGGTTCATTCCGAAATATCTCCATTTTCTAGTTAGACATCACCAAATTGATATATCACTAATCCCAATTAAGTCGCAACATATTATTCTTATTATGAAATTAGCCCGAAAATTTATGTGGTCTAAGCAAAGATCGAACTTATGTAAAGAAACAGGGGAGGAGAACAGCGCAAATGTAAATTCGAGCATCATTATCGTTTCCCAGGTAAGAAATTCATCAAATAAAACTACTGTCGGCCGTTTACTTAGAAACAAAGACATGCACTGTCTTAAAAACCAACCTCAGCTATTTTGTCCTTACATATTACAATCTCCTCTTCTAGCCTTCTCTTGTCCCCCATGGCTGGCCTCAGCTTTTGCTGGACTATTTTCTCTCTTATGTATGTATAATAATACAAAAGCTACACAATCAATGTACACAATTCTCATTTCAGAAATCTCCCTCTAAGACATAAAAGGGCATCATCATCGTCATCATAAGCAGAGGTAAGTCCCAAACTACCCTCAGTTAGCTGTACAAACTCTTATTCCTTCAACCTACAAACACGGCAGTCGATACGTCTTCGATGACTGTGCAGCAGCCACAGCCATCCTCCTCTCTGTAAAAAAAAAAACGGAAAACGAAGTGAAAAAAAAAATGAAATGGTTGTAATAACAAATCTTGAAGTCGAATGAAATGCATATATACCTCCGGCGGCTACTAGCTTCTCCACTCGAGCTACAATGTGTTTTCCGAAAGTGTATTTCTTCAGAGCGTTGAGATGGACTTTGATCCTCGAGAGAATCAGCTCGCGCTGCTGATCGCTACATGTTTCTAGAACTTTCTGTACGACGTAATTTGCGAATTGGTCCTTCATCATGGCCTAAAAACGGGGAAAAGCCATGAGGTTAATAAAACATTAGCTTTTCGGACAAGAATATCAGCATGGATGATGGATCTTATATATAGTAGAAGAAAGACGTGCCTGAAGAGGCTCATTCTCATCGGTTTTTCCCAGCATCTCATCCACGAGCAGCTGTCGCTCGCTGGGATCGCCAAAGGTTAGGCATTTCTCGACGACGTTCGATGCAAACTTCTGTTGGCTCATCTGAACGACGTTTACGGTCAATTCTTGAATTATCATAGACCGTTCGTGGGGCTTTCCATGTTCTAGTACGTGCTAATGACAGCAGTGAAATACAGTAATTAATTCATTTTATTTGCGCTTTTTTGAACTTAAAAACGTCGACTTTGTTCTTATTACAAACCTGAATGACGTAATTCCCATACTGATCCCTTGCCAGCATGCTTATGGAGCTCAAAATCTCGTCCATGACTTTGCTCTGTGTACTTTCGTCTTTGCAGTGCTCTAGAACTCGCTGGGGTCATCATATACAATAAACATTACTTCCAATAAAAATGTATGATAGAAAAAGAAAGAGTATATAAGTAACTCTTATTCTCTAACCTGTATCACACGACATCCATAAGGATGAGTGGATAGATTCACAACATCATCGTAAAATACTGTAACAATGAACTGAATGTGCTCCTCGGGCACACACTCGATGCATTTCTGAATGACATGGTTTCCATTCTGATCACGAACGCAGCGTATGACATGCCCGTCTAGCTCTTTCACCATTCTAATTTTCTGGTCCACATCAACAACTTCGATTGCCTGAAAAAAGTTGGCGAGAACTCATCAGCGAACAATAAGCAGACATTTTGAGTCAAAGATCGATTTCCCAAGAATCTTGACTAGAATGTTCGAAAAAGTTTCAAGCTTTCTATTACCTTTTGAATAACTCGGCAACCATACATTTGAAGGCTTAAGTTAAGTACATGATCAAATAGCTTCACAGCTAATTCTCTTCGTTGGGACTGCAGTCCATGCTCGAAAAACTGGAAGCCATGATATTAGCACAGATATAGAATAACAAACTCGACGAGCACCAACAAAAAAGTAATCATAATGCCCCAAGTATCAATCGGCTGAGGGGCCTAAGATAGTTTACCTTCTGAATAACATAATTACCAAATACATCGGTCATTAAGGTTAGAGCTTGAGGATAAATTTCCTGAAAAACCATATTCTTCTCCTCAGTTGTGGCCGTTTCTAGTTTCTGCTGAATGAATCTGCTACCGTATTGGTCCGCACTAAATTATGATGAAAACATTCCAAGATTCAGATACTATTCAACACCATAAATGGAAAAAAGGAAAGGAAAAAGGGCAGAAGCAACACAAAACGTACGTAAACTCAACAACATGACCAGCAATCTCTATAAGCTGAAAACATCTAGCCTTATTGCTCTTGAACTCTTCGAGCAGAGAAGAACCGAAACCACCATCCATGCTATCCAAGCGCCATGGTCCAATGACATTTCTCATTCCACCATGGATTCTCAAATTGAAGTCGCTGTGCCTCATAGGACTACCAGGCGAATTTGGAACAACAGGGCTAGCTAAAGGACTACCAGGATATGACAATCCGAGTCCAAACGAAGGATTTCCATAGTAACTGTGAGGACTCAAAGAGCTCGTTTTTCCACCCAAAGGAACACTGAAGTTCGCTTTCTGCTGAGGCATTATGCTGCCAAGAAAAGCTTCTTGAAGTAGGTCAGCGTACGAATTCCCCGTATAGTTCCTGTCAACAGAAGGATCATTAAGGCCAGCGAGTTGTGCATTATATTCAGCCGATCTCAAGTATTGCATATACATGGGATCGACGTAAGGAGTCTGCATAGCATTTCCAGCCATTTGATGATTCCCCACTCTACCTAAATGCTGCTCTTGGGCAGTAGTAGCAGGCATACCCATTGCTGATGCAGTGACCGCATTCTCAAATAGAGGTGGCAGATTCGACGCGCCAAGATGACCATATACTGGGCTCATTGGGTAGCCACCTAACCCGTGATTCCAATTCGACGAATTGGGACTATTCACATGCTGGTACTGGGAAAACGAACCCCCACCATTTGTATTGGAAAAACCTCTGAGGCATGAGTTGTTCGAAGGGACACTGTTTTTCTGAAAATTGGACGCACCACTTCTAATTTGTGCTCCTTGGAGGTTAAACATTGGGTCATCAGCATCCTCCTCAATTCGGGAAGACAAATCGTTATTCTCCTCGCCGATGATGCCATTCGAAAGACTCATGGAGGAGAACGCTGACAGAAGATCCACGTTTTCATTTGAGTGAGAAGTCACATTATTAAAGGAGTTGAGACTGTTCATCGTTCGTTTCTCTGCATTTGTTGTCCTATTTGATCCAATAGGAGTCGGACAAGGGCTAGGAGCTCGGGCAATGGGTTGAGGGTCGGGCGTTGAGCTACGCGACAGTGATGAGCCTAAAGCTGCGGCGTAAGAATACGAAGCATCTGATGAACTGCCGTGCTGAGAATTGGACGAATTATGAACATTGTATAAATCTGATGAAGACAAGTCAAGGCGTAAGTGGGCGAGCTCGGCCTGGGCTGAAGCATTGGGGTTTTCGTCGAAAGCATTTCGGCTAGCTGGGCGAGACAGATGCCCTGACGCTGGTGTGGCACGACCCAAGTCGTCCTTTAATAAATCGAAAAGCAGTTAGTTATCTTAGAGTTCGGTGATACTAAACAGATGTAAGAAGCATCAGAAAACTAATTACACAAAATACATCATGATGCAAGAGAATGATCACAGATTAATCCGCCTTGAGAGTCATAAGCAATGTTGACAGTAAACTGCATACCAAGCAATTGGATACATAAACTAGCGTACACCTTAAAGCAATTGACAGAGAACGGAAGGAAACGACGCAAAACATTTGAACAACAAACGTCTCAGTTAGTGCAGATAAGCCAAACGGATGTAAATATAAGCTAAGAAGATGATAATTTGAAGATGAAACTACGTTCGATAGACGTAACTGTAATGAAAAGACCAGTTTCCGAATTGGTTCTTGCTCTAATAAAAAGTGCAAAGATATAAGGAATGATTTTGGAACAGAAAGGCCACATAAAGAAGTCAAAAGCATCACTACTTTATAGTAACATCCTTTTAAGAATTATATGCCTTGTTAATAAATCTCTCTGACATACCATACACTAAGGGCACGGAAATATAAAAAAGGGTATATTACGTGTCAGACCCTATTTATAGTTTTAGTTTGGGTTCGGCCCTATTTAGGTTTGGTTCGCTGATAAGGACCAACTGTTTGGAAATGTTAGAGAAAAAAGTCATTTAGACGCAAAATGACAATTTCACCCTCCTAAGTACGCCACAATTACGCTGAAATGCCATCGTCTTCAACAACCGATCGAAACGCCTAAAATCTTCAAGATTCATGATGGATCTAATTTTCAAGCTCGATTTCCGCCTAAAAGCTCGACCTTAGTGAACAGACGACAATTAAATCGATCTCAATTTCCCATGGGTCGTAGTAATTAAGAATAATTATTAAAGATTTTATGCTTCAAACACAATCTAATAATCTCTTTGAATAACGACGAAATTTCGGATTTTAATAGTCGAATGATGTAATTGGACTCAATTTCATCACAGATCTTAATCACTGATGTGAGTTAGTGATGTTAATCATGGAAAATTAAGAATTTTGACACAAGCCAATTAACACGATTCCTGAGTAACACATTCTACAAATAATATGACATATCACTTTCAGTTAGTAACAAATCGTTAACCAACAGTACCACATGTTCCATTAGACATAACGATTAATATATTGTTGATAACACAACCTGTACACAAGCAAGGGACCGTGAGTAAAATCTCAAATTAACTGTCTTGTCAGGTAACACTTATTGATAACTGCGTACCACGTAATAGACGACCAATAACACAAACATTTTAATAAGTAACAACTAAGCAACACCGGATAACGATTTCAAATTACGTGGAATAGACGATAACAAATTACCCAAAAATCCTAGCGCATAGACGATAACAAATTTTCCCTAAATCGTGTGAAAAAGAAATACTTATAAACATAGCAAAAAATAACAAATGTCTTATGGTTAATAACAAATGTTGACTTATAAGTAACACGTCGCTGAAAGGTAATAACAAATTGTTTGTCGTAAATAACATATTATGTATACAACTAATGGATCGGGGCAAAAAGAACGAAAATTCCAAACGACACTAAAAAAACAGATGAAAAATGCGTAAATCTCATCGTTATTGACTCAATAAGGTAAAATAGATCTCAATTTCTCATGGGTACGTCGAATTTATACCGATTACTTGCATTTTATGTCGATATCTAGGTTCGATTTACCATTATATTCTCAATACGCTAAAACCGCATTAAATGTCGGTGTTTTTGACCCAATCGACTAAAAATCACGATGTTAATGTTGAACCGTGGTGTAAATAAAGTCATTTGTGTTTTATTAGTGAAATCTATGATTAAGCAAATAAAAATTTACGTCATAACACAAAGATGATAACTGATAACATATGGACATATTTTCATGACGGATTGATCTATGCTGATAACACGTAGTTCAGAATTTTCTAGAAGCTTCGCGATGCATCTGGATGGTTCTGTGTGGTCAGTGAATACCACCATGATTGACTCGTTATGTATTAACACATTTTCAGAATAAAATACCTCTTCCTTATGTTAGCGAAATCAAGAAAAGCTTACGTTTTAACACAAAATAGTGGACTGATAACGGATTATATTGTTGTCAATAACACTTCACCATTTCGATAATTTCGATCGTTGATGCACTTATTCCAGAAGGTGTAAGATTTTCATAAAGGAAAATATATAATTTGATGAATTTAAACCAAAGAACTCACTGACAAATCAAATTTTATTGACGTTGAGGTTAATGGTCCAATGTTGTGGTTGTTTGTCATGTAACCAAGGTCCCCTTCGTTGCAAACATAGAGTATACTTCATAATGTGAAATGTAACATTAAAAATTATATCATGAAACAGCTCTAATTTCGATATTACATCATAAGCAACATTTATAAAACATAACCCTAAACCCTAAACTCAAAACCCGAACCCCAAAACCCCAAACCTTGAACCCCCAAACCCCGAACCCCTAACCCCAAACCCTAATTTAAAACTATAAACACTAAACATAGAAACCCTATTCTGAAAACTAAAATTGGTAACGCTTTACTTCATAACTGTAACACATTATTTTAAGCAAAAAATTGATATTCCCGCCAATAGTCCCCTGAAATTCCCTCCCAACAGTACGCTGAAAAATTAAGATTCCCTCCTAAACTAATAAACACAAGTGTTCCTTCCAATAACATATACAAACTTACGGGTACCACTTTATGCTTTTTCCGAAAATAATTGCGATGCCCGCCCAAAAATACTGCAACCCGCTTTAATCGTCAGAAAGGTAATAACAGATGTTGACTTAGAAGTAACACGTTGCTGGAGGTTAATAACGCATTATCTGTCGTAAATAACATATTCTGTATAAAGCAATGGATCGGGAGGGAATATAACGAAAATCACAAACGATACTAAAAACGGATGAAAAGTGCATAAATCTCGGCGTTATTAACTCAATAAGGTAAAATAGACCTCAATTTCTCATGTGTACCTCGAATTTATACCAATTAGTTGCAAGAAACGGATATTATATTTTCCCTAAATCGTGTAAAAAAGAAATACTTATAACATAGAAAAAAAATAACAAATGTCTCATGGTTAATAACAAATGTTGATTTAGTAGTAACACGTCATTGAAAGGTAATAACGCAATATCTGTTGTAAATAACACATTCTGTATACAAGCAATGGATCGGAGGGAATATAACGAAAATAACAAACGACACTAAAAACGGATGAAAAGTGCATAAATCTTGGCGTTATTAACTCAATAAGGTAAAATAGACTTCAATTTCTCATGGGTACCTCGAATTTATACCGATTAGTTGCAAGAAACGATATTATATTTTCCCTAAATCGTGTAAAAAAGAAATACTTATAACATAGCAAACAATAACAATGTCTTATGGTTAATAACAAATGTTGACTTAGTAGTAACATGTTGCTGAAAGGTAATAACGCATTATCTGTCGTAAATAACAATTCTATAACAAGCAATGGATCGGAGGGAATATAGCGAAAATCACAAACGACACTAAAAACGGATGAAAAGTGCATAAATATCGGCGTTACTAACTCAATAAGGTAAAATAGATCTCGATTTCTCATGGGTACCTCGAATTTATACCGATTACTTGCAATTTATGTCGAATTCTAGATTCGATTTACAATCATGTTCTCGTATTTGCACCCTAATTAGACAAGCAAAATCTACCTCGTGTGTCGTCATATCATAATGAATCCAACATGACATGTCGAAATCGGTTGGATGTGGCAGTCGAATTATTTTGTGCCGATTCAGTGCAAGAAAAATGAGTTCGATCATTAAATAAAAAATGTTCTGTTGATAACATTTTGCAATAGAAATGTAACACAATATCATTGGAGAATAACGTTTTAATGTCACAGAGTAACGATATGTTGTAACGTAGTAACATAAAATGAAGTAAAAATACCGCTCTAGACCACAAAAAACACGTATAGACTTTCGCTGGAAAAATATAAAATACAAAAGCATTTTAGTAAGGGTATTATCGTCAAATAACAGTTTTGGGTCCTATACTCGAAATTTACAGAAAATAGGTTCTCTAAACTAATTCCTTTTCTGACAGGGCCTGGACAGAAAGTTCAAACTTTATTAGGGCCTGACATGAAATTCTCCCTATAAAAAATCACCTGAAATATATCTGCAAGGCTCTTTTGATTGCTAGCAAGACCCAATCCAGGCAAACCAACGAGCCCATCGCCTCCCCAATCTGATCCTCGAACAGTCACATTCTCATGCTGATTTTCTTGCTTCATTGAATTGAAACCTGGGGGCATCGAAAAAAGCAATCTCCCACCATTTTTACCACCATCGTCCTTATTCACCTTCCTCTTATCTCCAATAGCAGAACTTCCACCATGTATCCTCTGTGCATAACGCCAATCCTCTCTCGACAAAGGCGGAGGAGGCAACCTAGGATTAAGATTGACGTTCGCGTAGTAATAAGACAAGTAAGAGGGATCAGACGTAAGCTCTTCCTCAGACACGAATCCATTTACATTCTTGTTTCTTGCAAACTCAGCAAAGGCCGAGCCAACTCCAGTTACAACACCTTGGTTAAAGAGCTCGCCAACAGCGCTTAGAGAACCCTCGACTGTGGGCGGTGCAGATCCACTTCTGTACAAATTCAGCTCTTTCTCAAGATCATCGGCGTCAGTTCTCCTCTGCTCACGTAGTAATAAACCCAACTCTCCATATTCATCTCTGAAGGAACTCTCACTGTTGCCAATTATTGATCGCATGCTCAATTTAGACATCATGTTACGAATCCACCAAATTAAAAAAATTCCCAGCTATTTTCTGTTTTGCCACCAATCAAGAAAAAAAAGATCAAGTTATATAATCACGCGCAAGCAACCGACTCCACAACCTCTAGAAACATGTAAAGACTACAGCTCCGACCAGAAGGGAAAAATAATTAGTAATAGATTAAATTCAGAGCTTTTGAGCTGAACCCAGAAGAAAAAACTAACCTTTGAGCATTCAAGAAAATAAAAACATCATCACGACATGTCGGAAACAGATTATATACGCATTTTTTCCGACAGAAGGCTGGGCTCGGACAACGTAAAAAGAAACAGCTGTGCCACCTCAGAGCAATCAGAGAGTGTTCCGATGAATGAAAACGGAGAAAATAAGCATCGGCAGCTGAGCTAAGCTGTGTGTTTATTTCATGGTCTGAGAAAACTAAGAAGTCTGTAAGAAGAAAAAAAAAAGAAAGAGACCGTAAAAGGCCGTACTATACACGTTGAAAGAAAAGATCAATCTGGCGGCGAATCGTTCGAGCGACGAACCACGTTTAGGGCTTTGTTGGTAACGAAACAAAAACAAAACATGCTATACATGGAAGAGAGAGATGCTGAGTGACGACTAAAAAGTAAAAACCAATTCATTGGATTTTCATTTTCTAACATTTCTAATATCATCTTCCCATTACTATACTATCACATCACAAGTACATAAACTGAAGTCAGCTTGGGCTTAACGTTGGTGTAGTATAATATATGCGATTTTACGAGTACGACCGTCGTCTTTATCCTTTTGGAAATCATAGCTTCTTCTGATAAAGCTGATGATATTCGACATTAGTAATTCAATGAATTGGGCTGAAAGTCCACAAAATAAGCCCATCTGTTATCCTTTACGGCCCATTAAAAGCCCAAACCAAAAAGCAAACGTACATCAATCACTTGCCCACAGGCGTCCAAAACGAAACAGCATTCGTCACGCGCCCCCGCCAACCATGGAGGAGCCACCGCCCATCTTCATCCACCAAGAAATCCTTATGATACTCACTCCTCACCTTACGCCTCACGTAATCCACGACGGCCCGATCCATATCCACCTGCCTGAACCCGACCCGAAATCCCCTCGCCTGCCACTGCCGGTAAGTCTCCGGCCGAACGATCCTCGCCGTCCCTTCGCAGGCGACGATGTTCATCACCTCCTTCCCCAGCACCTCCTCCTCGTACATCTTCCTCCACCCGTCCTCCCTGGCCACGGTGGCGTCGAACATGTCGAACAAGGAAGAGTAGAAGAACAGAGCTTCCCTAAACCTCGTCACGAAGAACGGCGCGTTGTACGCCCCGTTCACTACCCCCAAAATCAGCAAATTAGGGTTTATCTCCTTTATAAGGTTCACGACTCTATCTCTAGGGCTATTCACCATGACCACAGATTCGTCCAGCAAACCGTGGAGGCGATACAGAGAATTAACGACTACCATCTCATCCTTTCCCAGCTTGAGATCTTCGAGCCTAATCGTATCCCAATTTTGGGCTATGGCGTTGTACTCGAAAGGCACGCCGAACCTTTCGCAGTACTTGGACAGACGTTTCCCCGTGGCCTCGACGCGCTCAGCTGGTCGAAACCCGCTTTGGGGAAAGTCTATGCCCGTGATACGAAGCGTTGGGGGCCCGCCGGGCCGTTCAGACAGGCTCTGTATCAGACAAGGCCATTGATAACCGCAGAAGATCCCAAAGTCGATGATGTGTAGGGAACTTGCGTTGGAGGCCAATTTCTTGATCGTTCGATTCGCCAGGAGATGTGACGTTTTTCGAAAAGGGCACGCCTTGATGAACGTTTCGTACCCTTTTACAATTTGGGCGGCAGAGATGTTCGGAGAGATGAAGTAAGAGCCCGTCGCGGTGCCGTCCAGGCGGGTTTTGAGGGCGTTCGCCATGTAATGAGAGAGCCTCTCCAACCCATCGCCTTGAGGAGAAGAATGCCTCCTTACGAGCGATAAGAGGTCGTTCACTGACCTTGAATCGTGGCTCGAAAGGGCTTGTGCGCATTGTATTAGAAGGGTTTGAAGGTCGACCACTTCTTTGATTGGGGATTGAAGCTTTTGTCCTGCTTTGGGTGGCCTTCCACGGTTTGATACGGTGGGTTTTGGGTAAAGACAGTTTTGACTATGTTTCTTCTCTGCTGCCGGGAAATTCGGACAGTCTCCGAGGTCTGTGTTTGAGCACAGCAGCACCTTATCGTACACTTCCATCGATAGTTCGTCGATGCTTTCGTTGGCCGAGTGTTTGGTGCTTCTTTGACCTTCTGTATAATCTTCGACTTCGTCGCTACGCCGATTTTTCCTCTCTTTAGAACTCGTGGGAAATTCTGGAGAAGGAGCTGGGAGGCAAGATTCGAGGGCCTCGAAACTGTAGAAATTAGACGCATCGAAAGAGCAGGTATCTGCCAAATGATCGATGGGGCGCTCGACGCTTTGATCTACGTTGTTGTTTGTGAGAACGTCGTACAGCGATTTCTCGGTGGCTTGAAGGGCCAAACAGTCGTTGAGCATGCACGGTTTGTTGCTCAAGTCTTCTTCTTCTTCCATGAGCATATCTGCTATGTATTTGAAGATCGCATCAGAGTAGTCGGGCTCGAGGGTGGAATGAGATTTCTCGGCTAGGGACGAATGTCCTACGTTTTCAGACAAGGAAGTCTCGGGGACAACATGCGGTGATGATGTCTCATGGTAAGGAACAGAGTGTTCATCAGCAAAGTATTCAGGGCTTAGTTCAGGGAACGGTTGATCTGAGTAGACACTCGGCTCAGTTGGAGCCAAATATGTCTGATTCTGAACCAAAGTATTCATCTTCAACACAACTGTAAGAACATGAAAAACGAAGCCTGATTATCCCATACTGACGAGAAATGGAAGAAACAACAGAAAATATGAGTACCTTCCTTCTTCAAGAGGGGGTGAACCTGGACAGGGTTTGAGAGGCTAGCTACTTTTGAATACTATGATCTCCTCAAAGAGGTAAAGTAAACTTTGATTGACTTTTCCAAAGTGGCAGCTCACTTGAAGTTGAGAAGTTAAAGAACAATGGTCATCATCGTTTGATATATAACGCATAAAACAGTGAAGAAAAGAACGTTCTAGGAAGCAGCCATTCATACGAACGTACGCAGACGATGTCTCAATCTTCTGTTTACGTCGTAATTGGTCAAACATGAGAAACAGTGGAAACTACACCAATAAAACTGAATCCTTTTTATATACATACAAATCTGCCAAATGATGCACAAACCAACTCGAATCTCCTATCGCCCTTACATCTTATAATAATCAATAAATGTAATTTCTTGCATTTATTTTTTATGGTGTTTTAGATACCCCGTCCTTCTAGAAGAATGTGATGTCTATAGCACTTGAGAGCTGGCAACAATAAATACTTGGGTTGGAAATGGGATAGAGGACCTAACCTATACCTAACCCTAATTTCCCCTTGCAATTTGGAGGTGATGAAGTTTCGGCCTTTGCAGCGGCTAAGCCTCGACTCATCTGTTTCGGACACGGAACGATTCGTTGAATTCTGATTCAGTCTGTTTCAGATCTGAAAGTTATTGCAGCTCTGAGATGATTTTACTGAGTACTTGTGATTTTAGGTGGATCTTCAAATCAATTGCACTTTTTCTTTATCTTTTGCTGGCCAGCTTCATACTTAATAGGTTGCATAACTGATTCTTGAAACTTATGCAGCTTTGTACGTGAAGCAATATTGATGAATTCTCCTTATTACCAGTGCATCTTTTAGATGATGTGGTGCACATGGACGTTAAGGGAATCACATTCGAGTTCGATCTGTAAGAAAAATGACATCTTTATCTGTTCTACTGAATCTGAAGAAACAATTCGCAGCAACAAGTTCACTTTCTTTAATCTTCGAACAGTGAACATGGCAAAGCAAAACAAAAGCTAAGCAAGGTTGTAAACAAACTAATCTTTTAGCTTTGAAAACACTCAGATTCGAAATGACGATCGTATGGTAATTTATGGGGTCAAAATGTAATAACGTGAAGCCAATGGGCATATTCTTATTAACAAATACTATGGGGGTGAGAAAAGTAATTATAGTTGCTACCTTGATGTTGATATCCAAGCGGCGGAGCGCAGCTTAGGCAAGGGCAAAGGCAACCAATTACAACACAAGGTAACGAAATCTTTTCAGATCTTCTTCAATATCGTTTGTTTGTGGCGCTATTTTTGTTCACGCTTTTACTTTCTTTCCCTCTGTAAGCTACTGCTGAAAATCCTAGTCTTTATTACATTCAAATGCGTTGTTTCCGAAGTATTCTTGGAGATTGTTGTTTGCTTCGTCGCCCCTTTTAGGTTAGCTGCTGTTAACGTTCGGTGAAAAAGTTGATATCTTGGCATGGGTTTAGATTTCCTTCTTCCTTTTTGGTAGTTCGGTATAACTATATGACTTATTCTTAGGTTTCAGATTGTGTCGCCCAAGCAATGTCTCACCCTTCTTCAGAAGACGAAACCGACGTCAGCGAATCAGAGCTCGAAGAATACGTCGATCGTTGCTACGAACAGCTGAAGGCCGACTCCCAAAAGGTGATCTTCTCCGACGAACTCTACAGATGCCCATACTGCCCTGGAAAAAAGAAGCTGGTCTATCCATTCAAGGACATTCTTCAGCACGCCTCTGACGTCGGAAAGGGATCTCAGAACAACAGCGACATCAAGCGCAAGGCGAAGCATATGGGCCTCGTCAGATTCATGAATAATGACGTCAGCTTATCCTCAGACTTCTCTAGGCTGGCCATCGAGGCTCAACATAGCAATGCTGCGACGAACGAGCTCTTTGTATGGCCTTGGATGGGAATCCTAGCAAATGTTAACAGCCAAGGTATATGCATTTCCAATGTCAAGAACGACCTCGTCAGAAAAGGGATTCGCCCCGTGAGAATTCGAGCTTTATCGAGGTGCGCTGAGGGATATGCTGTGGTGGAGTTTGAGAGGACTTGGTCTGGTTTTTACAGGGCTGTGATGTTTGAGAAGTCTTTCGAGGCTGAGAATCGTGGCAAGAAAGATTACCGCAATGACGTCCCTTGCGAGGATGATGATGTATCTGCAGTTTACGGTTGGGTTGCTAGGGAAGACGATTACAATGCGAAAGGCGACTTAGGGGAATATCTTCGAAGAAATGGCGACTTGAAGACTGTCGATGATGTCGAGGCAGAGGAGAAGCGTAGGAACGGTTTGCTTGTAGCCGATCTTACCAAAACTATCGAGGATTTGAGGAATCGTCCCGACGACTGATTGCCTAAGTATTATGTGTAAGTTCGGCGACGGCCTTTCCCTTTTTCGTTCGCCGGCAGATTTCCACTGTCAAATGCTGTGTATCGCCGACTGATCTTTTGTGGTTTTTATGCCCCTATTGATGAACTTGAAATCTCAGCCTTTTGTTTTTTTTTTTAAAAAAAGTAGTTAATTCTCTCCGTAATAGATTACGCATACTATAAATAAAACGTAAATCATCTCCACCAATCTTCCGATGGAAATTATTACAAACTAAAAGTCCCTCGAAAACACCAACAGAGAAAGGGAGAAAAAAAGGGAGAAAAAAAGGTGTTAATGGGTCGGAGCCCCACCCACTCCTCGCCGGAGTCGGTGCTTGATATCAAGGTAGTGCCACGTCAGACAAATCTCCACCTAGCTCCACCGCCCAGAAAGGACCACAACCACCCAAAGAAATGGATACCTTGGCTCGTCCCAACCATCGTCATCGCCAATGTCTCCCTCTTCGCATTGTCGATGTACGAAAACAACTGCCCCCGAAACTCCGACGACTGCATCGGCGTCTCCGAGCTCGGCCGTTTCGCCTTTCAGAGCACCCGCGAGAATCCCTTGCTCGGCCCAACCGCCTCGACGTATGTTCGTCCTTACTTTTCATTATTTCTAACAAATCTGACTTGCATATAAGCTTTGTGGGCTGTTACCTCTAAATGCCGATTGAATTCGTCGAGTCGTTGTGCAGGCTCCTGAACATGGGCGCATTGGAAGTCGGGAGAGTGGTCGGAGAGCACCAGCTATGGAGGCTCGTGACGTGCATGTTCTTACACGCGGGAGTCTTCCACGTCTTAGCCAACATGGCGAGCCTCCTATTCGTCGGGATTCGCATGGAGGAAGAGTTCGGGTTCGCCCGAATAGGACTGCTGTACGTTTTGTCGGGGATTGGAGGAAGCTTGCTTTCCGGCCTCTTCGTCAAGACTACCATCTCCGTGGGCGCCTCGGGCGCTTTATTCGGATTGCTCGGCGCTATGCTCTCCGAGTTGTTAGTCAACTGGACGATCTACGAAGGCAAGGTAAGAAAGAACGTCCGCGTGGCATTCTGGTCTATTGCATAGGGCCCACAAAATAACCTATAAAATATATACCTATAATATTTGTAGCATGTTATTTGTTTATGGTCGAAGTTTATGCCTGTTGGCCTCACTTTGTTACAAGAACACGGCCACAAAAATTTAAAGTTGGGCTTTGTCCGAAATAGAGTAGTTCAATCTTTTCAATCTACAATATATATAATAGGCTTTCCCCCCCTATCACGAATTGGTTTCAGGAAGGACCCCTCGATTTCTAATAGATTTTTTTTTTTCTTTCTACTTGCAGTTCGAGTCGCTGGTGACACTCGTCCTGATAATAATGATCAACATGGCGGTCGGGATTTTGCCGCACGTCGACAACTTCGCCCACCTCGGAGGATTCGTCTCGGGTTTTCTCCTGGGGTTCGTCCTACTGATCCGTCCCCAGTTCGGATACTATTGGGCGGCGGACCAAGGCACGGGCTATCAGTCGAGAAAACCTCGCAAGGCGAAGTACAAGGCGTATCAGTACGTGTTCTTGGTTCTTTCCCTGACGCTTCTGATAATCGGGTAAGAACGAGTCTATCCTCCGGAATTTTTATTAGATTATGTTTAGCAAAGTCGAACGTATGATGGATTTCGTGCGAAAGAACAGATTCAGCTTGGGGTTGATTTCGCTCATGAAAGGGGTCGACGGAAACGATCACTGCAGTTGGTGTCATTACTTGAGCTGCGTCCCGACGCCGTTTTGGAACTGCGAAGAAGCTCGATGCATGGTAAGAACAGCTTGATACTTATTACGCTAAAGTTCATCATGTAATAACAATCTTATACATCGATTGAACGATAAAATTCAAACTAAAAGTAACGCTCTATGTATATAAAATGTGGCAGTCTAGCCAGAGTGGAGATGAACTGAACTTGACGTGTGTGCAAAATCAGAGGAGCAAGTTTTATTTGTTGGGTAATAATCGGAGCAGCAGTAACACAACAACAACAACCTCGGAGATTCAGAAACTTTGTGTGGAGTTATGCAGCGGTTGATATATAGTGCTTCTTCTTGCATTATCGTGTGTGTGCTGTGTCTGTGTGTGGAGATACACAACGAAAGGAAGAAGGTTGTCAAAGTTATTATTTATTTTCTGTATGATGCGTGGGAATCTGAAAAACAAAATTCAGTGTGTTTAATCTTCAAAATCATAATTTCTTAGAAGAATTTTTTTACTCCCATTGATTTGATCGTGGTTGGGTTGAGAACATATCCTGTTGGAAGAAATTTGAGGCGATATTGGGCCATTGGCCATCGATGTTGGGTGAGTATTGAGTTCTCATTTTCTGCACTGTTTCTCTCTGAGGAACAATTTAGTTTTTTGTAAATATTCGACATTTCAATTTTGTGAGATGTGTCGGTATAAAATACTCCCTCAGTTCCAAATCATTTTATACATTTACTAGATGGGATGTTTTACATCTTTTATACACTTCCTTATTTAACAAAAAAACTATCACAAATAATTAATATAATATTATTAAATATTCTTAAAAGACGTGCAAAAATTTATACTTTATTACCTTTTAATTGTACAATATTATTACAATATTCAGTTTCTTAATTTCCGTGTCAAACGCCCGGTGTCCAAAAAAACCTAAGAGTCTCGATCCATTTATTATTACAAAGCTCATACTTTTATCAATAGCTGAGCTGCTGGTACCGTCAGTCTCGCTTAAGATGCCTGATTTAGGTACTTCGTATTCGTCTTTTACTTAATCGCTTGATTTGCGTTTGATATATCGTTTGGAGCATGATTTCGATCTCTTATATGCTGGATAAATCGGAATCGATTGGTGAATTTAGCTCTTTTTTTATCTCCTTGTTTTTTGCTTTGATTTTTTCCTAGATCTGGGTATGAAATGGAAAAGTTTCCCTTAATTCCAGATAAGGCGTGAATTACCATGCTTCCAGATAATGCTTTTTCTTATTTAGAATCGTGTGGTTTTTGCCACGAGTCTTTTGAGCTTGATTAATTTGGTTGAGTCACAATCACAACCCTAATTGTAACTACGAGGCCTGGAAATGTCCTGTTAGAGAGAGATGCAAAAAGAAGGCTGTTACTGCCAATAGAAATTTTCAGCAAATGAAGTTTGCTGAGGCTGAATATTAAAGAATCTGCTACTTTTGTAGAGTCTACTGATGAGGGTGGACATGAGAAACATGAAAGAAGTCATGGAGAAGTTGAGGGTGGAGAGGAAGATCAACTTGATGCTATAAATGAAGTTGAAGGAAACAACGATGAGGAAGATGGAGAGGGAACAAAACTAGTCTACCATGAGGATGTCTTGATTGAATCAGGAGTGGAACTGTATCGTGATGATGATTTGGAAGAATCAGATCCTGGTTCTGAATATGAAGACGAACCTAATCTTCCACAACAAGGCTCAGAAGATGATGGAGCCGATGAGAATTTGGTTGAAGGTGAGGACGATATTAGTGAAGATGATGAGCCACTGGAAGAAGATCTTGATGATGAAGATATCGGCGAAGAGGAGGCATCCGAAGAAAGTGATGCGAAAAATGATGAAGGAAAGGAAAACGTCGTGGAACGAGACGGAGAGGAAGGGCGTGAAGAAAATCTGAAGGAAGTGAAATTATTAAAGTTGAAGGATGGCGGAAAATCACGTAAAAAGAGTATAGGGCAGGCTGAGAAGTCGATGAAAGGCAAGCCTGTCGATAAGCCAGAACCCTCTCACAGTAGAAAGGGGAAGGCAAAAGTGAAGAGCATGGGGATGATTTTCTTTTGCAGTTCAAAGACGAAGCACGACTGCTTCAAATATAGAGTTCTTGGCCTGCCAGAGAGTAAGAAAGACGTCGTAGAGAAGATATACAAAGGAATGCGACTCTTCTTATACGACGTCGATTTAAAATTGATGTACGGAATCTATAAAGCTGCAGGTCCTGGAGGTTATAACATCGAACCGAAGGCTTTCAAATCAAAGTTTCCATCCCAGGTTTGGTTATAATCTGCACATGTCAAGTCTAGTTGGATATCCCTTTTCTTGCTCATCTATTTGCATGTGATAGTTAAACATATGAAAGATTCTAGCACTCGTTAAGTTGATACAAAACATTTTCTCTTTGAGGAGAGTATATGAGAAATGAGTATCAAACTTCGCTACACGGGAGCATAACATAAACACGTGACTTAACGTTATCAGGTAACTAGATATCTCATCCTTGGAGATGGATGTCTTATGAAGTTTCCACAGATAAGAATCCTGTCATTTTAGTGAAACTTATCCATGCTTACAGCAGCTCACTTATTTTTTCCTCTGATAATATGAGTAATATATTTCGGTTCTAACTGTAAATATCTATGTCGGTTAATTTAGTTGAAAAAAAATATTCATAGTTGTTTAGTTAAACCTGGATACTCTACCAGGTACGATACAGTGTTCTTGACGAGTGCTTGCCTTTAGCTGAGGAAAAGTTCAAAAAGGTGATCAAAGAAAACTACTACACCAAAAACAAGTTCGATTGCAAGCTGAATTCTTTGCAGGTAAATTATGAATGCTTCTGTATTCGTAACATAACATTGCCAGTTAATCAGAATCCAAGAAGCCTCATCGATCGTATTCTTCTCAACAGGTCAAGCAACTATGCAAGCTATTCATCACTTCAGCCAAAAAAGGGCCCCGACAAACAAAGCCAATCAGAGGACCCAAACCAGCACTCCGCCCCTCGACCCAAAGGGAAATACCTGTCAGAAAGAGGCGACCCGCCCCAAGAGACGAACCGGGTCGCCCCGAGCGCCCTCGCAAGCATGCAAGGAGGATCCTAAGCCCTCGTTCTCCACCTATTCCTTACGCCTATGAGAGGGCTTCGCACGCGGATTCTTACAGGCGAGACATCTATCCCGAGAGGGACAGAACGTATCGGGACCGCCGCGATCCACACCTAGGACGGAGCCATCCTTACAGAGACGAGCGGGTCCCATCGCCCCTAATAGAGCGTCGAGAGCCTTTGCTAGTAAGCCGCGATTCTTTCTACAGGGTTGCCCGAGAACCTTACCTGGACAGTCAAAGAGAGGTACGTAGCTCGTACTTGGAACCCCACGACCCGTACGCGAGGGACAGAAGAGACCCGTATTTGGACCGCCCCGACCCGTATAGAGACGGGCGGGTTGTGCCTCTGCCTTCGTATCAGCTACCGGGCCGATTGGATCCATACGTTGATCCGTATGGGACAGTGTATAGGAGGGAGCCTTATAGAGAAGGTGAAAGGGCTGAGTATCGACCTACTAATTATGGAGGAGGGGGAGAATCGTTCGATAGAATGGCGCCGAGGCCGTTGAGTTTTGCGAGTAGCAGTGCCTTTGGAGCTGGGCAGCAGCAGCCGCTCGTTTTGCCTAGGGAACGACCATCGCTGTATTCGGAGTCTCTGTATTCGCTTTCTCGGGATCCTTTGGCGCGCGACCATCATCGCTTATAATAAAGAGGTATATTTATTGCTGCCCTTTGTCTTCGTCTTCGGCAGTTGCAGCATAGTAGAAACGAATAACTGGGAAAGTTTGCCCCTTGTTTGTCTCGGTGACTGTTGAAACGCTTGTTTGGGCTTTGATTTTCTGTCGTTTTTTATTGTTTTGAAGTTCTGAAATGGACGAATATATTAATAAATTTGGGTTTTTTGTGTTGCATAGACTATTAGTATAAGCATCACCACCCACCGCCAAAATTGTTATCACAAGAGGAACAACATATAGAATAGAATAAAGCCCCGAATAGTATCGTAAATTCTAGCTTTCGTCCGATACAACAAACATTCAGAAGAACAAAATCGTCCAACTGATTAGAGGTAAGAAGAGCACAACTATCTCTCAACAGTAGCAATAATGAAACGCAGCCTCTGCATGACAACCAACGTATCCTATTACCTACACTGGCATTGATAGAGCACTCGGAATACATTAATGAAGAAAGAAATACATCGGAAGAGCTGAAAGGCTAACGAAATTGGCTGCGGAATTGACATGTGAAGACAAGTTGCAGAGGTTTTTAGTTCATAGTACCATGATAAATTCCAAAAAGAGATGTATATACCTATTCATGTGTGCAAGTAATTTGCTGCCATCATAAGTTCTAAGGTAAGCTCGGGTTCAATGTGGAACTCAGTCTCCTTGCCACTACAAGATTGAAAGGTAATAAATCAGGGGAATTCTAACTAAAGGTTATGAGAGCGAAGGGATTTCAATCTCGATCGAGATACTATTTGTAACCAAGCCATGGTAAGGTCTATCATCTACCATCACATCGATGAAGCGTATTTTTTTATGACTAAGCAATATCAATGAAATCCATAGGCTTCGGTTCCATCAAGCATATGCATATCACACTCACAAGAGAAGGGGGAGCAAAGGAAACAAAAACAAAATATACATTAGTTGAAATAAAGTACGAGGAATAACCTAGCATATTGAAGAGACCAATAGAAATACTGGCAAATCTTTTCCAATATGGTGGTGCTTATCTCAGGAAATGACACTTTTCCTTCCTCCGTTTCAGCAAACCCCCCTAATGTGAACAATTGGAAAGAAAAACTGAAACTGAATTCACAAAATTCAAGTTCAACACTGAACGAGGACTCAAAAGATAGTTAGTAACAAGAGATTGATTCATCACTGAAAACACAAATGTAACCTTAGAGCTTCAATATGTGGCGAAATTAGACTCCGATATATCTCTTCAATGATCACGAAACAGAGATAAATTTCACATGCGAGGAGATAATTACCGGGAGACGTAAGCATATTGCGAATTGTCTGAGAGACCATAGCAGCTTTCTTGTCGATCACGAACTCGAAACCTTCCGCACTAACCAATGTCACCATATCATCCTTCTTCATCTTCGTTCCCAAACACGATTGGTTAGCAGATTTGGCACGAGATGAGGCAACAACAAAAATCTACCACCGATCGCAGCTCGCCGATTAACAGAACGTTCAAACGATGATTCGTTTTGTTCCTGAAAAATTCCCCGCGTGGCAATGCTGTTGGTGGTCTGAACTCTGATCGCTCGCCTCTCTCTGAGGTCAGAATACGCAAAAAGGCTGTAGTGTAGTGTAGGTGACGCAAAGACCAAAATGACCTTGGTGTTAAATAAAAAGGAAAAAAAAAACAATCCCAAACATGTTTTGCTATATATTTTATTTTATTACGAAATGTAATGTACGTTTTTGTGTGGGGCATAATACGGCAAGAATCACTCACCCCTCCAAGTTAAGGAGCATCACTTAAAGAAGCGTTTGGAGGGTTTATTTAATGGTCGGATTTAATTAATAACTTGTTCATACTCTCAATAAGGTATTAAATAAATCAGTCTCCTCTACCTTTATCTAATCACGAGCTTTTTAGACAAGTTTATCCTTATTAAAATTTTTTTTTCTAATTACACTTTTTATATAGCAAATCTGTTAACCTCTTTTTTTCCCTTGTCCACATCGATCAAACAATCCACTCACCCATAACGAGAGACGATGCATTCAATCGTTCAACTGTACATGTAATCTGAAAAATATAAAGGTCAATGGCAAACATAATATACTGAATTGCAATAATTCGATTGAATATATTGATATGCAGTAACTTGTTTATTGAATCGAAGCAAATATAATATCTTGTATTGATAAGAAAGACACAGCACACTAGAGCAAATGAACATAACAAACATAATTAATCAAACAAAGAACTGAGTTGAGATGGAGGACGAACTAGGCTGATGAAGTCGAACTATGGAATACCCTAATCGAGATTAAAAGATGTAAATTCAATCTATGGGTAAAACTGTAATTGGATTTAATTAGACCTAATACAATGTAAATTTATCTACCAAACACCTTCCAAACTATTATTTAAACCCATCAACCAAACACCCCAAATAACTCTATCCAACATTATCTAACCCAATTAAAATTAATACGGCCATCCCCCAACCAAACGGCCCTTAATGTTTTTTCTATCAAAGATTTTCACGTAGAATTGTGTTATTTTCGTATTTCTTTTTTATCACAATCGCCATTTATTCATAAAACGTTACTTGTCCAAACATCATATGACGCTTCATGCTACGTGTTAGAAACGGAATAAAAATGAAGTAAAGGAAACAAAAAATGCTAAATATCCAGAATTTATTTGATTTTTTACCAAAAAATAAAGATAGATGTTACATATCAGAAGATATGGAGCAGAGAAACAAAATCTTCGAAACTCAAAACAAACATATATGCTAAAAGATATATCTTTTTTTTAAGGAACAGTTCCATCTTGATTATTGGCATTAGCATATAATTTGCCTATCTCCTCAAAAGTGAAGAACTGATCAATATCGAGATCATCTTGACCCTCTTCGAACTCAAAATTCGATTTAATTCGATCCAACTTTTCCCCTAGCCCGGCAGCCATCTCTTCTCTCTCCGCAATCTTCACTGCGCAAAACACCCCGACGACATCATAAAAACGAGATCTGTGAATGGCATAAATAGTAAATACTGCATGCTATGTATTAATTACGTTGGATGATCCTTATTTTCTCGGTTAGATCGTGTTGCTGGAGGGGAACATTTTCCTCCTCCAGCCTTTTGCCCTCCTCTTTGCTTTTCTCGAGTTCCTCGACGAGCGCTTGTATTTGGTCCTAACATGTATATACACGACTTGCACATTGGTTATAAACACAAAAGGCGCGAAGAAAACCCTAATGTGTGCATATACACATATATACTATATATGTATGTATGTGTATTACTATATTTACACCTTTAGTATTTTCAACTCTCTCTGCACGTCGTCCTCGTCGCCCTTACGATTTGATGCCATCCTGTAAAGTGAAAAGCATTAAAAAAACTGATTAAGTTATAAAACTCAACCCTTCAAGAAATTAATGCAAAAATCTCAACATGACAAACATCATAAGACATGTGTGTGTGTGTATATATACGCGCAATATGAAAATCCTAAAGTACAAACATCTTGTTGTCTTCATTGTTGTTGTTTCGCGGTATATTTGAGCCTTCCATTTCTTCGATATCAGGGTATGTTTGATGCTTCTAAACTACACACACGTATAACACATATATGTATATCAGAAAGGATGGGAAAAAACAAAGAAATAAACATGTTCTTACCACCTCTAATTAAAGAAAATGAGAGAATTGGAAGATGTATATGATGTAAGAGAATGAAACCAAATAATACCTTAGAACTCAGTGCAGACGGTGCGAGAGTGAGAGCTCAAGACGACCCGTATATATAGCAAGAGCGTAGAGAGGTTTGACACTGACAGCTTTTTCCTATGTGGACACTGCCGTTACAACCTCAAGTCTTCCCACCTAAATTAGGTGAAAATATATTGTATTGTAAATATTATCTTGTCTTAAGTAAATTACCACATGTGACACCGGTAGTAAATTTTTTTCCTGCTAAAATAGGATTTCGTTGATGTAATATGATTGTTAAAGAAGTTAAATAAATAAATGAAATTAACTTGACACCTTTTGAAATATTATCTCATCTTTATTAAATTACTACAAATGACACATGTAGTTAATGTTTTCCCACTCATTGATGTAATCAATTTTTTTCCTCCCGTTGGTTTAATACGATGCCTAAGCAGCTAAATGAAATATTTTACATATCTTTCTATTTTATTAAGGCCCTACCCCTTATAATAACCGTAGCCTATGTGTGTCAATTTGGTGTGTCAATTTTTGAATTAATTTTAATTAAAAAAATAACTCAAACCACGTTCATCAATGCCACACCACTTTCTGTTTTTTTTCTCTCAAATAAAAGATAATTAAAAAAACTGACACGCACATGCGTTAGAATGTGCACAGTATACTAGTATGTATATTGTTGATGATTGGAAATTTACATTAAGGATCTTTTACTTAACTAGTTGACGTGGCCGCACGTTGTGCGGCTCACTGTAATTGTACCCCGAACCCGAATGATTAAAACAGTTGATATATTTGGAATGATGTTATGTTAGATATACATGCAATATGATAAAATATATTGTTATTAGTATATAGTTACCGTAGTTCAATTAGGACATCAAATACAAAAGAAATTAAGATTTCGAATCACAATTTGCTTGCAAGAATAGAGCATGATTCTCTGCTAGTGATAAATGTGATTCTCTACAATATGTTTACCACAATCTTTATGTCCTACAAACACCTGATATTCATTAATGACAATAATTTCGAAATGAAACAAACAATTTCAGCATAATAAGAGTATAGTAGATATACTAATTGTATAACAACATAATCTCGATGGGTCCACAAATGCTTGTGTGTGAAACACGCAACTTCAACCCTCAAATACACGATAAGGTTATCGATTTCGAGAAGGTTAGATGCACATTGCTACTTTCTTTAAAACTTATATGTCACTTGGTCAACGAAAACCAGTTCAACGCATTAAGAAGCCCTCTCGGTTGAAGCAAGACACTGGATATCTAAAAACACATCATTGACAGCTTTTAGGAAACGTCGTGTAACGTCCATTTCGGCCAACAACCACCGTACCGTTGCGATCAATAAAAATATATGTGCGTGAGTTCGATTGGAGATACTCTAAGAAGTTATATCATTTTATTGTCAATAGGAGCATTATTTGACTTTTATGACGCCCTTTATAATGAACTGCATAAAATAGGTACGGCGTGGCCCCATTACGAATTCTTAATGGCGCATCTATTTTGAAATTGATTTTTAACATTTACATTTAAATGTTTGGGATAATTCCCTATTAAAAATACTAGCGAAACGTTAATTTAATGGATTCTTCACAATCTAAACACAATGTGCGGTTATTCTGTATGACATCAGGATGCTTCGACCTCCTATCTATTATCGTCTTCTTCGTTTGTTGTATTAATATTGGATTCTTCACAATCTAAACAGACTACTTCTCTCCTCCATTATTTTCCATTGTTTTGAACAAGGTTCTGAAATCGGATTTTCGAACAGGACCGATAATGTTAGTGGTTTAAGGTTTAGTGGTTCAACCTATATAAAACTGGAGTGTATCTAACTATAATAAATATATTTTATATATGGATCAATTAAATAATATGGAAATTATGCATGTACTTATGAACTTTTCTTCAATTATAATTTTATAAATTAAGGGGTAGAATTAAATAAAAAAAAAATGCGCGGCTTGTTACAAATTAATTGTATGCCAAGTATTTAAAAATATGTATGTTGGAGTTAACCTGAGGATGGAAGCTGCAGCAGATTACAGGATACAGATTAGGTACTTATCCTATATGAGGTATTTACGAATTCCTTTATCTCAGTTAGATTTAATATTTCGTGTGTGGCATAAATACGGCAACAATCACCTCTCTAATTTAAGGAGCATCTCCCTTAATTTTTTTTCTATTAAAGATTTTCACGTAAAATTGTGTTATTTTCGTATTTTTTATCAAAAATTCTCAATCGCCATTTATTCATAAAACGTAAACTGTCCAAACATCATATGACGCTTCATGCTACGCTACGTGTTAGAAAACGAATAAAAATGAAGCAAAGGGAAGAGAAAAAGCTAAATATCCAGAATTTATATTTAATTTTTTTTTTCAAAAAATAAAGATGGATGTTACATATCGGAAGATACGGAGCAGAGAAACTAAATCTTCGAAACTCAAACATATATGTTAA
The DNA here is from genome assembly GCA_027422505.1 of Craterostigma plantagineum. Taxonomy (NCBI): domain Eukaryota; kingdom Viridiplantae; phylum Streptophyta; class Magnoliopsida; order Lamiales; family Linderniaceae; genus Craterostigma; species Craterostigma plantagineum. The sequence continues at coordinate 1,035,756 of JAPQWV010000126.1, read as the reverse complement.
AAGATGTATCTTTTTAAGGAACAGTTCCATCTTGAGTATTGGCACTAGCATACGATTTGTCTATCTCCTCAAAATTGAGGAACTGATCAATATCGAGATCATCTCGGCCCTCCTGTATTGGCTTCGAATTGGAAGTCGAAGCGCCACTGCTCGATTTTATTCGATCCCCGAGCCCGACGGCCATCTCTTCTCTCTCCGCAATCTTCACTGCGCAAAAACACCCCGATGACATCATAACAACACGATCTACTACGACTGAATACTAAATACTGCATGTTGTGTAATAATTACGTTGGGCGATCCTCAATTTCTCGGTTAGATCGTTTAATTGTTGCTGGAGGGAAACATTTTCCACCTCCAGCCTTTTCCCCTCCTCTTTGCTTTTGTCGAGTTCCTTGACGAGCGCTTGTATTTGGTCCTAACATGTATATATACGACATATCAGTTACGGGCGCACGTTGGTTATAAACACAAAAGGCGCGAAGAAAACCCTAATGTGTGCATATACACATATATGTATGTATATTTACACCTTTAGTATTTTCAACTCTCTCTGCACGTCTTCCTCGTCGCCCTGACGATTTGATGCCGTCCTGTAAAGTGAAAAGCATAAAAAACTGATTAAGTTATAAACTCAACCCTTAAAGAAATTAATACAAAAATCTCAACATGACAAAGCATACGACAATGTGTGTGTGTGTGTATATACGCGCAATATGAAAATCCTAAAGTACAAACCTCTTCCTCTTCCTCGAACCGGTGTCAGGATCTGATCCACGAGCGGTTCTAACCTCACTTCGAGCTTTGTTGTCTTCATTGTTGTTGTTGTTTCGCGGTATTTTTGAACCTTCCATTTCTTCGATATCAGGGTATATTTGATGCTTCAAAACTACACACATATATGTATATCACAAAGGATGGAAAAAAACAAAGAATAAACTTTTTTTTACCGCCTCTAATTAAACAAAAACGAGTGAATTGGAAGAAGATGTACATGATGTAAGAGATGGAACCAAATAATACCTTAGAACTCAGTGCAAATGGTGCGAGAGTGAGAGCTCAAGACAACTCAGTGCAAACGAGTAAATTTTTTTCCTGTTAAAATAGGATTTCGTTGATGTAATATGATTGTTATAGAAGTTAAATAAATAAAATGAAATTAAATTGACACCTTTTGAAATATTATCTCATCTTTATTAAATTACTACAAATGACACATGTAGCCAAAAAATTTTTCACTCATTGATGTAATCAATTTTTTCTCCTCTCGTTGGTTTAATATGATGCCTAAGCAGCCTAAATGGAATTATTTATTTTACACATACATGTATATTGTTGATGACATTCTCGTGGTTGGTGAATATCATTGCACGAAGGCAAATACCAAGACACGAAACCACACATTAATTTATATAAAAAACGAATGATGATGTAAAAAAAAAAAACTGAGTAATTGAAAATTATGCAAGCATAGGATAAATAAAGCATCCATAGATGAGCAACCATGAAAAGCAAGAGTACCATAGAAGAACACACGAGTCACACACAAATATTCAGAAAGCAAACACACCACAAGTGAAATCATACCAAGCGAAACAATGCAGCTTTTCGAGGAACATTTGCAGATCATCGCCATTAATTAGAAGCTATGCTATTAGGTAATTACTGAGCAATATGAAGTAATTCATTGAGGCAAGAATACTTATATCCAGGCGCGTCCCACCAAGCCCAACTGCGCTATTGCTTCTTTCTTCGCAACCTCCACAGCGCAAAACACGTGAAGAAGACGTCATAAATTGATTGATGGAGGCATTAGATCCACGAAAATACTGATATTATACATTGCATGTTATGCAAAATTGCTTAAGTTCGGCGATCCTCAATTTTTCGGCGAGAGCACTCAGTTGTTCCTGAAGTAAGGGAAGCCTTTTCCTCCTCCAGTCTCTTATTCTCCTCATTGCTTCTGTAGAGTTCCTCGATGAGCGCTGTCCTGAAAACGTATATATATGACTTATTAATTGTGGGCGGCCAATAACACACAAAGCGCGCTCTCTGTAGGTAAAGACAATTTCAAAGACACGCGCTAAACACACGTGCATGACGACTTATGGGATGCGCATTCTTTTTGTCTCTATGCTTTCACTGAGGCGTTTGTGTATTCAATTCCTTCTGATGTACATCTCCGTTGTAATGTAGTTTTTGGATATTGAAGAAATGGAAGGTTCAAAACACCACCACAAGGCAACAATAACGATGTCGTCCCGGGCTTAAAGGAGGGCAATGACGAGAGGAAGAATGTAGAGAGGTGCCTACGTACACCTGAAGGGACATTTATAGTCTTGACCTCACCTGCTGTTACGCACCACCGACCGATGTCAAAATAGCTCATAAACTACTTAATGATGCGTAGGGCGTATATAACGTTCTCGAACTTCTCATGTGTATCGTGACATAACCTTAACTTGTATCGCATATGGCGCACGTAACCGCGAAAACAAATTGATAGATTTTGCGCATATTTGGCTTTAGCATGATGCTGCAAGATTTCATGTAAATGTTGGTAGGATTTTATAGCTTCTGTATTGTTGCCTTGCCTCGCCCTATATTAAGATCTCTCCGAGTCCCTACGAAAAGAACTATAATTCCTTAACTCAGAAAGTTTAAAAATGCATGGAATGTTTTATGATATATATTGATAATAATAATCAAAATATATTATTTACAAATGGTGGTCTTCATTATAAGCAGATAAAATGACCATACGACGCATCTGCTGCATTCCCAGGTTCCATTTTAGGATAACTTTCTGTGTAAATAAGTACTGAAAAAGAGCTTCAACATTATCGCACAGTCAAGATTTTTCAAAGGTTTCAGTTGCGGAAGTTCGCAAGCAAGACAAACTCTGTATGTACATGAGTCCACCGAACCACAGTCTGAATATATTGTTTTCACGAGAGAGAGAGAGAGAGAGAGAGAGAGAGAGAATGTGAAATGAGAAAACATCTTTCCCCAGCTTCTTCCTCACAGAGCATCATTTCAGCAATTCTCCAAACAAACTCAGAAGTCAAATTCACCTGTTGCCTGTAGAAAATGACTCGATAAAATTCGTTCAACACAGCAGAAAATTTAAAGAACAGGATTAAGGAGATAAAAGGCGAAAAGATGGCACAACAAACCTTGTTGAACAGAATATCTTTATCGTTTAGATGCATGATGCCATTCTTCAAGGTGCACTTCCACCTGCTCTTGGTCCGTGTCACCTAAGATATCAAAACATATCAGTGTCATATGAGGAAAATTCGTACATTGATTGGTCCATGCAGAGAAATAGCTAATAAAGATGATTTGTATTCGATGAGCACTACCTTGTCAAACTGAGCTAGGACCAAATGGGTTGTGTTTAGATCCTCTGCATCAGACAAATCATCTGCCTCAATGTCGTCATTTTCATTCAGAGGTTCATCGTCGTCATCGACAGGTTCAGTCTGAAGAGGAGCAGGCGTTGCAGCTTGCATATCTAGTAGAATTATAAATGTTAGTTGTTCTGAAATTGGAGCAAAAACATCACATGTAGAACTTTCAATAAGATTAGATAGTGTGTTCACCATTTGGCATAGGAGTATTGGCAATATTGTAATCCTCATTCACTGCTCCTTGGTAGTTGTATATCTTGCCAGATCAGAAGAAAGCGGCCAAGTTATGAAAAATTGCATCAGTTTAACAAAATGGAAAAATTGAAAAACGCGGTGGGAGGTGATCAAGGGAGAATACTATTAATGATAACAGAGATGCACGACGTAGTTGATTTTCCATCCTCTTTTGTCACCTAATTGGTTATCAGAATCATCGGGAATCAATGTTTACAGAAATAATAAAAATTCAAGCAAAAAATACCATGGATTCCCTCAATATCTTTTAGATATCCTCAATTATACCGTATTTCTATATCATACGCAATCCATTTAAAATTAGTTTTGGAGCTACTTTCAAATTCATCAACAAACTGCTATTGCAATATTCAACAGATTAAATTGCCGATGACAAAACAATTAAATTTTTCAGTGCACAAAAAAGGCACCACTTTGTCCATAACGTTTGTGCTCCAGCCCCAGGTGAACAGGCATACATTCACTGGAAGAATGCTTCATCGAGAAACAATAAACAAAATCCTAGCAACATATGGCACTATGTAAATCACTAAATACAACAATGAAAAGATGGTGCATGTGGGGAGACAAACAAACGAAATACTGTTTGAAAAATGAAACAGACTGTTTGATCATTGATAGCCCTGTGCCTAGAAGTAAAAACTTACATTGGGAGTAGACAGCACATCATCATACGGATCAGGGGTGGGACCATCTGACTGTGGAATTGTTGCATGCATTTTCCCAGGAGAAACCTGTCAATGAACATATAAGTATTTATGAAGGATTTAAGAAGGTGCAACGAGCAGAGCAATGTCTGGGTTTTTATAATTGTTATCTAACGGAAAATATCGATGTTGGAGTCGTAATCTGATATCGAATTCGACTATCCTAATTGCATATTAAAACTAGACAATCAAACTAAAGAAATTTCAGGCTTGCAGCTTATAACTAATGCTACCTTCAGTTCATCTGATATAACATCCCCAGCTCCATCTTGCTGAGGAATGTATCCACCATCCGGGGTTTTTTTAGGGAAGTCCTCACGTTTTCGCTTTCCCGATGATGCCATGAAAAAATCCTTCATTCACATTTTCAGTTTAGTTATATATACACGACAATATTAGGCATTATCAGGTGAGGAAGTGTAAATAGCAATTTCACTTGAAAATATGGAAACTAACGTAGTCATTCTCTCTGTATGTAATATTGAAAAGATGGAAAGTAGTTTCAAATGCGAAAAGGAAACGCTTACCTGAGTTGTAGGCTGATGAGGGGCACCCCTCCTCTCACCTTCTTGCCGGCCATCATAAGCTTCAAGGAAATGGAATAGATAAAATCATGTTTGCCACTAGATTATATCTTTAGTTATTCTTAATAATTCGAATGGAACAGTTACAAATTCTCTCCATGAAGCTCCTAAAATTTTACTAACCAACATTCACGTCAAGACCAGGCCTTTGGCTTAACCAAGATGAAGGCGGAAGCTGCAGGATTCAAATGAATTTTCAAGTTTCCGTCAGAATAGAAATAAAGGCTTGAGCAAGAGAATAACATAGATACGATTAATTGGAGTGTATTGATGAATTAATTAGATAAATGGCGGTAACAAATATAAAGGCTCAAGAAACTAGTGATACCATGTATTGGCTAGGTTTTCCATGCCCAGCCCTTACATTTTCAGAAGCACCTACATTATTGTTCGCTGATGCATACTCATTAGGAGTCATCGGGGTCCCACCAGTTGGAATGTTATAGAATGAACCATTATCACTTCCAGGAGTCTGAGCAGTTCCAGGCAATGGTGTCTGAGCCACTCCAGTCAATGGAGTCTGCACAGTTCCAGGTAATGGAGTTTGCATAGGTGTCTGCAACGGCGTCTACACAATCACAAATGTCATGGTTTAGAAATACAAAGGTACGTAATTCTATATTTCCCGGAAGAAAGAAAGAAAGAAACTCACAGGAGGAAAGAGTAAATCAGCAGTAGGAGTTTCATACTCATCAGATCCTTGATATGGGACATTAAGATCGTGCAAAGGATTCGGAGTCATACCACCACCTGAAACAGCATTTTTCATACCAGATCTATCTATCTGTCCCAACATGGCTCCAGCTTGCATCATCTTCAGCTCCCACAACTGTAGATCACAATATAATGCTGCCTCAGTTAACCCAAAATCCAACTACAAAATCATAACCCTCCCAAGAAAATGGCCGAGAAAAAATTCTCTCAGCATCAAAGATTACTACAAGTATCGCTCCTCTTTTCACATCTTCCGTAAAAAACTAAATTACAAATACATTTTCGCTGACAACACAACCCAAATCAAGATTCGGAATCCAAAAACTGAACTGGATGTTAAATATAAGAATTGGATAAGTATTTTTGCATCAACGTAGTAAATATGCCACAACAGTTCCTAAAACCCTAACTTAATCCAAAACAAAAAACAAAAAAAATCATTACCCCTTGGAGCTCATCGAGTACGCCTTGACCGGGTCCACCGTCGGCGATGAATTCATCGCGAACCTTGTTGATAACGTCCTCGATGACGTGAGCGTAAACACTGCTGGTAGAAGATGTCGCCATTTTTCCAGGTTCCCAAAAAAATTCAAACAAAAAAGCTCACAAATCGACTTAATTACTGATGAATTTCTGCCTGGTTTTGAGAGTGAAGGAAAATTTTCGAGAGAAGAATGAGAAGGAAGAGACAGATGTGTAAGAGGGGAGGAGAGGAGAGGAGGAGAAAGACAGAGAAAGGGAATCAAAGAGAGGAATATAAATAGGTTTGCATCCGTTTACGTTTTGAGTACGCGTTTGTGGAGATAATATATCCTCTTGCTCTTATATATTTATTTTATTTTTACCATTTTATGTTATGTCTATTATATGAAACGGCGTCGTATGGACTACTCCTCTGTTCTGTGTGCAGCTGAAGCCCTAAGTTGAGAAATATCGTCTCACAAGTCACACAACCCACAGAGCGGCACTCACTATCTTCAGCTGCAGAACGTAAGCCCTAGCAAGATGTCTGGTGGATTTTTCCGGGTAAAAGCTCTCAAATTTGTTTTTTCGTCTTTAATTTCCGAGTGGATTCGCTAACTTGCTCAATCTTCGACAACTTCTTGTTGGATGTTTCCGTGCTCTTATGAATCAGATCTTCTTTCATTCGAGGTTCTGTTTTTCACGCTTTTCAATGGATTAGGATAGTTAATTCTTACTATTTGTGGCTGTGAATTGAAATTTAGGGCACGTCAGCAGATCAGGACACAAGATTTTCGAACAAGCAAGCGAAGCTGCTCAAGTCTCAGAAGTTTGCTCCTGAATTGGAACATCTGGTTCGTTCTTTGTATAGTTCTTATATGTAGCTTTTCTAGGATGCTTATTTTAAATAACAAGACATTGAATTATGACGGTTTTCTATTTCTATCTTCGTAACTATATGATTGAAGTACTGTCTCTAAATAATATGCTAACTGAGGTGGTGCATATGATGCTTGATTGAATTCGTTTACGGTTTTTGTTTGCTTAGGTCGACATGACAAAAGTGAAGATGGATGTTATGAAACCATGGATTGCAAAGCGTGTAACTGAGCTGATTGGGTTTGAAGACGAAGTACTTATCAATTTTATTTACGGTCTCCTTGAGGGAAAGGTAATCTTACTCTTAAAAATGATAATCCTCTCTGTCATTTGAAAGGCAACGTATATGTCCAGAATATCATTTTCTTTCACGCTGGTAGGCCTCATTGCCCACACCCAACACGGGTATGATTAGCTGAAGCATATTTAATGGGACTCGAGCTCTGCATTTTATGAAAAAGAACTTATTTGTACCGTGTACTTGATAAGTCGAATGTTTTCATAAAACCGGGGCATACAGTAGTAATTTGGTTATGTTATTTGTGAAGGTCATATAAGTCATTTACTACCTGGTTGCAGGCAGTGAATGGGAAACAGGTTCAAATTTCACTTACTGGATTCATGGAGAGAAATACAGGCAAGTTTATGAAGGAACTGTGGATACTGCTTCTTAGTGCACAGCAAAATGTAAGTGGTGTTCCGCAACAGTTTCTGGATGAGAAAGAAGAGGAGAATAAAAAGAGGAAGGTAATAATATGATTTTGTTATTTGGTTTATAGATGTTCATATTGCTAATTCTTATGTTATCTGATGATGTATTCTGTTGTTGCTTAAAGGCTGAGACTGATCGTATTGCTGCTGAGATTCAGAAGAATAAAGAGAAGCAAGAAGTTGAACAAGAGAAAAAGAAAATGGTAGCTCTATTTTTTTCCATCAAAGAGATTGACTTTATTCACCATATATCTTTTTGTTAACTTTCTCTTTTATTCCATTGTATTCAGCTGCTTCTCCAGTTATTTCAGTTCATATCCTTTACCTCAAAACTGCTGTAGGATGATATCGTTGCAACCAAAAAAGATAAGCGTTCTGAACTGGAGCCTAATGGGAAGAATGGAGCGAGGGGATCAAGCATCCAGCCAGCAGATGAGAAAGAGCTGAACAAGAAAAACGGGCATAGAAGGAGCAGCAGGTACTAGTAAACGGCAAATATCGATGACAAATACTGATTCTCAATCTGTTATCATAAAACATTCAATGAAAACTCAAGTATTCGACATCGTATATATTTTTCATACCGCGAGGTTCATTTTATATCATTTTCAAATGTGCAGGGGAAGGGGTTCGCAATCTCCTGATTCCAGTTACAGTCACGGATCTCCAAGGTATGATTTGTAGTTCTAAAGCATGCCAGTTATCAAGTATGTTCATTTCATGTTCTTATAATCCAGTTTCATATTTTCTTCTTTTGAGCAGACAAAAGCACTCACCCTCTTCCAGCAAGTCCTCTGATTCTCGAAGTCATTTAGAGTAGGTGTCCATTTATTACTATCAAGATTTTATTATACATATGTATGTATGCATGATTACATCTGGATTTACTGTAGGCGGCGGAGATCAAGAAGCGCCTCCAGAGATTTATCAAGAAGTCGTTCCGTTTCTCCTGATAGACACCATGGTCCTTCGCGGAGGCGGTCTGTTACACCTCGCCATAGACACACTCTTCGCCGTTCCCCCTCACCATGGCATAGGTCGTCGCGACGCCGATCTCGTTCTCCTGCACGCTCTACTTTGCATTATAGATCTCGATCTCCTTTGCGCCGTAGATCACGATCGCCTGCTCGGCGTAAGTCACGGACACCATTAAAGAGATCGCCATTGTATGGTGGTTCGAGGATCTCCTCACGGGGCAGGTCTCCATCTCCTTACAGAGGCAGATCACCATCTCCAGGACGAGGTAGACATCCTTATTCTAGGAATCGTGGTTCACCCCCATCTGTGGTGCGTCGCAGCAGATCGCCATCTCGAAAGAGAGAGAGATCACCATATAGACATCATCGTCGGTCTCCATCTCCTGCAAGAAGGAGGTACCAGCGATCTCCAACTCGATCTCTCTCTCCTGTTCAACGTAGGTCACCTATTCGTGGGCGTAAGGGTTCAGTAACCCCTGTTCGTCGAAGGTCTCCTTCTCAAGACTCAATTTCTCCCTCCCCTGTTCGTCAAACTGTTGTTTCGACGGTGAGGAGGGAGACTCCAAAACGCATAAGGTCACCTGTAAGATCGACTGGAGAAAGAGTCAGGTACTTAGTAACTATTCATAGAGTTAAGTCTTAGGAGACTATCCAAAAACCTGTTGGCAAGAATATGATCCGATAAAAAAATGTGTTCTTTCAATCATTAAATCAAGTTTTCTAACTGCAATGCTTTCATGATCATTTCCTCAGAAAGTTTTTTGAACTTCTATTCTACTATTTCATAGACGACGTGGGAATTATTCACCTGGTGCTGTGCCATCTGATGAATCAGCTGGATCACCTTCTAAAGGCAGAAAACATAGTGAAGAACGAAGGTAAAAAATCATTCTGTGTTTGGAGTTCCCTCATTAAGTATTTGATTGTCGACTGAAGGGCTCCTTTGTTGCAGGTCAGTTAGTCCTCCTGGTAGTCCTAATCGAAGGAGAGAAACGATGAGCCAACTTGAGACTCGAAGGCCTTCACCAAAAGAAGACAAACTTAAATCTAAACCTGATTCTGGGAAAAGTGCATACGGCAAAGATAGCTTTTCTGGAAGGTTGGTCACTTGTTATAATATGGAAGCGGATACATTTTATCTTTCTAAGTTACTTGTTCTTACACTGTTCTTACCTTTTCTTAGGGAGATTGGAGACAACAAGCGTAGACCCTCAAGATCGAGACAAAATTCTCCAAGGCCCAGTCACCGTGAAGATTTTTCTGACTCTGCTGAAATTCGTGAAGCCACTGATATCACAAAACCAAGAAAGCCACAGTTGCTCGAAAGGTTGTACTTGCAGATTCCTTGCTGTTTATACGTTTATTATACACATGAGTATCTATGTCAGTTTACTCACTAACCCAGTGCCGATGTATATACTAATTAGCAGTGATAAGATACCTGACCGAACTGATAGGAGGGAAACCCGTGAACGGAAAGAACCAGAGCTTACCCGTAAAACGACGAGTTGAATGAAAAAGAAAATAAGTTACATTCTGGCAATGGGGATGGAGCGATGAATAAGAAAACTGTCCCAGAAGATCGGGAAACTGGTCCCTTTCGAAAGTCATCGAGGAATACCGAGCTGAGTGATGATGATGTTTCATTGGACAAGAACAAAGTCGACGCCAGTGAGAAGAGGAGGCAAAAGAGGTCAAAGGATGAGGATGAGTCGGATGATCGCTCTAGCTACGATTCTTCAGAGGAGGAGAGGAGAGAAAAGAAAAGGAGGAGAAAAGAGGAGAAAAAATTGAAGAAAGAAGAGCGTCGGAAGAGGAGAGAGGAGAGATCCCGTAGGAAAGAGGAAAGGCGTGCAGAAAAGCAGAAAAAGAAGTCGACTACTGATATGAACAGCTCATCATCCTCTGGCGAAGAGGAAAACGTTCTCAAGAGAGAATTTCGATCTAACAAAAACCATGAGGTGGAATCTGACCCGAAGAAGCTCGAGATAGAGCTCCGCGAAAAGGCTCTGAAATCTCTTCGTGCCAAGAAAGGTTTGTCGGATTGAATTTTTTTGTGCTTTGAAAGATTATAGCTTGTCTTATTATCATGTAGTTGTTTAGGCCTATCTTATTATATCTTTTGGGACGAATGAATCTACTTGAACTTAACGTTATCATTCAGTTGTGTGAACATTGACCGAAATAGTACGTACATAACTGTTTCTTCTCTGTCGTAATTTCGGATTGGGCTTCATTATGTTTCGCAACGATCGAACCGAGTTCAGGTAAGAATATCATCATACAGAGATGATTTCATCCACTTTTTTATCCTGAAGATATCATATAATTGTGAAACTGACAATGTTTCTAGCACTGAAGCCAACAGCATATGGTTGTCAATTTTCATTACTATGCTTACAGATAAACGTAATCAGTTGGCTGACCTCATTGGATGGCATGCCTTTACCTAAACACCCACCTCAAACTTACAAAACATTGAGAAAAAAAGTACAACAGATAGATATATCCTCAATCCCACTCTCAAAAATTGATTGGTTACGGCATTTTCGGATGAAGAAAACATAAACATAAGCAGCACAGAAGTAGCATAGAGTTAGTCAGCTTCGATGCGCCAACTGTAACTTCAAACACTTTCCTCCCCAAAACCATCCCAAATCCAAGAATCAAAACAAGCCCACAACCACATTCTATCAAGAACAACACACCCTTCTTCCCAATTTCCGCAAAGCAAGCAACCGAAGAAGCCCAGAGAAAGCCCCAAAACTTGAGCCCCTTTCAATTCGACTTGAAGTCCTTGGTACCCATAATAGCCAATCCTTCGCCTGGACTGAGCTTCATTAATCAAAGGCGTAAAGCTACATCAACGGTGTGGCTCGTGCGATGGGCCAAGTCGGCGTACGCAAAGCCCTAATACTGCTTCGAAAGGGCTTCTATGTCCGGGCAGGTGTAACCGACCTAGTCGCTGCCCAAGAACTTGCCCGAGTCGGCGCCAAATACAAGGTTAGATTCTTAGTAATAAAGGGTCTTAAAGGAAGCAAGGTGAGCCAGGTAACTTACTATTTATGATGTCATAAACCCAATATCGAACGAAGAATCCAAGCGCTTAAACGCCGTCGATTCGACTTTCCAAGACGTCGAATCCATAGCTAAGTCCATCGGTAATGCCAGCAAAGTAGTGGTCGCCGTGGGCCCTGAAGAAATGGCCCGAGTTCTAAAGTAACGAATGCTGACGCTCTGAAAGTGATTCGAGCTGCGAAAGTGGCTAACGTTGACCATGTGGCTGTAGTCTACGATGATTCGTCTTCTTCTTCTTTAGCTTCGACGAATAATGTGTTAGATGGCTTTACGTCGATAGTCTCGGCGTTGAAACTGAGGTTAGCTACACACTCATAAAGGCTAATCTGACCGAGGATTATGGTCCCGAGAGTTCTTACAACCTCGTCGTATCGAGCGAAGGAAGTTCTGGGGAAAATGCTTACAAAGTAATGTAATGTATGCCGTTCTGTTTTTATCAGACCTGATATAGCAGTAGCCTTTTTGTCGAACTTCTCTTGATAGTCCATTTTCTCTGCAAAACGGGTCACAAAAACACAGATAGCCTCATTAGTAGCAGATGTTTTCTCCGACGCAGAAGTCGCAGAAAACAAGGTAGAATTTGAGTAATAACATTCATGATGATGATTTTTTTTCGGGAGTATATTCAGGTGATTGAAGTCTGTACCGATCCATCGGCGCCCACCAACTCCATTTATGATCTTCTAAGGTATACAAAGTAGAGAAGATATATGAAATTCTTTACACATTCGCCGACAAACTGTTTCCTCGCAGCGCAATCGCAGAGGATGGTAGAAGAAAGGCATACGCAGAATCCCTTGAAAAGGCAAAAGCCGAAGAAGATGCCCTGCAATCATCAGAAAAACACACGCGTAGCAGCAGAGGAGGAAGAAGAAGTAGAAGACGAAACAGAAAAAGCATCCTTTGAGAACACACTAGACCGAGCGAAAGGCATGAGCTCACAGATTCTTGGGAGAAACTGAGCACTCAGTTTAAGACGGCCATTGAGAAGGCTCGAGGAGAAGAAGAAGAAGAAGAGGTACCAAAAGTGCAAGTTGCCACCGTAGAAAAGGAACGGAGAGAGAAACAAGGAAGATTTTCGGCGGCGTTTAAGCAAGAAAGAAACGATCTACGTCGATGAGGACTAGAGAAGAAACGAGTTCTTGATTCTTGATGTTTATACACTGTTTTTTCAGGCGGGGAAGGAAAAATCGAAAACAGTAAATAAATAGACAAATAATAAATAAATAAAACCTAATAAATAATTGTCCGAAAAGACATGAACTTGCTCGCCGGGCCTCAGCTTCGCCTCCGCTATATATATAGCGACGCCAGAAATGGCTACGCTCATTCTTTTTCGTCTGCCCTCGTAAAACCTCAAAGGAGCTCCTGGAAAGTGCGGAAGACATCTTCTCCATTAGCTCGAATAATGGCAGCTGGCGGCGCGTGCACTTTCTCATCGGACGATGTCGTTTTGAAGTCGCCCACCGACCGCCGCCTCTATAGATTCATACAGCTCGCCAACGGACTCTGCGCTCTACTAATACATGATCCCGAGATTTACTCCGATAAAGAGAGCCCTGATAAAACTGACGACGATGGTGAGCGTGATAGTGGAAGCGAAGAGGAGTTTGATGAGGAAGATGGGTGCTCCGAGGAAGATGAAGGAGATGATGAGAGTGGTGATGAGGAGGAGGAGGAGGATGAAGGGGGTGAGGAGAAGAACAGAGCGAAAGGCTCGGCACAGAAGAAGGTTTTCTATTGGGCTGTTCTCTTTTTTACCGATTTGGAAAATTATGAATGCTTGAGATTATCGTTAAATTTGAGGGTTGTTTCAATGGTTTATAGGCTGCTGCAGCGATGTCCGTGGGGATGGGCAGTTTTGCGGATCCTTATGAGGCACAGGGGCTTGCACATTTCTTAGGTATTTGTGTAGTTCATCGTTTTCAAGCAGTAATTTTGGTAATAGGGGTTAAAATGTTTCCTATTTTTTTGCAGAGCACATGCTTTTCATGGGGAGTACTGCTTTCCCAGACGAAAATGAGGTTTATCAATCGAACAATATACCCTTTTTTACTTCAAATTTGTCATTGAACTGCATTGGAGCTTGTTGATGTTATATTCTACTTTCTCGAAGGATAAAAAAATAGTCGGGCTGGCTGAGTGAAGGTTGAATCGGATAATCTAATGATAGTTACGTTTGACTAAATTTTGTATGCTAGCTTCTAAGTTGTAAATTTCATATCTTTCTTTTGCTATTTTGCTTCTAGAATATGAGGTTCTGGATAACTATGGTTTTTTTGTTACTCTATGACAAGATTTTCCTTATTGACATTAACCCTTGAATGCCTCCTTTAGTTGGGACTAGATGTCTTTAAATTTGATATTTTGATAGATGCAATTTAGTTTGTCCGGCTCGGCGATTGGCTGTCACCTACCAGTTACCACTGCAGTATTTATGTTTTTCATTTTTCAAGTTCGCCTTTATGATTGACACTTCTTTCTTCTAGTATGATAGCTACTTGTCTAAGCATGGAGGGTCATCAAATGCGTATACAGAAACTGAGCATACCTGCTACCACTTTGAAGTAAAGAGAGAGCATCTTAAAGGTGCTTTGATGCGGTAAGTGTGGGTGCCCTTTTACCATTATGGCATGTTTAGCATACTGCAGTCGCCTCCTTCACCTTTATGCACTGCTCCAATGAGATAGAAAAATCTTATTCTTTAGTTTTGTTTCAGGTTTTCTCAATTTTTTGTTTCACCTTTGGTAAAAGCTGAAGCCATGGAACGGGAGTTATTAGCTGTCCACTCAGGTTGCTAAAACTTTTCCAATATTCTTTTCCCTAATACAATGGAAAAGTATCGTACTATTTGCGATAATTGCCCGCTCTGGTATGGCTTGATTGCTTTTCATATTCTGGTTCGCAGAATTCAATCAGGTCTTGCAAAATGATTCATGCCGTCTGCAACAGCTGCAATGCCATACATCCGTCCCCGGTCATCCTTTTAACAGGTTCTTTTGGGGTATGTTTAAACGGGTTTCTGTTGGTATATGCTGTTACCTGTTATACTTGCATATTTGTTGTTTCATATCTTCCAAAACACCTTTTGTAGGGAACAAGAAGAGCTTAACTGATGCAGTGGAGAAAGGAATTGACCTCAGGAATCATATTTTGAAGTTATACCATGCCAATTATCATGGTGGTTTAATGAAGTTAGTGGTCATTGGTGGAGGTATGCCTATATATATGTTGTGGATAATAAAGGAGCTTAGTGATGTTGGTCTTTGTTTAATTATGTAAGTCAATAAATTTGGGCCCTCCATACCTTTTATGTATTTGTGAGAGGACCATTTGGGTAACTTAGTCGGTAAATGAATTTCATCAAGCACTGATCATAAACTCCTGACTGGATAATCATGGTCGCTTTCTCCAGCCAATTTGTCGTATGATCTCAAAAGAAATCAAGTAGTTGAAACATGTAATTTCAGAGTTACTGACTGAATAAAAGTAATTTTAGTTTTTTATGATGTCCATGAGATGAAAATAGTGAGGAAAGTTAGTAATTAATTAGTATCCATTCTGAAATTTCAAGATTAACTATTGTATGCTATTCTGCAGAGAGTCTTGATATTCTTGAGAGTTGGGTCCTTGAATTGTTTAGTGAGGTCAAGAAAGGCACTGTGGTCAAGCGTGACACAGAGGTAGGAGCTCCAATCTGGAAAGCAGGCAAACTTCACCGGTTAGAGGCAGTTAAGGACATTCATGTCCTTGATTTGTCTTGGACATTACCCTCACTAAGGAAACATTATTTGAAGAAAGCTGAAGATTACCTGGCACATCTTCTTGGACATGGTAAGAGGCTAGAGATATTCTGCTTATGAAGCATATTAATGTACGTTGGATTTAATTTCTCTTTCTGAACTGTAGGCTTTTCAAGGATGTAGAACTTAACATGTTAAGATGGGGTAGCAATGTCCATGCTTTTCATTTTTATTATTATTTTTTGTGTGGCTGAAGCTCCAGCTTCTAACATTTATGAATAACATTACATAATATTTCAGAGGGCAAAGGAAGTTTACTTTACTTCTTGAAAGCTAAGGGCTGGGTAACTTCCATTTCCGCCGGTGTTGGTGATGAAGGATTGTACCGTTCCTCTATAGCTTATGTATTTGTGATGTCTCTACACCTCACAGATTCTGGATTGGCCAAGGTAATAATACTTGGTGTTGCATATTTCTTACCTTGGAAGAAGTGATCTGCTGCAGTTAGTTCCTATTTTGGTAACCTAGTAATTTGGATGTTTGTTGGCATGTTATTCAGTCCATAATGTGGTTCTTCCATGTGTTTCTGTTCCAATATTTACTGCACATGCAAAGATGTGTTTTTCGTGTTTTCTTGGTATCATTTGGCTGATCCATGAGTTAATCTATTTGTTAGCCTCTGTTGTTATGTCTATTAACTCTCTTTCCTGATTAAAAAAGCTCTGTTATGTGATAGTTTCTTATTAAGTTTCTTTTGCTCCTGTCATTTGGTGATATCGTCATGCGTTATATATCCTCAGTTATTCATTTATGATTCAGGTGTATGAAATTATTGGCTTTGTTTATCAATATCTCAAACTACTACGCGACGATTCTCCTCAAGAATGGATTTTTAAGGAACTCAAAGATATTGCAAAGATGGAATTTAGATATGCAGAGGAACAACCTCAAGATGATTACGCCGCTGAGCTTTCTGGTATTCTGAAACTTTTTAACTTACGCCTTGTGTTCATCCTCTTCAGTGACAATAAAATATCTATAAACTTTTTTTTTTTGCCAAACGCTTGATTCTCTCACGTCTAATTAATTATACGTGATACCTGTGAAGTGATTCTAGACTTGTTGGCGTTGAATCATGCAGTGTTTCTATAAGAGATAGCTTACCACCCTAGTAGTGTCATTCACAACTTCACCATAATGTCCCAATTCCCTTATATTTGGGGCATTTTCATTTTTTTAATTATATTTGAGTGAATTGTCTCTTGAATGAATTACATCTTTTGGTGTTCCTTGATTTAATGTTGTTTAGCTGTGAGGCTGCTACCATGTTGACTAAGTGTTTCATTTGTATTTTGCATTTTAGAGATTTTATTCGTTTTCGGTTTTATTCAGAGTTTTAGAAATCTTAGTTGATTGTCCCTATATTTGCAGAGAATTTGCTTGTTTATTCCCCAGAACATGTTATATACGGTGACTATGCATACGAAGTCTGGGATGAGGATCTGATTCGTCGTCTTCTTGACTCCTTCAGGCCTGGAAACATGAGAGTTGATTTGCTAACCAAGTCTTTTAAAGATTCAGATGGTAACACTTCTACACCACATTCCACTATCTTATTTTCTTAGAGTTTGGTTTGGATATAACTATCTATGAGAAATTTGTCCTCTAAATAAATTTAGCAGATGCCCAGACTGAGCCATGGTTTGGATCCCGATATGTTGAGGAAGATATTCCACTTTCCCTCCTTGGCCTTTGGAATCATCCCCGTGAAAGTGATTCCTCTTTACATCTTCCCTCACAGAATGACTTTATCCCGTGCGATTTCTCCATACGTGCTGATAGTGCGTCTCCCCTCGTCCAAGATGCATCATGTCCGAGATGTATAATCAACGATCCTTGTATACAATTATGGTACAAACTTGACAAGACTTTTAAGCTACCTCGTGCAAATACATACTTTCGTATTACTCTGAAAGAAGGATGCAGTAGTATGAAGAATGCTCTGCTGACCGAACTATTTATATTGATGTTGAAAGATGAGCTTAACGAGATTATTTATCAGGTTATGTTCGTCCAATGTTCGTGTTCTTTCATTCTCGTTCTTATCTTGCACTTTTCTGGACCTCGTAATTTGTTTATTATTTTTTGTTTTGCAGGCTTCTGTGGCGAAGTTAGAAAGTTCCATTTCACTTTATGGCGATAAATTAGAGCTAAAGCTCTATGGTTTTAATGATAAGCTTCGAGTTCTTCTGACTAAAATTCTTGCTACAACCAAGTCCTTTACTCCGAAGGATGACCGTTTCAGGGTATATCGCACTCTCTCGGATTAGAATCTAGAAAACTTGTGATTGGTGTTTATAGAAACTGGCTAAAGTTATTGTCACATCTCGCTGATTTTAAAACCACACGAAGCGCACAAGCTCTTCTCAGTTTGATGATGACATGGGTCATAGTTCTTGTTTCTGTGCAGGTAATCAAAGAAGACTTGGAGAGAAGTTTGAGAAACACCAATATGAAGCCCCTAAGTCATGCTTCTTACCTAAGACTGCAAGTCTTGTGCCAGAACTTCTGGGATGCAGAAGAGAAGCTACACTTGTTAGATGATTTGTCTCTTGGAGATTTAAGGGGTTTTATACCACATATTTTGTCCCAGGTACCTGAACAAGTTATCAATGTGCACGCTTTCCCATTCCCGTCCTTATTGATTTACATCCTTTCCACATAAAAACAGCTTCGTTCGTCATGTTACTAACAAGTCTATATGTCTTTTGAGGAGATTCCTCCCATTGTTTGGAAATAGTTACACTATTTACTATATTTGTAGTTGTATATTGAGGGCATTTGTCATGGAAATATGCTGGAGCAAGAAGCTACCGAGATATCAAAGATATTCAGAAAAAACTTCCCTGTTCAGCCAGTTCCTCTTGAACTCAGACACAAGGAGTTTGTGATGTGTCTTCCTTCAGGCTCTGACCTTTCCCGAGACACTCATGTGAAAAATAAGCTAGAAACTAACTCTGTTGTGGAGGTAAAGCAGAAAATTTCCCCTTCAACTATTCCCATCGCCACCTTCCTTTGATATCTTATTTCCTCTCTGTTTTGCCACAGCTTTATTTTCAGATTGAACCGGAAGAAGAAAAATCATTGATCAGGTTAAAAGCGCTAACAGATCTCTTCGACGAGATAGTCGAAGAACCTCTTTTTAATCAGCTCAGGTCCACCAATATTTACGATTAGCGTATCCTAACAGCTCTGTTCTCATATAGAATATTAAATCTTCCCAATGTATGATAATGCAGAACACAAGAGCAGCTTGGCTACGTCGTTGACTGCAGTCCCCGCATTACGTACCGAATATTAGGATTCTGTTTCCGCATCCAATCTTCTGAGTATGATCCTCTGTACTTACAGGGTAGGATCGAACACTTTATACATGGATTAGAAGAGATGCTGGTAAGCTTGATGATATCTTACAATGGAAACACAACTAGTTACTCCAATCTACGCATATAATTCTCTGCAACCTTTTGTCTTTCTCGCGCTGCAGAAAAAACTCGACCAAGAATCCTTTGAGAACTACAGAAATGGCCTTGTGGGGAAACTGCTCGAAAAGGACCCATCTCTTGCATACGAAACCAATCGTCTTTGGGGTCAAATTGTCGATAAAAGGTAGTAATTGCTCATCCTTTTCCACAGTCTGAGTTGCTATGATGACCGAATAAAAACTCCACCGTGCCTTTTTCTTTTTTTTTTTGCAGGTATATGTTCGACATGTCTGTGAAAGAAGCAGACGAAGTGAATAAATTGGAGAAGAAAGATGTCATCGATTGGTATCGCACTTACCTTCGTAAGCCTTCTCCGAAGCGTAGGAGCCTAGCGATTCGTGTATGGGGTTGCAAGGCAGATATGAACAAAGCAGCAGCAGATAGTTTTTCATCTGCAAAGGTGAATGAAGACCTCAAAGCTTTCAAGGACAAGTCTTTGTTCTATCCCAGCCTTTGCTGAAGACAATCATCTTTTTTTAGGTTTACAAATATGTGGACTGTTATTTGCAAATTTCAAAACTTAGCTTATTACATTGCAAAACAAAAATATTTATTCGACTAAATTTGTAGTATGTAAGATGGAATTATCATTTTGTCCTTTAATCATTTAGATTTATTTCGAATTATATCTCTGAATTTTTTTATATATATTTAAATTTACTACACGTATAATTGATTTAACATTTATCTATAAGTATATTGGCTCATAATAATTTCAAAATGTAAAGTGATATTATGTATACGATATTTTGGATTATATTAAAAGTTGATGATACTATAGTATATTTGTACCACGATATTGATTATAATACAATAAAGGGAAAGCCAGCCAACCACTCTCTTGAGTTAGTGAGCTGTGGAGTAAAACCTCGTAAGCAAAACCCTTCGTCTTTCTCTCGAGTTTTTTGTTCTGTCCGAAAAATCCACGAGGGATATAGCTACGATGGGTTTTGGGGTTGTTGTATTAGTTTCTCGAAAGACCTAGGGCCTTTCGTTTCGAAGGTAACGTGAATGATTATTCCGTTTAACTTCGATCAAGTTTTCCTTTTGGGGCGAATCGTCTGCTTCGGTCATACGTGCTGGAGCTTCTCGAGCTGAGCGACGTTAGAAAAAAGAAACTTTTGTGTGTCGTGAGAATTTTATCTCGGTTTATGTTTTTCGAATTTCTGTGTTGTCTGTTGGGTATGAACATCAAGTTTTTAAATTGCTTTTGTTTGTTGTTGAAGGTTATGTCCTGCTTTTTTGCTCAGCTCTTGGATATCCAGCACATTTGTGGATCGAGTGGCAACTAAAATTTATTTCTCTGTGTGTGTGTGTAGATTTGTTTTCCTGTTCTTACTTGAACCAGGCAAAATGTTTTATGTAATGGTATGGATATGCTTATGATTTCCTATGAGGAGAATTTCGGACAATCTGATCCATATAAGGCATAGGTTAGTTTTATTCGGTTATGGAGTAGGGGGTTCAAATCATCAATGTTGTCCAAGGTACGAAGGTCGATAATGATATCTAGCATAAGCAAGGACATTCCTATGATTAAATCTCCATATATTTCTCATCTATCTGAGTTGTTTGGATTCCTCTGGTTCTGGTAAATAGCGCATGAAAATTCGATAAACGATAGCCACATAGAACAATAGAGGTCTTTAGAAATAGTTGTGCTCGAAAATCTGTGATCATTGGATTATTGGTATATGTGTGCTTATGAATTTTCAGTGTTTTTAACTGATAAAAAAGTTCCTTGGGTCCTAAAAAAACTGTGTTAAGAAGAGGTTTATAGGTGTGATCGCCTCATCCTGCTAGAGATCTAGTGTTAACATAAGAGGAGCTCTTTTTGCCAATTTATCCTCTTCCTTTTTTTCCAATTCAAAAAGTTTGCTTATATTTTTCATGCTTCATGATTGTTCTCCCGCTAATATGGAATAATCTAGCTATTAGTTGAAGAATATAGAAACTCCCTTGGAGTTGCATAACTTCTATGTTGTCTCTTGAAGTTCTTCAAACAGCACAATGACTCAAACTTGCAGGTAACATAAAAACAAAGGCATCTCCTCATTGTAATACTAGTCCATGAAAACCGTCAAACTCGCCTCAGAAATGGATCGAGGCATATTCTCAATTTTACCACCAGAAATTATCCTCAACATTTTCTCCAGAATCCCGATCGACTCTGTTTTTACATGCAGATGCGTGTGTAAGTTACTGCTAAGCTTACTCGAAACGCAAGAGTTTGCCAGACTCCATCTCTCTAACTCAGCGTCGGGATGGTTATTAGTCAACCAATGCTCCGAACAACCAAACATGTTTAAGATCTTCGATATCGAACGAGTTTCATGCGAACATCGAGGAGTGACGGAATTTAACACCGAGAAATTCTTAAGCGACCTACCTCATGAAGTGTGGGCTTACATCAAGGGTTCAGTCAACGGTTTGATTATGTTTGGGCAAATGAACCCCGAGCAACACTACATATGCAACCCCATCACTTGCGAGCGTATAAAGCTTCCAGCACCCCCTCAGGACATTCAAACAGATGATCACGCGATAGTCGTTTATGGACTTGGTGTAAGCAGGTCGAGTGGCCAGTACAAGGTTGTAAGGCTGTTCTACGAGTTCGGTTTTGGGAATTTTCTACCACCTGGGGATTCAAACTTTGTGTGCCATGTGTACACTCTTGGGACAAAATCGTGGAGAAGAATTGACGTTTCACCAGGGCATGGCTCGTTAGAAGTTGTGTGTGCTTCAAGCACGTTCTTGAACGGGAATCTTCATTGGCTGGTCAGAGACTTGCAGGGCTCTTTGTGGATTTCTTGTTTCGATCTCGAAGCAGAGGAATTCACCAGGTTTCGGGCTCCTATTGCAGCACATGAATGGATCTTTCAGGAAATAGGGGTTTTAAGGAATTGTCTGTGCATTTGCGACTGCCATTCATCAGCTACTGAGTTCATTATATATCGGCTGAGCTGCTACGAAAAGAAATCATGGGTCAAGGAGTGTGTAGTAAGGAAAAGTCCTGAAGTTCTTGGCGATGGGTATGAGAGATATGATCTCATTAATGTATACGGAGAAGGCGATGATGTCCTGATGGTCTTTCAGGAGCAAGATTATCGCATGTTCTGCTATTCAAACAGGGCAAAGAAGTGCATCGATTTAATCAACTTGGACTTGGATTCTCCCGTCGGTTGTATTTTCCAGACCTTCTTGTTTACTCCAAGCCTTGTTTCCCTCGGAGGTTACGAGGTAAAGTACGATGAAGAACAACATGAAGGGGAAGAGCTCGAGGCTGAGGAAGATGTAGTAAGTAAGTAGCTCATAATGTTGCCTTGTTTCGTCCCAATTGATCACCGTAGACCTTTGGTTTGAAGTTTCTTTTGTTTTGTTTGTGATGTCAAAGTAATATTATTTTCATGGTCTGTTTTCACCATTTCTCTAGCAATTAGATTCTTATTGATCTTAAGAAGTCGAGACAATTAAGATAACAAAAGCATATATTTTGCCAACAGATAGAACAACGAAACAGTACATCTCTCATCGAAGGACCAAACTCAAGATAAACATTCATTCTTATAACCAGACGTAAAAGTTCCAAACTTATTGTGTTCCCGCTTTTCGACGGCCCACTCGTGCAACGAAACCAGCCTTGATCTGCGCAACAGATCTCCCAGAACCGCACTACACAAACACACACCGATCACAAAGGTCAGTAATCAAAGTAAGACAGAAGTACACAAGGTAAACAACGTTAAGCAGATCATGGGAGATAAAGAAACCAATCATTCCCATGAATTTCTTGGTGCTATAACCGGCCTCAGATGTTACTTTGTGTTCGTTCACGAAAAGTAATCAGACAATGTAGGCAATGTGTTAGATCATCACCGACCGTGGAAATATAGAGAAGCAACACATCACTTTGATATAGATCGATCTAGATTCTAAATTAACGAAACTAGATGCTAAACAGAGAAATACAAATGTTTCCCAGAATAGCCACAGTAAAACCAAAGCCTCAGATGGAATTTGTCTGTCTGTTCATGGCATGTTAATCAGACAATGTAGGCAATAAACTCAATCATCACTGGCCAGGTATCGATGTTGCATAAATCACATCACTTTAAGAAATTAGTTGTTGAAACATCACACTCGTCATAATAAAACACATAAATGAAACAGACAAAATAGTATATCACCTTCTCGCATCTGAGGAAAAAGAGACGGTTCTCCTTCGACAGGATAGTGTCTGGACTTTTGCATCCATTGCATATAACATATTCATCTGAAACAACAACCGAAAATGGTACTATACATAAGATGTAGCAGCGAAAAAGAAACTGCTAACAGTGGAAAATGTGTTTTAACCAGTTTTCATGGTCATATAGCATTTAGCACTAATAGAACACCGATATTAATACATCAAAAGAAAGGCTAATCTTTGTAAAGAGATTATGATATCATCAAGCAATGAGTTGTAAATTATACAGAAGCAATATCAACATACTGATATAACGTCGAAGAATTCCTTCAAAGTTTTTGGGAGCAAATCTCCCTTTTACCACCAATCTCTGTTGTCCATCAAGAGATCCACTTGTTCCCATCTCAGCAAGCAAGAATGTCATGACATGCTCCGGTTGTCTATGCATACTGAAAATGATAAAAAGTTAATCTCATGATAGAATGTAATGGAGTTGCCTGAAAATGATTATCAACTCAGATAGTCTTTCATAAAAATAAACGCACGTTTTGCAGAGATCCATGAAATTGACAAAAACGGTTTTCTTGGTTCCTTCACGAAGAACTTGAGGAGGTCTCATAACCGTCCTTCGCCGATCTCCAGCAAGTTCAGGATTATTCTCACGGAGGATGTTGAACACTCGCCCAAGAAGCTGTACACCAAAATGAAGACTGATAGCATCACAAATACAAATTGGGACTTTAAATCCATCACTACTTATGGTCCTATAAAGTATTGCATAAAGCTGTCCTGCAAATCATATTTGACACAAAGCTGGTCCTATACAATGCATAAAACTAAAACGATTAAAAGGACTAAACTAATCGATCGGTCCAAATCCTTCATGAAACCATCGAAAGATGGCCCAAGAAGATCCAGAACGAACAAGATAAAATTCGCTCCTACTCTGGCTAGTGCTATTTACCTCGCCTAGATAGACAGGCGGAACGCCAACCTACTCAGAGAGATCACTCACCTCCTCATACTCATAATCCCGATCAGTGCCTTCCCACGGATATTGTTGCTGTTGCAAAACAATACCTTCACCATCTTCATCATCTTCAATTGTATCTACACTTAGAAACAAAAATTAATTACATAACCTTCAGATCCAAAAGCCATAAAGTGCAAAACAGGTGTAGAAGCAAGGAATGAAGTATAATGATATACATGAAACTTACCTTCCGCATTGTCCCCTACATTCTCTTTCTCTTCATTCAGATCATTGTGTCCCTGAATAATTACAGTGCAAGATCACAATGCAGATAAGTTTTTTTTTTATACACAGAAGGAAATAGGGGTCACAACGAAATCAACATGATCATGATGTTATTCACAGCTGAAGAAAAAAGATTTACTGACAGGTTTTTTCTTTTTCTTTTTCATTCCGGCAAATGAAGTTTCAAGACCATCAGAAACTGCACAAACATTTCAAAACAAGATGATTTAACTGAAATGAGAGAAACTATGATATGAGATTAAACTGAAACCCAAAATCAGCACTGATTCAAGAATCAGACCACCAAGGATATTTACTGACAAACTGTCTAGTACCTGACAAGCTCTCTGTTTTCTCGGCCAGAGAATCAACTGGCTCTTCTTCTGCTAGATCTTGAGCAACAGGTTTCTTCTTTTTCTTCTTCTTTGTGAGATCAAATGTAGTTATCTGTAACCGAAGGATTTTTTAGGAAGAGGAAATATCCAAAACAAATTAATAAGCATGATTGTCTCAACAAATTGAACCTGTAAGCATTATCAAAAACATTTTACACAAAAACAGATAGAACCATTGCTTAAGTACCTCTCCAATGTCATCCTTCACCTCCTCCTGCAACCCATTATGGTTTCCTTCATCGGCCATGATTATAGAACTGCTTCAACATATCAATACAATTAACGATACATAGTCGGAAAACAAATAAAGTATAGACTACCAACTGTTATCCATCATTTCAAGACCTTCTAAGCAACTTGTAAAGCAAGATATTTAAAATCATACAAATGAGAGAAACTCTAGCATTAGCTCATAGCTCTCGCTATCCGACAGAGAATATGTTTCCTTCGAAAGAGATGCTAAAAACGAGAACAATACGAAAATTAAATAGTAAAAAGAAAGAAATACACCAACGACGAGCTTTTCAAGTGAAAAAAATCACCAAACCAACGTTCAAACTGGAATATACACAAGCCCTAACAAAGTAAACTAAAAAACCTAGGTCATCTGAATACTTGAAACAACTAAAAAGACAGATAACTTCGGCTGTAATTCAATCATCGATCAACCGAAATCCTATATCTAATCGACAATGGAAACATTACCTCGACTGCGCTTCGCCCTAGACAAGAATTCGATGCCCCTTTTGCCGGGTATTGCGGCTCTTACCAGTTTAAGGGGGCTGTACTAAATAAAACTATAAATAGTAAGAAATTATATTTTAATTGGGCTTTAAAAGCCTAATCCAAACTAAAGTGTTTCATATGTATCTCCTTTGGGCTTTTAGGGGTGAGTGAGCGACAATAAAACTTCTTTTTTTTTTTTGGATTTTCTAGTTTAATTTTTGTTACACCCTTTATATACAAATAGTATGATCCTTTGCATAATCGTGGAATCGAGGTCATTAATTCAAATGTTTAATACTCTTAAATCTAATCGTGTCACATACTATTGGACTTGAATGACGCTAATCTATTTGATTTATGTTCTTGCCAATTTTAACATTTGACGACCAAATACAATAAATTCTAACAGATTTAAAATCATAGCAATATAACTTTGCCGTCCACCATATTATGACAATTTTTTACTCAATAATTAACCACCAAATCCCATAACTAAAGCCAAACATATTACAAGAATCACAAATGTTCATGTAATTAATCCTTTTTACCATCCATCACTCAATGGAAAACTGCATATAATGCTTCTTTCAGAGCTCAAAGAAACCCTATTAATCTCAAACCATGGAGATGGAGAAAGGTCCGAGCACAAGCGTTACAACGATCCTTGCACTTTCCGTTCTTGTTTCTATGTCCATAATCCCATCATCAAGCTCAGAAAAAGTTCTTACACAGAAAAGCGGTAGTCATAACTGCAACATCTATAGAGGCCAATGGGTTTACGATGAATCGTACCCTTTGTTTGACTCTTCAAAGTGTTCGTGGATTGGAAAAGAATTCAACTGTCTGAAGTACGGAAGAGAAGACCTTGAGTACCTCAAGTATAGATGGCAACCAAGTGGATGTAATCTTCCAAGGTATGTTAATTCTTTTCTCTTTTCCATTAATCTTGGATTATATATATGTATTATTTTTGTAGATTTGATGGGAGAGATTTTTTAACGAAGATGAGAGGGAAGAAGATTATGTTTATCGGAGATTCGGTGAGCGGAAATCAAATGCAGTCACTCTTGTGCCTCTTACAAGCCGCCGTTGGTGAATCGAATGTTGTTAGTTCCCTCGGTGATCACACATCTACGGTCACGTTCAAGGTGCTTTTTTTTTGTAATAATATAACTATCACGAATATCGCCTATTTTATATAAAGATAAAAACCCGTTATTTAATTTTCTTTCAACGTACGAAAATCAAATCATTTTGCAGGACTACGATGTTTCCATCACTCATTTTCTTACACACTACCTAGTCGACATTGAGAATGAAAAGATAGGGCGTGTCCTAAAGCTAACTTCTCTCAAGAACGGAGAGATATGGAAGAAAGGCGACATATTGATCTTCAACACTTGGCTCTGGTGGTACACTCGAGGACGTAAGCAAGAGTGAGTTATTATATATAGTCTTATCAATTTATTACATGTCTATTGTATATATGTAGTAAGAATTTTCTTGAACTTAAAAGGTGGGATTATATCGAATACGAAGGCAAAGTCGTGAAGGACATAGACCGAATGGTGGCGTTTCATCAAGGTCTCTACACCTGGTCAAAATGGGTCAACGCTCGAGTCAACACTACTAAGACCAAAGTCTTCTTTCAAGGCATCTCCCCCCAACATTACAAGTAACAAGGGTCGACATATATACACATACATACAAATAGTTCAATGAAAAAAATATCATCGGTGAATTTAATTTATTATTACTGATTTTAGGGGAAAATCATGGAACGAGCCTTCGATAACGAACTGCGGAGCAGAGACGGAGCCTATCAATGGATCGACGTTCCCAGGCGGTGACCCCGACGCGCTAAAGGTGCTCAGAGCGGTGCTTGAAATCAACGTTTCGCCGTCGAAGAATGTGCGATTTCTCGACGTTACGCTTCTTTCTCAGCTGAGGAAAGACGGCCATCCAAGCAAGTACAATTCTTACGGAGGAATGGACTGCACTCATTGGTGCGTTTCTGGCGTGTTAGACACTTGGAACCTCCTTCTATACACTGAGTTATTGCTGAAAGATTGATGATTGTTTTAGTTTTTATGAATGATAAATTTAGGGTTTTCTTGATGTTGTAATTGGCCTTTCGGGGAGATGGAACGTAATGATGATAATTATATTGGGTTGAGATAATGATGATTATGGAACATCGTCCACACAATTTTATTATTACACGCTACTTCTCGAAAACTCCTTCTCCTTCGTCGTCGATGTGAATAGATCAAAAGCTAGCCATGCATAGATGCGATATATCTTCTTGTTTTCACTGCTTTATGAACTTGGAAACCTGCAAATATATACCCATATATAAACCATAACTTGTTCTTCAGCTTTTACTGTTGGATGTAATACAAAGATAATAATGAAGCAAACAAAACTTACTGCCACATTTTGTCCCAGGTCGAAGGGGTTTCCCGCAAAAGCCTGCAACAAACACGGCCTTCTCCATACTTATGATCTGCTCAACCTCGGCAGACACGTGTGCGCAGACGCACTGAAAGTCCACCGTTTTAATGACATCGCAGCAACCTTGACTAGGGTTTTGTTTGGGACCGTTCTTTTGGACGTATCTCGAACATTGTTGGACAAGGCCTTCAAGGTTGCCCTGACACTGCGCTGATACTAGTAATGTGGTGGTGGGGAACAAGAGAAGGGTTAGGTATAGCATCACCATATGGATTTTGAAGATAGAAGACATTATATTATTGTGTTTGGATGATCGATCTCTATGATATGGTTTGAGGAGTTTGGCGAAGAAGTTGGGTTTTATATATACAGAAGGTAGGGTTTTAGTTCACATGTTAAGGGAAGTTGTAGATGCGTTGAGAATGAGGTTTTGTATGTTATTTCATGTGAATCTGAGGCGTTGAATATGTGAATGCGCCGTGCTAATATCACGAACAAGGCTTATCTTTTTTTATGATGCTTTAAGCGGACACGAGTAGTTTGTTATTACTTCATGATTAGGAAAGATTGATTAGTAGTTAGTGTAAGATAATTCCCCAATTAACTAGTGATTCTAAAATCAAGACAATCCTCTACACATCTCTCACAAATCCATGAAAACCCTCAAACCCAGCCTCAGAAATGGATCAAGAAGAAACGTTTATCAACTTCACCACCAACAATAAGTATTCTTAACATTCTCTCAAGAATCCCACAAATGGAAGGTTGAGGGTATAAGTCAACTTTCTGTAAATATATGAGGGCCAAACTGAAAATAATCTTCAAGACAAGGATATTTTCGGTAATTCGTGAAACATAATATAGGAGGACGCCGCCTTCGCGGCTCGAACAGGTACCCCTCTCTCAGAGGAATACGTTTTCGCGCTACTTCACAGTTTGCAAGGATTGGGAAAATTCGAGCAGAAGCTCAACAATCGCGAAGAGCTGAGGTGAGAACGAAGTTGCATAAGCAGTAAGAATAATGGTGGGCGATGATGAAGGCAAAGGGCCACGGATTAATCGTCCTTGTATAAAATCTCGAGCATCTTTGAACAGTTACTCGACATGGAAACACAAGGTACTGCTGCAGTACAATCCATTTAACTGCATGAGTTCGATGCTCGATCGTAAATTGGTGGATATCGTTACACTTTTTTTTCAAACAGCTTCGAGAAAATTGTTTCAAAAGGGTTCGCGAGGATAGAACGCGGTTGCTCTGGAAATTGAGATTGCCCCAATCGGAGGATGTATCTGCGAATCACGAGGTTGATAACCGCCTTTTTTTCTCATTGATGTTCGTTTTTTTTGTGGGTCGGAAAATTTGGTAGCAATCAATGTTCTTGGGATAAGGAATTGCATTTTTTCTCCCAATCTTGTCAATTTTATTGCTCCCACTTTGTTTTAAACATAGCAGGATCTGGTGAAATCAACTTTCCAGGACATTGTTTCTGATGAAATAAGGAAAATTAAGACATCTTTGGAGGATGGCGTACCTTCAAATTCCGTCACTGATGCTGATGATTTGATATGGGAATACGATGGTCTCCACACAGCTTATCATGGAGACTGTGAAGTAATATTGCTGGAAATGCAAAGGATGTTTTATGAGGATATTAGGGCGGAGAAAAGCAGAAAAGGTGACTTGCACAACTACTGAGGATGTTTTCAATTATGATTGTGAAGCCAATTTCAGCTTCATTTATGCTTTCACTCAACTCCTTTTCAGAGCTCGAAAGTTTTCTCAGTACGTGGGAGGACGAAGATGAATACCTGGCTCGTGAAGCATATGAACACATGAAGCTCAATGATGAGGAGGTATGATGTGGATCATCTAAGATCATTTTTCATGGATTTGGACGAACAAATCCATTCAAATATACTTGATATACACCCATTGAAACAAGATATGACAAAATTATGGCTGTGGCATGGCATGACTCTTAACATTGTTTTCGGACTGACCACATTTACTGGTGAGATTCTACTGGTCTGCATTACAATGCCAGAATGACAGAATATTTGCCTTTTACTTCATTACGTAAACCTCCACCGAGTTTTATGGATCACTATTTCGGCATGATATTGTCCATCCCAACCACAGAAATTTGTAAGCATTCTGTGCTTCTTTGTCTTTCTTACAGGGTAATGCAAAGACGTGGTGTCCCATTTGCAAACAAGGGGAGCTACTAGAGAAAGAAAGTTTTATTTATTGCACTAGGTGTAAACTTAAACTAGAAAGAGGCGATGAGGTCTCTCTCTCTCTCTCTCTCTCTCTCGTAATACCTTCTTTTTAACTAACTCAGAACTCTCACAATACTAACTAATATAGGTTGATTTGGAGTATCTAAAGCAGCGGCTTGGTGAATCTCACATCGAACATTTGGACAGAGGATGCAGATTAAAGCCTGAGTTCTGCCTTGAGTCTAAATATGGACTCACCGCTCTGTACATCAAGTGCATAGCATGTAATACATTTGAGGTTGTACTTTAAGCTTTCCATTCGACGCCCTCTAGAAGAAATTAACTTGGAAAGGAAAAGCTGTAATGTCATAAACTTATGTTTCCATTTTCTCATTGCCAGTTTACAAGCAATTTTTTTGTTTTCAGGTTTCGGTTTTTGTTAGATCCTTTCGTTCTCGGTAGAGATGAAGAATGATCGATCAGATTGCTATGTTCTTGAATACAGTTGTATATATTGCGTTTTGGTTTGGAGAATAATTTTTGTTAACAAAAAATATATATTGTATGTGAAAGTAAATTATAGACTGGGCCAAACTTTCCGGCCTATATAGTGTGGGTCTTTCGATTGGGCCCATTCAATTATGACACGCCGAATTTGCTATTGCCAGATAAGGGCTGTACTCGTTTACAAGGAAGGGACAGCTTGCTGTCCCATAACAGCAAACCAACCCTCACATGAAAGATTAATTTTTTAACTTTGTCACCATTTTCAGTACATAATTTTTAGCTGTTCCTACACCTACGCGTTTCGGTGATGGAGTAGTTCTCTTCTCACTGAAAGAGAAAATACGAAGGGAAGAGAAATCGAGCCCACATGGATTTATTTCAGATAGCTAAGTCTAGCTAGAGCCTAGAGAGACAAGAGTTTCGAGAATCTAGAATCAATGTACTTGGATTCCCAGCTCTGTTTTCTGGATCTATCATTTGTTTGAACCTAGCTCTAGTATTAAGTATTTTTGTTCTCTCTAATTTGAGATAAAGAGCTCAGTTTGAAAGTTAAAAATGAGGATATTGGGTGATTCTTGGTGTTTCTGCAACGGCGGAGGCGGAGGCAAGTCGGAGAAGACGAAGGCAGCCATTTATTCCGGCAAAGGAGGTGCAATGGCCGCCGTCAACGGCGGCGGAACTGGTTTCTTGATTCACCGGAATCTTCTGCTGACTACGCACGCCAATCTGCCGAGTGTTTCAGCTGCCGAAGCCGCCGAGATCCGTCTGCACAATGGTCTCTCTGCTACGCTTTTTCCTCACAGGTCTCACTCACACGTCACTTGTATCCCTATTTTACATTTTTCTTTATATTTTGTATGAGAAATTTCCCTTGAGCGAGTGATTACTGAGTAGCATTGTTGGATATATGGGATTTTGCTTGGAATAATGGGATTTGGTTATGTGTATGAGATTATGAGTTGATATGATGAATTTATCAATTTTCCAGTCATTTTTGCAGAAGTGAGGACGTTGACTGAAGTTTCTTGATTTTCTTAGTTATATCTCGGTCTCGAAAGAGATTTATGAATTGTATGTACTCAATCCTCTGTATTGATTCAGGTTCTTCATTACAAGCTCCGTCCTCGACCTAACAATGGTGGGCCTCGACACCCTAGACGGAGAATCAAACGCACAACAACCACACTTCTTAAAAACTCCATCAAAATCAAATCTTGAGCTCGGAAGCACCGTATACCTTTTAGGACACACAACAGCCGAGAAACAGGAGCTAACCATAGGCGAAGGAAAGGTCGTAATAGCCACAGACAACCTTATAAAGCTGTCAACCGACGGAACGACCTACAGCCCTGGCTCGGCTGGTTTCGACGTCCATGGAAATCTCTCTTTCATGGTCTGCGATCCCATGAAGCTTTCGGCTTCTCCGAATCCAAGATCCTCTTCGACCTCTTCGTCTTCGTCGAGAAAAGATATTTCCACGCAATTTGGGATCCCAATACCTATCATATGCGATTGGCTGAATCAGAATTGGGAGGGAAATCTCGACGAACTCAACAAACCTAGGCTGCCATTGATGCGCTTGATGTCTTCCTCGGGGCAGAGGAGCGAGCATTCTTGCGCGTCGTTCACTAAGAGGCGCGTTTTTAAGACGACTGAAGGCGAAAACGAGGTTGCTACTGCTACTACGCCTTCGTCGTCGAATGTAATAGTATCGAAGCAAATAGAGCAGCTTGGACCGAGTTTGGCAGCTGAGCCACAATCTTCGGCTGCCCATCCACAGGGAATCCCTACCCCAGAAATTTACGAAAGCCCTTTGCTGAATTCAGTCCCGCTTAAGAAAAGGGACGATGGCTCGACAGCTAATGCTCAAATCCAACTCTTGGACATAAATTTCCCGCCAAGAGTTACCAAGCCTTCGACGATACCATCTCCTAAACAGCAGTCGAAGGAAGCCTTGCCTAATGATAAGGATCGAAACTACATCAAGAATCTGCTACTACAAGAATCGGAAGGTCACAATCTTGGGCCGGCTAATGAGCCGCCCGTCCCAGATGCTGAGTCGACTGGCTCGGTTAATGGAGCCGAGGGCGAGGCTCAGTCGAGCCGCCCTTCGAACGTCGACATGTCTGAGGAGGTTCACGACTATAGCAGTGAAGGAGAAACCACTATGTACTCTGCCGAAACTGCAGAGAGCAGAAACATTCCTCTCCCAAAGCAAAGTGTGAAGCTCTACCCAGTCGGGCGAAGCCAAAGCTGCGTGAACTATAACAGCAGGTGGGGCCCGCTGCAGAGGAATACAGTGGCTCGAGGGGCGACTTTGGAAAAGCACGGTAGCTTTTTGGCGCGGGGAAGGAGAGTTTACTCTCAGGGTGCAAATTCTCAGAGGAGCAATGACTATTTTAGCCCTACGGTTTCTTCTGTGATGAAGAAACGAAACAGTCCTTTGGAGCAACATAGCAGGCCGAGGCTGGGCCCCGCCGCCGCAGCTCATTCGTCTGCTAAGTGGAATTTCTAGTAACGTTTTCTTCTCTTCTCTTTTCTTTTTTCGCTGCTCTGTATTTAAACATATACATCGTGGCTGGGATTCTGAATGTTGTTTTTTTAGTCATCATACATGTAATTAAACTTGATCTTGCCTCGTAAGCTAAGCTAATATATACATCAGCACTTGTGTATGAAGCTACATCTTTGAATCATTCCAATTTCCCAAGACCATTTTAGTTCCTTAAGGTACAGGAAAAATCACACTTTTCATACACAAACCCCTCACTTACTTAACATAGTAAGGCAAATCAAGAACATACAGCAGAAAATAAGCCCATATCACGCCTGAGATTCCACCGAAGAAGAACCCGCCCGTGAACTTAGCCCACCCATCAGCAGTCTGTAGCTGATCGGGCTCCTTTTTCCTGCCCGTGAGGGTCAGCGAGGGTGCAGTCGAAGGCTCGCCTTCCTTGAACGAAGCGATGCCATAGATGGTCAGGCAAATGCTGAGTATCACCACAAGCCCGCCCGCCGCCAGCGAGCCAGCGCTGCCTGCGTAGGGTGTGTTTCTGAGCGGACCCGCCTTGACGAAGGGGCCAACGAGGAGGAGCCCATGGGCTAGCCCAACCTCGACCCCTCTGAGCAGTGGGTTCACGGCGGTTCGATAGGCGGGAAGGTTCGATAGGTACCATGCGATTAAGGGGCTCGACGTGACTGGAGTTTCGAGGCTTCCTATGAATGGGTCGCCGTTGATTGGCTGAATCACTTGGTAAGTTGGCTGTAAGGTAGAAAGACGGAGAAAAATGTCCATCAATAACTCAGTATTGTTTGGGAAGAATGGTTAGTAAAGCGTTATTACCTTCTCAGATTGGACAGCTTTGACTGTTAAGGAAGAGCTTCTTCTGTTAGAAGGGAGAACCTTTAATGGCGAAGCAGAAATTCCCTTCGGCGTGAGAAGTGCTTTGCTTGTGAAAGAAGAAGCAAGAACGTTGCTCTTAAGCAGCTGACTCGCCATTGTCGAAGCCATTTTTACGGAGTTTTTCGAACCTTCAATCTGTTATAAGAAATCAAGAAAATGACAAAAAGAGCTTAAGCGGATTGAAAATAATATCTTCATCTTTTTGCAGATAAAACCTGTGGTTCTCAGAGAGATGATTCTCCTGACATGCATGGCACTCATTGGTCCAACTTGATCCCAAGATCTTATCTTTTACCCGCTTTAACATTCTAAATTGATTTTCATTTTGTTTCTTGATTTAGTTTTCTGATCCTTGACAACAATCTTTACTTCAGACATAGAACAATCTGACGTATAACAATTAAAACACAAGGGAAACGAGGAAGAACATTAAACTTGCCAGAAAACGTCCATAAGCCATATCCAACATACAAATTCTTATTTCGGTTCCAAATTTTTGTCCAAACGATATAAAAAAATGGCCTGAAAAGTTCCATCCCAAGCTTACTATTATTTGGTCTTCTTCTTCTGTTCTTGGACTGCGCAGGCATTGCATATAGTTTTCCAGCACCGAACAGAAATAACGGTGGGTATTAAAACCCACCATGCATTAGCGAAAACATAGTACATGTAATAATAATAATCACTAGTAGCAAAGTTGTCCCCATCCAAAACAGCAGTGATGAAATAAACTATGGTTCCATAGAGTTGCCCCAGAGAAATCGCCAGCTGAAGAATGTGCCTATACGATTTCTTGGTTGCTAAAGCATACCTGAAAAATAATCATCAAATAAATTATCATCTTAGGTTGAGTATCAAATTATTGCAATTTACATACACTGCCAGGAGACAGGCGGGGCCCTCGAGAACGACAGTTACGCCTTCGACGGCAACTACAGCAGAATTGCGACCTACGTATCTCGAATCTCCTTTGCTGTATTCTTTCCCTGTCGTAAATATTTTCTCTTATTACATCAGAATTTCAACGTATGCATAGAAGTTTAGTCCAATTCAAGTGCTTTAATTTCGCATAGGATAAGAAGGTAACGAGCTTACAAACTTCGGCGAGATAACGAGGATTTTGCTGCTTGTAAAAGTCTGGGGTGAATACGAAATATCCCTCGAGAAGTATGTGTGTGAGGCCCGTGAATATCCACCAGCACATTAGTATTCTATCGCCTTTTGATGCCTTACGGACGAATCCTAGAAAGAACAAAGAATGATATAGACTATAGCTCGAAAAAAGGTATCTCTCTTTTTCACATAATCATATGCTAATATTAGAGAAAAAACTCGAAGAAAAATTTGTAACCTGATAAGATCCACATGAAGGAGACGGCGAGCAGCGAAGCGATTCCATATATACCGACGATAGTTGACTGTGGAAGGAATATAGGGACAAAGCCAGGCAATTTCATATCTCTTGGAATGTAAGGGTGATCGATCCCTCCTTGTGCGGCCATTTTCGATAACTATACGTTGAGAGGAAAAGGCAAACAACATCACCTTGGCTACATATATCTTGGAATATTTTTTGCATATAATCCGAAATAAAGTCAGCTGAAGATCAGAACTAGAACTATCTTAGAGGATTGTAGAAAATTCTCGGAAAAGAACAATTGGTGAAGCAAAACAGGGTATAAAATATGGAATGATAAACCAATCGCACCATTCTAATAAGAGGCAAAATCCAAAAAACAAACTCATTTCGGGCACCATAAAAGCAATGGAACAGAGCTCAAGCGCTATAACCTAGCCTGATTCCACCTGAACAACGTGGTTAACATTACAGCTCTTGAAAAGAACAGTTCTTGGACATTATTCCATGAGCACTGAGGTCAACAAAGTTAATTATGAAGGCAAAAATAGTACTGAATTGCATTGACTCTATAGCCTCAACATATAATCGAAAGTTCAAAATCCAAAGAAGAAAAGGGATGAATCTTAACTCTTCACTAAACCAGTAAGACTCGACTTTTCTACCATCAGTCAAAGCCTAACTAACACAGTAAGACTGAACCCATCTTCCCTACTGAATCACAGCTTATACTATTACATCAAAAACGAAATACGCATTGACCCACAAAGCAACTAAACACCGTAATAAAATTCAAGAAAAGAAAATCAGGAAATTTCTGCAGACCTTTCCGACGTGTAAGCTGAGGGCTTCCCACAAATAAAAATTCTATTTTTCAACCTTCTGCCGAAGGATTGCGTTTTGTGTATAGAGCTCCACCCCTCGCCGTCAACTACCTATTAGAGTAGATCTACAGCTACACGCAATTTGTATTTAATATTAATTAAAAATTAATATTTTTATGAAAATACATTTTGTAATCTACATCTACAGTCGTTTTCTACCTAACCTAACACTACTTAAGCTAGTGAAATCCTTAAATCAAAAGCCATTCCTTTTATTCAATTGTGAACGTTAGCTTATTGTCGTTTGAAAAAAAAAAAAAAACGTTAGCTTATTGATCCAATTTAATAACTACTTCATACAAAATCTCAGTATAATAGATGCATACAAAATGCCTCGCCTCGCCTCCAAAAAGAACAAGTCATTATGAAGGTGGAATCTAAAGAGGGACGACAAGAACCGAAATTAGTATTAGGAAGTTCAAATGGATCACCTTTTTTCAACTCAAAATTTTTTTATCTGTAAATTAGAGCTGAGGAATACATACATAATATGCACATATATCGCCATGCGCAGAAAGGTGTCATTTTTAATACTTGTACGCAAGTATTGCATCCATTCACTCGATTATATGGTGCGTTTATGCGTGTGCATTGAGTTCTGCAAGAAACTCTACTTCACATGCGCAGGAAAAGACCAACAACATACATAAATATGTAAGAACATTATCTACCACATAAACAGAACGCCTTCATCAAACAAAACCCAAAAACGATCCCATGGAAAACATATAATTACATACTCGACGAATTCACTTCTTTATTATTACTAAGCCCAAGATACTATTAGACGAAAAAGTCGCATGCTATTCGCATTCCGTGGGGACGGGGACATTGCATTTCCCAGGAAGAGCGAGGGCAAGGTCAGGATCTATCCCAAGAGAAGGCAACATGAAAGAGTTCTTGTAAGAACACAGACACTTTAGGTCGGCCACGGAGACGGCGTCGCAGCACTCCGGCGACGGCGGCAGTGGGTTCCCCGGCGTAACCGATGGCTTGCAAGCGTTGAGGCCTTCCTCGGTCACATTGCACAAGCTCACTGCACTGACATATGACGAGGGCGATTCGTTGTGGGAGACTAGTTGTACGATGATTGTGGTAATAATCAACAAGAATAGGGTTCGACCTTCCATGATTCAATTGTACTATGATTGATTGCTCCTTTCTTATTTGTCGATAAATGATAAGTGATGATCGCTGTTTGTGTGTGTGCGTGCGTGTGTGTGTATATATATAGGAGGAATATGAAGATAAAGATGTGAATCATCGACCCGTGACAGTGATATTTTGGCGGGTTATGGGTCACGGGTAGGTTAATTGGTGTTTTTAGGGTTTTTAAACATGTGGTGTATGTAAGAGCAAAAGAAAGTACACATGTTGGTGAGTTGTGTTCTGTGCAATATCTAGAGAAGAAAAGGTGTTCATTTTTTTTTTCGGAGGTAAAAAGAAGGTGTTCATTGATTTACAGAAAACATATAATTTAAATTAACAAATGTACAACGAAAGCTCTAATAGGTCGGTCATCGATTCATGCATGGTGAAGACATCGTTTATATTTTCGATTAAAAAGAAAAAGAAAAGTAACGGGGTCGTCCATTCCTTGAGCTACAAGATGCAAGGGAATAGAATTTGGTTCGCTTTGTCGTGTTAAAGTGTTCAATTATGGAGTTATAGCATCTTAATTTAATCTTCTTTTTTTCACGGATATTTTCTTTATCAGTCTTCATGTTGAAGATCTACGTATAAATTACAGTAAATAGCTCTTCTTTTATGGCATCCCATCATTCTTTTTTTAAAGAATATCGTCGTGTGATTGGTTAAGTATTGGTAAAGTCACAACCCTGGTCGTCTAGGGTATAATGTTTTATTATTAGCATTCTATATAGATGCCAAGAATAAATCTATATATAGGACATCATTACAATACTCCTATATGTACTAATATTGAGATCCAACATTTCGTGTGCTTATTCACACTCCACTAAATTAGGTTTGTGCTAAAGTCCATCCATGGCGGCCTCGGTTCAGGTGCGACTAAATTTCTCTTGCATCACCAAATTAACGAACATCTGTCTAAACTAAAACGCTCATATTCATTTCCTCTTCTTCCGAGTCATAATTAATATTTTAAGTATTTTCGAATGATCAAAGATAGAGTAATAGATACAAATCAATTATTGCAAGAAACATTTAGTCGTCGGTAACGCTCATCGCTTAATAAACACAGTTCGGTGCTCCAACGGCGGAAGACATCATCTCCGACGAAGTAACCAGCAAAGAGCCGCCACCCCTAGCGGCGGCACAATCCCCGGCGCCACCGCCATATATAGCAGAGCCCATCAAACCAGCGGCGGTGGACATTGACGGTGATGATGAAGATGAAGACGACGAAGTTAATAATAGAGATCCTTACTATCACGACGACGATGAAGAGAAGGACGACGACGTTGAAGTCTACTCGCCTTTCGTCGACGGCGAAGACGGTGAACCTTTCAGGCCATACTCCGGCGAACCCCATCATGGTTTCGGAGAGTTTAACGAAGATGACGACGACGACGATTTTGCAGGAGAACGATGAAGATCGTCATCATGTCTGAAATTGAATAGTAGAATATCAAAGGTTAACTAACGTATTAAAGAATAAATTCTTATGCTTTTGTTTGTTTTTATTTTATGCGTGTGGGAACTTGGTATGTTATTAATGCTTTATGCTCCTTTCCTCTAATGTAATGCCTAGCGTATTAATAGTAGAGCCGAAATTAAACTAATTTTCTTCCCACTGTTGGTTTTTCAATTTTCTTGTATGTATATATATGAAGTTTTGTCGCGGGGTTTTATCCGTGACAGTTTTCTCAACCGCCCACCTATTTCTTCCCATCTTTCTATTTCGGACGTCCCACATAATTCTTCTCATTTCCATTTTGGTAAAAAAATATTCCAATAATTAGACTAATTACGCCATTTATATTTAAAAAAAAAAAGACGTTTTAATTTGCGTGTCCACTAATAAGTTTTCCCTCGCCTGTCATAGTTTCTTAATTTTCGTACACACTAATCTTTGGGAGGAATTAAATGGGAGTGATAGAAGTATATTTTTGCAACAAACATTAAAGAATCCATTTTTCACGTTAACGTTGACTATGATTTTGACTACTTGCCCATACTAATAAAAAAAATAAGTAAGTACCGTATTTATTTAATTTTATAACGAGATTAGTAGATTTGATTCTGTCGTAGCGTACTGTGATTAGATTAATCAACGGTCAGCTCAGTTGTATATGTCTTATTAATTAGCTCGCGATGTATACGCTACTACCTACCTATAGATATATGAGTATATTATGATTCAGCCCTATTCATGTTTAAAAATCGTGTTCAGCCCTTGTCAGAAAAAGCAATTAGTTTTCAGGACCCAATTTTTCATACCACTTCATCGGTCTGTGGTACCACTTCTTTGTTATGTAGTACCACTTCTTTGTGATGCAGTACCACATAATTGCTCTGCAGTACCACTTAATTGTTCTGCAGTACCACTTCATTTTTCTGCGGTAAAAATGAAGTGGTAATGCAGAACAAAAGAAGTGGTATTGCAGAACAATTATGTGGTACTGCGGAACAAAGAAGTGGTACTATAGAACAAAGAAGTGGTACCACAGACCGATGAAGTGGTATGAAAAATCGGGTCCTTAAAACTAATTGCTTTTTATGACAGGGGCTGAACACGATTTTTAAAGTTGAATGGGGGCTGAATTGTAAAGGTCCCCTAGATATATAGCATTAATTAACTCACGTGCTTCATCATACAAACAATATTTACCATAACGTAAGAAACGCTCACTTTTCACATTTCACAAGACATATCTTCAACGATTTAATGAATGTCAAAATATCTTTTTTATGATGTCAATTTTAAATGAATACTGTTGGTTTTTCAATTTTCTTGTATGTATATATATGAAGTTTTGTCGCGGGGTTTTGTAAATGGCTGTGTAAGAAATGTTGCAATAGATGGTACTATTTACTATTAACAAATAGTAATGCGTTAATGAATGGCTGAGAGGCGTTGCAGTGGTTCTATAAGTCGGAATTCAATGTTGACTAAATATGGTCGCTTTTATTTTAAAATTTTAACGTTTTTCCAAAACGTCTCAGAGCATGGCACAATATACCAAGTCGCTCTTTATTATTGCACATTATAAAATGTCATGTTTTTATAAGTTCACATTTTTTCCTTGAAGAAGAAGAAATGCAGATAATATTCGAATCCCGTGAGAGTGACAATTCAATTCGAGAGAAAAATAAATAAATTTCCAAACTGATTGCTCATTTAACCGTTTCATATAATTGACACTGTTGAGCCAGGCTGCCACCCTTTACTACATCTAATTTATAAATGGCCAAATTATTATTTTAGGCCACTAAGTATACATGTTTTCATTTTGGGTCATTATTTTTTATAATTGTAAAAGTATGTCACTAACTATATATGTCAGAATAAATTTGGTCACCCTTTCATTTTTGGGTCACTAAGTATACATGTTTTCGATTTTGGGTCACTATATTTTTATGCATGCGAAAAAGAATTTAATATAGCGACTCGAAAACTTAAAACACATATACTTAGTGACCCAAAATTGAAAACACGTATACTTAGTGATCCAAAAATGAGAGGATGATCCGAATTTGTTTTAACATACATAAATAGTGACCTATTTTTGCAATTATAAAAAATAGTGACCCAAAAAAGAAAACATGTGAACTTAGTGACCTAAAATAATATTTTGGCCTTTCTAAATTAAATAAATATATACTAAACATAGTAGTATACATTTAATAAGAGACAAAACAAGGCTAAGCAATGAATCCTCCTGATTAAAGTGAAAAAATTCAATTCCCCTTCTTATTACAATACAACCTCTGTCAAACCCCATTTAATTCTCTGATTTCCTGTCTTTTTTCTCATTAACATCACTGAAAAATAAGATATAAAAAAACATCCGAAATGTCTTAATATAAAACCTACCCTTTAAGGGATTCGTAGGTCAATTCCTTCCCTCACCTTCCAACTAGTTCTTGACATCAACAATGGATCATGTAAGAAAGTTTCTCACAAACACACACATTCATCACCATCACCGTCAACACTTCCTTTTGAAGTATTTTCTTGATTTTCACTGCCATTTATACTTGCAGGAGGAGTTTTACCTATGGAGGAGAGCTGGGCATCATCATCATCATCGTCATATACCAGCATTTGGGAGCTGGGATTACTACAACGATCTTCCCTTCACTCAGTGCTTCGAATCTGCAATAACAAAGCAGCAAAGCTCGTACGATAATGGCGGCTCTCCTACTGTGATCGTCGTTCCAAGGCGCAGAGTAAGATTTTACTAATAGTGACACTACCAAAAGAACACATCTTGTATGCCTTTTTGATGCATTTTTTACTGTTTGTTTTTTTTTTATCTTTGAATTCTGTGATTTTTTTTTTCTTTAGGGTAAGTTCGTAGGATGTAATAATGAATACCGTGGTCGTCATTATCATCCTCGTTCTGTAAGGAAATGCCGCAGCAAAGATGTTTGGGTTGTGTGTGATTATGACGACGCTGAGAATGGATTCAAAGCAGCTTCGTCGTCGAAAGGCCCTTTTGCTGTGAAGCGGAATAATAATAATACAGTGATGAGAAGTGATAAGAAGGCGAAGGCGAAGGCTGTGGACGAAGACTTGTACAAGATTTCACCTCATCTCTTACGCGAAATACAATCCAAAAGGGTATCTTTTTAAGACCTTAAGATATATATTATATCAAAACACATTCATTGTTTTGATCCAACTGAAGAGGCGTAGCAAGTCTTTTCTGTCTTGACTATTAATGTAGCAAAATACTAGGATAGAACTACAGTAACGATCGATGATGCTTGTTATAAACACTCTTGTAGTAAAACTTTCTTTTTCACTGTGTTTTTCATTCTCAATTGGGCCCACTCTGCAAATACCATCACTTCACTGTTGATTTCGCATTCTCCTCATATCATCACTCTCGTTTTACTGAGTGGAAAGGATAAAGATTCTCGAGCGACCCAGAAAATATATATGTATTCTTGAAAGTAGTTCGATTCGATGGTTCATTAATTTAATTCATATTTAGTCATCTTAATTGATCTCTTATGATGATGTGTGCAGAAGAAAGCATGGGGTATATTTTCTAGCTGCTTGAAGCCCGCATGCTTTTGTTGAAGATCGAGATTAAACTAATCCATATGCAATGTGTTAAGTTCTGATATAAGAATTTGATGTTTTGTAATAATAGCCGTACGATGTACTCTCACGTCCGAGTTTGCCCTACTATGGATGGGCCTTGAAACTATGATATGAAATTATGAAAGAAGAATCTGAACTCTACTTTAGCCCACAAGTCATAGCAAATTTATTATTTTCATTTGATTCATTACCAACGAACCAAGGGCTTTTGTTATTATGGCATGTTTTGAAACTATCAACACATTCGATTGGGAATCTTATCTGGCATAGGTTAGGTTAGGCTAGCCTTTTAGTCAGATCCCATCACACTTTTAATCTCACGTAGTAGTTTTCTAATCTTTGACGAAAGATGGTCCCACACTGACAATGCTTAGAGAATTTTAAATTCATGAGCAGTTAACTACTAAATAGTAATTACCCTTTTGTTGTCTTCCCCTCAAGCTATTCTTGTTTTCTTGCACAGATCAATTCATTCCGTGAGGAGACCACACCACCACCATTATAATATAGTTTTAGGAAAAAAAGTAGTATGGAATCTGAAATGTGTCTTAATCAAAGGGAAAAATCCATTTCTAATAAGGCTCAAATGCCTATAATCTTGAATGCTGTGACCACCCACAATGAACAATACCGAGTCAAACTACACTCTAAGTTGTATCTGAGTTGTATCTGCTGTGGCTGTCTTTGTCAAAGCAGCTAATTTACACAATATGTCTGCAACTTTATTGCATTGAATCCCATGTCTTAAGCACTACAACATAAGCTTGCTTAGTTGATTGAGTATTAAGTTCAACACGCCCATCTCAAGATTTCATCGACTGTTACGGCCAATAACTAATCTCACCTACCAAAAAATCCGTTCTTTTTTCGAATCTCCACTGACCCCTTTGATTGCTTGCTTTGAGAACTTGTGTTGAATTTCTTGACTCTTGTCCCTTTCATATGCTTCCTACTCTTCCTCACATTCAATGCCACACTACATTGTTTGTGGTGGTACCTCCGTCGTGTGGATAAGCTTTATGGGCTGATGGGCATTTCTTCAATCGTCCTTTTTTACTTGATTCTTGTGCAAGAGAAGAGAAAAAAAAAGGTGGCATCTTTACCTAATCTCATTTATTGTTAACCACTAAATATGGTGTTCTTTCCTTCAAATCCCCATTGTCTTCGACTGTTGTGGGTGCTGCCTGGCTCGAGAGAGTAATGCTCATTCACTGCTTGATACGTTGGGCCCTTTCTTTTAGCTGATTCGTAGCTTTTTTGTTTCTGAAGTTGTTGTGAAAGTTAAATGGTTCTTATTGGAGACACCTTTTGGCATCTGCTATGATTTCTCAGGATTGTTCAAAAGCAATTATGAGCTCTTAAATTTGCTGCTGTGGTGTTGTGTTGGGCGACCCTTCTCGTTATTGCCTAATGATTTTTTCATTTTCCTGATTTCGGACAACATACTCTGTTTTCTTGCATCAAATCTTGAAATCTTTCGTTCAGTCTTAGTTCTTGATTTTGTACGGCAGCAGACAACTTCTTGGTTTCTTTATCCTGACAATCACTTTGCTTCAGCTCACACATCCTTGGTGTTAGTTATGGTGATGCCAAGCTTGCCCTTTCTATGCGTAATCCTTGTGATGATAGTACTACGA
Source organism: Craterostigma plantagineum (assembly GCA_027422505.1). Lineage (NCBI taxonomy): Eukaryota > Viridiplantae > Streptophyta > Magnoliopsida > Lamiales > Linderniaceae > Craterostigma > Craterostigma plantagineum. The sequence goes on along the minus strand of JAPQWV010000126.1, from coordinate 991,399 downwards.
TTGAGCTCGGCAGAATCAGACATCGAAGCACTCATGGAACTAAAGAAGGGAATCGAAGCAGAAAATCCAGGGAAACTGTTCGTTTCCTGGGATTCCAAGTCTTTAACCTCCGACGGCTGTCCCAATAGTTGGCTTGGAATCACGTGCGTCGATGGCCGAGTGACTTCGATCGTTTTAGCCGATTTAAACCTAGTCGGAACCTTCGATTTCGCCGCCATTTCCTTTCTTTCGGCGCTTCAAAACATATCCATATCGAACAACAGATTCAGCAGCAGACTTACAGAAGACTTCTCCTCCTTAAAATCTCTCCAAAGTTTAGACCTTTCGAACAACCTATTCGAAGGGCCGATCCCAAACGTCTTCTCAGGCATGAAGGCGTTGAAGTACTTAGATTTCCACAACAATGGATTTTCGGGGGATGTAATGAGCCTCTTAGCCCAACTGGGAGCTTCAAACTACGTCGATCTCAGCTGTAATAACTTCTCGGGAACCTTAGACTTAGGATTAGGACGGCCCGAGTTCATCTCCTCTGTCCAATATCTGAACATCAGTTACAACAGTTTGGCCGGCGAACTCTTTCCCCACGACGGAATACCTTACTTTGACAACTTGGAGGTTTTCGACGTTGGCGAAAACAGTTTTACGGGGAATGTACCTTCGTTCAGTTTAGCAGTTTCTCTACGAGTTATTATCCTCCGCAACAACCAACTTTCGGGCCCGCTGCCACGCGGGCTTCTTCAAGAGAGCTCGATGATCTTGTCTGAATTAGACCTAAGCCATAATCAGCTCCAAGGTAATGGATGTTACTAACTTTCTCATTAATGTTTTTCGGTTAAGTAAACCGTTGCTGATGTCATCATGTTATAACAGGCCCCGTGGAGAGCATAACTTCGCTGAATCTACGAACACTAAACCTATCGTCGAACAAATTTTCGGGCCCATTGCCTTTGAGGGTAGGCCACTGTGCAGTCGTCGATCTCAGCAATAACATGTTTTCGGGGAACGTTTCGAGGATTCAAGGCTGGGGAAACTACGTCGAGCTCCTCGACTTGAGCTCTAATGGGCTAGTTGGCTCCTTACCGAGCCAAACGACTCAGTTCACAAGGCTGACAACCTTAAAGATATCGAACAACTCCCTCGAAGGTGGCCTTCCTCAGATTCTTACAACATACCCGGAAATTGGATCGATCGACCTCAGCCTTAACGAACTGAGCGGTTTGCTCCTCCCTAGCCTGTTTAACTCGAGTAAGCTGACCGATATTAACCTTTCTTTCAACAAATTTTCTGGCGCAATACCTACTTCTTCTTCGGTTGGTGGGCTAAATGATGGCCTAACATTGCTGAATCTATCGCATAACTCGCTTACGGGCCCATTCCCGACTGAGATGGGAAGGTACCGTAAAATGGCATACCTCGACCTTTCGAACAACCTTCTAGAAGGAAGCATCCCCGACGATCTTCCCCAGACAATGGTGGGATTCAACGTTTCTAACAACAACTTCTCGGGGGTTGTTCCTCAGAGCTTGCAGAGGTTCCCTTCTTCTTCGTTTTTTCCTGGGAATAGTTTGCTCGTACTCACTACAGATAAGGGGTTTTCCCAGGGAGGTGGTAATAGCTTGTCTTCTTCGAAGAACCGTGGATTTCGCATGAAAGCTGTGGCGAGAGCTGCGCTCATCGCTGGTCTAATCGCCGCAGTTTCGACCATAGCTCTTGTTTCGCTGTTGATCTACTGTAGGTTTCGTCGGAGAAGTGAAAGCAAGGGTAATAGAAATCATCATCATCTTGTTTGTAGAATTTGAGAAGCCGATAACATGTCCTAGTTCTTGCAGGTACTGTGACAGAATCTGAGAAGAAAACGAAAGGCGGCCATGAAATCACACAATCGAAGAAAACAGCCGACGACTTACTACCATCACCTTCGGCCAAATTCGAGAATCAGAACAACCCGACGAATTCGCTGAGCGTTTGCTCGCCTGACAAAATGGCCGGCGACCTACACCTCTTCGACGGTTCACTGAAGTTCAGCGCCGAAGAACTCTCCGCCGCCCCAGCAGAAGCAGTGGGCATGAGCTGCCATGGAACTCTGTACAAAGCTGAGCTTTCAACTTCAGGCCATGTCTTGGCAGTGAAGCTCCTCAAAGAAGGGATAGCCAAGGGCAAGAAAGACTTTGCAAGAGAAGCGAGGAAACTAGGAAGCATTAGCCATCCTTGTCTGAACACACTCCAAGGGTTCTATTGGGGTCCTAAAGAACACGAAAAGCTCCTCATTTCCAAGTTCATCGACGCCCCTTGCTTAGCCCTTTATCTCCACGGTAGTAATTTTCCCTATCTTTTTCTCTTTGAAGAAAGCAACTATTTCTAACAAGATGATCTTTTTCAGGCACTACTGATTCAAGAACTCTCCCGCCTCTAACTCTAGAACATAGGCTAAAAATCGCCCTAGACACGGCTCGTTGCCTCGAATACCTACACAACGAAAGCGCAACTCCTCACGGAAACCTCAAGTCAACAAACATACTGATAGAAATGCCCAGCGCAAGCGTTATCTTGACGGATTACAGCCTTCACCGACTTCTTACAACGTTGGGAACGACCGAGCAAGTGCTTAGTTCGAGCGCTTTGGGCTACAGCCCGCCCGAGTTTGCAAGCACTAGCAAGCCATGCCCTTCGCTGAAGAGCGACGTATATGCATTTGGGGTCGTAGTGATCGAATTGCTGACGGGCAAGTGTTCTCCTGACATTGTGTCTGGGAAATCTGAGGTTGTTGATTTGCCCGAATGGGTTGGTATGATGGCGGGAGAAAATCGAGCCTTCGAATGCTTTGATCCTTACGTTCTGAGCAATGAAGGAATGGAGAGTGGTGTAGTAATAAAGTGTATGGCGGAGATGCTCGGCGTGGCTCTCAAGTGCGTTCTTCCAGCCTCAGAAAGGCCGGACATGAAGATGGTTCTCGAAGATCTGTGTTCGATAGTTTTGCGATGAATCTTTTTACGGCGATTGGCATCTTTGAGTGTAGGCTTTAGAGGAGACATGCACGAACTTCATTCTTGTTGTAGATTAGCGTTTAGGGACTTCCCTTTTAGGCCATTATTATTGTTGTTATACGTTTCTTGAATATTTTTTTCATTGGTTTGGTCACTCATTTTGAAATTGGAAATATTAGTTGATAGAAGAGACTTATTCCACAAACTCAAGTCGTATAACTATAGACCAGTTCCAACTCTAACTGCCTTTGACATCATCGTATAGACCAAAAGGATCGAGATTTTTTTTTATTTATTTATTTAAGACTTGATAATTGATTCATTATTAAGTCCTTGCTATGATCTACCTCGTAACTATCAACTAGTTCTTGGTCAATGGCCATGATGTCCTGAATTATCTCTCATTCCTTCATATTTTTTTTGATCGCCGGAGAAAAGATCAAGAAAAGGTAAAATGCCTAACCTTTACATGTCATCACATTCAGTCACATGAAAAATCAAGGGTGGGTTTCAAGCTTCTGTGCAAAGATGTGTGGTTTCCCTTTCTTGGTTTTCTTCTCTCTTCACATTTCGCTGTCTTAAGTAAATTAAAAAATGTGAAAGAAGAAAGGAAAAAATGCAAATGTGGGATACACAAGAAATGGATACAAAAGTGAGGTGTCGAGAATTCCCGAATTACATGCAAACTTTCCATATCTTGTTACCTTGTTTCGCCATCTAATCTCTTCTATATTTACTTGGCTTTCTTTTCTTTTCTTTTTTCTTTTTCAAGAAAATATTTCTCTCTCATCAGTTTATTATTTCTTGGATGCATCGAAACTCCACTCCAAAGCACACCCCCAATACCATTGTCTCCGCACATACATCACTTGCTCCACCTCCGTCATAAGTGAGTGAATTGTTTGCTTCCTCTGTTCTTTCTTCACTTGATCGCAATTCACAACTGGGATTTTTGTCTACTTCCCTTGCCTCTTCTATTTCTGGATCATGGACTCGAAAAAGATACAATCTTTTACATTGTGTCCAATCTCTTACCATTGATCTGTGCTCTCCTTGTAAGAATTTCAGCTCCGATTAGGGCTTTTCTGGGAATAGATTCCTTTGCTCATCGCTGCATTTTCCCCAGAAGGTATCAAGCGTTTAACTAGTAAAATCTAAGCGAATTCTTTTATAAGCCGTAATCCACCTTCTAACCGCAAGATCTCTGGCATTTAATCAATTAGTTATTGAAAGATCTCATGACTTCACCGCAATTCGAACATCGTTGCTGCAAATTGAAGCAAAGAGCTTCATTCTTGACGATGGGTACTGATCGATTGAATGTTGTTAGGATATGCGGAAATTCCCGATAATTATTTTGCCCGAAAAATGACGATAATAAATAAATTAGACGAAAAATAAATTTGGACAGTGACACGAGATTTACGTGGTTCGGTCAGAATGACCTACGTCCACGGGCCGGAGGGTAGAACTTCTTTATTATGTGGAGATATTACAAACACGTACTCTGACGTGATATAAAAGCAGCTACACAACTAGGAGTAAGCTACAAAGAAATAACGGAGAAGTGTGACCGAGGAATAAACCCTCGCTGAAGATATTGTGGTGGTATCTGTGGCTCTGAGGCAATTTCTGCTGCTTCGTATGATGCCTATTTATAGGCTGAGTTCCCTCAATCGCTCAGCATGTAAACACACGAAATCCAATTCAAATATGAATGCGCACACAGTCAAACAAATGAGGCTGTCTCATTCTTCATTCCATTATGTCAAGCGCCCACTTCCATTGTTTGGTAGCCCACGTGAAAATGCATAGTTGGCTATGCTTGGACGGTAGGTACTAAAAGTCACAATCAACAAATCTCCACCTTGACTTTTGGTACCTAAAACTACTCCACCTTAATGTAGAAATACTTTTATTTCCATCTCCCTCCCATAGCCCCGACGGGCTAGTTCACCAACTTTAAAACACCAATCAAGTCCAAACACTGTTTGAACTTTGAAACTGGAAGAGCCATTGCATACATAATACTGCCGACTGCCCTAGAGTAAGGAACTCGTGCCATGTACGCCTCTTCCTCATCTGATGATGGTGACTGAGCAGCGCTTAGCCTAAAATGGCTAGCAAGAGGAGTGCTGACTGGTTTGGCATCGCTCATGCCAAATCTCTCCAAAACCTTCTTGAGGTAACTTTCCTGGGTCAGGTGCAACTTACCAGCTCCTCTATCACGTCTAATCTCCATACCAAGAATCTTCTTAGCTGCTCCTAAATTCTTCATTTCAAATTCACCATTCAATAAGGCCTTCAACTGGTGAATTTCTGCAAGATTCTTAGCCGCAATGAGCATGTCATCAACATATAACAACAGATAAATGAACGAACTGTCATTTAACTTCCGGAAGTAAACACAACTATCATACTTGCTCCTGGAGAAACCATGACCCAACATGAAAGAATCAAACCGTTTATACCACTGTCTTGGAGACTGCTTTAATCCGTATAAGGATTTCTTCAACAGGCAAACTTGGTCTTCCTTGCCTTCAACTATGAAGCCTTCAGGTTGCTTCATATATATCTGTTCATCTAAATCACCATGTAAGAACGCCGTCTTGACGTCGAGCTGTTCTAACTCCAAGTTATACATGGCAACGAATGCAAGTAATACACGAATAGAGCTATGTCTAACAACAGGTGAGAACACCTCATTAAAATCTACACCTTGTACCTGACTATAGCCTTTCGCGACTAATCGTGCTTTATACCTTGCATCGTCAGAACCAGATAAACCTTCTTTTTTCTTGAAGACCCACTTACATCCGACTATTTTCTTTTTCTTTGGCGGTAGCACAAGAATCCACGTACCGTTCTTGTGCAGAGACTCCATTTCTTCATTCATCGCTACCAGCCACTTATCAGAATTAACATCGCTAATTGCCTCCGAATAGGTAGAAGGTTCGCCGCCTCCACCTGTTTCTTGCGCCACTGATAAAGCATACGAAACTAAATTTACGTACCGCTGTGGTAGTCGAATCTCCCGTCTCTCCCTATCTCTGGCTATAGAATATTCCTGCTCGGTGCTGTCATCTTCAACAGTATCTGAATCACGTTCTGCCTCATCCTCTTGATCTGTTGAACTCGTAGCAGGGTCATCTGAAGGATCTTTGTTGATCTCGAGCTCCACCTCGCTGTGTACACTATCCTTCTTCTCTTCATTAGAAAGATTAGTAGACTCTTTTGAAGGATGTAACATAGAAGACTCGTCAAACGTAACATCTCTGCTAATTATAAATTTGGGTGACTTGGGATCAGGATTATATAGTCTATATCCTTTCACCCCTGAAGCGTAACCAAGGAAAATACATTTCTTAGCTCTAGGCTCTAATTTTCCCTCGTTTACGTGCATATAAGCTGGGCACCCAAATATTCTTAAGTTTGAGTAATCAGCAGGAGTACCTGACCATACTTCCTCAGGAGTCTTAAAATTGATCGGTGAACACGGTGAACGGTTGACAATATAACATGCTGCAGCGATAGCTTCAGCCCAAAAATCATTTGTCAACCCAGCGTTGGAGATCATACATCGAGCTCTCTCTAAAAGCGTTCGGTTCATGCGCTCGGCAACACCATTTTGTTGAGGCGTCATTCGAACAGTGTGATGTCGAGCAATTCCTTCATTCTTGCAGAACTCATTGAACTCGCTTCCGCAAAATTCTAAGCCATTATCTGTCCGCAACCGCTTGATCTGTTTTCCTGTCTGCTTTTCAATCAAAGCCTTCCATTGTTTAAACGTTAGGAAAACATCACTTTTCTGCTTAAGAAAATAGACCCAGACTTTCCTTGAAAAATCATCAATGAAAGTCAACATATATCTTGCACCACCTTTGGACGGAACACGAGAAGGACCCCATACATCAGAATGAATATAGTCCAAAGTACCTTTCGTCCTGTGGACTGCTGGCGAATTGAAGCTGACTCGTTTCTGCTTCCCAAAAATACAGTGTTCGCAAAAGTCCATCTTACCTGTACTTTGACCGCAAAGTAGGCCCCGCTTGCTCAAAATCGTCAAGCCTTTTTCTCCCATGTGTCCAAGACGCATATGCCATAATCTCGTGGTATCAACCTCCGGGGATGTCGAAACTGCAGCGGAACCTGTAACAGTAGTTCCCTGCAAAATATATAAATTTCCAGACCTGCAAGCTTTCATCACGATAAGGGCACCTCTGGCAATTTTCAAAACTCCACCTTCACCTGAGAACCTGCACCCTTGAGATTCAAGTGTGCCTAAAGAGACAAGATTTCTCTTCATATCTGGAACATGTCTGACTTCTGTGAGCGTTCGGATGATTCCGTCGAACATCTTGATCCTAACTGTGCCTTTACCAACAACTTTACACGGAGCATCATTTCCCATTAAGACATATCCACCATCAAAATTTTCATATGTGGAAAAACAGTCCCGACTCCGACTTATGTGGTAAGAACAACCCGAATCTAAGATCCACTCATTATCAGACCTAACAATATTTGCAGTTGCTACAAAAATAGTTCCATCGCTCTCATCAGCAGCTAAACTAGCTTCGGCGGGTTTATTAAATTGCTGATTATTTTTCTCCTTATTTTTTAATTTAAAACAATCAGCTTTAATGTGTCCCTTTTTCTTGCAAAAATTACAGACTTTATTTCTGTACCTGGATTTCGACCTTTCTTTAGATCTGCTACTTTCAGCATCTCTACTTTCTGGTCTTCCCCGTGCAAACATGCCTTCTGCCTGGCTACCACTTGTTTCTCCCGTAATATCCCTGTCTATCTGTTCTTTCGATTGTAAAGCGGATTTGACACTAGCATATGATATCGTATCTTTCCCATAGATTATGGTGTCACGAAAATGCTTTAAAGACGAGGGAAGGGAACACAACAATATTATGGCATGATCTTCGTCCGTCACTTTTACTTCTACGTTCGCCAAATCAATAATGATAGAGTCGAATTTATCGAGATGCGATAGTATAGAAGTACCTTCCGTCATTTTCATACTGTAAAGCTTCTGCTTTAAATAAAGCATGTTCTCCTTAGTCTTCTTCATGTAGATAGCTTTTAACGCATTCCACATACCCATGGCCGTCGTCTCCGTGGCAACTTCTTGTAAAACCTCGTAAGAGAGATTTAAGATAATAGCCGATCTGGCTTTCTTGTCCAATTCATTAAATTGATCGTCCTTCATTTCGGTTGGTTTCTTCTTTACGCCTTCAAGCGCCACCTCGCAACCGTCTTGAATGAGTATGGCCTCCATCTTGAGACACTCCACATTGCAAAGTTGACATTTCTGTCGAACTTTTCAATTGACATCTTTGTTATCGTCATGGTGGCTAAAAATAAATCGGGTTTGGCTCTGATACCAATTTGTTAGGATATGCGGAAATTCCCGATAATTATTTTGCCCGAAAAATGACGATAATAAATAAATTAGACGAAAAATAAATTTGGACAGTGACACGAGATTTACGTGGTTCGGTCAGAATGACCTACGTCCACGGGCCGGAGGGTAGAACTTCTTTATTATGTGGAGATATTACAAACACGTACTCTGACGTGATATAAAAGCAGCTACACAACTAGGAGTAAGCTACAAAGAAATAACGGAGAAGTGTGACCGAGGAATAAACCCTCGCTGAAGATATTGTGGTGGTATCTGTGGCTCTGAGGCAATTTCTGCTGCTTCGTATGATGCCTATTTATAGGCTGAGTTCCCTCAATCGCTCAGCATGTAAACACACGAAATCCAATTCAAATATGAATGCGCACACAGTCAAACAAATGAGGCTGTCTCATTCTTCATTCCATTATGTCAAGCGCCCACTTCCATTGTTTGGTAGCCCACGTGAAAATGCATAGTTGGCTATGCTTGGACGGTAGGTACTAAAAGTCACAATCAACAAATGTTTTGATTCAGGAAAAAAAAAATGGATGAAAAAACAGAGAGTGACGAAAGCATGACTACAAGCCCAGAAAACGTAGTACTACTAAAGAAAGGCCCATGGACTGCTTCAGAAGATAAGATCTTGGTCGAATACGTTCGCAAGAACGGCGAAGGAAATTGGAACAACATTCAGAAACAAACAGAGCTCGCCCGCTGTGGAAAGAGCTGCCGCCTTAGGTGGACCAATCACCTCAAGCCCGACCTCAAGAAAGGCGCATTCACCGCCGACGAAGAGCGCGCCGTCGTCGAAATGCACTCACGCCTGGGCAACAAATGGGCCCGCATGGCCGCCGAGGTTAGTTTACTCTCTCTCTCTCCCCTAAAATCTTACAACTTGCTCTGTTTCTCCTCATAACGTGCTCTGTTTTTTCAGTTGCCTGGCCGCACGGATAATGAGATAAAGAACTTTTGGAACACGAGGATGAAGAGGAGGCTACGCCTTGGGCTGCCCATATACCCGCCGGACCTTTCTGGGCAGCAGCCGCCGTCGCCGGCGGCCGAGAACCACCCAATAGCCACCGTTCATCAGTTTCCTATGGATAATACCCTAATTTCAGGACCTCCTCCGAGTTCTTACCAGATAAACTCTGCCCTTTTCTCGAACATCTCCATGCCTTCGCCTGCATATCCTCAACTACCTCGGTTTCAGAACCACGGCCTTTCCTCACCTATGTATAACGATCTTGTATTTTCTTCTTCATCGTCTTCTTCGGAGCCATCTTGGGCTTTGAAGGTAGATCTCCCTTCATTCCAAACTCCATCGCCGCCATGGCCATTGCCTTCGATCGAGACAGATGGCTATATGGCTCAGACCCTTATGACCGACCACGATGCCTCTGCGCAGAACAGCGAGCTGCTCGATATGGTGGTCCGCGGGTCGAATATGGGTGGCGGGTTTTCGGGTCAAGTACCCAACGGGTCGTCGGATTGGGAAGCGTACTGCCCGCCACCTCAGATCTCTTCTTCTTCGTCTCTGCTGAGCGGTGAGACGCCGAATTATTCTTCGGAGGTCGAGCATGTAGAGTTGAACCCAGGTGTGTTTTACTATATTGTTTATTTTTTTCGTAATTCTCAGAGCATTTTTTTTCCCTAACTGGAAAGTTTCAGTCTTTGAAGGAGAAGCAAATGACTTGATTATTGAGGGGCAGAGTCTTGGTGAATTGGAGACGATTTATGACAGCTTCTTCTTCGAAGAAGAACACTTGCCTTGAAATCTTGATGTCGTAGCTTCGTTCTATCTTACCATAAGAGGAGAGACCATATCCCATATTCTTGTGTTTTATGCTGTGACTGAACTCGAGTGTTTCTTTTTCTCATTTTGCTGAGGTTGTGAATGAATGAATGAATGAATCTTTCAATGTTGTACTCCTTATTGAGGTCTTAAAAACGGTCTGAGTTTATAATAAATAGCTGACTTTATAATAAAACAGGATTTACCCAGAGTTGCTTCTAGCCCACATCAATATGAGAAGAGATTCTGTTATCATTTTTAACGATAATAAATAAAACTACAAGTAAACAACGCCTATTTAATTCGAATGTGAAAAAACTATATACCATTTAGTTAAAATGGTAAAACAAAAGACAAAAAAATTGGAGATGCGGGGGATCGAACCCCGTGCCTCTCGCATGCAAAGCGAGCGCTCTCCCATTTGAGCTACATCCCCTTCACATTAACTCATATCTTGAATATTTTAATTAGTATTTAATAATATATTAAAACCTCATTTTGATTCAGAAAGCTAAGCAGAGGAGCAAAACCCATCTTTCTCTTGTTGAGTTTTCTTCTCTGAAAAAACACGCAGAGAAAAACGACAGCAGAGTGCGAGCTAACTACAATGGATTTCCAGGTTGTTGTATTAGCAGGTGGTTTCTCGAAAAATCTAGTGCCTCTCGTTTCAAAGGTAAAATGATATGTTCTGTGTTCACTCAAAACCTAAAGGTTTTCAATCACGTTTCGGAAAGGCGCAATTATTCGAATTATTATGTGATAACATGTGTTTAGGATGTACCAAAGGCTTTGCTGCCTGTGGCGAATCGTCCAGTTTTGTCATACGTGCTGGAGCTTCTCGAGCTTAACGACATAAAAAAAGCAATTGTTGTAAGTTTTATAACTTCTATTTCAGTTTATGCTAGCAGATTTATGCATTGCATGTTAGGTAGGAATTCAGGTTTTAAATTACTTTTTTAGGTTGTTGAAGGAGACAGTGCTGCTCTTTTGATCGACTCATGGATATCCAGCACATTTGTTGATCGACTAAGCGTTGAGGTGATTGAAATATTGATATCTATTTGTGAGTGTATATAGATTTATCTACTGTTCTTACTTTATCTAGGCAAATTGGTTCTTTTTTTTCTTCTAATGGCATGGATTCATCTTAGGCTTATGAATGGCTGTGAGAACTGAGAAGAATGCCTATCGTGATTAGCTGATCCATGTGTAACTAACATATGGTACTTTAGTATGAAAATGTTGTCTCTTGAAGTTCTTCAAGCAGAACAATGACTCAAGGTGATGCAGGTAATTGCACTTGCTGAGGATATAGGCAGTGCTGGCGCTCTTAGAGATATTGACCACCGCCTGACGGCAAAGGATATTCTGGTTAGGGTTCATCTTTTGACTTGGTGTTTGTAGCAAGGATATGCCTTGTTTCTAAGTTGCATCATTTTATAGGTGGTGAGTGGTGATCTTGTGACCGAAATTTCACCAGGAGCAGTTACAGCTGCTCATAGACGCCATGACGCTGTAGTTACTGCTCTTATTTGCTCTGTTCCCATCGTTGGGCCGTCAGATCCAGTCTCATCCGGCGCGAAAGAAAAGGCCAAGAAAGCGGGACGCTATAATATCATTGGTTTGGATCCGACTAAACAGTTTCTTTTGCACATAGCATCTGGTAATATTTTAAGGAAATTTTATCTCGGTTTTACAACTATTTCATTTGTTGAACCGTTTCTGATTTATGGGCCAATTCGCTAAAGGTTCTGATGTCGACAAAGATATCCGTGTTCAGAAAAATATTCTTCGTGGTGTTGGCGAGGTAAACAAACTCATATCAAACTGAAAATTATGTCATTGCGACTCTGTCTCCATTTATGGCACGTTGCATGAATTATTTTACATGATGCATGTAAGATATTTTTGTGCGTCACCCACTGGTATTATGAGTTGTGGGACCCATTCGTGTTTACTAATACCTGTCGTGGCTAAAACTGACAATAATTGCCTTATTAAATTCCTGAAGTATTTTTTGCTGGGTTAATGGAATGAACAATTAGCTGATGACACTGATTGTGTTAAACAGCCCGTTATTTTTATTGAAACTTACACGTGCAATTCTCATCACTTCCTTCCGTGCAGATGGAAATTCGTTCCGATCTTATGGATGCCCATATGTATGCATTCAAGAGGTTCGGAATATCACTACACGGTTCCGGCAAACTGTTGATTCATTCGATAAAGAGATCAATCGTCCTCTTTTTGCTGTATATTTACCTCATATCTCTTGCAGATCTACCCTGCAAGATGTTTTGAAACGTAAAGGAAATTTTCAAAGCCTGAGGCGGGATGTAGTGCCTTATTTAGTGAGGAGTCAGCTGGTTAGTTCGTCCTTATCGGTTGCATTTACTCACCTATCGTTCTTTATGGATGCAAGTTTTTCGAAAATCTTCTTGTTCAAATATCAGCGATCCGAGTTGTCAAACGGAGAGGAAGTTGATGAAAATGGCAGTGTCAAGGATGGCCTTCACAATGGCTCAATCCTACAATCACAACTACTCGCTAATGCATCCACTCCAAGTTTCCCTGAAACCTATGCTTTGGGACTGGCTGGTGCTAATTCTGTTATGAGAAAAACTCATAAATGTTGTGTTTATATTGCCAATAAGAGCAAGTACTGCGCTCGGCTAAACTCCGTTCAAGCCTTCAGCGACATAAATAGGGATGTAAGTCGTGCATATTTGCAATTCGTGTTCTCCTTTGATTTTCCTATCTTATAATGGAAGAATTCTAATTATTGATTAGGTGGTGGGCGATGCCAATCACCTATCAGGCTGCTCGATCTCTGCACAAAACAACATCATTCATCCCTTGGCAGTGCTTGGATCAAAGACCACTGTGAGCTCTATAACTCATGCACCTATCTTACTCTCACAAATTCTGTTGCAATAATGTCTTGGTGACCTTCCGTGAAATTGCGTTATTTTTATCCGAATGTTCTCTGTTCCTCGTGTTTGCTGAAAAAATGCAATTGATTTCAATCCAGGTGGGACCTCAATGCATGTTAGGAGAAGGCTCGGAAGTCGCTGATAAATGCAGCATCAAGAAATCCGTCGTGGGACGTCATTGTCGAATTGGCTCGAACGTTAAGGTGTGTAATCATTTTACATAAAGAAATAGCCATATCTACTCTGAGAATATTGAATTTCATTTTGGTGAATTACTGCGCATGAAATTGCAGATTGTGAATTCCATCGTCATGGACTATGTAACTGTTGGAGATGGCTGTTCGATTCAAGGCTCAGTAATCTGCAGTAATGTTCAAATCCAGGAACGCGCCTCTCTAAAAGATTGTCAGGTATGTACCTCATTTGTTCCAAGCATTGATTGTTTCTTTCTCGTCCCAGGACGACATTTCTAACAATATGTAGTAAATCGGTTTCGAGAGTAAAATGCACTTTCCTTACACCAACGCAATGCTTCTTCATTTAGGTTGGAGCTGGGTTTGTAGTAACTTCAGGTAGCCAATACAAGGGCGAATCCTTGGCGAAGAAAGAAAAATAGTAAATTCCTTGCGTTTTATGATCAACCATCAGAGCAATTTAGTTGAAGAGCTTTCAAAAACCCAATTTTTGTCTGCTGATTTTAGATTGTCCTGGCCAATGTGTGGATTTTGGTTGTACAATGATTTGATTTTGATAGCCTTCAGCTCGTTCAATTAAAATGTTGACAATTACGAAATATTGTATTAGATTTTTGTAATGAACTGAAAAATCGAATTGAGGAATGTATGCATAAAAATAAATACCATGGTTTGTGGTCTAAGCGTAATTGAGTACTAGTCGAGGGACGAAGAAGGAAATTGAACTGCGGGCCCACATCATCTTCCCAAAACATCGATTCCGCAGAGGCCACGTCAGCTCACAGAAGCAAAACGCGAACAAGCGAGCTGAAACGAGCTATAGAAGATCAAATCAGTCGAAAGTTGAAAAAAACATGAAATATATGGCCCTCAGTTTTTCTTCAGTTTCTCTAGACCATACTCCGAGATTATCATCATCGCTTCAAGCTAATTCAACACAACAAAAAACGATAATCGATGGTTCACATTTTCGTCGGAAGAAAGCTCAACTGCTGCTACACACTGGTGGTCTTATTCGTGTTGATTCTTCTTCGAGAGTGTCGTTCAAGTGCTTCTCACAGAGGCAATCATCCACTGAGAAAGAAGATCAACAGAAGGTAGAAAAACCAGTGGAAGATGACCAGGAACAATTTTATCAGTCTGAGAGGCTGTTTTCAAATGTAAACCAAGCCACTCTGAGACGTGAACCTGGTATGAAATTCGTCGCCATTGTCATTGTTCGCGTCATTGGAGAAAATGCCGTGACAAATTGATCTATTGATTTGTTTTCTTAAGAGTGGCGTGAGTTGCCATTTCTTTGTCAATTTGTTTGTTTAATTTCTGTTGTTTGATGTTTCCCAGGAAGCTTGAGCAGTTCGATATTCCTTGTTGCTGGTACCACTGTATGTAACTACTACCACAAACACATCCACTTTGTGTTGGCCTATTGATTGATTTCTTAAACAGATAGGTGCAGGGATACTTGCAATTCCCGCCGTTACACAAGAATCTGGATTTCTTGCATCAGCCTTAACCTGCATCTTGTGCTGGATATTTATGGTATCAACTTTAACTTTCCTTTTCTGATTATGAATCTTTCAAGTTATATATGATAATCAAATAATATTGAAAGACATTTATGGAAATGCTGCATTATATGTCGAGTAGGTTGTTACTGGACTGCTCATTGCTGAAGTAAATGTTAAGACAATGTGTGAGCTTGGTTCTGGCGGTGTTTCACTGGTAATTTGGATTTTCGTTGTTCATTTAATTTTTTCACCCAACATGTAACACATCTCACGTAAGTTTGAGATATGTGTAAATGAATTTTGAGTCAAATATGTTGGTATATGTTGCGTTGAGTAATGTTCTTTGCTTCATATTGCGTTTCTTTCAAATGAATTTGAAAATTCAATTGAAGTAATCGGATCATTATTATCAATATCACTTCTAGTCATTACAGTTAGAAAAAACAGAAAGTTTTTTTGTACGCATCATCATTTAATAAATTTTAATGAGTCATTTTTCTTAACAGAAAAATAAGATAAGGAGATGGCTCCATGTGCTCTGATTCATTATTTTGAATTCTGATCCAGGAGCACTACCAAAGTGTTTCAATGTCTCGTATTTCTCGAAAAAGTGATTCGATTGATGGGATTTGGTATGACTCAACTTATAGAAAAAGCATGACATTTGTCAAATGGACTAATATATGACTTGTGAGGAATTTTAAAATCTCCAATAATACATAAATTCTTGCTCATTCTTATGGACTTTGATGCTGAAAATTAGGTACTACCTGTCACTAACTTTCTGTTGTTTCTCTCTGATTTAGGTATCAATGGCCATGAGAACACTTGGAAACACTGGAGTTCAGGTTGCGTGGTAAGATGGCTTACTTTGCTTTGATAAAGTAAGATCAGTTTCTTATAGAGTTTGATAATTTTTTTTTATTTTTATTTATGAATTGTATTTCATGGATTAAAATCATTCGATTTTATATTGATAAAGTTTAGTACAGTGAGAAACATTATTTGCGTCGTGCAGGCTCCGTTGTGTCTTTAATTAGAGCATAAGTGTCATTGCTTTCTCGTTAACTCAGTCAGATTGTCTAACCTAGAAATTACTCTGTTCGGCAGCTGGTCATACATTTTTATCCACTATGCTCTCCTTGTTGCCTATGTGGCTCGCTCATCAGAAATATTGACAAACTTCCTCGGCATTCCCTTGTATGCCCTTTCAGCCTTTATCTTTAATTTGTTCTTGATTCATATTGTATACTTCAGTGCATGAGGGTTCATACTCGTAGTATTGACGCCATGATAATCAGCACATACTTTTGTCATATTCTCGTCGATCTTTGAGGTCTCAAATTTTTTGTTAGAAATCGAAGCAGTTGATTGAATTCTCGTACAGATACTACTGGTGAATAAATCCCTATGTCCATTTCTAGTGGTGAATAAATCCCTATGACCGTCATTATTAGCTTGTTCCTTGAGTACTATGGTTTTTCTTTGCCTCAAAGTTAGACTTCTGAGTGATACCATAAGAAATCTCACATGTTTCTTAGGTGTTTACGGCCAGCGTTATAATTGCAGATGGGAAACTTCGACCTTGTTTTCACTGCTTTTGGGAAGTCTTTGCTACTTTGGAAGGTAGCTCCATCCATTCTAAGTCTTTGCCAGGTACCTTCTGTTTGTGTGCAAAATTCAATAAACAAACATACATTGTTTTGCAGCCAACGGACAATTGGAGCAGTAAATGGTGCTCTAGTGATTGGCATCATCGCGTCCTTCACAGCTTTAGTGGTAATTTGCAAATTTGATTTCTTCATTCGCCATCGCTAACTTGATCGCTTTTCTAGAAAACACGCCCCAAAGTGAATTTTATGCTTAGAATATTAGTAGCTTTCTTGTAAGCACTCATGTATCAATTTGTGAACCTGGATGTGGATTAAATCCTAGTTTTTGGTTCCCTGCACGTATATCTCCTTCCTTAGTACGTCGCAAGTGGTGACTTGCACTGGGATGCTCTTCTGAGAGCTAATTTTGAGGCTGCACCACGAAGTATACCTATTATAGCACTTTCTTTCGTTTATCAGGTACCAAATTCTGTTCTCTGAGTCTTATCACATCACATGGCTCTCCAAAGAATTAACCATACTTCTAAAAAAATTAAAATGCTGTTCCGCAGAATGTAGTGCCAGTTCTTTGTACGAATCTAGAAGGCGACTTGTCAAAAGTAAGGTGGTAAAAGGAAAACCGTTTAAATATACAGTTTGTTGATTAAATTTCCTTACCCTCACAAGTGATTCACTCTGATTATACTGCCTAATCAGGACAGCAATCGTTCTAGGCACTGCCATCCCACTTGGGCTGTTTCTTGTCTGGAATGCAGTAATTCTCGGAACTTTAGGGGATCCTGAAATTAGCTCAAACGCAATCGTCGACCCGCTAATGCAACTGCGATCCACAAATGGAGTTGTCGGGGTAAGTTACTCTACTATGAATGTTTGCTTCTTCAATTGATATCGATAGATCCCAATCTTCTTTGTACATTCACACGCATTCTGCAGCCAATAGTTGATGCATTTTCGGTTCTCGCCATTGCCACTTCTTACATTGGCTTTGTGCTAGGTCTCTCGGACTTCCTTGCTGACTGTAAGTGGATAAAGCTTTGCAACATTGTATCTCTCATCTTTCCTTTCTTTGAGTATATGCATAATATGTTTGTGACATGTTTTCCAATCTAAAAATCTTTTTACCTGCTCCTTTCAGTGCTTAAATTACCAGCCAGCGAAAACAAGCCACTTCCCTATATCCTCACCCTAGTCCCCCCTTTGATACTATCATTGCTCGACCCCGAAATATTCTTCAAAGCATTGGATTTCGCCGGGACTTACGGAGGTAACAAGAACTTCTATTTCCAACCAAGTTAAACTTCACGCATGAATTCATCGTTACATCATATCATTTCTTGCATGTGTAGTTTTGGTGCTGTTCGGCATTTTACCTGCTGCAATGTCCTGGTCAGACAGATATACATCATCTTCATCAGACCCTCCGAAGAAGAATAAGAAGATACCACCGCTCGTCCCAGGCGGAAAAGTAACTCTCTCCCTCGTCATTGGAGGCGCTGGACTCGTCATTCTCACAGAGCTTATCGAGAATTTGAGCCATCAATTTTCCTAAGCAAGACTTTGTGTGTAAAGAAGAGAGAAAGAATCAGATTATTGATGGTATTACAATGCTGTTCTCCTTTCTCAGGGCGTAAAAACGTCGCAAACGAAGAATCCCCACAACAACAACGAAAAATGTCAAACATAAGAAGATGATACTACGACCATATCTAATCAAGACTCATTGCTTCAGTTCCCTCCTCCTCCAACATGCCTCCTCTGTTATCATCAGCGGCATTGCGCATTTCCTCCACTAAGCTCCTCTGATCTTCTTCAATGGTGTTCTGCAGTTCATCCACCTGCATTTCATCGCATCGAATCGATCAAGAGAAAGCGCAGCGATCCATAAGCAAAAAAAAAAAACAGTAGCGAAGAACACGTTACCACGTGCAATAGAAGGGCAAACTGCTTCTTCCTAAGCTCGAGCGTCCTCGAGCTAGCGTTATTCTCTGCTTCTAACATTACGATCTCCTTCTCAAGCTCGGTAATAATCCCCTGCGTCTCGGCCCTAGGAGGCTGTTTTGCGATCAATTTCCTTATGGCTTCGCACTCTTCCTTGTGCTGCCTTTCGACCTTACTCTCCTCTAACTGTTTCTTCAGATCCTCAATGTCCTTGTGCGCCTGTAAGATCTGCTTGTTTGTGTCTTCCTTCAGGACGTTGAAGCTCTCCTTCTCCCTTAGGTTTGCTTCGATCACTGCTTTGCTCTTCAAAAGAGGGATTTCGAAGGTGTTGAGCTCTTGGACGAAGGCTCTGGCGAGCCGCTCGCAGTCGGCGTAGTTGTCGGCGGCTTCCTTCTCTACCTCGGCGGAGAAGGCGGCGAACTTCTTTTGGAGCTTTTTTAATGGAGGTTCGCCCCTTGTGGTGGTGGTGCGTGTCAGAAGCCTGTGCTTTATTATGATGTCGTCCTCCACTGGGCCGAAGGCGTAGTGTGAGGCCGCCGCCGCCGCCACCGCCGTCGTATCTCCCTTGCCGCCAGCAGCGGCGGCTGCTTTCCTTCCTCTCAACATCCTTGTTTTATTGTTTAAAAGAGAATGGGATTACTTGATTTAGTCGCACACGGCCAGCGATTTTTGATTTTGGGAGGGGAGAAGGGAAAGAGAAGAGTTGGGATTTTTAAGTTTTTCTATCATACGGGCGGGCCTCTTTGGTTTCTTCTATTTTCACAAAAAGCACAAAACATATATTAACCCAGCCCAAATTCACCTCGATTCGTTTATTATGGATTCTTATGTTTGTAAAAAATCTATGTAAATTAATATTTTTTTTTTTCAGATGATCTCTCTGAAGATAAAAGGTGGAGAGAGGAAACTATTACACGAGAACAAAATAGCCTCACACTCGGAAACCTAGCTAGCTCGTTCATCCCAATTCACTTTCAGCTATATTTCCCAGCTCATAAAACCCTAATTTACTCCCCAATTCTCCGATGGCGAAGAAGAGGAAATCAACCGCGACCGAGCCTAAGCAAGAGTCCGAACCTGTTCAGACCACCGAACCCGAACCTAAACCCGTGGAGGAACCAGACGTTGAGGAAGAAGACCCGATGGAACAAGAAGAGTATGAAGGCGGCGACGAACAAGAAGAAGCTGGGGAAGAGGAGGTAGAGGGTGACCCAAACGGTGCCTCTTCATCGGAACCCGGTCAGAAGGAAAATTCCCAAATTGACGACCCTAAACCTGGCGAAAACGGTGAAGACGAAGAATTGGCCGACGAAACAGTAGAAAGTCTTCTAGAGCCCTTCTCCAAGGAACAATTAACACTTCTGATCAAAGAGGCGGTAGACGCAAACCCTAATTTTATTAAGAACGTCCACAAAGCGGCAGATGCGGATCCTGCCCACTGCAAGATCTTCATCCACGGCCTTGGATGGGAGGCAAACACCGAGACGATCACCAAAGTGTTTGGAAAGTACGGAGAGATCCAGGATTGCAAGGTGGTCAAGGACAAGAACACTGGAAAGTCCAAAGGCTACGGCTTTATACTGTACAAGAGTCGCCTGGGGGCTAAACGAGCTCTGAAAGAGCCTCAGAAGTTGATCGATGGACGGATGGCTTCTTGCCAGCTGGCGTCTGCGGGGCCGGTTCAGAATCCTGCTCAACAGCAGCAGCAGCAGAAGCAAAACGTGGTGGCTAATGCAAACCAGCCTACGGTGTCAGAGTATACCCAGCGCAAGATTTACATCAGCAACGTTTCTGCGGACCTTGATATAAAGAAATTGTCTGAATTCTTCTCCAAGTTTGGAGAGATTGAGGAAGGGCCTCTAGGGTTGGATAAACAAACGGGCAAGCCGAGAGGCTTTTGCTTATTCGTGTACAAGAGTGTCGAGAGCGCAAGAAGGGCATTGGAAGAGCCGCACAAAAACTTTGAGGGCCATATACTTCACTGTCAGAAGGCAGTTGATGGACCAAAGCACGGTAAGGGTTTGATTTTCAATCAGCCTCATGGGCTAGGGCAACCACAGCCACAACCGCAACCACAGCAGCAGGGCTATTACGGTCATTCTGCAAAGAAGGGTAGGTATGCCGGGACTAGTGGTGTCGGGCATGCCGGCGGGCACTTGATGGCACCGAGTGGCCCGCCCATGCCGTCTGTGGGCTTTAATCCGGCGGTGGCTCCGGCGATAGGGCAGGCCGTGGCAGCACTGTTGGCTACACAAGGAGCAGGGTTGGGCATCGGGAATTTGCTCGGTGGTGTGAATCCTCAAGGTATGATAAATAATGCAGGCTATGGTGCTCAGGCTGGTGCCTATGGTGGTCAGCCTGGAATCCCAGGGCCTTATGGTGGACAGGCTCAGATGGGCCAGGGTGTCATGAGGCCTCATCAGGGTGGTGGTGGTGCTCCATACATGGGGCATGGTCACTAGGGTAAGTGGAGGTACGTGAATATCTCTATACGCTGTTCTTCTCTATCATGATATTCTGCATGTGTCATGGTTAGATGATACTGTTGTTTGGCGCTGTAAGAATTGTGCAGTTTCTAATTGTAAGTGTCAGACTTCCATGACTTGTTCCCCTTGAATAATGAGTTAGGTACTCGTTGACAGTGCTAATGCGAAACAAGTTGTAATGGTTACAGTAGCAGAACACTGTGGTTCAGGCTGGTTTTATGGAGGATTAACGTAATAACTGTCTATTAGGCTTTTTTTTTCAAGTGTTAGTAGTTAGATAGATTTTCCGTGACTGTGCAGCTGATATATACTTTCCGTAAGCTACTTGATTTGTATATCACTTTTCTTTCTTTTTTTTTTTAAGTTAAATATATCTTTTTGCTTCAGTTTTTAAGAGTGATCAATTTCAACTTGGTTCATTTTGTTTTCAAATAAGGCTTTTTACGTTATCTATTCACTGTGCAGATCTTCGTTAATGCACCAAACTTTTAGTTTTGGACTCTGGTCTGGTGATTCTTCTGAAGTACGGCAGTGATATCCAAATGGCATGTTTCCTCATAAGAAAAATGTCAAAGTTTCTCTAAAGATTTCGCATCTAATTGTGTGCTTACTGTTGGATTATTTCCTGTGTTTTACCTTGATTTCAGCAGTCATAAACTTTCAAACTCTATCAGATTGTGTTGTTTTAGTAACTACGTACCTGTGGATTTTTTACTATGCATCTACTTGGAAACAGATTCCTTAACATTATCCGAGAAACTTTAAAGCATAAGTAGTTTATATCGCATCCTATTCCTATTATAAACTATGTTGCTTCCAAGATTTTCTCTTTACCATAATCGCAAAAGATTGTCAAATATTGTTATCTTATTCATCCTGGCATTGACTTGGAAAAGTGTCTTGGCATTATCTTATCATCGTCTGTACTTTGCAACAATTTATTGCGTAGGTTATCATTTTTATGTTACCTGAGGTAGTTTTTGTTGGCTTACGTTCATCAGCTTGATTCTATAACTGCTTTGTTGCCGGAATTCCATGAAGTAGGAGTAAGCTTATATTTCTGCTTGCTATGTACCATCATCACTTTTCTATACAATAGTGCCTCGTCGGACAAATGGATTAGTCAAAGGGTCTGAAGTTTTCAGCATTACTAAAACAAGATTACGTTTCTTCTTATTATGAACAATCTTTTGATCAGCTTGGTGTTTTCTTAAACCGAAATTTTTTCGATGTTTTACATCACCTTCCAGTTGCCAATTAACTTCCCTGATAAATTTCTTTCATCAGTTCGTGAACTTCTCCTCCAACCTTTAAGGGCTCGGTTTGAATTTCAATTAAAGTAAAGCTGTGGCAATCAAAGCGTAACGAACTGTTGCTCTTTGCGTCACAGCAGTTTTTTTCTCCAACTTTTTTTCCCTCGCTGTCGTAGCGAACAAAGCCCAACTCTTCAGCCTTTCCTGTGTAGCTTTCTCTGTGTTTTGTGTCTTTGTTTTGCCTGCAGCCGCTCTTCACTGCTACTCTAGAGTGACAGATAATCAACTACACCTCTGTTCGTCATATCCCTTTAAGAGCATCAGACAGAGACCAATTGATAGCAAGAACTCGAACAGGCTTCAGTGGGCTGTCCCATATTTCTCCGAGAAGAAAGAAGGGACACTGTCAGAATAATTCACAGTTTAGGGAAAATCTTGGTACTATATATTGCCACAGTTTAGTTTTTGATGGAATGGGGAAAGGCTTGCCTGCTTTGGGCATTGTATGTGGGATGCTGCTTGCTTTGCTGTAAGAGTTTTAGCTTAGAATTCAAACTAAGTTTGGTCTGAAGAGAAGAACCCACCCCATCGTTGTTCATCTACAATTTTTTCGCGAACCTAACAAATAATATTGTTAAGGTCATTACCGTTACATTACCGCCGAGGAACTCAACGACCGACTGGGTTGATGCCGATGGTAAGTAACGTCGTGGAATTCCTCAACCTATATGACTAGGAAAGGGTCACTACTGACTCGTCCCAAGAAACTTGGAAGTTGTCCTTATGTATGAAACATGGTCTCAAATCTCCCACGAATCCT
Organism: Craterostigma plantagineum; assembly: GCA_027422505.1. NCBI lineage: Eukaryota > Viridiplantae > Streptophyta > Magnoliopsida > Lamiales > Linderniaceae > Craterostigma > Craterostigma plantagineum. Next base: position 968,462 of record JAPQWV010000126.1, on the reverse strand, counting down.
TAAACATGCGCATCCCTTATTTCTTGCTTGTTGAAATCTAACTAAATTTCGTACAAAAGACCATCAAGCAAATTCGTGTCAATTTTTCGTTTATTACAGAACTTATGTTATAAACGTGCAAGGTATAATTATCTGGTGCAACGTGAGGTTTGCTCGACTCCAACAATGTTATAATTAGTCCAACGTAGTAGCACCTACTATGCAGTTTTATTAATTCCATAGGACGTGTTTTCTTATTACACGTAGATTAATATTACATGATCTACGACTTAAAAGACTCCAAACTACGACTTATAAGACTCGATTACATCAAACCCTCAACAAGCCCACTTACGCACAAATATTATTATATGCCATCTTATTCTTCTTATTGCATCATAAACTGTAAATTATCCTCTCGTACGAAGTTGACATCCCAATATACACATGGAGAATATCATCAACCATGCTTATTATTGTTGTCTTTGGGAAGAACCTGCGAGCCAACGCAAGAGATGACACACGCAATATTCGAAGCTCCACAGCTTTGATAGCACGCCAGCGAATTTGCTCCCGCCCCATTTAACCCACAGTCGACTGCGCACGAAACTCCTCTCTGACCACATCCAACAAGACACTGTCCCATGTTTGGAGCTTGAGCCTTCACGAGTGAACTGCTCGTCAGAAGAACAAGGGAGATTATCATGAGTCCTAAGATGGCCCTTGGCATATTTATTGAGTACGATTCAACCATGGTCATGTATGAACTATATTCAGGGGCGTTTATGAAAAGATCTTTCTGTGTTAAAAATTGTTGTGTGATTGCGTTTATATATATATATAGGGTTTAGATCAAGTTCAAGTTTATCCTTTTTTCTTGTTGTTGCTTCTCCTAGGGAGTGCATATATAAGATTCGATAAGGTTATTTTCTGTTTGAATCATATGAGGATCGTGAGGGTTTGTTACTTAAATATTGTCTTCAAGTGAGGGGAAGGACCTTTTGTAATAAGCAATCTTGTTCTTATTTGCATATGCTTACATGCTTTTTCAATATAGAGAGATCAAAAGATGGAAAAACGAAAGGCGAGCAATACAAATTGGTTTACAACACCCCAAATATGGCGGCGTGGACAACAATTAATTAACGTGTAATAAACCAACCACTCAAAGAAACCCTAACACGAACGAAATAAAACCTCGTCGACCCTTAATTAGTCACTTTCTTCCGACATCATCTTCCCGTCAAACCACAAGCCATTGCTTCTTCAGGCACTTTCCTAATCCTTTCAACTCCCTCGGCGAAAACCACCCCCATTCCCATATGCAAGTGTGGCTCAATATGACAGTGAAATGCCCAAACGCCGGGATTATCTGCTACGAACCTAATCGCTGTCCAACCGTAGGGAAAAACGACGACGGTGTTCCTCAGAGGAGGGTTTTTCAGATTGAACGTCATCTCATCTCTTTCCTCCTCGAACTTCCCTTCGCCGTAACCTAGGACCCAGAAATCGTGTCCGTGAAGGTGCCATGGATGTATTTCGCTGACGTTCGCCTTCAGTGCGTTGGCATTCTGAAGCACCACGTCGATCGTGGCGTTGAAATCGAACCTGTAGATCCCATCTCCGTAGCTCGAGTTCTGATTGGCTGAGGGCTTCATTACATCGTAGTTGGGATCGAAGCTGTCGGGGGGAGATTTAGGGTCGAATGTTCCTTTCAACTGGTGTTTGATTGAGCCTAAATATGGCGTCGTTGGCAATGCTAAGGAGATGTTGTTTATGGCCCACTTCGTGTGGCCGTCGATGAAGTTCTGGGTGTTTAGTAGGACGAGGCGGCGGTGGTGGGTGGCCGGCGGCGGCGGGACGGAGGCGGTTAGGGCGAGGATTTTGTGAGCGAAGGATTTGCTGTAGCTGTAGTCGTTCCACGGAGGTGAAGTGGGCGGCGGTGAATTGGGAAGCTTAGACGGCGGAGTGGTGTGGTAGTTCAGTAGGGTGAGCGCCAGCGGCGTTTTGGGTTCTCTTCCTCGGACGGCGGCGGAGATCCAGTGATTTTGGCCGAGGTGGTGGGGTTGGTCGGTGGTGGTGAAGAGTACGGAGTAGCTCTCGCCGGAGTATATGTCCATGTTGTCGGCGGTGAACGGCTCCACGTAGTTTCCGTCGGCTTCGACTATTACCATTTTGTGATTCTGATTTTTGTTTCTTACATAACTAATTAGGCGTAATTAAATAATATAGGAGTGCACACTAATTAATAAAAAAGGGAAATTCCGTGTGGTACCCTGGAGTTTATAACTTTTCCGGTTGGTACCCGAAGCTTTTTCGGATTCCGGACGGTACCCCTAGCATTTTATAAAATTGAAATCCGTACCCTCCAACTACCAAAAATGGGTTCTAAAGGGTTATACTCCGTTAGTTTTTAACAGGATCTTCAAAAGACAAAAACACCATAATAACCTCTATATTATTAGTTAAAATTAAAAATGAAACAAAATAGGAAAAACACATACACATCGAGAACTAGGGCTGGGGCAGTGAGATCAGAAAATTGAACCCCAAATCCACATCGCTGTTCGTCGCCAAAAATTCAGCTAACGCCCAGTCGCTCTACGTGCAACGCCTTCTCTATTCATACTATCTGTAGTTTTCGTAGTTTTTCGGGCATCCCGTTTCTTACGATCTATCCATTCTGTTTTTTGCCAATTTAATTTCTGATTTTATTTTACAGAATGGAGAATGAGCAGTATGAGCCTGAAGTTGTATCTAGTCTCCTATTGGATGAGCAACATGAGCCTGAAGCTTTAGCTAGTCCCCTATTGAATGCTCGACCAAATGAGAATAATCAACATCAAACTCTTGTTGTCTCTCTACCTCAGAGGAAGAAAATGGCAAGAACAACAGCTAGAAGACTTGGCTTGAACTTTGCGGATGCTAGTACAACTGAGGCCGTGGCTAATCAAGCTAATGAGTTATCCAATGATATTGACGAGGAGTCAGGGGAAGCTTATGTTGAGGAATCAGATGCTGATGAGGAATTCATGTGTGTGACGGATAGTTTTGAGCCTAATTCAGAGCATAATTGGTTAGACAATAGCAGCAATGAAGAGTTCTATTTTGATAAACTCTTTAGCAATGGAGAGTTATACGAAGATGAGAAGTTTGGGTCCGTGAAGTTGAAACCATGGATGCTCTTTATGGATAAAAAACATTTCAAATCTATATTCAAAGAGTATTGCATTCAAGAGGGATTTTCTGTTGTAGTTAGGAAAGCAGACAAGGGGAGATATACATGTGAATGTGCTGCTGAGGGTTGTCCTTATAGGCTTCATGCTAGCGTGTTGGCTGACGGTCATACATGGGCCATTAAGTCAATTTTAGACGAGCATAAGTGTAGTAGGTTGATCGAGTTCAATTCTATGGCTGATTACAAATAGGCAGCTGAGAAGTTGTTGGATGATATTAGGGCTAATACTGATATTTCCATCAAGTCATTGAACTATCTACTGTTGGAGAGGTATCAAATACAACTGAAAAAGTCATCGGCATATAGCTTGAAAGACTATGCTTTGACGCTCATAAATGGAGGCTTTGACACCTCTTATTCGAAGCTTCCTGCATATTGTGAGGTTATCAAGCAAACTAACCCTGATTCTGTAGCTCATTGCGGTTGGGGTGAGGGGCAGGGGTCAGTTGAATGCATAGAACGCCCTTTAGTATTCAAGTATATCTTCATTTCATTCAAGGCAGAATTTGAAGGTTTGATAAAGGGTTGTAGAGGTCTAATCGGGGTTGATGGCACCCATCTTAAGGGGAATTATGGCGGTGTGTTGTTGTCTGCAGTGGCCCTTGATGGAAACAATGAGTTATTTCCTATAGCGCATGCCATCGTTGTTGCTGAAAATAAAGAGAATTGGTCCAACTTTTTCTACCATTTGAAGCAGACCTTACAAGAAAGCAATAGATCAGATTGGACGATAATATCTGATCGGCAGAAGGTCAGAAAAGTGTAATTTTTTCTGTTTTGTTATTTCTGCATTACTACTGTTTTGTCATGTTTTCGCAACACTTTCGTTTGTAGGGGGTTTTGCCTGCTCTAGAAGATAGATGGCCAGAAGTAAGACGAAGATATTGTGCTAGACATCTTTGTGCCAACTTTAAGAAGCCATTCCCTGGACCTCTTATGCATGCGCTCTTTTGGAGAATAGTAAATGCATACTCCGAATTTTCATTCAACAAAGCCATGGAAAGAATGGTCCAGAATGGAGGTGTAAAGGCTAAAAAATGGTTTGCTAACCGGCGCAGCCATCGTCATCAATTCCATCATCATACCTTCCATCGGCTTGATAAGCAATTATTTTGTGCTCTGTAGTAGAATATTTTTGCTAGTAATCTTGTTTTGCTGAACATGTTTTGCTTATTTTTTGTGTAATCAAACTGCACAACTTGATTCTGCAGCGATTTTGTAATGATTCTAATTTTCCCTATATCTAAGCTTGATTATGTAATATTTCAGTTGCTTATTTTCTTGAACAACCAATTAAAGCAACCAAAATACAGCAATGCAGGGCAAATATAATTTGGGTAGGGAAGGTGCGCTGCCGTAACTGAAAGTTCTATGTTTTTTTCTTCTATTTTTGTTTCTTTTTAATTCTAACGAATAATATTGAGTGTATTTTTTTATTTGGAGATCCGTTAACAGCATCTAACCCTTTAAAACCCATTTTTGGTAGTTGGAGGGTACCGACTTCAATTTTATAAAATGCTAAGGGTACTGGCCGGAATCAGAAAAAGCTTTGGGTACCGGTCGAAAAAGTTATAAACTCGAGGGCACCACACGGAATTTCCCTAAAATAAAACTTACCCCAATTTCGAGATTGAGTGATGCCAATGAAGTGGAGCTGGCAATTCGAAGCCGATACGTTTTATTGGGTTCAACTTTGAGTATCGGCGGCGCGTGCTGCTCACCGCCTCTCAACTTGCAAGGACTTAAATTAGTCTTGAACTTCGCCGCCGCCAAGGAACAGTTGAACTGTCCCCTTCCATTAATCAGCAAGCTCTATATTAACAAATAAAAAGCCGTCAATTATTTATTTAGCTAATATAATTATATGTCTTCATGATTAATTGCAATTTGATTAATTAGTATTATATTCATATTAATTACTTGTGGCTCGCCGATCCAAATCATGGGATTTGAAGAGAGGTCAAGCTCTTGCTCATGGGAGCTTTTGTGCCACCAATCACTTAGCAAAACGTTGAGTTCGCCGTCGTATGAAAACGGCTCTTTTTCACCTTCGGCGACGTCGACGATCAATGAACCGTACAAACCCGCCGATCTTTGCATTCCATAGTGCCCATGGTAAAAATACGTTCCAGCCTATTATAACACTCACAAACATTTATGTATGTAATAGATTTAATAATTTTAATAAGGTTGAGTTGCCAAATATAGATAAAAGAATCGAAAGACTTTTGGTTTTCCCATCTCGACAAAAAATAGATAATGCTTTTGCTTTATTCTCGTGGGATGGACCAGATTAAACACTTTAAAAAAGCAGATACGTTACAATCCTTGAAAGAATATAGTTTATCATGATTGTTTATGCTTTTTTGCTTTTAAAATGTTTCTATTTCATTACTTTTACGTAAAAAATTGATTTTATTACACGAACGTGGATTAGGTTAAATATGGTGAAAAAGAGACGACGATGTCGGATTATCGTGCACTAGATATGCTGCTATCGATCTCCATAAAAGTGATAAACTTTTATCATATTAAACATATACTTCTAAAAAATGGTTAGATGTAATGAACCGAGTAGAAATAATTCGTAGAAAACTTGGCATAGTATAGTACCTTTTCAGCCTTAAACCTGTAAACAAATGTCTCCCCTGGATTTATAGCACACTGTGAAATAGATGCTGTGCCATCCGCCCATGGCGTTCCAAACTTGAATAAATCCAAACAAAAAATTAACAAATTCCATATTCTTCAATTCTTACACGTCCCATGATCTACAATAATCGAAGCATGCATTACAAAACAAAAAGAAAATAAATATAAAAAACCTGTTTGATTCCATGCCAGTGGATAACAGATCCTTCAGTATGAAGCTTATTAGTGAGCTCAACATGTATGGTGTCTCCGGCCCGAGCCCGAATAGTCGGGCCCGGAAACTGACCGTTGATGCCCAAAACCACACTCTCCACTCCGTCGGGCGACCAATGCATGTATTCGAGTTCCCATTTGAAGTGCCTCGTTTTCGAACCCAATGTTGAGTGACCGAAAAAGATTACAAATATGTAAGAAAACAAAAAAACCCTTTTCATTAGTGGCCTCATAGGTAGATATTAAGTGCCTATGTGTGTGTGTGTAAAACAATAAAAAGAGTGCTTTAGCTAATAAGATTTAAAGGCGTGGAAGAGAAAGTGTTTGATTTATTGTTTAGTACTCTCTGCGATAGTGGGATGGACTTTTTTAAGCTGTCTGTCATAAGCAGTATTTATAACTACATAGTTTTGAATTCTGTGTGGTTATTATTATTACATCGCATGTTCTTTCTCGCGGATATTAGTATTACCATTATATGTTGAGAAGATAATATCAAGGTCGAGATCAACGTATATAAACACGGGAATGTTATTTATAATTAGTTTCGAATGAAACAAAGCAGATTAGAACAAACACATAGGGCCAAATTATTTGTGTAAAGAAATCTGTAATTCCATTAATAGACGTGTGAAATCTTATCGTAGGGAGAATTAACTTTTTCTTTGAATCACTCATAGTGGGTGCAGTGGGTCATATTAAGTAGTAGTCTTAGTCTTTTCTGAAGTTTTTTCATTTCCGTGAAAAGAAATGAAGAAGAAGATGGAGTATTATTATTACCATTCGCATGTGTTTCATAGTTTAGTTATATATGATGGATGACCTACCTTTATATGGGGAGTATGGACACTAACTCTCCTTTTTTCCTCCCTTAGTTCTCTTATGATCTATAAACGCACTATTGAATATTTATTTAAATTTCAAATTGCAGATGATTCCCATTGGTATTGGTGACTGAAAAAGCAAAGATGGGAATCGTGAAAGCAATTTGAAAGCATGAAAAGAGAAAAGAATAATTGATGAAGATTCTTTCGCGTTCATGTTATACACTATATATATAGGTACATGGGGTCGGCGAGGGGTAAAACCATTAGCCTAACCCAAAGCGTAATAATTCAATCACATGTACATATTTTTAGGTATAATATACGGAGGATGTTGTAGATTCTAAAATCCTACAATTTACATTAATTAATAGGTCCTTAATGTTAGCTACCCGTTAAATACGTAATCAAATTACAACAATTTTTAAATGTATGATACTATATATGCATGTGTTGGGTGTGCCTAACTGCAAGAAATGACTATACTCTTTTAGTATTTCGCAATTTAGTTTTCGACTTATAAAAAAATGTTGAAAAATCGATTTCAAATCCGAATTTCTTTCAAACTCACAACAATCTCAAATGATTTGGATTTGAATTAGACTTCTATCATACAATTGTTGCCACTACTGAAATTTTTTTAATGAAAAGCAAAAGAAAAATCAATCCTTTGGAAAGGTTGGTTCAACCGATGATATTGGATGACTGAATTTTAAGGAAGATTTTTCTATACAAAGCATGAAATGCAGCTATTCCATCTCTTTAAATAAAATACTTCACTTTACCAAAAAAAAAAATTAAAATAAAATAAAATACTTCACACACACACACACACACATAAACAGAAATTGACCGACCCTTCATGGTTTGCAAGATAAAGAAAAAAGAAATAAAAAAACTGATCTTTTACAATGTTATCAACCATCATCATTTCCTCTCATCCTCGGTCAGGAACATAACACATCTTTACAGTTGGGTACTTACGTTAGATTCATCATCATTAATTTTTTTACATAACGACTATAATGTAAATACACCACTTCTGCGTTTTTTGGGATTTGCTGCTGCTTCAGGGTTGCCTTTCTTCATCATCGCCACGAATTCGTCGTAGTTTATGCGACCATCCTTCAATGACATCATCGTATATTGTTTTATTACGCTTTCTGAAAACATCGAAAGACAAAGTTTTTTATGACATGATTTCACTTACATTATCGCCATCGACTTCAGAGATTATCTCCATCATGTCCTTTCCATTATGCATGCCCATGTCACGCAGTGCTTGCTCTAGTTCTTCAATTGTAATGAACCTAATGATCAACAAGAATTATACATATATATGTATATATATTATAAGACTTCAAAGCTTATAAATTTATATGAAGTAAAAAAAAGGGAAACTTGCCCGCTGTTGTCTTTGTCGAAATATTGGAAGGCTGTGTAAAGATGGTCTTCTCTGTCCATTCTGTTCATGTGCATGGTTGCTGTAATGAACTCTTCGTAGTCTATGATTCCATTCCCATCAGCATCAGCCTAATTTATCATTACAAAGAAAGCGAAATGATAATTAATCATTCTCATATAATGAAAGCCGGAAAGAAAAAAAAAAGAAATCCTTACAGCTTCCATCAATTGCTGGGCTTCTGATTCAGACAGATTTGTGCCTTGCTTGGCCAAACCTTGCTTCAGTTCTTCCAACGTTATTGTCCCACTGTTATCTGTGTCCATTCCTTTGAACATTTCCTTCAATCCCATGATTTCTTCTTCCGATAAGCAGCCTGCAATAACCTGTTTATCCCCAAAATAAGATGTTATACGTTAAATATTTTCGATTCTCCATTGCTTGGACGATGAAATATCAGCGCAACTGAGTTACCCTAAGAGCAACTTTCTTGAACTGATTCATTGCTGTGAACTGCTTGAGCCTATTCAGGACAGCATTGTCAAGAGGAGTATCGGGCGCTTCTCCATCTTCCTTGATCCATGGATGATCTTTGAAACATAGAAATTAAATACAACGTTTACTTACAATCCACGTTGTAGCAATGCTCGAATTATGATCGAAAGCCATTGTCAAAAACACTCACTTAGAACTTCGAAAGCTGTGAGCCTTTGCTTTGGATCCGTATTCAGCATTTTCTGGACAAGGTCCTTAGCACCGTTCGAAATCGAAGGCCATGGATCGCCGGTAAAGTCAATTTGCCCGTTTAGGATAGCACTGAATATCCCATTTTCAGTTTCTGCACCATTGATGCAAATAATGTCGAAATATCAGAACAAATTATGTTCAAGAATCTGTGCAGAAAGAAATATGGACAGCAATGGAAACAGAACAAACAAATACCAGCCCAGAAAGGAGGAACACCACATAGAAGAATGTAAAGCATCACACCAACGCTCCAAATGTCGACTTCTGGCCCGTATTTCCTCTTCAAAACTTCGGGCGCAATGTAATAAGCACTGCCCACAATGTCCTTGAACTGTTCACCTGTTCATTTTATCAAACACAATAGAGCTGCTTAGTTAGTTGCTCAATGGTCTCCCAACAAATTCTTGATTAATTGCGAGGATAAGAATCCCAAAATCATAAATTCAAAACCTTCTTTGTAGAAAACCGAGAGCCCAAAATCCGTAGCCTTGAGCGGCGCATCCTCGTCCTTGTTCAAAAGCAAGAAATTCTCAGGCTTGAGATCCCTATGAATAACCCCCATCGAATGACACGTGTGGACGATCTGCACAATCGTCCTCAACAAAGAAGCCGCCCCGCGCTCCGAGAAATGGCCCTTGGCTATGATCCTATCGAAGAGCTCTCCGCCGGCGCAGAGCTCCATGACGAGGTGAACGTTGTGCTTGTCCTCGTACGTGCCCTTTAGCTCGACGATGTTGGGCTGGCCCGTCAAATGGTACATAATCTGAACCTCCCTCCTAACATCCTCGACGTCCTCTTTGCTGACGAGCTTTCTCTTGGCGATTGTCTTGCACGCCAATTGCTGGCCGGTCTGCTTGTGTGTGCAGAGGTGGGTGACCCCAAATTGGCCCCTGCCCAGCTCTTTTCCGATGGTGTAGGTTGCTCGGACGTCTTCCATCGGCCGGCCGAGGACGGGCCCGATTGGGGTGGGTTTCGAGCCTGGCTTGGAGGGGTGGCTCGGAGAAGGGACGTGCGGAGGCGTGGTGGCGGTGGCGCCGGCGTCGCTGGAGTCGGCGTTGGTGGTTAGGTTGGTGGTGAGGGTGCTTTCGTCGGCGGTGCCCCGGGAACAGCAGATGCCCATTGTCGTTTCGGTATTATGATCAGAGATTTTCTTTTTCTTTGATTATTTCTTTTTCTGTAATCTGCTGGCGAATGGCACGATAGGAGATTTAAAATGGAAACTTGGAGGGTTTTTGAGGATTTTTTTTCCCTTCATTTATTCATTGGGGGAGAGAACAAAGTTGTGATTTTTCCTATATGTATGCATGCATGCACGAGAGAGAGAGAGAGAGAGAGAGAATTGGGAGTGCTATGTTCGATCTTTATGTAATTTGGTGTGCTGTGTGTTTTTTCTTTTTCTGCGTGTGGAAAATGGTGTGTTTTTGAGTATGAACGAAGGTTGGTTTGGAGTATTTTGCGTTACAAATGAGGTGAGGTGATGAAGAAGACGATGGTAGATAGAATATGACGAGTTTGACTTTTGACTAGGTTTGAAACTTGCAAGATTTAATGGGTGATAATTAAGGAAAAAAATCAAATTAATTAAGTAATTAATGCGAAGAGACAATCGACAGGTTCAAATCTTGATGGTTCGCAATAATTCTACAGCACAAGCGTATGTCATCTAAATAAATAAAATACCCAAGTTGAGTTTAGGATAGAATTAGAAACCAAGACAAAGATAGACGCTAATGTTAGAAAATCAACTCCAAAGTTTCCTCAAAACGAGAGAGAAAAATAAGGTTGGTAATCAAAATGTAAATTCCTCTCCGGCCTTAGTAAGTTGGTATTGAGGGATCGACTTTTGTAGCATATTCATGAATTCCTCCAGATATATTGTAAACTCTGTTAAAGCCCTGCAATTATGAAATGTTAGATTCGCCAAAGTTCATCACATTCCCAATTTCTAAGTTCTGCTAAAAGAGTTTTCAAGTGCAAAGAGTAGATGAAAATCCTCACCTGTGTCTGCAGCCATTGAGCAACCTGTAAAGATCGCATACCGTGATGACACTGCAATGATGAAGACGAACGGCGAATAATCAATACATTTGTTATATATAGAAGACGAACAATGATCTGTAATATTAGCGTGTACAAGAACGTATGTATCCTTCTGTGGATTGAATTTTGTAGCAATTTCAGGTCCCCATTTGCCAAATTGTCGAAGAGGAAGAACTGTGAAACCTGGCAATGAGGCTATAGCCCTGTAAGAAAAGTTAAAACTATCAGCCAAGATTGCACTAAAAAGGAGCATGTTTTAGTATGTATTGAATGTGATTCTAATGGATCAAACTGTGGAACTTTTAAATTACACTTCATCAGGTTCTCTGACATCAATTAACTGTGCATCTTCAAGAAAAGACGGGTCTTGCATTTTCTGATGGAGCTCACTAGGATGGATGTATTGAAGAACAGATTCTTCCCTGTACATTAATAATTAACAACTGATAAATTTGCCGTAGACTATATAAAAATTGTTAGGCTTTTAAGTCAAGGTTTGCCCAAAAATTTACCTCTCAGATAGAACTTGCAAAAGGTGCCATCCAAACTTGGTCTTGCATCTTACAACTTTGTTTAACGGAGTACTAAATGCAGCCTCCTCAAATTCAGGCACCTGATAGAAAATGGAGTATCATGATAAACTATGACGTAAACCACAATTACGAATAATAATCCACACACATTCAATCATCTGACTATACACTTCTGATGCAATGTGATAAATAAGATGCAGATTGGAAAAAAAAAAAAACAGCATACCATCTGTCCTTTTCTCACCCAACCGAGCATCCCTCCTTCTTCCTTTGATGGGCAAATAGAGTATTCCAAAGCTAAATCACTCAAGTCCTCTCCTGGAAATAATAAGAAAAGGTAATTCGGCTGTGAAAATGGCGTACGTGGAAGAAATCAAGACGAACTGCAATCAATGGCACGAACCTTCATTGGCACGTCTCTGGAGATCGAGCAATAGCTTTTGGTCATTTTCTTTGACAAGCAAATGCTGAACTAATATCTCTCTGCCGTGTTCAGAGCTGCTCTCTGAACTGAATGAAGCTGAAAAGAGGACGTAGAGAGTTTAAGGCGTCTTATCAATCTAAACACACAATTATGATGCCTATTCGCAAGATCTTCGCACCAATACCAAACGCAACTTAACCTCGTCATGAATACACAAGCTCGACAAACAATCAAACACTTAAGGGGCAAGTGACCGTTTATAATTTTCTTCAGTATATTAAGAAAATATACTTGGTTACCACCATCAACAAATACGCCGACCAAGAAAAGAATCGGAGGATGTATCCCAATGATCTATCTTATCCCACGCATGACTAAGCAACGCAAGAGCGACAGCAACATACCTGCAGCCCTAAAATTGAAAGGTTGACTCGACATGCCTAAAACCCAGTTCAAATCAGAGCCAATGGTGTCACGTTGATTGCTGTTGCGGCGGCAATCGGGCAAAGTTCGAATCTTTCGCAATCTCAGCTGAAAAGCTGTGCCAGATTTTGACAGAAGCGAAGAGGAAATACTAATGTGATTGCAGCTGACGGCGGGGATAAGAGAAAGGAGAGGCGAAGCTCTTGCGAATACAAAGGGATAAAGATTGATCGACGATGAGGATCTCAACAACATTGTTCGAATTCAGATATTTCTTCAGGTTTTAGCTCCTGTTCATTTTCACGGGAAGAACCTTAAATACCGGGAAACCGCTATTGTTGAGGACGATTTGTTGACATAAACCAGCAATGTGTTTCCCTTCAATCTTCCCTTCACATAATAGATAATTCTAATATCATATCTGAAGCTAGAAATTAAAAAGTACTGAATATCCGTACTCCGATCGAGCCATATTACACAAATGGAAGTAAAGTCCAGCATTAATAGCAACCTAAAACCTTATTCAGCAATCAGCAACAAGAAGGCATGAAAATGGGGAGAAGTACAATGAAATTCATCCCAACGTTAATAACCTTTCCTAACATTCTAAACCAAACAAGCCTTCTACTTCAAACGACCGAGCCTCGCCAAATGCTGCTGATGTTTCGCAGCAGCAGCTTTATCAGCAGCTTCACGTTTCAAGGCCCGTTTGGCCCGTCGGCCCGCAAGTTCTTTATCGACGACGGTTTCTTTCTTCTTGGGCTGGCGAGACGGGCCCGCAGCAGAATCTATCAGAGACGGGCTTCTTGGTCGACGGTGTACGGGCCGGGCTTCTTGGTGTCCAGCCCTGACATAGCCATTGTCTCCCCATCTCCTATTGCCTATACAAATGTTAGAGGAGCTTCGTAGGTACACCTCGTCTTCTTCCTCGTAGAAATCGTAATAATCTTCTGTTTCTTCTTCGTGTGCCTCGGTTTCTGCTATGACCAAGGGAGCGTACCACGGCGCTCGTAGAAGAAGGCATACGCTTTCCTCGAACATGAAGTCGTTGATGCTGTGTAAAGAAATGGGAAACGAATGATACATAAATGACAGCGTGAAATCATCCCAAAACAAATACGCAGAGAGTGAAGAGTACCTTCCATCGAGGGAGCGATGGACATTGAGGAACTCGAAAGGATTCTTGCACTGAGGGCACGTTGGTTCCTTCTTGTAAGAAGCCCATCTCAAGATGCAAGTCACACTGAAGAAAAATTTCACGAATCTGTCATCAGAAGCAATATTACTACAAGAAGCATTTGCATGATATGATACACAACAGAGAAAATTGCACTTAAGATAAATGAGGGTTTCAGACAAACCAGTAGGCATGCTCGCAACCTTTTACCAAAGCAGTTTCCTGAAGCACAATCTTCTTTAAGCAAATTGCACAAACCCCGTGATGGTCGCTGTTGTCAGTACCATTAGAGACGCACACTCCTAGTTCAGTTTCCTCGAATCCCACTATACACTTACCATCTTTTTTACTCTGAAATTTCAAGGGTTCTATCAGATAAAAAGAACACCCAAACTACACGAAACTCTAATGCCAACTTAGAAGTCTATCGACACTCCACAACTACATATATGACTTTGCAATCAAAAGAAAGGCAGTACTTTGCAAACAGAAGACAGTCATACATGATAATTAGACATGTTTATCAAATATCACGTTAATCCCCATATACTATATCACTTTTATCCATACAAACCCTAACCAATTCGATGCAATTTCCCCAATCAGATCTCAAAATCAAACGTATCAAAAAGTAGAAAAACGAAACGAAGTCACGCCATGCGTCCTTGTTCAACCTATCACCCCAGCTCAGACGAGTCAAGACAAGTAAGAAGACAAACGATACAAATCGCTAATAACAAGAAAAACCTGATCGTGGATAGCCAGATCTTGAAATTCCCCAACCAGCTGCTGCACACCAACAACCATTTCAACAGATGTGGAAGAATTGGTGAGTTCTCCTTCCATTATTTACACAAAAGAACACGATCTACTTCCTAAGATAGGTCTATTTACAACCGATCAAATCGGATAAAGATGATTAACAAAGAAAAATGAAATAAATGGTTAGAAGAACAAGGAATAAGAAATAAACGGTTAGAAGAACAAAGAAAAAAATTTATTCTAGTGGATTATCCTGATTCCTCAGAGGCAGTCACGAGGAGAAGGATGAGCCAATAAGGACTCAAACCCACGAAGAAAGGTCTGATCTATGTATTGATTAGGAAAATGTCCAATGAGCATATAGTCTTGTCGTTCTTGTGGTGCGTGGATGGAAGTTCTCAGATTTAGAAATAAAGCTGCTTAAGTCGGTTATACTTGAAATTATTGGGTGAGATTTGTTGGGCATTAAATGGGCCTTTTTTGTAGGTCAAATCGGCCTCGCGAATAAATATATATGAAAAAATAAAAAGAATCATCGCAATCGCAACCGTGCCTAAAAGAAAAAATTATATAGGATTAGGGTTATAAAGAAGTTGCTCTTGCTTTTCTCAAAACCAATTTTGCAAGCGCGCGAAAAATTAAAATTATTGCTTTTGCATGTTCTCATATGCATGTGATAGCGCGATTCAACAGATGTGATCATCAAATGTGAATTTCTGCTTGTCTTTTAATATCGGTGGATTATAGTGTTGTGATTTGATGCAGCGACGCAGAAGAAGAGGATTGTGAGATGGAAACTGAGAACTTTAACTACAGGAACTTCAGGGAATACATGTCCCCCATCGTTAAGTATTATGAGCGGGATTTCATAGATTATTCCCGTCACGTATGAAATTTGTGTTTTTCTCTTTTTGTAATATATTTATTCAGTCACTTGCTAAAAAATTGGTGTCCTTAGTTTTGTGATTTATTGATGTATCCAATCCATAAGGACGACGACGACAATTGTGGTAGAAAAACCACACTTATGAATCCAAAACGCGAAAAACAAAGAGACGATGCGAAAGCATGCCTGCGATTCTTCAACAAACCAAGGTACATTGCATACGAATTACGTTTTCTTGTTGCTAGCTATCATTGTTAATCTTATCATTTTTGTTTTCGTACAGCGTACAAATTTTAGGCTTCTGAATATTTGGAAGGCCAACATTGCATCCCACTACTGTTACATCACTTTCAGCGCATGTGAAGACGGACTCGAAATGCATACTCCTCTTCGTAGAGGATGCTATGACTATGTGTCTCGAAAGGACCTGTTTTGCGAAATAAAGGTTGTGATAATGCTAATTGTTTTCTATTGCTTATGGCCTGAAGTAGATATTGGTCCATTTAATTGAAGATTTGTCTGTTTTCCTACGGAAAACGATGATGTCACACTTCTGCCTAGCGACGAGAACTATGCCCGGATCAATCTAGGATGAAGATGAAGACTCCCTCCACTCAATTGGTATTTTTATCTCAATCCAAGTGTTTTCCTTTCTTGATTAATATTTTTTAAAATATTAATTATTTATCTATTTTTCTGCAGCGGTATCGACAAAAAAAGATGACTTGCTCATTTGTGTTCGTGTGTTGAAGTTAATATATAATGTGCTTAAATCCTCACAAAACTGTTTTGTGTGGCTTTTTTTACTTGTTTATAATCATACTCGTGGTGTCTGCAATGTCTTATTTTCATCTATCAATTTATATTCCTCTTTCGGATTTCGGATTTCGATTGCAAAATGAATGATTTGGGGGAATTCAGGATTTCAAATCCAAATCCAAATCCAAACGGACCATAAAGCAATTGTACCATATGTTTATTGGTACATTGTATATAATAATGCAAGTCTTTGTGTGTGGAATTTAAGCACTTGTATCATATGTTTACTTGTACGTTATATATAATAATGCAAGTCTTTGTATGGGTTGCAAAATAATGGAATTCAACACCGATGAGGAATTATAGTACATGGATATTGGTGAAGCGCACGATAATTTGTACAAGTTGGAAGACCACTGGAATGCGGACAAAGCTCAATTTAAGAATAATGACGGCAGTACACGTGCAAGCAAAGTGCTCGACTTTGCAGAGAAGTATGCCTGTAGCGTAACTATTATTCAAAGTCAAAGGGAGAAGAATTTGCATTCAATACTCTGTGAGGAGGTAATATATTTTTTAATGTATTATCAATATTAACTGTTTGGTTATTGTACCATTTACTGATTTTAATTTGTATATTTTCTTCCAGCTAAACAAATAGAAAATAATCTCTTTTAAAACATTTAATGCTAGGGAGGCATTTAGAGTATCTAAGTGCTCGTTTGGTTCACGGGTTTATATTTAGGAGGGTTTAAATAAATATGGGTTTATATAAAACAAAGTAATAGGTATAAATAAAATGTGTGTTTGGTTAGTAGGTTTAACTGATGTGTATATGTTTGGATAAACATGGGTTTAATAAATGGATATTTGACAAAAGTACATTTATACTCTTAATTAATTTACATTTTTTTCGGAGGACGAACAAATCAGATAAGAACTGCAACGATGCACTGCTTTATCTGGATTATCAGATGCAAGAAAAGTAGAAAATTAAAAATCAGCTCTGCTCAATTTCAATGCTCGAGACATGGTTGGACTGAGAAACTACTTTTGAAATTCCAGAAGTTGCCAAAAGGAAAGAAAGAAATTAAAAAATCAGGTCCTTCCTCTACGATTTCTTCAGTTCTACAAATTACAATAAAATCTCCCTTTTCTTTCAATATATAGATCTTGGAATTCAAAATAATTGAAAAAATGAAGCTTCACCTTTGAATCTCTTGAATCTTGATTGCTGCGCAACTCTCTGTGGACTGTGAAATAGCAAACAAAAATATATGAACAGTGAGATGTAACTGACGAAGCCGATCCCTTGCCAAAAATAGCTTGTCGTCGTGTGTATGTTGAGGGATATTAATGTAAATTAATTAGTGGGTTTTCAATAACCCACCTCACGTATGTGTTTATTTAAACCTTATCATATGGGTTTAAACCTATTTTATATAAACACATGGTTTATATCTATCTACGAACCAAACATCGCAGTATACTGTAAACCCAGGTTTAAAATTATTAAACACCCCAACCAAACAAGGGCTAAATACTTTCCTATAATCACTAATTCGTACATTTAAAATGCTTTCTTTAGGTGGAAGGAGGTCAGTTTGGATTATTATTATCGTTCAATATTTTTAATTTTCAATTCAAAGTTTATATTTTTTTATGGCAACCCAGTTCATCAAATTACACAACTCTAACCGTAACATCAATGCGATGAACGAATGATTGTTGAACCATTACGAGTTAAATTTCCTGCACAACTTAAATCGTGGTGACGTGCAAAATATTAACGATTAACAACATAAAGGAATTAAAATACACGAGTATTGGAAAAGCACACAACTTCTATTTTGTTCGTATGTTTTTATTTTATTTAAAACTACTATGAACAAATCTTAATTTTTTTTTTCAACAGGGCAAAGCTTATGGAAGCGCTAAATTATTATCTTATCAAAAGGCATTCGCCCTTTAAAATAGGAGAAGTAAATTTCCTTGAAAAACTCTTGTCACCCGTGAGGCACAACAGAATTTACAACTATGTGCTTTTGTATCTTGCGCTGCTTGCATGGAGATGGCAGCCCGAGAATTGGGGATCAAAATTGACGGAGAATCAATATACTTAGATATCGGCGAGGCTAACGATAATATCTACAAACGAGGTTCTTCATCAAAATCTGCAGACACCTGAGACATGGGAAACAAAGTAGGTATGGGCGTGAGTGAAGTTTTTACTTATGCTCAAACGGACGGATTCAGTGTTACAAGCCCTGCCACAACCGTGAGGCAAAAACATCCACTCGACGTTTTGCACAGAGGTAATGTAGTCTGTATGTATTTCTTTTAAATCTTTTCTTTGTTATGATTAACTCTTATTTTTTTTTCCAGTGCAAGAGGCTAAAGATTTTTTTCCTTACGAAAGTTGAACGAAGATACTGCTTTTAGATTAGTTAAAAAGTACCCCGTTGTAGCTAGTTCGTATGTATTCACGAAGTTTGCCGAATGTACGCAGGTTAGTTTTTTGAAACTTTTTTTTTTTTTAATTTCACATTTAAATCATAATAAGTGATATAATAATTGTTTTTTTTCCTTTCGTCTCACAGGTCATATTCGATCGACGTGGATCAAACGAAAAGGGACACCATGCAATGGTGGTCGTTGGGAATGCCACTCTCAATAACCCGAAAAATTAATTCTTAAATATATTTTATTGTGCAAATAGTTGGGGAGAGAAATGAGGATTTAAGGGGTATGCGTTCATATCGAAGATATGTTGCCATATCCAGGATTTGGTACCATATCCAGGATTTGGTACCACATCCACGATATGTACATCAATGTATAAGAAATGACAGGTTTCGATGAACGAATGACTGTTGAACCATTACGAGTTTATATTTCCTCCACAACTTCAATCGAGATGACGTGCAAAATAATAAAGATGGTCAACATAAAGGAATTAAAATACACGAGTATTGGAAAATCACACGACAATCTGTGTAAACTAGAAGATTATTGAGAATCGAACAACGCCATTAATATAGATAATGATGGCGGTACAGATACTAGCAAAAGTTTTGAATTTTCTAAAATATTATTCCAGTGTAACACGATTATTTGAACATCGGTTAGCCATGTATGAAATTTTTGCCTTTCTGTTTTGTGTGATATATTTATTCAGTCACTTACTAAAAATATGTTTAAAATAGGAGAAGTAAATTTCCTTGAAAAACTCTTGTCACCCGTGAGGCACAACAGAATTTACAACTATGTGCTTTTGTATCTTGCGCTGCTTGCATGGAGATGGCAGCCCGAGAATTGGGGATCAAAATTGACGGATGATAAGCTAGGATTTTACGAACATTTTAGACCCGAGAAATAGCGTAATTTCATAGTTATATGTCTAAATGTCCAGAAATATCCTACCGAATGCTACTTTTCATATTTTACAGCTAACGGAGCTAAAAGGGCCAAAAAGTCGGGAACGAACTTGGACCAAAAATCTGCCAAACTATTTCAGCCCATTTCAACCCAATATTTCAGGCCCATTAACAAAATCCAGCCCATGAAATAAGCCCACATAAAGATATATTCAAGGAGGGAGAGAGAGAGATAGACAATACACGTACACCGCACACCATTCTTGAAGAAATTACAAGCATACAACGCACAAACAAGGGGAGCTACTCGACAATCTTACGGGTTAAGCGCACAAGGGCAGACAAAAGGAGAAAAAGAAAAAAAGAAAAAGCAACGTTGTCTGAATAATGTTAAGAGGAGCAGAGTTTCTTAAAAGGAGGGGCGGTGTTTTTCTTTGGAGGATCGAAGCTCAAGAAAAATTGGGATGATTGGGCCGCTCTCATGTTTTCTCCTCATGCCTATAAATACGTTATACAAAGAAAGAGAGACGAGAGGCACTTTGAACGAAAAAAAAGAAAAAGAAAACCCGTGCAAAGAGAGGGCCGAGAGGTTGAGGTTTGTGAGCTGTTGTGTCAGATCCGCTGGCAGCTGCGAGCTTGGAGTTTTCTGCTTGAGGTTGAGCAGTTTGAGGGGGCGTGTTGGAGCTGCTGAAAGAGGGCTGAGAACGTGCATAAAAACAGAGAAAGGCTGAGAGTTTGAGAAGACGTGTTGGAGCTAGGTGCTATTAAGAAAACGCCCATCACCCGTTCGACGAAACTACTGTGAGGGGCGTTTCATACTATCTTTCTTTTTTCTGTGTTTTAAATATGTTTATGTTTAAACCTTCGTTGCTTTCGTTAATTAATATGTTAGCGTAAGTCGTCTTGTGGTTAAGGCCTTATTAGGCCGGATTATGAACTCGTATTAATGTTATCGTATTTTATTTAATCGTATGTGAAAGTTATGTGTTCTTCACTGAGTTTAATGCCTGCGTATGATTGATCGCCACATGCTTGTTTTATTGATTGGTTTATGCGACCGAGAGGTGATTAGACCGGTTAGAATTAAAGTGTCGAACGCCACGACGTAAAACTGACCAGAAATGGAATCAGTTTCGTCCGTGTGGTTTCCGAGACTTTAGGCGTCGAAAGCGCCTAAACTCAGGGAAATTCATAAAAGCGAATGCGTGCGAAGTAACTACAGTCATATAAGGATATAGTTGATTGGTTCACTCTCGCATAGGGTTGCTATACACGCGAGAGCGGGTAGCACGTATACCAGGAATTTCTACCTTAACTTAAAATCATATGGATTACATAAAGTCGATTGCATGAAGACGTAGATTAATCCGTGCCGAAATATGTGCTTTAATCACGTTTGTCGTCAATTAATATTCGTAATCGTTTTATAGCTGTTTATTTGTGTTTTTAATTCAAGAAAAAAAAATATATAATTATTTGCATAAGCTAGAATCGTATTTTAGAATTAATCGAGCTATCCTCGTGGATCGATACTCGGATTTACGTCCGTTTTATACTACTTGCACGACCTAGTATACTTGCTAGTATTCGAGCGTGTCAAGTTTTTGGCGCCGTTGCCGGGGATAGCAGTATTATTATTTTTAAAATATATTCTGAGTTTTAGTTTTAAATTTTTTTTATTTCTATTATTTTTATTAGTATTTTCTAAAAAAAAACAGTTTTAAAACAGTTACATATAAAAATATATTTTATCTTGATTATTATTATTATTATTTTCTTACGTCACTCTATCTCTAAAAAATATTATTAGTATTATTTATATTATTATTATTATTTTTATTTTATTTTATTTTTTATTATAAATAATAATTATTATTATTTTGCAGTAACGGAGAATCAATATACTTAGATATCGGCGAGGCTAACGATAATATCTACAAACGAGGTTCTTCATCAAAATCTGCAGACACCTGAGACATGGGAAACAAAGTAGGTATGGGCGTGAGTGAAGTTTTTACTTATGCTCAAACGGACGGATTCAGTGTTACAAGCCCTGCCACAACCGTGAGGCAAAAACATCCACTCGACGTTTTGCACAGAGGTAATGTAGTCTGTATGTATTTCTTTTAAATCTTTTCTTTGTTATGATTAACTCTTATTTTTTTTTCCAGTGCAAGAGGCTAAAGATTTTTTTCCTTACGAAAGTTGAACGAAGATACTGCTTTTAGATTAGTTAAAAAGTACCCCGTTGTAGCTAGTTCGTATGTATTCACGAAGTTTGCCGAATGTACGCAGGTTAGTTTTTTGAAACTTTTTTTTTTAATTTCACATTTAAATCATAATAAGTGATATAATAATTGTTTTTTTTCCTTTCGTCTCACAGGTCATATTCGATCGACGTGGATCAAACGAAAAGGGACACCATGCAATGGTGGTCGTTGGGAATGCCACTCTCAATAACCCGAAAAATTAATTCTTAAATATATTTTATTGTGCAAATAGTTGGGGAGATAAATGGGGATTTAAGGGGTATGCGTTCATATCGAAGATATGTTGCCATATCCAGGATATGGTACCATATCCAGGATTTGGTACCACATCCACGATATGTACATCAATGTATAAGAAATGACAGGTTCCGATGAACGAATGACTGTTGAACCATTACGAGTTTATATTTCCTGCACAACTTCAATCGAGATGACGTGTAAAATAATACAGATGGTCAACATAAAGGAATTAAAATACACGAGTATTGGAAAATCACACGACAATCTGTGTAAACTAGAAGATTATTGAGAATCGAACAACGCCATTAATATAGATAATGATGGCGGTACAGATGCTAGCAAAAGTTTTGAATTTTCTAAAATATTATTCCAGTGTAACACGATTATTTGAACATCGGTTAGCCATGTATGAAATTTTTGCCTTTCTGTTTTGTGTGATATATTTATTCAGTCACTTACTAAAAATATGTTTAAATACATATGTTTTCTGATTTATTGATGCATCCAATCGATAAGAACGACGCCGACTACGACTACTGTTTGGTAGAACAATCACACTGTTTCCAGACAAATGCGAACAACAAAGAGACGATGCGAAAACATGCTTGCGATTCTTCAGCGAAATCAATGTATTTTATACAACTTACATTTTCTGGTTGCTAGCTATCATTGTTAATCTTATCAATTTATATTTCATACGACGTACGCATTTTAGGCTTGTGAAGTTTGGAAGGACATACAAGAGAGGATGGGACAGGGTTATTAAAGGATTTTATTAATATTCATCGTTTCTATATAAAGGATCCACAATCGCTCACTCTACATAGTTTCTTCACTAAACCAAAAAATTCTCATAAATATTTCATATCATATAGCGACGAGCAACCTATGTCTTCTGAAGTCGGCCAATCGTCAGAGTCATCAAACACTATGATGACAAAGTAATGCAAACATTTGTTGATTTTGTAAATAATTCTAATAAATGTTCATCTCTTATATTCTAACAAGTATATTTAATTTTGTCAACAGACAAATTATTAAAGCTAAACTTCACGAATACCTGCGAGACAAGCATCCCAAAAAAGGGCATTTACCATTGGAAAGGTGAAGTTTTTAGGAAAATATTTGACGCCGGTACGACAGCAAGGTAGATCGCAGATATGCGCCTATGTTCTTGTGCCACGGCGATCGAAATGAGTTGCAAAATAATGGAAATCAACACCGAGGAAGAACTAAAGTACATGGATATCGGGGAAGCGCACGACAATTTCTACAAGCTGGAAGAGTCCTGGAATCCGGACAAGCCCAACTTAAACAATATAATGACGGCGGTACGGGTGCAAGGAGTGTGCTCGACTTTGCAGAGAAGTATGGGTTTAGTGTAATAAGTATCGTTCAAAATCAAAGGGAGAAGAATTTGCATTCAGTATTCTGTGCGGAGGTAATATTTTTTTTAATGTGTTTTCAATATTAACTGTTTTGTCATTGTACCCTATACTAATTTTGCATTGTATATTTTTCTTTCAGCTAAACAGACAGAAAATAATCTCTTTTAAAACATTGAATGCTAGGGAGTCATTTAGAGTATCTAAATGCTTTCCTATAATCACTAGTTGGTACGTCTCACTTTCTTTGAGTGGAGGGAGGTGAGTTTGGATTATTTTTATCTACAAATATTTTTAAATTTTCAATCAAATTTTATATTTTATCATCGTAGCTTATCTTCGACGCTCCGATATCGCGGAGTAAGGAACACCATGCAATGTTGATCGTTGGTAATGCCACGGTCAACATCAAATCGAAGGAGCACGAGTATTTCATCATACAGAATAGCTGGGGGGAAAGCTTCGGTTTCGAAGGCTTTGTCTTAATACCAGCCCACAAGGACATGCTTCTTAAGTTTTTTGTACCTATTTTAACGGATGATATGGATCGCAAAGTTGACGATCTAATTAATTGCGTTGTTTAGTTAGGTATTTACTTATATGATGGAAGACAAACGTGTTGTTCGGACTGTTTGGAAAATCTATTTATCCTATGTATCAGTAACTTATCTTAATTATTATTCTAATTTCGCATGTGTTGCATTAACCATATATGAGTGGTGCTTCCTAAGATACACGTGGATAAAAAAACTAATAATCGTTTCATGTCTGCAAAGAAGCTATAAAGATTTCACTTGTTTTCTTTTTTTTTTCCTTTTTATTCCAAACTTACTTCTTTCTTTAACAAATGACTTAATATCAAATTTGTTAAGTGATAAAGGAAAAATAGTTATGGTTGCGGTCTAAAGCTATTTAATTAAATTACATGTAGAAATGGGCATATCCCCACCCATATACCATTAATCAATAAAGGGATACATGGAGTTCCCTGGATGCTTCAGTTCTTCACATTCTGTTTAAAATATTAACTCCACGCCTATTACTGTAAACGACTAAATGAAAAATTAATACAATTTTAAAAAAGACAAACAAAGCTACAACAACGTGATCACTCGTTTTCCTCTTGACTTCATATAACATTTTGTCCTATTTACTCGATAAATCGAACCATCAGTCCAGGTGTCAAATATAATTCTTTCAATGTTAGTTGACAAATTAAATAAAATACTTGGATTACTTTATTTTATGCATATAACCCTCTTAGTCTGAGAAATAAAGATACAATGCTATGGTCGAAGTGCACCATTATTTGGAAACAGAAAACGTACATTAAAAAAATGATTATTGTAAGCTAGAAGTTATACGGATGAATTGAATCAACAGTGCCGAGTGCGACGGAGGATCGCTTTTAGGTGTATTTAATTAAGGTTTTCTCTTATGGAAATAAAAACATGGGAAAAAGAAGGCAATTCACAATCACGGCTCTAGTTATTTAATTAGCGTTTTTTGTAGTTAATTAAAGGATGATAACGTTGTGTAATCCTAGCAAGACCCTACTACTTTGTATGTATGCGCTGATTAGTACATTGACTAACTCGTTTTATTTATGATTATTATCATTATTATTGTCGTTATTAATTTTTTTTCCAAGGAAATAGATATAGTTTGCAATCCCAAGACTTATATCATTTACTATATTTAATGGTCTGGTGTAGCATTAACGTCACATACTTTGCCGTTGGTTGAAGAAGACTCTTGTATGATCTTTCTATCGTATTCCAATTGTGCTTTTATTCTCCGTCCTTATTGATTTACCATCAGAAGAAAATCTCCACTTTCCTTGTGAATAGTGTCTTTGAATTTTCAGAAGTTGGGTCTCCAATGAAAAGGTCCACTACAGTCAAAAACATTTCCAAAGTGAACGTGTCTTACCCATTTTTATCTCTTTTTCTATGATATCTATCAAATAACATATGTTATTCGACGAAGTTTTGTTTAGACATATAGCTATGGAAAACTCATGTTCATTATAAAATCACTAGTAACCGGTGCACACCCCAATGTGTGTGCAAGAGTACTTGGATATTATTGAACAATAATATAACATAAAAATAAGAAAATCAAAATCAAAATGAACCTAAAAAGAAAAAGAGAAAAAAAACTAAAATGAAAAATCAACGAAAAAAATAAAATGAGAAGTTTCCTCCTCTCTCCCCCGTCTTCATCATCTTCTTCCCCAATTCGTTTCCCCCATTCTCATTATAAGTTTCAGAAAAATCGAATGGAAAAAATGGACGTTGCTAGGATAGGAAGGTTCCTCTCCTCCCTCCTAACCTCTCAATACGGCATTTTAATGAAAACAAAACATTCACATAAAGAAAAAAAAAAGGAAATTAATTCGCATTTTCAAATGAAAACAGGATTTGATCGTTGCTAGACTTGTTGGACATTGTATCAACATGGATAGCATCGACGTAAGATATATTATCAATCCTTAATATCTTAACTACGTTATGTATTACTTATTACGAAAATTTTCTTCGGTAGATCGAAAATGGGGACCGATAAAATATCCCTGGAAAGCTTCTAGACGAATGGATCGAGACTGCTTAAACGTAATAAGTAAAGGTGGTTTAAGGGTGACGTGGGTATTTTGTATTAATTAATAGAATAAATAGAATTAAAGCAGTTAACAAATAGGCTTCAATTTTTGGTGTAATTGATACACCAAATTGGATTAAAACTGACAGTTTTTAAATGGTGCTGAGGATTAATATAAGAGTATAGATAACTTATATAGATAACCAACCAAAAACAAAATAATAATTAGCCCACATATTAATAAATTATGAGGGATCATAGACGAAATTAAATACTTTTGCATATCAACATAAAGGATGCGACTAGTTAATGTATAACAAACTAATTCCACGCATAGTCTGTGTAATACTGTTTGTAGCAAAGATAACACGTTAATGGGAAAGATTGAAATTATAATGTGTTACAATATATATTACTCTTACACACTCTTTCGAGAAGTTTAAGGATTATTAAAGGATTATATTTAATTGAAAATGTGAAGCCCAAATCATAATAATCGAATGAGTTGGTTTTTTGAGTTTATTGCATGAACTAAAAGCCCAAGCGAAAAATATGTTTACATTGTCAGGCCTAAATATTGGGTTAAGAGGATAATAAGTTATTCAGTATAACCCAAATGGTATTGGCTTGGTAAAATGAAATTTGGTATTTCGGTTTTTATTCCGATAACTGAATTACCGAAATATTTCGGTTCCATATTTTGAGAACCGAATATCTGAGTCGAACTTTTTTTTTTCAGTATTCGGTACGAAGCGATTAAAATTTAAAGCTTAAGATATTTAAAATTGTTCCTAGAAGGAACATATGTATATTTAAAATTATTGGGTCACAATTTAGTGAGCCTCGGCTCACTCCAAATGCGCCTTCTTGCTTTCCATTGGACAATCGATAACAATTGGTGGATAAAAGATTTGTTTCACTTCAAATAAATAAATTTAGTTATTATAATATTAATATACTATAAAATATAGGGTCATTTATGCAAAGAAAATATTACTAAAGAAATGTAGTTGTCCTCATATGCTGCCATGTGTCCATGTTAATTAATTATAATAGATTAAAAATATAATAAAACATAAAAACTATCCACAATTATCACACTATCCACTATAAATAGTTATTTATTAATAGAAAATAATTATAGGTAGTTAACCCGTGCAATGCACGGGTAGTAAACTAGTATGCAAAGAAAATAATGTTTTATGTAACACAATGTATAGAATGAAAGTGAATTAACGACCGTGTTAAAAAAGGGAAGGGTACTTTATATTTTTGTATTCATTTTTTTAACATGAATTTGCCTTTTTTCCGAGTTAAATTTATTATATGAATGATGTTGAATTAGACAATAAACAGAAACACGTTCTATCGTTTCTATTCCGTGCTGGTTCTACGATTGCGAATGAAGAGCTGTGAATCCAATTCCATCATTATTTGAGACTCAAATTCACGATAAAAGATCGATCTTATATATTGATTAGGAAAATCTCCAAATGAGCGAGCATATGCCTTGTCGTTTTTGTGGTGATGGAAGTTCTCATAAACTTGAAAGTAAAGCAGCTGCCTGCAAAGTCGGCTATACTTGAAATTATTGGGTCAGATTTGTTGGGCCTTAAATGAGCTGTTTTTTAAAGGTCAAATGGCCCTTGCGAATTAATTTATATGAAAATAAAGAAAAAGAAAAGGCAATTCAGAATCACAACACAACCGTGCCTGAAAAGAAAAAATATCTACGGTTAGGTTATAAAGAGTTGCTCTTTCTTCCTCAAATCACTTTTCCAAGCGCCAAAGAAAATGAGTTTGAGTCCGCCTCCTCCTCCAAAAAGGGTGAAATCTTGGTATCCGTCGTTTTTTTTTCTATTGTTTTAGAGGTTGATGTTTGAAATTGATCTGTGAAATTATTTATGATTTGCGTCTGAACATAACCTAGAATTATACGGATCAATTAAAATTTAAATCAACACGACGGCGGAAAAAAGAAAAGGATAAAGCGCGTTAATGAAATCGGTTCAAGATCGCTTTTTTAGGTATATTTAATTAAGCTTTTTCCTATGAAAATAAAAACATAGGAAAAAAAAGGCAATTCACAATCACAGGCCTAAAAATAATAAATATCTAGGGTTAGGTTACAAAGAAATTCGTCTTTCTTTATCATATCACTTTTGCGAAAGGTTGATGTTTAAAGTAAACGGTGAATGTTATTTTGTATTTGCTTCAGAATTCCTTTGTGTTTGTTTGGGATGAACGATTTATGAGCTGAATGGTTTGGGCCTTTTCCTTAAATTAGCTTCGACCATTGTTGCTTTTAGCCGTTCTGATATGCATATGAGAGCACGATTATATATGATCAACAAAAGGCCATTGTTTTCTTAAATATCGTGGATTATTTATGTTCTGATTTTGTGCAGCGAGGAAAAAGAAGAGATCGATGACATGGACTCTGAGGATTTCAACTATAAGAATTTGAGGAAATACATGTCTTCTGTAGTTAAACACTATGAGTCGGCTTCCTTGTGTACTTTTCGTAGGGTATGAATGAAATTTGTACCTCTCTCTTTTTTTGTGATATATTTATTCAGGCACTTGCTAAACTTTGGTTAAATCCGTCTCTTCCCAGCAGAGATGTGATTTGTTTAACTTCTCCAATTGACAAGGACGACGATGACAGTTGTGGTAGAACAATCACACTGATGAATCCAGACAAACGTGAACAACAGAGAGATGATGCCAAAGCATGTTTGAAATTCTTTAACAAAATCAAAGTTAGCATATTATATGTTACTTACATTCTATTACACTCTCTGGTTTTCTCATCATGTTAAGATTTTTTTTTTCATACAGCATACACATTTTATGCTTGTGAAGGTTTTGAAGGCCAACATTGGATCCCACTATTGTTAACTTTCGGCGCATGTGAAGATGGAACGGAACGACAACCTCTTCTCTTTAGAGGATGTTTTAACTATGTGTCCGAAAAGGCATTGTTTTGTGAGATAAAGGTAGTTGTCATGATAATTGTATTGTATGACTTATGTCTAATAGAAAAAAAAATTCCTTGGTTTAACTTAAGATTTGTTTGTTCTATTTTTAGGAGGATGATGAGGTCACACTTTTGCCAGGTGACGAGAACTATGCCGATCAAGCAAGGATAAAGATAGATGAGATACATACAATTGAATTTGCGAATATATCAATTATCTCCAGTATGGTGTGGTTAATTTTTTTTTTCAGACATCATGCTTTATGAACCTTGATTATCTCTGTTCCTTGCTATCATCGACAAACAAGCTCCTCTAAGTATTGGGAGACTATATGTTATTATATATGCAAGATAACTTCATCTACATGTTGATTGTCATATACTCAAGAATCAGGACATTCAACTTGAGTAACAAGTGATACGATGCATCACACACAAATAAATTAATAATGAAATAATCAAATACATACCTAGTAAGATTTCAAATCTCTTTTACACACGATGACGATCAATCATTAATTAGGCATATATTGAAAATCCTAATCTTTGACCTCGTTTTGCTTCCACGCTAACACAATATATCTGACACAGAAAAACAAATCTTAGACTCCGAATAGTCTCGCGTTTTGGCGAAGAAATCTGATCTTTATTACAACCCCACCAATTGCATGTAATGATGCATCAACTCAGGTGTACTACACAAAGAACCACATCTTCAATCACCATTATTCTCATCATCATCATCATCATCATCATCATCATCATTCATTCATTCATCATCATCATCATCATCATCATCATCATCATCATCTTCATCTTCAACTTCAGGATTGATGCCATCGTCGACATCGCTTCTTGTAATCACGTTCTCGATAAATTCAGGCAAAACCCTAATCAAATCCCTACCGTCCAATCCTTTCAAGCACTGAAAAGACAAGTCCTTACAAATGCTCCCGTGATTTCTTCCGCTATTGCTTGAAGCTAAGCATGCTAGAGAAGATGCAGATAAAACGATATCGCTGAAAATGGGTTTTACAGAATGTGAACGCCAATTAATGCAATTTAACGACTATACTACGACTAGCTTAATTAAAATAATATATAAATATTGTAGCATGTTGATTTAAAAAAAATTAGGGTTTCGTGCCCATTTTCATGTCTGCGCGCCATTATATATGGCCGTATATTGCAATACGAAATCGTGTTCGGTGTTCGTCTTTGTGTGTGCAACGCATTCAACGACCAAAGTTTTTTGGTCATGTTGGTGGCATATTTATTACTAGTATTTATTATTATTTTGGCCCTCCGAATTTTATATTCGGCGTTTGCACGAATCTAATGTAACTTAATAACGACGGCATTATTTTGTGAAGCTACTAAAGCATAATGTTTAAAACTTAATTATTTTTGAAGATTTATATTTCAATCTTGACGAAGGTCCACATACAATAAATCAGCTATAGCCTGACAAGGTGGGGATCGACCCTCGCTATTGACTCCAAGGTTTTTAGCTAGGAAATGAGCGACAGAATTACCATTACGTCTGACTAAAGAAAAAGAGACCGAATCGAAATCAGCAACGAGTGATAGGCAGTCGTTCAGAATGGAGCCGATCGATGTAGAGTCCACGCGTTGATGTTGCAAATAAGAGATGACCTCGGAACAATCACCCTCAAGATCAATACTACGCCAGTTCCACAGTCGAGCCATTAAGAGAGCCCATCTAGCGCCAAGAGCTTCAATAACTATAGGATCAAACTCCCCCGAGAAAAACTTCGACCACCAGCCGACACATGCACCATCACTGTTACGGGCAATCACGCCGAAAGAGGCTCCATTACGCTCCTGATGAATCGCTCCATCGAAGTTAAGTTTTATTTTGCCAATGCTCGGGGGACGCCATCTGGGAGATTGCAGAACCTTGTCGGCCGATATAGAAGTAGTTGTAATTGGCAGATGTTGAGCTCCATCAATTGCCTTCGTCATCACCTTTCTTGGAGAAAACATCTCAGATTCCATGACCCATTTGTTGCGAAAATGCAAAATAGCCCAGCATACCGATAGAAGGAGTTCGAAATTCGGAGGGCTCAGAAGGTTATGTAAATCCCGCAACCATGTCGTTACAGATGAAGACCAGGAGCGAACAATCTTGAGTGGCAAGCCAGATGCCTTCCACACCAATTTGGACTCGGGACGTTTACATACGGCTCGAGGAAAGCAGTGGCGATCGACAAGGTTAGCAGCTGTAGGCAGGGCTTTCTTACAGAGCCGCCAGATGAAAACCTTGACCTTGGGTAGAACCTTAGCATTCCACAAAAAACCCCACTCATTGCGTCATCTGAATATCTTTTTCGAATATTTGATCTAATTTAATAGATTAATCTTAAACCTTGTTACTTAAATGACTTTAATCATATTTAACCGCACAATGAGCGAGCTACAATAACATACTACCTCCGTCCCACTAATTTTATCACATTTTGCCATTTCGGGCGTCCCACTAATTTTATCACCTTTCCTTATTTAGCAAAAAAAACTATCACAAACAATCAATATTATAATATTAAATATTCTTAAAAGACGTGTCAAAATTACACTTTATTACCTTTTCATTGTACTACATTATTATAATAATACCACCTTAATATCCGTGCCCACCAACATATGTGATAAAAATAACGGGACGGAGGTAGTAATATTTTAGTTTCATGAAACTAAATCAAGAGCTAAATTAGCTGAATGCAATTGATCACATTCGGGCTTAAAAAACTAAATATAGGGTTAGGTGATAAACTGAAAGAAATTTCTCTTTCTTTCTCAATAACTTTTGCGAGCGCGAGCAAGGAATGAGTCTGATATTATTAGGTATTTATACAGTACATGTTCTTCATTTTTTATATTTGTTACAATGGATGAGATTTAAGCTGAGGAAGGTTTTGATTTTGAAGGTCAACTCTATACTAAACGGACTTCATCACGTTTAGCTGCTCTTTAGAGGAGTTATCGAATTTGTGCCTAAAACAAAAGCTCGATTCTCCGAGATCAAGGTTAGTTTAGTAATAATAATACTTGGCATAATATTATTTTTTCTACTTCTTATGAATTTGCATTTTCTTTTATTTAGGAAACGATAATGCCACGCTTTTACCCGTTAATGACGATCGTTTTGCCTGATCGATCGACGAAAGGCTACAGTGAAATGGTTGTTTTACTAATTATTTAGTTAGCGTTTTTTAGTATTAAGGGATGATAACTTTGTGTAATCCTAGCAAGACCTAGTACGTTTGTTTTAAATGACATTTGGATATGAGACGTGTTTGACAGTCGTAGGTATGGGCTGATTAATTATACATTGTTTTTTTTTTTTTTTTTTATCAATGATTATAAAAATAATTTATTATTATTAATTTTTTTCAATGAAATAGATATAGTTTACAATCCCAAGCTTATATTATATAGTATATTATATATGGTCTGGTGTAACATTAACGTGACATACTTTTTGCCGTTGGTGGAATAATCTAATAAGCGTGCATGATCTTTTTAATTACGTTAATAGGGTCCTTGACTTGTTCCTAACCATATCACGTTAATAGGGTCTTTGAAAAAATTATGTAGAGCAAGCTGTTCCAATGAAAAGGTCGTCAAAAAGATTTTCCAAAGTGAACATTACCCATTTTTATCTCTTATTCTATGATATCTATCAAATACCATATGATTACCTATACTATTATATAAAGGGGGTGAGGTGACTATAAACTGTCACATTTGGTCTGTCATATTTATTTATAATTTAGCACAGTAGCACCTCTATTTTTTATTTAATTACTTTAATAATTTTCACGTTACTTTTATATTATTTGTTTATTATACTTACACCCCCTAAAAATTATTTTTATTTCATATAGTTATACATTATATTTCATCGATTTGACAACAAATAATAAATCTAAATACTAAGAGCAACATAATATATTAAATCATATGAACATGCATAGAGTGCGCGAAAAATTACTAGTTCGAAATAAAACAAGAGCATTCACAATCACCGGCATAAAATAAAAGAGAAAATATCCATTGTTAGGTTAGAAAGAAGTTCCTCTTACAGTCTCGAATCGGTTTAGCGAGAATCAACAAAATGCGTCCAACGAGTCCCCCACCTCCTTCTCCAAAAACGACTACGTATTTCTCTTTTGATTGTTTGAGATGTTGTTGTTTGCAATTGATCGTGAATAATACTGAATTCATTCGTGTTTGGTTGGACTGAACGGTTTGTGAGTTGAAGAAGCTGTCTTGGTTTGGTCTTGTTTGAAATTGATCGTTGAATATCACTTTGCATTTTCGCCTGATTTCCTTTTGTGTTGGTTTGGACTGGACGATTATTCTAAACTTGATTTTGGTCCTTTAATGAACATCGGTTATTGTTGCTGTAGATTTGTTATAAGCATTCTACAGCATTATCTGTATATTAACTCATATATAATCATTGGTAGGCATTTTATTCTTTAAGATTGGTTGACTTTTCTCTTCTGATTTGGCGCAGCAGTGCAGAAGGAGAGAACGATTCAGTGGCATATTGGGATTATCGAAAATCCGAGACGTATATGTCTCCGGTGGTTAAACGCGAGGAAGAGCAGTCATTTGACTTTTTTCGTGAGGTATGTAGTGGAATTAATCTTTCCTTTCATATTCAAAATTTCGTTTTGTTTGCTAAAATGGTTTAACTTATTGTCCTCAGATTTGCGATTTTTTGATGGACCTTTTGATATGGATGATGAAGATGCGCCCATCGGCAGAGTATTCACGAACGCGAATGCAGACGTTGATGATAATCGAGATTCTGCGAAATTATGTCTAAATCTTTTTAACGAGGACAAGGTTTCGAAATATTTCTCTCTTCGTTTTTTATTATTAGTTATTTTCAATGCATATTCTTCGTCTTTTCATATTTTGTTACAGTGGACGAGATTTAGGCTGAAGAAGGTTTGGAAGGTCAACATTGGAAACTACACGAAGTTCATTTATGTTCAGCGCAAATGAAGATGAAGGAGGACAAACACTTCTTTTCAGAGGAGTTGTCCGGCATTTGCCTAAAATAAATGTTGTATTATGCGAGATAAATGTTAGTTTAATAACATATTAACTGACATAAAAATTCTTCTTCTATTTATGAAGGGTGTGTTATCAGTTTATTAGGATAACGACAATGTCACGCTTTTACCTATTAACGGCGATCTTGTTGCCGGATCGAGTGGTTGAAGGCTTCAGTGAGATGGTGTGTGTTTTATTTAATTGGCATTTTAGTAGTTAATTAAGGAATTTTATCGTTGTGTAATATTTAACAAAGACCTAGTACGCTTGTTTTAAATGACATTTGAATTTGAGGTGTGGTGTATGACATTCGTATGTATGGGCGCATGAAATGAGCTGTTACACATCGATTAACTCGTTTTATTTATGATGAATATCACGTTGATAGGGTCTCCGAATTTTCTTGGGCAGAGCAAAGCTGCTCCAATAATTGTGAGAAATGAGAAAGTATCTACAATAGTAAAAAATATCTCCCAAGTGATTGTATCTTAACATTTTTTTATCTCTTTTTCTCCGTTATCTATAAATAATAAATAATTAAACATATGATATTCGAGGAAGTTTAGACAAATATTGAAAATCCACAAGTTTACTATAAAATCCTAACTTAGCATAGATTGCATAGACGAAATCAACCTAGATAGAAATAATAATTATTATTCCGCAAGGTCTTTGTACCAAACTTGCTTTGTAGGTTTTTTGTACCAATGCTCACCTCAGAGATGGAACACTCAGTTAATGGATTCTTAGCAGGTGGTGGATCTGCATCTGTCTAGACGGCAGAAATTGAAGTAGTTATGTTATGTGATTTATATGATCTATTGTTTCTGTTAGGGTTTTGATGGTGGATGTGTTGCTGCTCTTTTAATGGAGCTTGTTAGCTTTTAATGAAAGAAAATGGAGTTATGTTCCTGCCATTAACATCCTTCACAGTTCGTTATATCATCCTACTATTGTTATTACTATAATTGGACCTTAATGTTAGCGAGAGCAGTCGTGTATAATTAAATGTGATTGTGTACGTAGGAAACCGTTTCTTACTTGAAAAACTTGTATCTAAGTTGTTTTTAATACAACGTAATCCAGGACACAGAATGTTGAATGTGAATCAAAACAAACAAGTAGAAGATTTGTATTAAATCTACTTATGATCGTTATGTTAAACAAAATATCTTGATAAAAATCCAGAAAATCTCAAAATATCAAATGGACAAGATGTCTTAATATATCAACTATAACTAGCTTCGTCACGCATCAATTTAAAAACACAAAATGAATTATTATTGGTTTCTCATTATTAAAAAATCAAATGGACAGGATTTCTTAATATATCAATTATAAGTTTATAACTAGAGTTGTCAAACGGGTCAGCAGAGCGGAACAGACAGTAGCCTGCTAAAACCTGACAATTGGTCGAATGGCGGGCCTGAGAAAGGGAGACCGATGGAACCTTTGATATGGATGCTGAAGATGCGTCCATCGGCAGAGTTCACGAACGCGAATGCAGACGTTAATGATAATCGAGATTCTGCGAAATGATGTCTAAATCTTTTTAACGAGGACAAGGTTTAGATATATTTCCATCTCTTCTCGTATTATTAGTTGTTTTCAATGCATATTCGTCGTCTTTTCATATTTTGTTACAGTGGACGAGATTTAGGCTGATGAAGGTTTGGAATGTCAACAATGGAAATTACACGGACTTCATTACGTTCAGCACGAATGAAGATGAAAGAGGACAAAACACTTGTTTTCAGTGGAGTTGTCCGATATCTGCCTAAAAGAAATGTATGCTGCGAGCTAAAGGTTAGTTTAATAACAATACTAACTGGCACAAAAATTCTTCTTCCACTTCTGGAGGGTATGCTATCATTTTATTAGGACAACGACAATGTCGCGTTTTGACCTATTAACGACGATCTTGTTACTGGATCAAGTGGCTGAAGGCGTTAGATAGATGGTATGTGTTTTAGTAGTTACTCAATTAGCGTTTTAGTAGTTAATTAAGGAATGTTATCGTTGTGTAATACTTAGCAAGACCTTTTTAAATGACAATTGAATTTGAGGTGTGTATGACATTTGTATGTGCGGGCGCATGAAATGAGATGTTAGTACATCGATTAACTCGTTTTATTTATGATGATTAGTGATTTTTTTCAAGGAAATACGTATAGCTTACAATCTCATCTTTTTACACCTCCAAACTGAATATCATGTTGATAGGGTCTCCGAATTTTCAAAATTGGATAGAGCAAAGCTGCTCCAATAATTGTGAGAAATGCGAAAATATCTATAATAGTAAAAAATTTCTCCTAATTGATATCTTACCCCTTTTTCTTCTCTCTTTTCCTCCATTATTCTATCAATAATGATTGAAAATCCACAAGTTTAGACACATGATTGAAAATCCACAAGTTCATGGAATTTCTCCTAAGTGATATCAGACGTGAACATATGATATTCGAGAAAGTTTACACATATTAATTGAAAATCCACAAGTTTACCGTAAAATCCTAACTTAACATATATTGCAGAGGCGCATCAACCTAGATAGAAATAATACTCATTATTCCGTGAGGTTTTACATAATAAATTATTCTGATCAAACAATAAATCAAACTAGTTATTTTTCCGTATCAACATAGAGGTTGCAACTACTTAATGTATTGGCAAATTAACTTCACTGATATTGTTTTGTAACAGATAAAACTTTAATGAGAAGATTGAAATTCTAATTGTTACAATAATATATAAGTGGTGTGTTGGTTTATATCTCCATGGCCGGTGATGACCTAATATAGTGCCTAATATTGTCAGATCACTTTTCGTGAGCGGGGAAGTATTGGGTTTTCTCCCTTATAATGTTTAATATTGTTTGATATGTGATTTACCGTTATTTGCCACTGCGTATTCTTTATTTAAGGTACTTATTTTAAGTACTTGAGCTCTATGATCTTTAGTTTATTCTTGCATTTATGTCAGTAATTCCATATATATAGACAGGGCATGGCTTTTTAAATCTATTTATTAGCACTATTCCTACAATCATATATGCCAAGTCGAATCGCATCACTCAAATCAACCAAATCCTCCACTACGACATGCATTACTATTTCATTCATACCCTTACCCATATAACATAATTTATAAATTAAAAAAAATAAATCACATACAAAAAGCACACACATAATGATAAATAAAAAATAATAGTATAATAATAAAAACAATAATAATAGTAATAATAATGATGAGGGGGTGAATGTTGAGGCGGGCTGACTTGCAAGCTCGATGAGCCGGCTCGAGCTCTACTTTTTTTATTATTTTTATTTTTTTGTACTTATTTATAATTGTTTCAAGAAAAGTTTCAAAGTTAAGTTCGACGAGCTTCTGGAGCTCGAGATTGTACTTCATTTTGAAATCCGAACTTCAAAAATACTACGTTTGTCAACAATGGATTTGGATTTTAAATTACGATTATGAAATCTATAATTTTAAATCATCCGAGATATCGTTCAAATATGCGAATCCAACGCATTCTTAGGTACGCATCGAATCGTTGTACATTACGGTTCACGTGTTGTACAGTCACGCTTTTTCTTTTCTTTTCCACGTCGAAATTGTCGAAATTCACGAACCAAACGGAGCCTTAGATAACATAAAATATTACCGACATTTTTAATTATTTGAACTGCCAGCTTTAGCGCTTTGCTCTTTTATTTAACAGAAATAAGATTACCTAAAATGTGAGGGTATTTAAGTAAGGTTCTTCCTTCCGAAATAAAAGGAGAGCGATTAAGGCAATTCACGTCACCTAAAAGAAAAAAATATATTGATTTAGGTTTTTTTTTAAAGAAGTTACTCTTTCTTTCTCAAATCACATACAAGCGTCAGCAAGAATGAGTTCGAGTCCTGCACCTCTTCCGAAAAGGATGAAAATTAGGTAGTTATTCGTCGATATGTTGATTTTTCAAATTGGTCGGTGAATATTACTGTTGAATATTCAAATGGGACGATGACGCTTTGTAGGAGGATAAATTATTATTGTTAATATTGATAATGCACTCAATTATTGATACCTCACGTTCACTATCAAGCACTCACCACCATCTTTGTTTTATTATACTCACTATGACTTTTAGCACATAAGATAACAACTCACACACACCCTTTTTATTAATTTGGACAAGACACGCACATGTATATAGACTTTTTGTTTTTGTGAGCTTACTTACAATATAGACACACCATTACATATTTATAATAGATCATAGTCGGTTTAAGCACTTCTAGACATAGCTACGTGGCTAAGAAATAGCTCGATGATTAAGTCGGTTATTTCTCTTATTCTCCACAGTATGCAACGTGTATAGATGATCTGTCCATTTACTATGATTAAGTCGGTGATGACTTCTTCAATTCTCCCCCGCAGCACCGACATACTCTCGTGTTGTATTTTCAATTTGAGCCATTCCTAAGCGTGTTCGAAATTCCTCGAATTTTGTAACGGTGAGTCCTTTAGTGAACACGTCAGCTACTTGATCTTCTGTACCGATATGCTTAAGCTCAATATCTCCTTTTAGTACCTTTTCGCGAACGAAGTGGTAGTGTACTTCAACATGCTTTGTCCTTGCATGACATATCGGGTTCTCTGCTATGCGTATAGCAGATTGATTGTCGCAAAATATCTGCACCGTGTCGCTGATTGGCTGATGTAAGTCGTTCAATAACTGCACAAGCCAAGTGCTTTCTTGAGCTGCCATTGCTGCTGCTCGATACTCAGCTTCGGCGGTAGATAAAGACACTGTCGGTTG
The DNA here is from genome assembly GCA_027422505.1 of Craterostigma plantagineum. Lineage (NCBI taxonomy): Eukaryota > Viridiplantae > Streptophyta > Magnoliopsida > Lamiales > Linderniaceae > Craterostigma > Craterostigma plantagineum. The sequence continues at coordinate 929,648 of JAPQWV010000126.1, read as the reverse complement.
TCTTTTACTACACCATGATACTGCAGCTGATCCTAACTTGAATACATACCCAGTAGTAGATCTTCTTGTATCACGACATCCAGCGTAGTCCGCATCGCAATAGCCAGTGATCTTGACATCTTTATTCTTTTCGTAAAGTATTCCATAATTAATTGTTCCTTTTACGTACCTCAGTATACGTCTGGCGAGCTCAAGATGTGGCTTCTTTGGCTTCTCCATAAATCGACTTGCGATCCCCACTGCGTATGAAATGTCTGGGCGAGTCAACGTCAAGTAAATTAGACTCCCAACAAGCTGCCTGTACATAGTTGCATTCTCCAGGTCTTTGCCATCTTCCGCACATATCTTGGCGTTTGCTTCAATTGGGGTTGATATTGGCTTGCAGTCAATCATGCCGAATTTCTGAGCAGATCTTTTGCATATTTTAACAGGTAAAGTAGTAATCCATCACCTCTCTCCTTTAACTCGAGCCCCAGAAAATGTTTAAGTTCTCCAAGTTCTTTCATTTGGAATCTTACCGATAAATTCCTCCTTGTTTGATTAATCTGTTCTTCATCGTCTCCAGTTATAATAATATCATCGACATATACTAGCACTATTGCTAGTTTTCCTCCTGTTGCCTTGACGAAGAGACTCGAGTCCGCTGGTGCCACTGAATATCCGCACTGAATTAAGAATTCAGCAATCTTACCATACCATGCTCGTGGTGCCTGTTTTAACCCGTATAAGGCTTTCTTTAATTTGCACACGTAGCTTGGATTTTCTTTATCTTCGAACCCTGCCGGTTGGATCATGTATATCTCTTTATCGAGTTCTCCATGTAGAAACGCATTCTTTACGTCCATTTGCCATAACCTCCAGGACTTGCTCGCTGCTAGCGCGATTAGTACTCGAACAGTTGTAATTTTTGCCACCGGACTAAATGTCTCATCATAGTCTATCCATACTGTTGCGAAAATCCCCGCGCTACTAGTCGAGCTTTATATCTTTCAATTGATCCATCAGGTCGCCTTTTAATTTTATAAACCCACTTGCAAGATATGGGTTTGACTCCATCTGGTTTAGGTACTAAATCCCATGTTTCATTTTGTTTTAAGGCCATAATTTCCTCGCTCATTGCTTTTCTCCATTCAGTATATTTAACTGCTTCTTCAAATATTTCTGGTTCTTTGATATTTTCGTCTTCTTCTAAAGCTATATTGGCATACCTGGGATTTGGCCTTCTTTGTCTGGAGGATCTTCGTAGTTGTGTTGGGCTTGGTGATACTTCATCATGTTCCTCCCCTGTTGGCTCGGTCTCCTCAATCTGACTTGGCCTTGAAACTTCTGGAGTTGTTTCTGTTGGGGTGGGCCCGATTAATCGACGCCGGCCCCCGAACAGCGCAACGTGGCTATAGCGGAAGCGCGGTTTGTACCGAGCGGCGTAGGGTGGCGAATTTTCGATTTTTAATATCTAAATTCAACCTTACACCATTCAGCTTCTCCTGAGAGTCTGAGATACTTCTCTAAGCCTCGGGAGATCGCGGTTAATTCGAATTATCAAAATTCGAATTTATTTCCAATTTATTTAAATTAGTAATTTCGATCCAAATTAATCGAATAAAGCGGCAACCAGATGTTTTTCGATTATTTGGAGACCGAAATGATTATTGATCAATACCAAACTTTCCAGAATAATTCTACACTTCCTAACGTTCACAACGATAGGTCTTTCGAATTATTCCGACATCGTTTGATATTTTTCTCAAAATCAAATCTGTGGTTCGAAATCATTAATTCGAGTAAAACGGCAGTCTGCCGTCTTTTAATTATTTGACAACTGAAACGATTTCCGATCGACACCAAATTTTCCAGAATAATTCTACACTTCCCGACGTTTCCAACGAGGGGTCTTGAGAATTATTCCGATACCGTTTGGTATTTTTCGTAAATCAAATCATTAAGGTTCGAGGTATACCTTCGATGAACGAGATTTCTTCTGTCGTCGCTTCGGATGGACGTGGCTACACCTCGTCTGGATCCCGGGGCTTCCGGGCTAGATCGTCACGCCGGTATGACCTTGAACGAACCTCTGAGAGTACTCCCGATGGCTAGACGTAACTCAGTTCGGGCGTCGGGATTCGTCGAACGATCCGTCGGTTTTATGTGGCTTGAGAAGTTCAAAACTTCATCTAACTCTTTAGGTCTATCTTGTTATTCTTAGGAAAAAAAAAATTAAGTCCCTCTTTTAAGCAACTAACGTTGCTTTTATGATTTATGTAATTTTTTTTTTTTTTTTTTTTTTTTTTTATATAATTGAGACACTTGTCAAAATAAATAAAAAATAAAACATGACTCATAGTTTCTACACATCCCAACGTGGATGTGTAGAATTTTCATTTTATTTTTTTTTTTTTTTTATTTTGATAATTTCCTTTTGGCCCTTGAGGTTTCTAAATTCTCAATTTAGTCCCTCCCTTTTAAATAATAAAATAATTAAATCCAATCTAATTATTTTAATTATAATTGAGCCTCACTTAGTTAATAAATTAAGCACTTAAGACAATCTTAAGTCCTAATTATTTCCGTGACAGTCACTGGAATTTAACTAAGTCGTCGACACCTCGTATCAACTTTGCCACTACCTCAACGAATCTCATTCGTTAGGTTCCACAGATAAGCCCGCCGTTTTCGTTCAAGTTCATTACCATTTTTAAGCGCGACTCTCTAGGTCCGTCTCAACTGGCATGGGAGGAATCCACGAGTCCCGGCATTCGCCTAGCCTATCCCGCGGTACCGGACAGATCCCAGTTGAGAACGAATTTTGATCTAATCGAAATTCGGGCGAACCGACTATAGTGTATACATTTAAATACTTCTTACGCCTTTCACTTGCGTCCCGGTTAGGTGAGAGCCATGCAAATGTCAAACTCACTAACCTAACACTATGTTATAATCGAGACCGAACCGATTATTTAAACTCCGCTCCGTATCTAATACAAGCAAGTTTTCCAAGCTTCGGCCGAAGGCTTTATAATCGTCGCTCTCCGATTACCTCATAGGACATTAACCTATACGAATATAGGCAGTGAATCCCGATAGCAGTCAAAACCCGGCAATCACCTCCGTAAAGTCGGTTGCGTTTCGTCGCTGACCCGTGTCTCATTTATGAACACTTGCGAGCCTAGCCAACTAGCGACAAACCGAAATCGCGAAAGCAAATCCGTCAATGACCCTATCGGTCTGAGGCTGCTATAGTCATTCGTTCAATCATTGACAACATCCTAGCCATGTGATTGAGACGAATATGAGCCGAATGTCCGGATATGCGATCTCTCCGATCACCGATATCTCCATCACGACCCACAACCTCTCAGGTAATCGGTGACACTACCGATACTATGTGGTCGTCAATGGATAAGTCATATTCGGATATCTAGTCACCCACCTAGAATCCTTAGACTTACGGACTTTTTATTTAATGTTGAGATTAAGTACCGTCCGGTGTCTCCTCTCTCGTCCCACGAGAATCAGACGTCCAACTCAAACATTTGGGTGTTATTTATTTATCGCACTACCGGATGCCAAGTAGACTTTAAATTCGACAAATAAATAATAATGCCTTTATTATAATGAAAATATATATTCATTAATTTATTTGACAGTATATACAATAAACCTGTCTTACAACCTATACATCATCGTGCGCCCTATACTATTCCTAGTCCTCGTATGGCATTCCGAGGGCACACTCCCTAACAGCCTCCCACTTGCACTCGAATGCCATGCGATGCACCTAATGCCAGTCGCAATGGTATCGTAGCCCCATCTTGTCCAGGTGCTGTTCCATAACTGCTTGGGACAAGGGCTTCGTGAGCGGGTCCGCCACGTTTTCTGCGGTGGCGATTTTCTGCACGGCGACCATCCCGTTTTCAACGAACTCACGTAATACGTGATATTTTCTCTCAATATGTTTGGACTTGCTATGAGATCGTGGTTCCTTTGCTTGCGCGACTGCACCGCTATTATCGCACCAAAGTGTAAGCGGTCTGTCAGCAACTGGTACCACAGTAAGTTCCTCCAAGAACTTTTTCATCCAAACAGCTTCTTTAGCTGCCTCTGAGGCTGCTATGTATTCTGCCTCGCACGTGGAATCGGCAGTTGTGCTTTGCTTGGAGCTTCTCCAAGACACTGCCCCACCGTTGAGCACGAATACAAAACCTGAAGTAGATTTTCGGTCATCCATGTCTGACTGGAAGTCCGAATCGGTATAACCAACTACTTCTAGTCCCGCTCCTCCATAAACCAGGGTTAAGTCTTTAGTCCGTCTAAGGTATTTAAAGATATTCTTAACAGCTGTCCAATGTTCTTCCCCTGGGTTTGCCTGAAACCGACTGACCACGCTCACAGCGTAGGCAATGTCCGGTCGTGTACACAACATCGCGTACATCAGACTACCCACTGCAGATGCATACGGTATCCCACTCATCCGTCGTCTATCTTCCTCACTTTGAGGTGACATTGACTTTGACAAATGGATCCCATGTCGCATTGGTAAGAACCCTCTCTTAGAGTCATCCATTCTGAATTTCTTCAGGATTTTCTCTAAGTAAAGGGCCTGAGATAAGCCGATCGTATGGTTCGCTCGATCCCTGAACAAGCGAATACCTAGTATATACGTCGCTTCTCCCAGATCTTTCATGGAGAATTCGGTTGAAAGCCATGCTTTCACCGATGAGAGCATCCCAATGTCGTTTCCTATCAAAAGGATATCATCCACGTACAATACAAGGAACGACACCATACTCCCACTGCTCTTTCTGTAGACACATGGCTCATCTACGTTTTTTATGAATCCAAAGTTCCGAACTGCTTCATCAAAACGTAGATTCCAGCTGCGAGAGGCCTGTTTCAGTCCGTAAATTGACCGATTCAGTTTGCACACTTTGTGAGCATCTGCATGCGACTCAAAACCTTTTGGCTGCTCCATATAGATCTCCTCCTTGAGGAATCCATTAAGGAATGCCGTTTTGACGTCCATCTGCCAAATCTCATAATCATAGTGCGCAGCTATGGCGAGCATTATCCGGATGGACTTGATCATGGCTACAGGTGAGAAAGTCTCCTCATAGTCAACTCCCTCTTTTTGGTTATATCCCTTGGCAACCAACCTGGCCTTGTACGTCTCAACTTGTCCGTCAGATCCAATCTTCCTCTTGTAAATCCATTTACAACCGATTGGTCTAAAACCACTCGGTAGGTCTACAAGAGACCAGACTTTGTTGGAGTACATTGAGTCCATCTCAGCTCGCATAGCCTCAATCCATCTCGCTGAGTCTACATCGGATATAGCTTGATCGAAAGTAGCGGGATCTTCTCTTAGAAGTCCCCTAGTCGCAACATAACCTTGTTCGACATGTGACATGCCATACCGCTGTGGTTGGCGAGGCACCCTTTCAGATCGTCGCATGACTGGTTCGCTCGGACCATCCGAATCCTGTGTGGGCGTTTCGGTCGACTGCTCCTCGAGAGTGACCTCACGGCCAATGCCAAAATCTCGAATGAACTCTTCCTCGAGAAAATGTGCATGTAGGCCAACAACGATCCTTTGATCATCGTGAAAATAAAATAGGTACCCCATAGAATCTTCAGGGTAACCTATGAAACGTCCTTTTATAGATCTAGACTCCAATTTGTCTGTTTTCAGCTTTTTCACATAGGCTGGGCAACCCCAAATCCTAATATGTGATAAGCTGGGTAAACGACCAGTCCATATCTCATACGGAATACCGTTAACAGACTTTGAGGGACACCGGTTAATTGTATACGCTGCTGTCAAAAGCGCGTATCCCCACAATGACATTGGTAAATCTGTATAGCTTAACATAGAACGAACCATATCTAATAAAGTTCGGTTTCTACGTTCGGCCACGCCATTCAACTGTGGCGTGCCGGGCGGAGTCATCTGCGATATTATACCGTTCTCTTTTAAGAACTGGTCAAACTCGTCACTCATGTACTCGCCACCTCGATCCGATCGAATGGCTTTAATGAGCTTCGAAGTTTGGTTTTCCACCAAGGCCTTATACTCCTTGAACCTTTCAAGAGCATCAGCTTTATACCTCATCAGATACACTAGTCCGTAACGACTGTGATCATCCGTAAAGGTAATAAAATAGTGGAAGTCACCTCGAGCTTTCACATTGAATGGCCCGCAAACGTCCGTGTGAATTAAACCGAGAACATCAGTGGCTCTATTAAAAGTCCCGGTGAAGGGTGATCGGGTCATTTTACCTTTGAGGCATGACTCACAAGTCGGATAGGGATCTGATCCCAACGGTGTCAATATCCCGTTTTTCTCCAACTCGTGGATCTTACGTTCTCCAGCATGACCTAATCGAAGATGCCACAAGTATCTCGCATTTATTCCCGTCTTTCGTTTATTTGTGACAGTATTCACAGATACATCGTTCTGGGTATTTAAATAGTACAAACCATTAAATAGTGTCGCGCTGCCAACATTTTTATTTCTATACATAATGTGGCATGTATTATTATTAAAACTAAATACATAACCATTCCTGCTCAAAACAGGAACAGAGACGATGTTCTTAAATCCCCTCGGGAGTACAAGACAATCGTACAAACGCAACACATGCCCAGAAGATAATACAAGAGATCTTGATCCGACGTGGCTTGCCGAGATACTATCCCCGCTTCCCACTCTGACCTCGATCTCACGCTCCCCAAGCTCTCTACTTGGTCCCAGACCCTGCGTGGAAACACAAATGTGAGTACTAGCCCCCGAATCCAATATCCAGGAAGTAGAGTATACAGATGAAGAACAAACTGTTTCTAAAACATTAAGTTCCATACCTGACGCAGCCTGCTCACCCTTGAGCTTCGGACAGTCACGCTTCCAGTGGCCCAGCACACCGCAATGCAGACACCTATCCGTCGGCTTTACACCGGTTTGTTTCGATTTCCCAGAAGATAGTTTCTTCTTGGAAACCTTCCCTGTTGGCTTGAGCTTGTTGCCCTTCTTCTTTTTGCCTTTCTGGGGCTTTGAAGAAGTGGCGACAAGTGCAGTCTGCTTTGCCCTCTTCATCTGACCTTGCGCCGTTGCTAACTGATTCATCAGATCAGGAAGCAATAGCGTCATGCCGTTCAGATGATAGTTCACAATGAATGCATTGAAGGACGGAGGCAGGGACTGCAAGATGAGATCATTTTGTAATTCCCGATCAAATCGAAAATTGAGAGTTTCCAACCTCTCGATCATGGTGATCATGTTCATAACATGCTCGCCAACATTCTCACCCTCAGACATCCTCGATCGGAAGAGCTGCGACGAAGTCGCATAGCGAGCTGTCCTAGACGTCTCACCGTAAAGCTCTTTCAAATGTTGAACCATCACCCGAGCATCAGCCATATTTTCATGGCTACGCTGCAGTGCGTTACTCATCGATCCGAGGACATGAGCCTTTACGAGCTTCTCGTCACGCAGTCGCTTGTCATAAGCGGCACGAGCCTGCTCGGATGCCCGCGCCCCTGGGGCCGGTGGCATTTCGGAGTCAAGGATATAAACTAGGTTCTCAATCTCGAGGAAAATCCTCAAGTTGCGAAGCCAGTCAGAATAGTTTGGCCCAGTCAACCTATTCTCCTTGAGCAGTACATTTAAAGCGGTCGACATAATTTCAAAAAGAGAGAAAATGCTGCAGAAAAATAAAAGGCATATTAAGTCGATTGTATAGGTTATCAAACGCGAACAAGGACTTTTTATTCCGTTTGACTCCCACTATCTTTTCATAAACTCCATTCTCCCTACGGATGTTTTGGAAGTTTCGTTGATAACTTCGATAGTGGAGTTGATGTCCCCGTGGACGGGTGCAAACCTCAACCTCTGTCGTTTTATTGGTTTGCAGCGGCCCACGAAGTCGTGCTCCGCACGAATCCGACCTTGTCGAATGTCTCAACTATCTTTGTCTCAGTCAGGGACCCCCGCTGGCAAACCCGGAACAAGGCGGTATGACTGTCTAAGTGCGACCTATCAACGTTGCTCAAAACCGCACACTTGAACCGTACGTTTTACCGCACAGTGTGGTCTTGGCAAGCGGCACAAATGCACCCGAGCAAGCCGAAACAAAAGCAAATGCAAGGCGCCGGCATACCCGAAACCAAACCTTTCATTTAGGTTTTGTAACAACTAGGCCCGAGCTTAATAGAAGACAGGGCATCCAATCCCTTTACTCACTTAGTATTCGTACGGGAGATTTTTATAACTCATAGCATATTAAAATTAAGCACGAGCACGTAAATGCGATAAATAAATTCCTAACCCTAGGAAAGCAATTTAAATGGACAAATATGCGGGCTACTTCTAGACTGGTCCTATTACATGAGTCGTAAAACGACCGGGGTCTTCGATCTTCAAACGTCGATCATCGTCATGATGGTCATCAAACCCTCCAATCTCGCCTTGCATCGAATGGCCGTCATTTATCTAACTTTTCTAATAAAGCGATAAATACAACACGGGGGGAATTATTTCCCAAACAACCCGTAATCCATGTACATACCGGGGGGCGGCAAACGACCCTTAAACAAATAACCCGGTTGAACCTAAGCCCGCGTAAATGTCCCACATAAACATGCAACACAGAATTTTAACGTCGGGTGTCCAACCGACATCACGAGCGACGATAGTCTCCAAACTACGTCGACCGTTCGTTCGCCACATCGGCTTTCGAGGCCTTCGGTCGAAACATACATGAGCCTTGGCTCTGATACCACTGTTGGGGTGGGCCCGATTAATCGACGCCGGCCCCCGAACAGCGCAACGTGGCTATAGCGGAAGCGCGGTTTGTACCGAGCGGCGTAGGGTGGCGAATTTTCGATTTTTAATATCTAAATTCAACCTTACACCATTCAGCTTCTCCTGAGAGTCTGAGATACTTCTCTAAGCCTCGGGAGATCGCGGTTAATTCGAATTATCAAAATTCGAATTTATTTCCAATTTATTTAAATTAATAATTTCGATCCAAATTAATCGAATAAAGCGGCAACCAGATGTTTTTCGATTATTTGGAGACCGAAATGATTATTGATCAATACCAAACTTTCCAGAATAATTCTACACTTCCTAACGTTCACAACGATAGGTCTTTCGAATTATTCCGACATCGTTTGATATTTTTCTCAAAATCAAATCTGTGGTTCGAAATCATTAATTCGAGTAAAACGGCAGTCTGCCGTCTTTTAATTATTTGACAACTGAAACGATTTCCGATCGACACCAAATTTTCCAGAATAATTCTACACTTCCCGACGTTTCCAACGAGGGGTCTTGAGAATTATTCCGATACCGTTTGGTATTTTTCGTAAATCAAATCATTAAGGTTCGAGGTATACCTTCGATGAACGAGATTTCTTCTGTCGTCGCTTCGGATGGACGTGGCTACACCTCGTCTGGATCCCGGGGCTTCCGGGCTAGATCGTCACGCCGGTATGACCTTGAACGAACCTCTGAGAGTACTCCCGATGGCTAGACGTAACTCAGTTCGGGCGTCGGGATTCGTCGAACGATCCGTCGGTTTTATGTGGCTTGAGAAGTTCAAAACTTCATCTAACTCTTTAGGTCTATCTTGTTATTCTTAGGAAAAAAAAAATTAAGTCCCTCTTTTAAGCAACTAACGTTGCTTTTATGATTTATGTAATTTTTTTTTTTTTTTTTTTTTTTTTTTTTTTATATAATTGAGACACTTGTCAAAATAAATAAAAAATAAAACATGACTCATAGTTTCTACACATCCCAACGTGGATGTGTAGAATTTTCATTTTTTTTTTTTTTTTTTTTATTTTGATAATTTCCTTTTGGCCCTTGAGGTTTCTAAATTCTCAATTTAGTCCCTCCCTTTTAAATAATAAAATAATTAAATCCAATCTAATTATTTTAATTATAATTGAGCCTCACTTAGTTAATAAATTAAGCACTTAAGACAATCTTAAGTCCTAATTATTTCCGTGACAGTCACTGGAATTTAACTAAGTCGTCGACACCTCGTATCAACTTTGCCACTACCTCAACGAATCTCATTCGTTAGGTTCCACAGAAAAGCCCGCCGTTTTCGTTCAAGTTCATTACCATTTTTAAGCGCGACTCTCTAGGTCCGTCTCAACTGGCATGGGAGGAATCCACGAGTCCCGGCATTCGCCTAGCCTATCCCGCGGTACCGGACAGATCCCAGTTGAGAACGAATTTTGATCTAATCGAAATTCGGGCGAACCGACTATAGTGTATACATTTAAATACTTCTTACGCCTTTCACTTGCGTCCCGGTTAGGTGAGAGCCATGCAAATGTCAAACTCACTAACCTAACACTATGTTATAATCGAGACCGAACCGATTATTTAAACTCCGCTCCGTATCTAATACAAGCAAGTTTTCCAAGCTTCGGCCGAAGGCTTTATAATCGTCGCTCTCCGATTACCTTATAGGACATTAACCTATACGAATATAGGCAGTGAATCCCGATAGCAGTCAAAACCCGGCAATCACCTCCGTAAAGTCGGTTGCGTTTCGTCGCTGACCCGTGTCTCATTTATGAACACTTGCGAGCCTAGCCAACTAGCGACAAACCGAAATCGCGAAAGCAAATCCGTCAATGACCCTATCGGTCTGAGGCTGCTATAGTCATTCGTTCAATCATTGACAACATCCTAGCCATGTGATTGAGACGAATATGAGCCGAATGTCCGGATATGCGATCTCTCCGATCACCGATATCTCCATCACGACCCACAACCTCTCAGGTAATCGGTGACACTACCGATACTATGTGGTCGTCAATGGATAAGTCATATTCAGATATCTAGTCACCCACCTAGAATCCTTAGACTTACGGACTTTTTATTTAATGTTGAGATTAAGTACCGTCCGGTGTCTCCTCTCTCGTCCCACGAGAATCAGACGTCCAACTCAAACATTTGGGTGTTATTTATTTATCGCACTACCGGATGCCAAGTAGACTTTAAATTCGACAAATAAATAATAATGCCTTTATTATAATGAAAATATATATTCATTAATTTATTTGACAGTATATACAATAAACCTGTCTTACAACCTATACATCATCGTGCGCCCTATACTATTCCTAGTCCTCGTATGGCATTCCGAGGGCACACTCCCTAACAGTTTGGTGCACACCCGTTCGCCAGGGACTTTGAGGTGTTCTCGGAGATTGTACGTCCTCTTCTGGCTCCTGCAACGTTGGATTTTCTTCTGGTAGTTTCACTATTTTGTCGAACTCTTCCTCGATTTCTTTTGAATCGGGTAACTCCGATTTTTGTGGTGTCCACCAGGAGGATGCTTCGTCAAATACTACATGGCGAGATGTATAACACCGTCCAGTAGTTGGATCGCAACATCTCCACCCTTTCCTTTGGCTGTCGTACCCCACAAATATACACTTGATCGCCTTTCGATCAAATTTGGTTCGTAAATGACTTGGTACGAAAACATAACAGACGCATCCGAAAACTCTGAAGTGGCCAACAGTTGGTTTGATTTTCCACAGCTTCTCAAATGGTGATATGAATCCCAACTTTGCTTGTGGTAGCCTGTTTATTACGTGCGCTGCTGTCTTCATACATTCAGCCCAAAATCTTGGTGGTACATTCTTCGCATGTATCATGCTTCGACAAGTTTCAGCCAAATGTCGATTTTTCCTCTCTGCCACACCATTTTGCTGAGGTGTGTTTGGACACGTCAGCTGATGACGTATTTTATGCTCCTTCAGTAATTTGGAGAATTCCCTTGACGTGTATTCTCCCCCGTTATCCGTGCGAAGGCATCGGATTCTATCTCCGACTTCTCTTTCAATAGTTTCTTTAAATTCTTTAAATTTTAAAATAACCTCTGATTTTTCTTTTATAAAGAAAACCCAAACATACCTTGAGAAGTCGTCAATGAACGTCACCATATAGCGCATACCGCTGACTGAATGTTGTTTGACTGGCCCGAACACATCAGAGTGAATTGTCTCCAAAGGTTTCTTTGCTCTGTAGCTCGAGTCTTCAAACGGTAACTGATGTGCTTTTCCGTATTGACAACCAGCACAGACTGTGTTATCTTTTATGTCTAGTTGAGGAAGACCTTTCAACATTGATTTCTTCACCATCACTTTAAGCTTGTGATAACTCACATGTCCCAGCCTTGCGTGCCACAACTCAGCTGTTTCATTCTTTCGGGTCTTATCCACGTAAGCAGACTCAGCTGACATTACATAGATAGACTCGAGTTTTCTACCCTCCATGATTGGTGTACCAGTGATTTTAAGGTTTCGATACACCGTAACATTGTCGGGTCCGAAAATAACATAGTTTCCCGAAGTTGTTAGTTGCGACACAGATATAAGATTTTTCTTCATACCTGGGACATGGTAAACGTCGTGTAGCTGCACTTGTCCAGGACTGAATCTTGGGGTGATGCTCGTTTTGCCAATATGAGCTATTGGCAACCTTGAATTATTTGCAGTAACCACCATTCGTCCTCCCTTATACTCAGTCGTGTTTTGCAGCTTCTCCTTGTCTCCCGTCATATGATTGGAGCAACCCGAATCTACGATCCAATCATTTTCATAATCTATTTTTCCAGGGATGATGACGGCCAATGCCGATGATTCCTCCTTTACATCTTCGACTATCGCAGTAGATGCCTCTACGTCCCACTCATCCTCGCTATTTTTAGTCTCGTGACTTTTGAAAATTACTGTATTACCCTCAGCGGTCTTTTTCCTATGCCAGCAATCTCTGGCAAAGTGATTTGGTTTACCGCAAACGTAGCATGGACCTTTTTTAATTCCTTTGAGCTTCTGATTTTTGTTATAACGACCTTGTTGGAACCCCTTTGTTTCAGAGCTTATTTCTTCCCTTTTAACAAACTCTTTCTTATCTCGCCTATTTGGCTGGTGAGGTCTCCCCTTAGTTTTATAACTTAATAAAACTTCATCATCCTTCTTTAATGAGACCTCCGCCATTTGTCTGGTCAGCGCTTCCTGATCAGCTAAAATATTTTCAAGATTGACCAAGGAAGGCTGCTCTTTCCAACCTTGTATAGCGGCCATAATTCCTCTAAATTCAGGTCTTAGACCGTGAATAATAATTCTTCTTATTTTAGCGTCTGAAACTTTATCAGTCGGGTCCAACTCAGAGATTTCACGACAAAGGGAACGTACCTTATTAAAATATTCGCGTATCGACATCTCCCCTTGGCTGATTGACAGAAGCTCGTTCTCGAGAAGTTGCAGCTTGAATTCATTTTTCTTCGAAAATAATGCCGCCAGTGTGTCCCATGCTTCTTTTGGAGTGCTTGCATCTCGTATGTGTTCCAGCAATTCTTTGCTGATAGTCGTCTTGAGTGTGTACATGGCCTTTCCCGCCTTAATTTTCCATTTCCGTAAGGCTCCGGCTTCTTGTGGTTGTGCGACCTCGTCTCCGCCGACTACCTCCCATATATCTTGCCCTTGAAGATATGACTCCATGCATGTTTGCCACGTCGCGTAATTTTGATTGTTGAGTTTCTCCATTCCGCCTACCGACTGTAGGTCTGCCATCGTGACTTGGATTACCTCCACGTAACCAAGCAAGCCTCACGCGCTTCACAACTTATTTATTTATTTTTATTGTGCACGATGCCTCTGACTCAATCTTAATTTTATCAGCGACAACAGGTGAGCTCGCAATATTCCCGCTGTCACCCAAACTTTCCAACGTGGCTCCGGCGTGACTCCGACGTGGCTCTGACGTGGCTCTGATACCACTTGTTGAATATTCAAATGGGACGATGACGCTTTGTAGGAGGATAAATTATTATTGTTAATATTGATAATGCACTCAATTATTGATACCTCACGTTCACTATCAAGCACTCACCACCATCTTTGTTTTATTATACTCACTATGACTTTTAGCACATAAGATAACAACTCACACACACCCTTTTTATTAATTTGGACAAGACACGCACATGTATATAGACTTTTTGTTTTTGTGAGCTTACTTACAATATAGACACACCATTACATATTTATAATAGATCATAGTCGGTTTAAGCACTTCTAGACATAGCTACGTGGCTAAGAAATAGCTCGATGATTAAGTCGGTTATTTCTCTTATTCTCCACAGTATGCAACGTGTATAGATGATCTGTCCATTTACTATGATTAAGTCGGTGATGACTTCTTCAATTACTTTGTGATTTTGCGTCTAAATTCATTTGTGTTTGGATGAACTAAACGAATTTGTGGGCCGAAGCTGTCTTGGTTTGTTCTTGTTTGAAATTGATGAATTTCATTTTGGAGTTACGCTTGATTTCTGATTTGGTGCAGCGATGCCGAACAAGTGAAGACTAATTTGAAAGAACATACGGCACTCGATTATAGAAATTGCGAGATATATATTTCTCCGGTGGTAATACGCCGTGAAGAGCAGTCTTTAGACTTTTATCGTGAGGTATGCCGTGAAATTCTTTCGTTCCTATTGCAAATTCCTGCCTTCTTTTTTTTTTTAATCATTGTTTGCTAAAAAGTTTAAATTAACTTATTATCCTCAGATCTGCGACTTTCTGATGATACCGTTCGATAAGGATGGTGAAGATCCGCCCCTCGGCAGAGTATTCACAAACGCAGACGGACATTGATGATAGAGATTCTGCGAAACTCTGCATAAATCTTTTTAACGAGGCCAAGGTTTTGATATATATATATATATATATATATTCAATCTCTTATCGTTGTTATTATTAGTATTTATACAATACATAATATTCTCATCTTCTGATATTTTGTTGCAGTGGACAAGATTTAAGCTGAAGAAAGTTTGGAAGGTCAACACTATAAACTACACGGACTTCATCACGTTCAGCGCGAACGAACATGAAGGAGGACAAACCCTTCTTTTTAGAGGAGTTGTCGAATTTTTGCCTAAAACAACGGCTCTATTCTGCGAGATAAAGGTTAGTTTAGTAATAATAATACTTCTTACGAATTTGTATTTTCATTTTTTTAGGAGAACGACAATGCCACGCTTTTACCCGTTAATGACGCTCGTTTTGCCGGTCGAGCGGCGAAAGGCTATAGTGTAATGGTTTATGTTTTAGTAATTATTTAGTTAGCGTCTTTTAGTAGTTAATTAAGGGATTATAACGTTGTGAACATAAACAAGACCTAGTAAGTTTCTTTTATATGACAATTATTTGGACATGAGCTGTGTATGACATTCACGTACGTGTCATACAACATCCAATAGTACGGTACGGGCATATGTTTAACATTGTTTAATCTGCTTTTTTACCATTCCTCACCATTACACATTCTTCGTTCACTGTCCTTACTAAATTACCTGGTCTTTACAAGCTTACTACTCGTGCTTCTCATGACATTCACTAATTCCATATATGTAGACATGGCAGAATTTTTCTAATGTATATCGAATCAACATAAGCAAACAATAAAATAGCAAATGCTTAGCATACTATCCTTAATAAAGTTCGTTCCCCACAAAACTTACGTGATGCAAGACAAACTCGTAACCGACCAAGAACAATATACTGGCACTATACTATAGCTAAGCACATAATAACCCTACAATCATATCAACCGAAACCTTCCACTTCTACTTCATTCATACCCTTATAACATAATTTATAGATTAAATTAAAATAATCCCACACAAATAAGCACAAGCACAACATTTAATAATTTCCGAAACCAAAACCCAGGGCTAGGTAGAAGTCAAAACAGCTCCAACTTAGCCCTAGCATACTTAATGACCTGCTGGAAGTGGTGAGCCGTGTCGGGCGGGTGGGCCTCGACAATGGGCCGGTCGGGCACGACCCATTTCCCGTCCCCTGTCCGAACCATTCCCTTGTGCTGGTCCTGCCACCAAAACGGAGGCACGCCGTACTCTCCCTTCAAGAAATCGCAGCACTTGTTCACCAAAGCTATGTCCCTGTCCGAAACCATTGCAAACTCCTTCTCCTTCCCATGGTAGCCGTCCAACAAGTGGAGATGAGCCTCAAGGTTGTGCGCACACCCCACGTCCTTTGTCTGCTTAAGGTAAGGAGAATGCTTGTGGTCCAAAGCTAGCTCGACCCCCACGTGGGCATAGCTCCACGGAAAGTTCATCTTCTCTTCCAAGTACTTTTGGTAATGGAACTTTTCGTTCGCTATAATCCCAGGCACCGTGGGGACCACGTCGTGCACGTTGACGACTCTGAGCACCTTTATACCTAACTCGTCGCACCTCTCTTTGAACCTGTTAAGATAAATAACCCTAATTAAGAGGAAATTGAGCAGCTCTTACAAGTTGATGGCTGCTCCACCTATCACCAATTGGTTGTAGGGATGGAACCCAACTATTCTCTTAATGGGCCGATGTTAGGCCCAATAATGAAATTTATTTAACAGAACCTCAAGTTGCCCACCCTCGGGCCCGAGAAGGAGAAGACCGTGATGGGTATTTTCTTGAAAGAAGTCGTCTCGGTCTCGCCGTCTTCTGCTATGTTCAGCTTCATCTCGGCCACGTCGTAGGCGCTCAGCAGGGCTAAAGCAGCTCCGAGGCTGTGCCCAGTTATGGTGATGCTCAGCTCTTCCCCTCTGTATCGATGCACGATCCTCCTAAGCTCTGCTAAAACTTGTTCCCTGGCGGAAAACGAGCAGTACTTGCAAGACTGCTCCTTGCTTGTGTAGAGATCGAAGAAGCCCGACTCTATTTTGATCGAGGAATCGTTTCGAAAGTGGGCCGGGTGGAGGATATCCTTCAAGTCGTGGATCCATTCCAAGTATGTGACCGTTCCTCGCCAGGCCACGACTATGTCTCGCCGGCCCTGCCTTTTGATCTCTTCTTCGTCTGTGGCTACTGCCACGTATCCCATCCAATTTGCGTGCTGGCTCCAAACGTTCCTCGCGGAGGATTTTTGGAAGAAGTTTGGGAGGTTTATGTTCGAGGTTGCGTAGAGGTACCTAGTGAGCGTATAGCCTAGGTGTTCCATGCCTAGCCTTTCGAAGAAGTGCTTGCCTTGGTACTTGCATGTGCCGCAGTACTTTGAGTGAGGGTCGAAGTCGAACGAATCGTAGCACGCTTGGGCCATTTCTCCGTAGCGAATTACTTCGCGCCGTAGGTGGGAGTTCATGGGGTCTAAGAGTCCTTCCCAGTTGTTAGAACCTTGGATTTGTGTCCAAATTTGGTTTAGTGGTCTTGGATCTTCGAAGCTGCTAGGGTTATCTGCTGCTTGTTCTTCTTCTTCTTCTTCTTCTTCCTTGTTGTATTGTTGTTTTTCTTCTACTATGGCTTCTTCCCTAGTTTGGAGGCTTGGTGTTGGTGAAGACTTTGACCTCCATGTTTTCTTACGCTGAAGCTTTTGCGGAGGTTTTAGATTGTTGGGAAAGAAGAGATTGTTTTTGGAGATGATGAGGTTTGATGATGCTTCGATGGAGATTTTGGGAGGAGTTCTGTGGAGAGACGATGAGTGGCATAAGGAAGCCATGGAACTAAGGTGTTAGGGATTATTGAGAGAGACTATGTGGGTAGCTAATTTTGCATGATCGGAATTTATCGTATGAATGTAATTAAATATATTATAAAGAGGTTGAAGAAAGGGAAATCATCATGAGATTAATGTGTTGATAATTATTTTATATATAAGCATGCAATGCAATATATATATTGGAGAAAGAATTGTTTTTGCACTCAAGTACAAATCACCCTCTATGCCCACAAGGCATGATTTCGATGGTGAAAATGGTCTATGTGGTGGACGATTTGAAATGATAATGCAACTCGCTTGAGGACCACCACTTTCAAAGGAAGTTCAGTTTGATGGAGATATTATCTATTATGGCCGTGGTTGATATTATTACTCGTTTATAGCTTTTATTACATGCATATGTTTAATGATGCAATATGGTGTTATTATAGAAATATGAGGCTGTTCATTGTTATCGTTGACGTCCCTCTCACTGAGCATGTTATATATTAGGCTCATTTAATATAATAGCAATTAAATGGAGCATGTGGGTGGGGTGTTTTTATACTTAATTGTAATATTTATATATAATAAACAAGCATTAGAATTTGGCTACATCTTCTTCGTTGGATAGGTTAGTAGCATATTACATTTTTAAATATCATTTTATTATCTCTCGAAAAGAAAAGAGAAATCACAACGTTGAGGTTGATTAAGTTAATTTCGTTGGGAAAAAGGAAAATAGTGACAAGAACCTAACGTAAGACTACGGAAACGGACAACATTCTTATTTTAGGATCAAGACATCGTAGTACTGTAGGTTCCATATCCACATGCTAGTGCAAATAAGATAAAAATACATCTGTCAAATAATTTATCTAGTTGATATTGTCCTGTATATCTATCTTATATAAGTAACACGCGGTAGGGTTTGATATTATCTATTATTTTAGGGGTGTGCATAATTCGGTTTACCGAACCCGATTACGAAAAATCGAAATTTCGGTACAAACCGAACCGAACCGAAAAAATTCGGTTCGGTGTTCAGTTCTTCAAAAAAAATTCGGTAATTCGGCTCGGTATAGGTTTTTTATTTCGGTAAATTCGGTATACCGAATTACCGATTTTTTAAATTAAATTATTATATATTTAATAGTGAAATATAATTATATTAAATTATATATATATATATATATCAATTTAAATATTACTAAAAATTCATTTTTTTATTTTTTATTGAAATTTCGGTATTTCGATAAAAACCGAATACCGAACCGGAAAATTCGGTTCGGTATTCGGTTCTTAAGATGGGCGAACCGAAATTTAGGTTAACCGAAATTTCGGTTCGGTTCGGTTCGGTTCGGTTCGGCTCGGCTCGATTAGTACCGAACGAACACCCCTCTATTTATCTCCTGTGGAGTTAAAAAGCTTTCTGGCTAGATTCCTAATTTATTGCATGTTGTTATAAGTGAACCGAAGGCATCTTTTGGTCCTAAAAAAATGAATTGTACTCAATTTGCAAAAACGACGTAAACATTTGTTCCATTCGAACGAATATAAGACGTAGGCAAACGGACTTCCTCTCCTAGGTTGAATTTGATAGAGAATTGACAAACTATACCTATCACTAATAAATCATTTATCAATTTCACGGTGCTCCTTGATTATCTCAACTTTACTTCAATTTTGTTGAAAACTGATCAACATGGACAAAAGCGAGCCAATTATTATTTCCTGTCTAAAAATGCACATGGGCCATAAACAAATTGGCCCATTCATCAAATTTAGGGTTATTCATATGAAAACTCTTTCTTCCTCCTACAAAAAATACGAAAACAAGGTAAAGTTGTCTTCGTTAGAATCTGATTCCTTTCGACTTTCGTATTCAGTTTGGACTGGATGATTAATGAGCTCAAGATTTTGCGTCCGATTATTATGCTTTTTAATTGTTTGCTTTATGCATTATTTTACTGGCTGGATTCGTGTACA
Organism: Craterostigma plantagineum; assembly: GCA_027422505.1. Classification (NCBI taxonomy): domain Eukaryota; kingdom Viridiplantae; phylum Streptophyta; class Magnoliopsida; order Lamiales; family Linderniaceae; genus Craterostigma; species Craterostigma plantagineum. Next base: position 910,151 of record JAPQWV010000126.1, on the reverse strand, counting down.
TGTTCATATAGATAATTATTGGAAGCCCTATTTTTCATTTAATTTTTGGATTTTTGGTTATCGGTCGGAGATACTCTAGTTACAACCAGGATAAAAACGAATGATTCGTTATGATATTACCTACTGGAAATCGAACTAGTAGTTTTATGTTATTCAATTAGATTTGGCACCTTCTTGTTTTCTATTTGCTACCTTCCCTCGTTAAATACTACAATAAATAAGGTAACTAGGATTTTGAATAAGGAAATAGAACCAACCAGTAAATACTACAATGAGAATATAATTAAGCCGAGTTTGCTTCTGACATGATATTGTGGTCGACATTTTCTAGGATTGGATGATGGATCAAGCCGCACAATGGATTAATTTGTGGTATTTTATCTTATTTTTATTAATAGAAAGATTTTCAAACTATGATATTTGATAATCATTTTCTTAAGTAATTTTACAGCAGCGTGAAAAATGCAATGTTCCGTGACAACGTTTATTTGTTTTTAATAGTTAACTATTTGAAGATTTGTAATCTGTCCGTAATAATGACTTTACTATGTTTGGTTTTATATATATGATTTTGTTATGAAAATTAAGAAATATTATGAGATAATAGTAAGATGACTATTATATTGTTTTTGTTGAATTATTGAAATTTGGAAGTATTAAGATTTGGTGTTATTATATTTGAATGTTGTAAAAATCAGATGAGTATTAATTGATAAGCTGAGGTGTATAATAGTAGTAAATGTTGTAAAATTTAGGTGTAATAGTGAATTTGTAGTAGTACAAATAGGTGATATGGGTTGTGTAAATTGTATTAAGAAATACTGAATAAAGAAGTTATTTTCTCTCTAATTATCTCTCGAATATTACGTAATTAGTTAAATACTTAATAGTTATTTAATATTTTTATAACGGATTTGTGTTTTTAAGGCGTGACTTTTGTGTGTGCTATCAAATCAGTGTAATATTGGGGCCGATTAGTTGGTTCGATTAGCAAAGATAACACAATTTTATCTAATGGGTTATGCCAAGATAGATTATCCAAATAGTATTGTTTTTCTTCTCCGTTGTTGTGTTGTTGTTTTTCTTCTGCTATGGCTTCTTCCTTAGTTTGGAGGCTTGAAGATGTTGAAGACTTTCTCCATGTCTTCCTTCGGTGAAACTGTTGGGGAAATTTTAATAATTTGTTGCGAAAGAAGAGATTATTTTTGGAGATGATTAGGTGGATGCTTCCATGGAGATTTTGGTTGGAATTGTGTAGAGAGATGATGAGTTGCATAGGAAGCCATGGAACTAAGGTATTAAGGTTATTGGGGGAGAACTTGTAATAACACTATGTGGATAGCTAATTTTGCATGTTGGAGTTTACCGTATGAATGTAATAAATATAAAGAAGTTGAAGAAAGGGAGATCGTGTGTTGGTAATAATTTTATAAGCATGCCTATATATTCGAGAAGAATCGCATTTGCACTCAAGTACAAATCGACGTCCTATATGCCCACAAGGCATGATATCGATGGGAAAGAAAATGGTGTATGTGGTGGGACGATTTGAAATGATAATGCAAATCGATTGAGTGACCATCACTTTCATAGAAAATTAAGTTTTTTATTGATATATTTTATCAATGGTGTTTGATCTATATGGTAGTGGTTGATATTATTATTACTCTATAGCTTTTATTAGATGCATATGTTTAATGATGTAATATCGTGTTATTATAGAAATGTGCCTGTTCATTTTGGGTTGAGATCCTCTGTCTCACCTTGTTTGTGCCACTTTTATATTATTAGTCTGTTATTATTGCGGCTGTTAAAATGAGGTTGTTATTCTTAGTCTATAGCTGTTATAGAAATGATGTAAGATTTATCTATAACAATAAATAAGCTTGGATTGAATTGCAACGGAGAAATTTGTCGTGCACGCTCATATTGCGCATATTAGAATTTGGCCAATCTGCATGCATCTCTTAAATTATTACAACTAGTTTTATGCCCGTGCATTGCACGGGTATGAAAAAATATGTGTAATTAATATAATATAGTATTTTCCACTTTGTTAGTGGGGTTTTTTTTTTATTTGTTTCATATAATTAAAATGGACACGAGGCATATGGAGAACAAAGCTACATTTTATTGTAGATAAGATATAAGATGTGATTAAACAAACAAAAGAATCATATTACTACATCTTCGTTTGATAAGATACAAGCAGAATACATTTCTAATATCATTTTATGATCTCGCAAGAGAAAAGAAAACTAACAACCATTGAGGTTGATTAGATAAATTTTATAGGACAAAGGAAAATAGTGACTAGAACCTAACTTAAGACTACAAGGAAACGGACAATATTTTTATTTAAGGACAAAAATATCCTAGTACTGTAGCACCCATATCCACATGCTATTGCAACTAAGATAAAAATATATCTGTCAAATAATTTATGTAGTTGATTTTGTCTTGTATCTCTAGTACATATGAACATGCGGTAGGGTTTGCTATTATTATTTTTTTTTCTCCCATATTTTATTATATTACGCACATACGAAAGCATGTGGAGTAAAAAGCTTTCTGGCTAGATTCCTAATTTAATGTTGTTATAGATTCTTAAGTGAATCGAAAGCATCTTTTGGTCCTAGAAAAATGAATTGGCAATTTGAAAACGACGTAAATATTGGTTTCATTCGAACGAATAAAAGACCGTAGGCAACAGATTTTCTCTCCTAGATTAATTTGATAAAAGATGCTCATAAAGAATTAACAAACTGTACATATCACTAATAAACCATTCATCAATTTGACTGTGCTCCTTGATTATTTCAACTTTACTTCAATTTTGTTGAAAACTGATCGAAATAGGCGAAGGTGAGCCAATTATTACTTCATGTCTAACATGAGGTTCAATCTCAATCAAACTCAATCAATAATTGGCGGAGGAAATGACTTTAAAATTGAAATAAGTTATCATCAAGTCTTCAATATGTTATAATATCTTGGTCGCCGTAAACTATGATTTTATACATAACAGAAAACGAGTACCATAGATATTTAGTCCCTTCCCACAACGGAGCAGAAAAGAGTGCTGACTCCTACAAAAGAAAATGAAGCATCTTCTTTTGATTTTCTAATTTAGAAGAGTCTGTAACTAGCCATTGAATAATATTTTGAATTTGCGTCTTAGAAGAGTCTATTAGGGGTGAGCAACACCGGATATCCAGATTTTTGGCGGATATCCGTATCCGGTCCGTTTTTAATCGGATATCCAAAAATCGGATATCCGCTTTATTCGGATATTTAAACCGGATATCCGCATCATCCGGTTTTAAATTTATTTATTATTTCTTGTCAAAATCATTTTTCTATTTCCTATTTCAAATAAAAAAAAAATATTTTTTATATAAGAATTTCTACACATAGTAATTCACACAATATGTGAATTTATGATTCAAAATTACATAAAAAATAAGACACAGTACCACAAATTCATATTAACTTTTTAAATTACGTCTCGATGTTTTATGTTTTTTTATTTCATTTCTCCAGCAAACTTTTGCAATAATAAAGTAATATAAATTTAAATTCTACTTTGAGAATATGTTTTTCTTCTTTGGACCTGCATTTTTCTTTTTGGACTATATTATTATTTTTTTACTATTTTTAAAATATAAAACCGATACCGGATATCTGAATTTTAGACAAACTACTATTCGTATCCGAACCGGTTTATTTCAAAACAAATCGGATCGGATATCCGATCCGGTTTTTAAAATCGGAAATCCGCTTTTTCGGGTTTTGAAAATCGGATATCGGATCGGAATCCGATTTTCGGATAGTTTTGCTCACCCGTACATTCTATGGTGCACTATTTATTCATTTTCAACACATAATAATAATCATCAATTACTATTATTATTTTTTCGTTGAAAAAACGCTGGATATTTCTTATATATACAATCAAATGTAGGTTTGTTCTCCCGCCACGTGTCCATTTTTATTATATTAAACAAACTAAAAAACAAAAAGTGAAAAACCACCCACTAACAAAGTGGAAAATACTATATGTATTAATTACACATATTTCACACCCGTGAAATGCACGGGCATAAAACTAGTGTTTTCTTATTTATTGTTCCTGACTCCCTCAAAGCCCAAATGGGAATTATTAAACACGGGCTTTACTACAGTCCATTTTTATTGGCGGAATAAAGGCCCATATTCTAGAAAATAGTATATATATATATATGCAATACACGCAAAAGGGGGCATCGCATCTTTATGTTGTTGGAGAAAGAAAAAGGAAAAAATAATCGATCTCTAAGCCGAAACTGAGGTGCGGTGACTTTTGCCTGTTCACTTTGGATATAGTATTCGGTTAATTGTTGTTTAAGTTGCAGTCGCGTTTCATCTCTTGTTCTTTCAATTATCGAGATGACCTATTTTGTTTTTTAAAATAAAATACTTTCTTAGGGTTTGTGTAAATTGTATTTGAAGTGATTTGAGAAAACTTTATTCCTATATGAAATCTCGCCGTTGTTGTCTGGTTTGGTTCTATGGTCGTCGTTCCTTTTTTCATTATATGAAGGTGTCCTCTTTCTTTTCACTACTTCCGTCGCAGGGCAACAATGGAAAAGGAAATGCCTCCTACCAAAAAGATGAAAACAAGGTAAAATCGTCACTTTTTTGGCTTCCGATTTCGTGTGTGTTCAGCTTAGATTGGACGTTTAGTGGAATTTGGCCTGTTTTCGTTAAAATATATTGACGTTTCTTGTTTGATGTGTAGCGATGGAGAGGAACAATTTACTATTGATTATAGGCAATTCAAGGAGTACATGACTCCTGTGGTTGTAGATACAGAAAAGACATCCATCACTTACTTCCGTGAGGTACGTATGCGTTCTGTGTTGTTTTTTCCTATAATTTTTCTTGCTGCCTTGCTAGTATTTTGGTTCTATGTTATGTTTACATACAGATGAGTGAATTTCTTATGATACCGTGGACAAGTGAGGAAGACGAGTCCGCGTGGGGAGTCTTTACAATGACCAATGCAGATCGGAATGAAACAATGAGAGATTTTGCTAAGCTTTGCCTCAACCTCTATAACGATGCCAGAGTTCGATTTTTTCTTTTGCTTTTTTTACCACTTCTTACATCTTCTGTTACTTGAATGATATTTATCTTCTTTCAATATTTTCTTTTATTTGTCTTCTTTCAATGTTTGCCTCAACAGAAAACAGAATTTGAGCTGGTTAAGGTGTGGAAGGCTAATCATAATTATTGTTTTTTTCTTACCTTTACCGCAAAAGAACATGGAGTTGGTGGACCTCCTCTTATGTTCAGAGGATCTGTTCATACTCCTAAGACAAGGGCTTTATTTTGTGAAATTAAGGTAATTTTATTAATGATAGTTGCTTGTCTGTCGTAAGGGGAAATAATAATTCAGTTTCTACTTAAGATTATTTGTTTTTATTATCAGGAAAGTAATTCTTACTTCTATTTAAGATTAATTGTCTTACTTATTAGGAGAACGATGATGTTACTCTTCTACCTGACGATGAAAACTTTAGTGGATCAAGTGCCGCGCGCGCTGCTAAGGATTGAAGCTCTTGGTATATTTATGTTCCTTTATTTTACAAAACAAATAAATAAAGACGTTCAGTGCAGAGGATACATACGTCCTCATAAATATATAATTACTTTTGGGTCCTAATCTTAATATACCCTAACGGGGGAAATTTTCGTTCAGTCCCTTCTCAGGGTCTGAATTTTAGTTCAAGCCATGTCAGAAAAAATATTAGTTTTAAGGATCCGATTATTCAGTAACAATTTATTTGTCTTTAGTAACAATTAATCGTTCCTCAGTAACAGTTCATTGTTCTGAATATAACAGAAAACGATCATCCGATAACACTTTATATACTTTTATTACGGTTGGTCCTTATCTTTGAATTTTACGAAAAATTGGGTCCTTTAAACTAAATTTTTTTTAAAGGTCTTGAAAAATATTTTTAATCACTTTTGGGTCCTGAATCTTAATATACCCTAAATAAAAAGCTCTAGTTAAAGTATGGGTCAATTCGGAATCATCGAAATCAGATCCCATTAAGGGTTTGAATTCGAATTCAGACGCTATTTGAGAATTTTTTAGGTCCTATCCATTTTATGTGGTGTAAAAAAGTGGTATGAAAGATATATGAACTGGTATAGAATGATCGTTTTGTATTACAAACATTCAACATACTGGTATGTCAGAGCAATAAAGTAAACTGGCATCAAATGATCATAAACTGGTACCGAATTATGATTTTGTGGTACAAATTTCAACTACTTGTATATAAGAGCAATAAAGTGGTACTGCATAAAAATGGGTCTTTAAATTAATTTTTTTCCCATGAGGATCTGAATCCTAAATGATATTTATATAGGGGTCTGAAATGAAAATACCCTAAAAGTATATAAGTGACTGTCTTATACAACGAAATAAATGTCTTCAGAATAAAAGTTGTACAATGTTTCGTGCATAAGGATACGTACGTCCTCCTAAATAAAAAGCTGCTAGTAAAAGTATATATTTGAGTGTCTTAAACAACGAAATAAATGTCTTCATAATCAAAGTTGTACAAACAAATAAATAAAGACGTTTCGTGCAGAAGGATACATGCTTCCTCGTAAATAAAAAGCTGCTAGTAAAAGTATATATTTGAGTGTTTTACACAACTAAATAACAGAATCAAAGTTGTACAAATAAATAAAGACGTGTTACATTGCGGAAGGATCCGTCCTCATAAATAAAAAGCTGCTAGTAAAAGTATATAATGGACTACCTTATACAACGAAATAATGTATTCAGAATCAAAGCTGTACAACAAATAAATAAAGACGTGTTACATTGCGGAAGGATCCGTCCTCATAAATAAAAAGCTGCTAGTAAAAGTATATAATGGACTACCTTATACAACGAAATAATGTATTCAGAATCAAAGCTGTACAACAAATAAATAAAGACGTGTTACATTGCGGAAGAATCCGTCCTCATAAATAAAAGCTGCTAGTAGAAAACAACTTCGAAAATAAGTAAATAAATATCTGTAAAATAGGAATTGCTAAGAAGTCAAGCGGTTAATGATAGCGTAGGAATTGCTAAGAAGCCAAGCAGTTAATGATAGCGCAGAAAATAAAGCTGCACGGCAGCTGAACAATTTGCAAGAACAATTTGCAAGAAAGAAAGTAATTATAGCTGAGGTATAATGGATATTGATGGTGTAGATAAATAAAAAAGCTGCAACGGCAGCTGAACAATTGCAGGAAATTAAGTCGAGTGTGTATGCGTATAAAATTGAATTGATGTTTAATAAAAGTAAAAAAAAGCTAACAAAAAAAGAGTTATTTCATTATAAATAGATGCACGTCGATTTTCATACAGCTTTCTTTCAGAGTACTGAACAGATTTTTCATACAGCTTTCTTCCGCGCAAAGTGTTACACAGCTTTCATGGATGATGAACAAGTTGAAAAAATTACTGAGTATGTTCCTGTTGGTTAAATGTTTGTTCATAATAGATATATTCTTTTACATTTTCTGTTATTTCTATATTACTTGGTGTAATTAAATCTTACTTTGTCCAACCAACAGGGAGGAGTTGATGAGCGCGTTGAAGGACTACTTTAAAAATCAAAGACCACCTCCACATGTGAAAAAAATCAATATACGTTTGAAAGAGTTGTCAGTCGTTCGGCAACAAGGTAAACCGAATATTTGTACATTTGTATCTTGTACAAATATTCGGCTTACCTTGTTGCCGAACGCGTGACAACTCTTTTAAATGTATATTGATTTTTTGCACCACATATGGTGGTGGTCTTTTTAGTTTCCAAAGCATTTTAGAGAAGAAAAACTTTCTAGTTTACGGTCCCTCACATCAAAGTCGTTGGACTCTATGAACCGTCGTCGTTCTTGTTAAGGTTTCAACCGATTCGATGTGCTTTTCGGTCGTTGAAGCCAAACTAATTATTAGATATTCAATTATTTCTTTCATGTGAGCTATATATTATATGACCACAAAGCTATTATCTCAATGAGTATTATCTGATTCTACAATATCTCAATGAGTATATTGTAGAAAACTATTGTCCTCAACCGCTATATTAGACTATAATGGTATTATATGCATGTGTATATAAATAAGAATCGTCATGATATTAACATTCATTAAACATCGCAATGTCGGAAATACATTGACTTCAAGTAAGAAACTCGAACTAAACCTAGTTAAAACTAACGAGTTCTAATTCTCACATTCATATCAGAAGAATCTAACACATGAGTCACAACAACCCTACAAGACTTCAACACAGAAATCAAACGAAGAAAGCATTAAATAAAGGGAGCTCATACACAACCATATGGCTCAAATTAAAATTAATAATCAAATATTAAATGGTGGCATGATTAAAGAGAAAATTAAAACGAGCCTAACCTGAATTCAGCTACGTTCCTTTTCATGGTCAAAAGAGACCCTTTTACATCACGAATAGCAACAGAATTTAATAGGAAAAGGAAATGGTGGTTGAAAAAGGTGAAGAGAGATTCAAGAGAAAAGTCGAGAAAGCTTAGCAACTCGAATCAAAATCCCTCGTCTTCCTCTCAATTTCAATTTTAATATTTCTCTTCATTTACTTGTCCGATTATGCCTTTGTGTGCTATTCTATAATCTAAACATGCAAGCAAATGGATTAATACAGAATCACAATTCAGAGACTACTGTTTTGTTTGTTTCTTCTTCATTTATTGTCCAGCTAAATTGTAGGTATGAACTATCTTGATTAATTAATTAATTATCTTTGATGTACGGCAATTATATATCCAGAGAACTAATGGGCCTCTTTAATATACGGTCCAATTAATGTTAATGGGCCTCATACGAGGTTGTGCCATTATTAAGGTCCACTTAGTAATATCATCATTCTCAGTGACGGACCCAGGATTTTAGAACTGGGGGTCTCAATACACGAGTATATATAAATGCGTTCGTCGATCCGCTACATAGATAACGCATTGTTCCCCTGACCTCACGACAAATTTTCTCAAATATTAGCCTTAACCGTGCATGTTGTACTAATTTCTTAATGAATATGGTTGATACTTTTGTCAAACCTATATATATTTGATTTGATAAATAGCTTTTGTAAATCATCCGGAAACCAAGAGCATAGTGCTCTAAACTCGTTTATAACCTTTTTATTCTAAAATCAAGGATTTTATATATTTTTTATTTATAGCATAATATAACAAAAAATTACAATGATTGGTAATATAAGAAATCCAAAATAAATGGTGAAATATGAGTAGTTAGTAATATAGTTGTTGAGTAATAAGAATTAAGATAACAACAATAAATAACTACATTGTTTATAAAATAAAATTAGAAAGTTCCTTCCTTGCCTTAGACTTCAAGTTGCCATTGGTCTTTGACCTTAGAACGTATAGAGTGGTCAAATGGACTAATGTTGTGGACTAATGAAGCGGTTGGCGCACGGTAAGCTGAATGAAAGAATAAATAAGATAATCTATCAAGTATATTACAAATTAATGGAAATCTTTTCTATTTTAGGAAGATGGCTCGATATTTGCAATATCTAAAGCCCTAGCAAAAGAATAGAAAGTTAGATAATGAATTGCTCAAACACAAAATAAATATCTTTTAAAATATTTGATATTCTTAAAGAATATTAATTTTCAAGTTCAACAGTACACGTTTGTGTCTAATTCAGTCCCTTCATTGAATTTTCCAAACAAGATTTATCCTAGTCTACGCTAGATACTAATACATTATATTAACTTGGGCATTAGCATGATTTTTCTTGTTATAATGTTCATTTATTTTCAGCAACTCTTTAAATTTATTATATTACTGATGGTTAGTTGGTACATAGATATAAATCAAAATCAGCTAAATGGAAGCCGAACAGAAATAAATAATGTGTTCACAAACTCTGTATTGCCAGCTCTTGAAAATATAACATGACTGAAAGGATACAAAGAAATGAATATATATTCAGAAATGAAAGCAATACAAAAAAATAATAAATAAAAATCTAAATATTATAATGCTGTTGGAATGAGGATTAGATGCATTGAATTGCTATCTTTTTATTATCAACAAATGCCGTTTAAGTAATTCATCTCATTGCTCTTTGGATTAATAATTAATATTAATCCTAAATTTCACCAAGGTGTGGAGTGGAGTGGTTATACTTTATACATAGTGTGTGACTTGAGTAAAGGCCCACAACAAAATATGTCCATAATTGAGTTCACACATAGTTTTGTGTGGTGGCCCCAACAAATCGCAATTACAGTCCAAACCATACCTTAAAAGTTGCAAGAATTTGATATTTTTAGTGAGTGATAAAAAAAAAAATAAAAAGATATTTGTTGAATGATTTTGGAGCTCAAAAGTCAATTTTTTAATCCTTGCATGCAATGCAACTCTGCGAGTAATTTGACTTACGCATGACACGTGTGAATTGCGAGTGGCAATCGCAATGTGGCTCGTCTGGCGGCGACACGAAATTAGTACGTTCAAATTCAACATTATGCAATTTGATACTATGTGACGCTAACCATCCCTAATGGCAATGGCAATGTGGCTCGTCTGGCGGCGACACGAAATTATTACGTTCTATTTAAGATTAATTGTCTTACTTATTAGGAGAACGATGATGTTACTCTTCTACCTGACGATGAAAACTTTAGTGGATCAAGTGCCGCGCGCGCTGCTAAGGATTGAAGCTCTTGGTATATTTATGTTCCTTTATTTTACAAAACAGATAAATAAAGACGCTTCAGTGCAGAGGATACATACGTCCTCATAAATATATAATTACTTTTGGGTCCTAATCTTAATATACCCTAACGGGGGGAATTTTCGTTCAGTCCCTTCTCAGGGTCTGAAATTTTAGTTCAAGCCATGTCAGGAAAAATATTAGTTTTAAGGATCCGATTATTCAGTAACAATTTATTTGTCTTTAGTAACAATTAATCGTTCCTCAGTAACAGTTCATTGTTCTGAATATAACAGAAAACGATCATCCGATAACAGTTTATATACTTTTATTACGGTTGGTCCTTATCTTTGAATTTTACGAAAAATTGGGTCCTTTAAACTAAAATTTTTTTTAAAGGTCCTGAAAAATATTTTTAATCACTTTTGGGTCCTGAATCTTAATATACCCTAAATAAAAAGCTCTAGTTAAAGTATGGGTCAATTCGGAATCATCGAAATCAGACCCCATTAAGGGTTTGAATTCGAATTCAGACGCTATTTGAGAATTTTTTAGGTCCTATCCATTTTATGTGGTGTAAAAAAGTGGTATGAAAGATATATGAACTGGTATAGAATGATCGTTTTGTATTACAAACATTCAACATACTGGTATGTCAGAGCAATAAAGTAAACTGGCATCAAATGATCATAAACTGGTACCGAATTATGATTTTGTGGTACAAATTTCAACTACTTGTATATAAGAGCAATAAAGTGGTACTGCATAAAAATGGGTCCTTAAACTAATTTTTTCCCATGAGGATCTGAATCGTAAATGATATTTATATAGGGGTTTGAAATGAAAATACCCTAAAAGTATATAAGTGACTGTCTTATACAACGAAATAAATGTCTTCAGAATCAAAGTTGTACAATGTTTCGTGCATAAGGATACGTACGTCCTCCTAAATAAAAAGCTGCTAGTAAAAGTATATATTTGAGTGTCTTACACAACGAAATAAATGTCTTCATAATCAAAGTTGTACAAACAAATAAATAAAGACGTTTCGTGCAGAAGGATACATGCTTCCTCGTAAATAAAAAGCTACTAAAAAAGTATATAGTTGAGTGTTTTACACAACTAAATAAATGTCTTCAGAATCAAAGTTGTACAAATAAATAAAGACGTGTTACATTGCGGAAGGATCCGTCCTCATAAATAAAAAGCTGCTAGTAAAAGTATATAATGGACTACCTTATACAACGAAATAATGTATTCAGAATCAAAGCTGTACAACAAATAAATAAAGACGTGTTACATTGCGGAAGGATCCGTCCTCATAAATAAAAAGCTGCTAGTAAAAGTATATAATGGACTACCTTATACAACGAAATAATGTATTCAGAATCAAAGCTGTACAACAAATAAATAAAGATGTGTTACATTGCGGAAGAATCCGTCCTCATAAATAAAAAGCTGCTAGTAGAAAACAACTTCGAAAATAAGTAAATAAATATCTGTAAAATAGGAATTGCTAAGAAGCCAAGCAGTTAATGATAGCGTAGGAATTGCTAAGAAGCCAAGCAGTTAATGATAGCGCAGAAAATAAAGCTGCACGGCAGCTGAACAATTTGCAAGAACAATTTGCAAGAAAGAAAGTAATTATAGCTGAGGTATAATGGATATTGATGGTGTAGATAAATAAAAAAGCTGCAACGGCAGCTGAACAATTGCAGGAAATTAAGTCGAGTGTGTATGCGTATAAAATTGAATTGATGTTTAATAAAAGTAAACGAAAAGCTAACAAAAAAAGAGTTATTTCATTATAAATAGATGCACGTCGATTTTCATACAGCTTTCTTTCAGAGTACTGAACAGATTTTTCATACAGCTTTCTTCCGCGCAAAGTGTTACACAGCTTTCATGGATGATGAACAAGTTGAAAAAATTACTGAGTATGTTCCTGTTGGTTAAATGTTTGTTCATAATAGATATATTCTTTTACATTTTCTGTTATTTCTATATTACTTGGTGTAAGTAAATCTTACTTTGTCCAACCAACAGGGAGGAGTTGATGAGCGCGTTGAAGGACTACTTTAAAAATCAAAGACCACCTCCACATGTGAAAAAAATCAATATACGTTTGAAAGAGTTGTCAGCCGTTCGGCAACAAGGTAAACCGAATATTTGTACATTTGTATCTTGTACAAATATTCGGCTTACCTTGTTGCCGAACGGGTGACAACTCTTTTAAATGTATATTGATTTTTTGCACCACATATGGTGGTGGTCTTTTTAGTTTCCAAAGCATTTTAGAGAAGAAAAACTTTCTAGTTTACGGTCCCTCACATCAAAGTCGTTGGACTCTATGAACCGTCGTCGTTCTTGTTAAGGTTTCAACCGATTCGATGTGCTTTTTGGTCGTTGAAGCCAAACTAATTATTAGATATTCAATTATTTCTTTCATGTGAGCTATATATTATATGACCACAAAGCTATTATCTCAATGAGTATTATCTGATTCTACAATATCTCAATGAGTATATTGTAGAAAACTATTGTCCTCAACCGCTATATTAGACTATAATGGTATTATATGCATGTGTATATAAATAAGAATCGTCATGATATTAACATTCATTAAACATCGCAATGTCGGAAATACATTGACTTCAAGTAAGAAACTCGAACTAAACCTAGTTAAAACTAACGAGTTCTAATTCTCACATTCATATCAGAAGAATCTAACACATGAGTCACAACAACCCTACAAGACTTCAACACAGAAATCAAACGAAGAAAGCATTAAATAAAGGGAGCTCATACACAACCATATGGCTCAAATTAAAATTAATAATCAAATATTAAATGGTGGCATGATTAAAGAGAAAATTAAAACGAGCCTAACCTGAATTCAGCTACGTTCCTTTTCATGGTCAAAAGAGACCCTTTTACATCACGAATAGCAACAGAATTTAATAGGAAAAGGAAATGGTGGTTGAAAAAGGTGAAGAGAGATTCAAGAGAAAAGTCGAGAAAGCTTAGCAACTCGAATCAAAATCCCTCGTCTTCCTCTCAATTTCAATTTTAATATTTCTCTTCATTTACTTGTCCGATTATGCCTTTGTGTGCTATTCTATAATCTAAACATGCAAGCAAATGGATTAATACAGAATCACAATTCAGAGACTACTGTTTTGTTTGTTTCTTCTTCATTTATTGTCCAGCTAAATTGTAGGTATGAACTATCTTGATTAATTAATTAATTATCTTTGATGTACGGCAATTATATATCCAGAGAACTAATGGGCCTCTTTAATATACGGTCCAATTAATGTTAATGGGCCTCATACGAGGTTGTGCCATTATTAAGGTCCACTTAGTAATATCATCATTCTCAGTGACGGACCCAGGATTTTAGAACTGGGGGTCTCAATACACGAGTATATATAAATGCGTTCGTCGATCCGCTACATAGATAACGCATTGTTCCCCTGACCTCACGACAAATTTTCTCAAATATTAGCCTTAACCGTGCATGTTGTACTAATTTCTTAATGAATATGGTTGATACTTTTGTCAAACCTATATATATTTGATTTGATAAATAGCTTTTGTAAATCATCCGGAAACCAAGAGCATAGTGCTCTAAACTCGTTTATAACCTTTTTATTCTAAAATCAAGGATTTTATATATTTTTTATTTATAGCATAATATAACAAAAAATTACAATGATTGGTAATATAAGAAATCCAAAATAAATGGTGAAATATGAGTAGTTAGTAATATAGTTGTTGAGTAATAAGAATTAAGATAACAACAATAAATAACTACATTGTTTATAAAATAAAATTAGAAAGTTCCTTCCTTGCCTTAGACTTCAAGTTGCCATTGGTCTTTGACCTTAGAACGTATAGAGTGGTCAAATGGACTAATGTTGTGGACTAATGAAGCGGTTGGCGCACGGTAAGCTGAATGAAAGAATAAATAAGATAATCTATCAAGTATATTACAAATTAATGGAAATCTTTTCTATTTTAGGAAGATGGCTCGATATTTGCAATATCTAAAGCCCTAGCAAAAGAATAGAAAGTTAGATAATGAATTGCTCAAACACAAAATAAATATCTTTTAAAATATTTGATATTCTTAAAGAATATTAATTTTCAAGTTCAACAGTACACGTTTGTGTCTAATTCAGTCCCTTCATTGAATTTTCCAAACAAGATTTATCCTAGTCTACGCTAGATACTAATACATTATATTAACTTGGGCATTAGCATGATTTTTCTTGTTATAATGTTCATTTATTTTCAGCAACTCTTTAAATTTATTATATTACTGATGGTTAGTTGGTACAAAGATATAAATCAAAATCAGCTAAATGGAAGCCGAACAGAAATAAATAATGTGTTCACAAACTCTGTATTGCCAGCTCTTGAAAATATAACATGACTGAAAGGATACAAAGAAATGAATATATATTCAGAAATGAAAGCAATACAAAAAAATAATAAATAAAAATCTAAATATTATAATGCTGTTGGAATGAGGATTAGATGCATTGAATTGCTATCTTTTTATTATCAACAAATGCCGTTTAAGTAATTCATCTCATTGCTCTTTGGATTAATAATTAATATTAATCCTAAATTTCACCAAGGTGTGGAGTGGAGTGGTTATACTTTATACATAGTGTGTGACTTGAGTAAAGGCCCACAACAAAATATGTCCATAATTGAGTTCACACATAGTTTTGTGTGGTGGCCCCAACAAATCGCAATTACAGTCCAAACCATACCTTAAAAGTTGCAAGAATTTGATATTTTTAGTGAGTGATAAAAAAAAAATAAAAAGATATTTGTTGAATGATTTTGGAGCTCAAAAGTCAATTTTTTAATCCTTGCATGCAATGCAACTCTGCGAGTAATTTGACTTACGTATGACACGTGTGAATTGCGAGTGGCAATCGCAATGTGGCTCGTCTGGCGGCGACACGAAATTAGTACGTTCAAATTCAACATTATGCAATTTGATACTATGTGACGCTAACCATCCCTAATGGCAATGGCAATGTGGCTCGTCTGGCGGCGACACGAAATTATTACGTTCTATTTAAGATTAATTGTCTTACTTATTAGGAGAACGATGATGTTACTCTTCTACCTGACGATGAAAACTTTAGTGGATCAAGTGCCGCGCGCGCTGCTAAGGATTGAAGCTCTTGGTATATTTATGTTCCTTTATTTTACAAAACAAATAAATAAAGACGCTTCAGTGCAGAGGATACATACGTCCTCATAAATATATAATTACTTTTGGGTCCTAATCTTAATATACCCTAACGGGGGGAATTTTCGTTCAGTCCCTTCTCAGGGTCTGAAATTTTAGTTCAAGCCATGTCAGGAAAAATATTAGTTTTAAGGATCCGATTATTCAGTAACAATTTATTTGTCTTTAGTAACAATTAATCGTTCCTCAGTAACAGTTCATTGTTCTGAATATAACAGAAAACGATCATCCGATAACAGTTTATATACTTTTATTACGGTTGGTCCTTATCTTTGAATTTTACGAAAAATTGGGTCCTTTAAACTAAATTTTTTTTAAAGGTCCTGAAAAATATTTTTAATCACTTTTGGGTCCTGAATCTTAATATACCCTAAATAAAAAGCTCTAGTTAAAGTATGGGTCAATTCGGAATCATCGAAATCAGACCCCATTAAGGGTGGTGTAAAAAAGTGGTATGAAAGATATATGAACTGGTATAGAATGATCGTTTTGTATTACAAACATTCAACATACTGGTATGTCAGAGCAATAAAGTAAACTGGCATCAAATGATCATAAACTGGTACCGAATTATGATTTTGTGGTACAAATTTCAACTACTTGTATATAAGAGCAATAAAGTGGTACTGCATAAAAATGGGTCCTTAAACTAATTTTTTCCCATGAGGATCTGAATCGTAAATGATATTTATATAGGGGTTTGAAATGAAAATACCCTAAAAGTATATAAGTGACTGTCTTATACAACGAAATAAATGTCTTCAGAATCAAAGTTGTACAATGTTTCGTGCATAAGGATACGTACGTCCTCCTAAATAAAAAGCTGCTAGTAAAAGTATATATTTGAGTGTCTTACACAACGAAATAAATGTCTTCATAATCAAAGTTGTACAAACAAATAAATAAAGACGTTTCGTGCAGAAGGATACATGCTTCCTCGTAAATAAAAAGCTGCTAGTAAAAGTATATAGTTGAGTGTTTTACACAACTAAATAAATGTCTTCAGAATCAAAGTTGTACAAATAAATAAAGACGTGTTACATTGCGGAAGGATCCGTCCTCATAAATAAAAAGCTGCTAGTAAAAGTATATAATGGACTACCTTATACAACGAAATAATGTATTCAGAATCAAAGCTGTACAACAAATAAATAAAGACGTGTTACATTGCGGAAGGATCCGTCCTCATAAATAAAAAGCTGCTAGTAAAAGTATATAATGGACTACCTTATACAACGAAATAATGTATTCAGAATCAAAGCTGTACAACAAATAAATAAAGACGTGTTACATTGCGGAAGAATCCGTCCTCATAAATAAAAAGCTGCTAGTAGAAAACAACTTCGAAAATAAGTAAATAAATATCTGTAAAATAGGAATTGCTAAGAAGCCAAGCAGTTAATGATAGCGTAGGAATTGCTAAGAAGCCAAGCAGTTAATGATAGCGCAGAAAATAAAGCTGCACGGCAGCTGAACAATTTGCAAGAACAATTTGCAAGAAAGAAAGTAATTATAGCTGAGGTATAATGGATATTGATGGTGTAGATAAATAAAAAAGCTGCAACGGCAGCTGAACAATTGCAGGAAATTAAGTCGAGTGTGTATGCGTATAAAATTGAATTGATGTTTAATAAAAGTAAACGAAAAGCTAACAAAAAAAGAGTTATTTCATTATAAATAGATGCACGTCGATTTTCATACAGCTTTCTTTCAGAGTACTGAACAGATTTTTCATACAGCTTTCTTCCGCGCAAAGTGTTACACAGCTTTCATGGATGATGAACAAGTTGAAAAAATTACTGAGTATGTTCCTGTTGGTTAAATGTTTGTTCATAATAGATATATTCTTTTACATTTTCTGTTATTTCTATATTACTTGGTGTAAGTAAATCTTACTTTGTCCAACCAACAGGGAGGAGTTGATGAGCGCGTTGAAGGACTACTTTAAAAATCAAAGACCACCTCCACATGTGAAAAAAATCAATATACGTTTGAAAGAGTTGTCAGCCGTTCGGCAACAAGGTAAACCGAATATTTGTACATTTGTATCTTGTACAAATATTCGGCTTACCTTGTTGCCGAACGGGTGACAACTCTTTTAAATGTATATTGATTTTTTGCACCACATATGGTGGTGGTCTTTTTAGTTTCCAAAGCATTTTAGAGAAGAAAAACTTTCTAGTTTACGGTCCCTCACATCAAAGTCGTTGGACTCTATGAACCGTCGTCGTTCTTGTTAAGGTTTCAACCGATTCGATGTGCTTTTCGGTCGTTGAAGCCAAACTAATTATTAGATATTCAATTATTTCTTTCATGTGAGCTATATATTATATGACCACAAAGCTATTATCTCAATGAGTATTATCTGATTCTACAATATCTCAATGAGTATATTGTAGAAAACTATTGTCCTCAACCGCTATATTAGACTATAATGGTATTATATGCATGTGTATATAAATAAGAATCGTCATGATATTAACATTCATTAAACATCGCAATGTCGGAAATACATTGACTTCAAGTAAGAAACTCGAACTAAACCTAGTTAAAACTAACGAGTTCTAATTCTCACATTCATATCAGAAGAATCTAACACATGAGTCACAACAACCCTACAAGACTTCAACACAGAAATCAAACGAAGAAAGCATTAAATAAAGGGAGCTCATACACAACCATATGGCTCAAATTAAAATTAATAATCAAATATTAAATGGTGGCATGATTAAAGAGAAAATTAAAACGAGCCTAACCTGAATTCAGCTACGTTCCTTTTCATGGTCAAAAGAGACCCTTTTACATCACGAATAGCAACAGAATTTAATAGGAAAAGGAAATGGTGGTTGAAAAAGGTGAAGAGAGATTCAAGAGAAAAGTCGAGAAAGCTTAGCAACTCGAATCAAAATCCCTCGTCTTCCTCTCAATTTCAATTTTAATATTTCTCTTCATTTACTTGTCCGATTATGCCTTTGTGTGCTATTCTATAATCTAAACATGCAAGCAAATGGATTAATACAGAATCACAATTCAGAGACTACTGTTTTGTTTGTTTCTTCTTCATTTATTGTCCAGCTAAATTGTAGGTATGAACTATCTTGATTAATTAATTAATTATCTTTGATGTACGGCAATTATATATCCAGAGAACTAATGGGCCTCTTTAATATACGGTCCAATTAATGTTAATGGGCCTCATACGAGGTTGTGCCATTATTAAGGTCCACTTAGTAATATCATCATTCTCAGTGACGGACCCAGGATTTTAGAACTGGGGGTCTCAATACACGAGTATATATAAATGCGTTCGTCGATCCGCTACATAGATAACGCATTGTTCCCCTGACCTCACGACAAATTTTCTCAAATATTAGCCTTAACCGTGCATGTTGTACTAATTTCTTAATGAATATGGTTGATACTTTTGTCAAACCTATATATATTTGATTTGATAAATAGCTTTTGTAAATCATCCGGAAACCAAGAGCATAGTGCTCTAAACTCGTTTATAACCTTTTTATTCTAAAATCAAGGATTTTATATATTTTTTATTTATAGCATAATATAACAAAAAATTACAATGATTGGTAATATAAGAAATCCAAAATAAATGGTGAAATATGAGTAGTTAGTAATATAGTTGTTGAGTAATAAGAATTAAGATAACAACAATAAATAACTACATTGTTTATAAAATAAAATTAGAAAGTTCCTTCCTTGCCTTAGACTTCAAGTTGCCATTGGTCTTTGACCTTAGAACGTATAGAGTGGTCAAATGGACTAATGTTGTGGACTAATGAAGCGGTTGGCGCACGGTAAGCTGAATGAAAGAATAAATAAGATAATCTATCAAGTATATTACAAATTAATGGAAATCTTTTCTATTTTAGGAAGATGGCTCGATATTTGCAATATCTAAAGCCCTAGCAAAAGAATAGAAAGTTAGATAATGAATTGCTCAAACACAAAATAAATATCTTTTAAAATATTTGATATTCTTAAAGAATATTAATTTTCAAGTTCAACAGTACACGTTTGTGTCTAATTCAGTCCCTTCATTGAATTTTCCAAACAAGATTTATCCTAGTCTACGCTAGATACTAATACATTATATTAACTTGGGCATTAGCATGATTTTTCTTGTTATAATGTTCATTTATTTTCAGCAACTCTTTAAATTTATTATATTACTGATGGTTAGTTGGTACAAAGATATAAATCAAAATCAGCTAAATGGAAGCCGAACAGAAATAAATAATGTGTTCACAAACTCTGTATTGCCAGCTCTTGAAAATATAACATGACTGAAAGGATACAAAGAAATGAATATATATTCAGAAATGAAAGCAATACAAAAAATAATAAATAAAAATCTAAATATTATAATGCTGTTGGAATGAGGATTAGATGCATTGAATTGCTATCTTTTTATTATCAACAAATGCCGTTTAAGTAATTCATCTCATTGCTCTTTGGATTAATAATTAATATTAATCCTAAATTTCACCAAGGTGTGGAGTGGAGTGGTTATACTTTATACATAGTGTGTGACTTGAGTAAAGGCCCACAACAAAATATGTCCATAATTGAGTTCACACACAGTTTTGTGTGGTGGCCCCAACAAATCGCAATTACAGTCCAAACCATACCTTAAAGGTTGCAAGAATTTGATATTTTTAGTGAGTGATAAAAAAAAATAAAAAGATATTTGTTGAATGATTTTGGAGCTCAAAAGTCAATTTTTTTAATCCTTGCATGCAATGCAACTCTGCGAGTAATTTGACTTACGCATGACACGTGTGAATTGCGAGTGGCAATCGCAATGTGGCTCGTCTGGCGGCGACACGAAATTAGTACGTTCAAATTCAACATTATGCAATTTGATACTATGTGACGCTAACCATCCCTAATGGCAATGGCAATGTGGCTCGTCTGGCGGCGACACGAAATTATTACGTTCTATTTAAGATTAATTGTCTTACTTATTAGGAGAACGATGATGTTACTCTTCTACCTGACGATGAAAACTTTAGTGGATCAAGTGCCGCGCGCGCTGCTAAGGATTGAAGCTCTTGGTATATTTATGTTCCTTTATTTCACAAAACAAATAAATAAAGACGCTTCAGTGCAGAGGATACATACGTCCTCATAAATATGTAATTACTTTTGGGTCCTAATCTTAATATACCCTAACGGGGAAATTTTCGTTCAGTCCCTTCTCAGGGTCTGAAATTTTAGTTCAAGCCATGTCAGGAAAAATATTAGTTTTAAGGATCCGATTATTCAGTAACAATTTATTTGTCTTTAGTAACAATTAATCGTTCCTCAGTATAACAGTTCATTGTTCTGAATATAACAGAAAACGATCATCCGATAACAGTTTATATACTTTTATTACGGTTGGTCCTTATCTTTGAATTTTACGAAAAATTGGGTCCTTTAAACTAAAATTTTTTTTAAAGGTCCTGAAAAATATTTTTAATCACTTTTGGGTCCTGAATCTTAATATACCCTAAATAAAAAGCTCTAGTTAAAGTATGGGTCAATTCGGAATCATCGAAATCAGACCCCATTAAGGGTTTGAATTCGGATTCAGACGCTATTTGAGAATTTTTTAGGTCCTATCCATTTATGTGGTGTAAAAAAGTGGTATGAAAGATATATGAACTGGTATAGAATGATCGTTTTGTATTACAAACATTCAACATACTGGTATGTCAGAGCAATAAAGTAAACTGGCATCAAATGATCATAAACTGGTACCGAATTATGATTTTGTGGTACAAATTTCAACTACTTGTATATAAGAGCAATAAAGTGGTACTGCATAAAAATGGGTCTTTAAACTAATTTTTTTCCCATGAGGATCTGAATCCTAAATGATATTTATATAGGGGTTTGAAATGAAAATACCCTAAAAGTATATAAGTGACTGTCTTATACAACGAAATAAATGTCTTCAGAATCAAAGTTGTACAATGTTTCGTGCATAAGGATACGTACGTCCTCCTAAATAAAAAGCTGCTAGTAAAAGTATATATTTGAGTGTCTTACACAACGAAGTAAATGTCTTCATAATCAAAGTTGTACAAACAAATAAATAAAGACGTTTCGTGCAGAAGGATACATGCTTCCTCGTAAATAAAAAGCTGCTAGTAAAAGTATATATTTGAGTGTTTTACACAACTAAATAAATGTCTTCAGAATCAAAGTTGTACAAATAAATAAAGACGTGTTACATTGCGGAAGGATCCGTCCTCATAAATAAAAAGCTGCTAGTAAAAGTATATAATGGACTACCTTATACAACGAAATAATGTATTCAGAATCAAAGCTGTACAACAAATAAATAAAGACGTGTTACATTGCGGAAGGATCCGTCCTCATAAATAAAAAGCTGCTAGTAGAAAACAACTTCGAAAATAAGTAAATAAATATCTGTAAAATAGGAATTGCTAAGAAGCCAAGCAGTTAATGATAGCGTAGGAATTGCTAAGAAGCCAAGCAGTTAATGATAGCGCAGAAAATAAAGCTGCACGGCAGCTGAACAATTTGCAAGAACAATTTGCAAGAAAGAAAGTAATTATAGCTGAGGTATAATGGATATTGATGGTGTAGATAAATAAAAAAGCTGCAACGGCAGCTGAACAATTGCAGGAAATTAAGTCGAGTGTGTATGCGTATAAAATTGAATTGATGTTTAATAAAAGTAAACGAAAAGCTAACAAAAAAAGAGTTATTTCATTATAAATAGATGCACGTCGATTTTCATACAGCTTTCTTTCAGAGTACTGAACAGATTTTTCATACAGCTTTCTTCC
Organism: Craterostigma plantagineum; assembly: GCA_027422505.1. NCBI lineage: Eukaryota > Viridiplantae > Streptophyta > Magnoliopsida > Lamiales > Linderniaceae > Craterostigma > Craterostigma plantagineum. The sequence goes on along the minus strand of JAPQWV010000126.1, from coordinate 887,274 downwards.
GCGCAAAGTGTTACACAGCTTTCATGGATGATGAACAAGTTGAAAAAATTACTGAGTATGTTCCTGTTGGTTAAATGTTTGTTCATAATAGATATATTCTTTTACATTTTCTGTTATTTCTATATTACTTGGTGTAAGTAAATCTTACTTTGTCCAACCAACAGGGAGGAGTTGATGAGCGCGTTGAAGGACTACTTTAAAAATCAAAGACCACCTCCACATGTGAAAAAAATCAATATACGTTTGAAAGAGTTGTCAGCCGTTCGGCAACAAGGTAAACCGAATATTTGTACATTTGTATCTTGTACAAATATTCGGCTTACCTTGTTGCCGAACGGGTGACAACTCTTTTAAATGTATATTGATTTTTTGCACCACATATGGTGGTGGTCTTTTTAGTTTCCAAAGCATTTTAGAGAAGAAAAACTTTCTAGTTTACGGTCCCTCACATCAAAGTCGTTGGACTCTATGAACCGTCGTCGTTCTTGTTAAGGTTTCAACCGATTCGATGTGCTTTTTGGTCGTTGAAGCCAAACTAATTATTAGATATTCAATTATTTCTTTCATGTGAGCTATATATTATATGACCACAAAGCTATTATCTCAATGAGTATTATCTGATTCTACAATATCTCAATGAGTATATTGTAGAAAACTATTGTCCTCAACCGCTATATTAGACTATAATGGTATTATATGCATGTGTATATAAATAAGAATCGTCATGATATTAACATTCATTAAACATCGCAATGTCGGAAATACATTGACTTCAAGTAAGAAACTCGAACTAAACCTAGTTAAAACTAACGAGTTCTAATTCTCACATTCATATCAGAAGAATCTAACACATGAGTCACAACAACCCTACAAGACTTCAACACAGAAATCAAACGAAGAAAGCATTAAATAAAGGGAGCTCATACACAACCATATGGCTCAAATTAAAATTAATAATCAAATATTAAATGGTGGCATGATTAAAGAGAAAATTAAAACGAGCCTAACCTGAATTCAGCTACGTTCCTTTTCATGGTCAAAAGAGACCCTTTTACATCACGAATAGCAACAGAATTTAATAGGAAAAGGAAATGGTGGTTGAAAAAGGTGAAGAGAGATTCAAGAGAAAAGTCGAGAAAGCTTAGCAACTCGAATCAAAATCCCTCGTCTTCCTCTCAATTTCAATTTTAATATTTCTCTTCATTTACTTGTCCGATTATGCCTTTGTGTGCTATTCTATAATCTAAACATGCAAGCAAATGGATTAATACAGAATCACAATTCAGAGACTACTGTTTTGTTTGTTTCTTCTTCATTTATTGTCCAGCTAAATTGTAGGTATGAACTATCTTGATTAATTAATTAATTATCTTTGATGTACGGCAATTATATATCCAGAGAACTAATGGGCCTCTTTAATATACGGTCCAATTAATGTTAATGGGCCTCATACGAGGTTGTGCCATTATTAAGGTCCACTTAGTAATATCATCATTCTCAGTGACGGACCCAGGATTTTAGAACTGGGGGTCTCAATACACGAGTATATATAAATGCGTTCGTCGATCCGCTACATAGATAACGCATTGTTCCCCTGACCTCACGACAAATTTTCTCAAATATTAGCCTTAACCGTGCATGTTGTACTAATTTCTTAATGAATATGGTTGATACTTTTGTCAAACCTATATATATTTGATTTGATAAATAGCTTTTGTAAATCATCCGGAAACCAAGAGCATAGTGCTCTAAACTCGTTTATAACCTTTTTATTCTAAAATCAAGGATTTTATATATTTTTTATTTATAGCATAATATAACAAAAAATTACAATGATTGGTAATATAAGAAATCCAAAATAAATGGTGAAATATGAGTAGTTAGTAATATAGTTGTTGAGTAATAAGAATTAAGATAACAACAATAAATAACTACATTGTTTATAAAATAAAATTAGAAAGTTCCTTCCTTGCCTTAGACTTCAAGTTGCCATTGGTCTTTGACCTTAGAACGTATAGAGTGGTCAAATGGACTAATGTTGTGGACTAATGAAGCGGTTGGCGCACGGTAAGCTGAATGAAAGAATAAATAAGATAATCTATCAAGTATATTACAAATTAATGGAAATCTTTTCTATTTTAGGAAGATGGCTCGATATTTGCAATATCTAAAGCCCTAGCAAAAGAATAGAAAGTTAGATAATGAATTGCTCAAACACAAAATAAATATCTTTTAAAATATTTGATATTCTTAAAGAATATTAATTTTCAAGTTCAACAGTACACGTTTGTGTCTAATTCAGTCCCTTCATTGAATTTTCCAAACAAGATTTATCCTAGTCTACGCTAGATACTAATACATTATATTAACTTGGGCATTAGCATGATTTTTCTTGTTATAATGTTCATTTATTTTCAGCAACTCTTTAAATTTATTATATTACTGATGGTTAGTTGGTACAAAGATAAATCAAAATCAGCTAAATGCAAGCCGAACAGAAATAAATAATGTGTCACAAACTCTGTATTGCCAGCTCTTGAAAATATAACATGACTGAAAGGATACAAAGAAATGAATATATATTCAGAAATGAAAGCAATACAAAAAAATAATAAATAAAAATCTAAATATTATAATGCTGTTGGAATGAGGATTAGATGCATTGAATTGCTATCTTTTTATTATCAACAAATGTCGTTTAAGTAATTCATCTCATTGCTCTTTGGATTAATAATTAATATTAATCCTAAATTTCACCAAGGTGTGGAGTGGAGTGGTTATACTTTATACATAGTGTGTGACTTGAGTAAAGGCCCACAACAAAATATGTCCATAATTGAGTTCACACACAGTTTTGTGTGGTGGCCCCAACAAATCGCAATTACAGTCCAAACCATACCTTAAAAGTTGCAAAAATTTGATATTTTTAGTGAGTGATAAAAATAAAATAAAAAGATATTTGTTGAATGATTTTGGAGCTCAAAAGGCAATTTTTTTAATCCTTGCATGCAATGCAACTCTGCGAGTAATTTGACTTATGCATGACACGTGTGAATTGCGAGTGGCAATCGCAATGTGGCTCGTCTGGCGGCGACACGAAATTAGTACGTTCAAATTCAACATTATGCAATTTGATACTATGTGACGCTAACCATCCCTAATGGCAATGGCAATGTGGCTCGTCTGGCGGCGACACGAAATTATTACGTTCTATTTAAGATTAATTGTCTTACTTATTAGGAGAACGATGATGTTACTCTTCTACCTGACGATGAAAACTTTAGTGGATCAAGTGCCGCGCGCGCTGCTAAGGATTGAAGCTCTTGGTATATTTATGTTCCTTTATTTTACAAAACAAATAAATAAAGACGCTTCAGTGCAGAGGATACATACGTCCTCATAAATATATAATTACTTTTGGGTCCTAATCTTAATATACCCTAACGGGGGAAATTTTCGTTCAGTCCCTTCTCAGGGTCTGAAATTTTAGTTCAAGCCATGTCAGGAAAAATATTAGTTTTAAGGATCCGATTATTCAGTAACAATTTATTTGTCTTTAGTAACAATTAATCGTTCCACAGTAACAGTTCATTGTTCTGAATATAACAGAAAACGATCATCCGATAACAGTTTATATACTTTTATTACGGTTGGTCCTTATCTTTGAATTTTACGAAAAATTGGGTCCTTTAAACTAAAATTTTTTTTAAAGGTCCTGAAAAATATTTTTAATCACTTTTGGGTCCTGAATCTTAATATACCCTAAATAAAAAGCTCTAGTTAAAGTATGGGTCAATTCGGAATCATCGAAATCAGACCCCATTAAGGGTGGTGTAAAAAAGTGGTATGAAAGATATATGAACTGGTATAGAATGATCGTTTTGTATTACAAACATTCAACATACTGGTATGTCAGAGCAATAAAGTAAACTGGCATCAAATGATCATAAACTGGTACCGAATTATGATTTTGTGGTACAAATTTCAACTACTTGTATATAAGAGCAATAAAGTGGTACTGCATAAAAATAGGTCTTTAAACTAATTTTTTTCCCATGAGGATCTGAATCCTAAATGATATTTATATAGCGGTTTGAAATGAAAATACCCTAAAAGTATATAAGTGACTGTCTTATACAACGAAATAAATGTCTTCAGAATCAAAGTTGTACAATGTTTCGTGCATAAGGATACGTACGTCCTCCTAAATAAAAAGCTGCTAGTAAAAGTATATATTTGAGTGTCTTACACAACGAAGTAAATGTCTTCATAATCAAAGTTGTACAAACAAATAAATAAAGACGTTTCGTGCAGAATGATACATGCTTCCTCGTAAATAAAAAGCTGCTAGTAAAAGTATATATTTGAGTGTTTTACACAACTAAATAAATGTCTTCAGAATCGAAGTTGTACAAATAAATAAAGACGTGTAACATTGCGGAAGGATCCGTCCTCATAAATAAAAAGCTGCTAGTAAAAGTATATAATGGACTACCTTATACAACGAAATAATGTATTCAGAATCAAAGCTGTACAACAAATAAATAAAGACGTGTTACATTGCGGAAGAATCCGTCCTCATAAATAAAAGCTGCTAGTAGAAAACAACTTCGAAAATAAGTAAATAAATATCTGTAAAATAGGAATTGCTAAGAAGCCAAGCAGTTAATGATAGCGTAGGAATTGCTAAGAAGCCAAGCAGTTAATGATAGCGCAGAAAATAAAGCTGCACGGCAGCTGAACAATTTGCAAGAACAATTTGCAAGAAAGAAAGTAATTATAGCTGAGGTATAATGGATATTGATGGTGTAGATAAATAAAAAAGCTGCAACGGCAGCTGAACAATTGCAGGAAATTAAGTCGAGTGTGTATGCGTATAAAATTGAATTGATGTTTAATAAAAGTAAACGAAAAGCTAACAAAAAAAGAGTTATTTCATTATAAATAGATGCACGTCGATTTTCATACAGCTTTCTTTCAGAGTACTGAACAGATTTTTCATACAGCTTTCTTCCGCGCAAAGTGTTACACAGCTTTCATGGATGATGAACAAGTTGAAAAAATTACTGAGTATGTTCCTGTTGGTTAAATGTTTGTTCATAATAGATATATTCTTTTACATTTTCTGTTATTTCTATATTACTTGGTGTAAGTAAATCTTACTTTGTCCAACCAACAGGGAGGAGTTGATGAGCGCGTTGAAGGACTACTTTAAAATCAAAGACCACCTCCACATGTGAAAAAAATCAATATACGTTTGAAAGAGTTGTCAGCCGTTCGGCAACAAGGTAAACCGAATATTTGTACATTTGTATCTTGTACAAATATTCGGCTTACCTTGTTGCCGAACGGGTGACAACTCTTTTAAATGTATATTGATTTTTTGCACCACATATGGTGGTGGTCTTTTTAGTTTCCAAAGCATTTTAGAGAAGAAAAACTTTCTAGTTTACGGTCCCTCACATCAAAGTCGTTGGACTCTATGAACCGTCGTCGTTCTTGTTAAGGTTTCAACCGATTCGATGTGCTTTTTGGTCGTTGAAGCCAAACTAATTATTAGATATTCAATTATTTCTTTCATGTGAGCTATATATTATATGACCACAAAGCTATTATCTCAATGAGTATTATCTGATTCTACAATATCTCAATGAGTATATTGTAGAAAACTATTGTCCTCAACCGCTATATTAGACTATAATGGTATTATATGCATGTGTATATAAATAAGAATCGTCATGATATTAACATTCATTAAACATCGCAATGTCGGAAATACATTGACTTCAAGTAAGAAACTCGAACTAAACCTAGTTAAAACTAACGAGTTCTAATTCTCACATTCATATCAGAAGAATCTAACACATGAGTCACAACAACCCTACAAGACTTCAACACAGAAATCAAACGAAGAAAGCATTAAATAAAGGGAGCTCATACACAACCATATGGCTCAAATTAAAATTAATAATCAAATATTAAATGGTGGCATGATTAAAGAGAAAATTAAAACGAGCCTAACCTGAATTCAGCTACGTTCCTTTTCATGGTCAAAAGAGACCCTTTTACATCACGAATAGCAACAGAATTTAATAGGAAAAGGAAATGGTGGTTGAAAAAGGTGAAGAGAGATTCAAGAGAAAAGTCGAGAAAGCTTAGCAACTCGAATCAAAATCCCTCGTCTTCCTCTCAATTTCAATTTTAATATTTCTCTTCATTTACTTGTCCGATTATGCCTTTGTGTGCTATTCTATAATCTAAACATGCAAGCAAATGGATTAATACAGAATCACAATTCAGAGACTACTGTTTTGTTTGTTTCTTCTTCATTTATTGTCCAGCTAAATTGTAGGTATGAACTATCTTGATTAATTAATTAATTATCTTTGATGTACGGCAATTATATATCCAGAGAACTAATGGGCCTCTTTAATATACGGTCCAATTAATGTTAATGGGCCTCATACGAGGTTGTGCCATTATTAAGGTCCACTTAGTAATATCATCATTCTCAGTGACGGACCCAGGATTTTAGAACTGGGGGTCTCAATACACGAGTATATATAAATGCGTTCGTCGATCCGCTACATAGATAACGCATTGTTCCCCTGACCTCACGACAAATTTTCTCAAATATTAGCCTTAACCGTGCATCTCAATATGAGTAGTTAGTAATATAGTTGTTGAGTAATAAGAATTAAGATAACAACAATAAATAACTACACTGTTTATAAAATAAAATTAGAAGTTCCTTCCTTGCCTTAGACTTCAAGTTGCCATTGGTCTTTGACCTTAGAACGTATAGAGTGGTCAAATGGACTAATGTTGTGGACTAATGAAGCGGTTGGCGCACGGTAAGCTGAATGAAAGAATAAATAAGATAATCTATCAAGTATATTACAAATTAATGGAAATCTTTTCTATTTTAGGAAGATGGCTCGATATTTGCAATATCTAAAGCCCTAGCAAAAGAATAGAAAGTTAGATAATGAATTGCTCAAACACAAAATAAATATCTTTTAAAATATTTGATATTCTTAAAGAATATTAATTTTCAAGTTCAACAGTACACGTTTGTGTCTAATTCAGTCCCTTCATTGAATTTTCCAAACAAGATTTATCCTAGTCTACGCTAGATACTAATACATTATATTAACTTGGGCATTAGCATGATTTTTCTTGTTATAATGTTCATTTATTTTCAGCAACTCTTTAAATTTATTATATTACTGATGGTTAGTTGGTACAAAGATATAAATCAAAATCAGCTAAATGGAAGCCGAACAGAAATAAATAATGTGTTCACAAACTCTGTATTGCCAGCTCTTGAAAATATAACATGACTGAAAGGTACAAAGAAATGAATATATATTCAGAAATGAAAGCAATACAAAAAAGTAATAAATAAAAATCTAAATATTATAATGCTGTTGGAATGAGGATTAGATGCATTGAATTGCTATCTTTTTATTATCAACAAATGCCGTTTAAGTAATTCATCTCATTGCTCTTTGGATTAATAATTAATATTAATCCTAAATTTCACCAAGGTGTGGAGTGGAGTGGTTATACTTTATACATAGTGTGTGACTTGAGTAAAGGCCCACAACAAAATATGTCCATAATTGAGTTCACACATAGTTTTGTGTGGTGGCCCCAACAAATCGCAATTACAGTCCAAACCATACCTTAAAAGTTGCAAGAATTTGATATTTTTAGTGAGTGATAAAAAAAATAAAAAGATATTTGTTGAATGATTTTGGAGCTCAAAAGTCAATTTTTTTAATCCTTGCATGCAATGCAACTCTGCGAGTAATTTGACTTACGCATGACACGTGTGAATTGCGAGTGGCAATCGCAATGTGGCTCGTCTGGCGGAGACACGAAATTAGTACGTTCAAATTCAACATTATGCAATTTGATACTATGTGACGCTAACCATCCCTAATGGCAATGGCAATGTGGCTCGTCTGGCGGCGACACGAAATTATTACGTTCAAATTCAACATTATGCAATTTGATACTATGTGACGCTAACCATCCCTAAATAACTTATTCAAAATTACCTAAAGAGTCAAATAGCATTCACCATCGATAAATGTATTTGCAAGGGCTTGTGATTTTGTATTAATTTCCTTGGAATTGTCTTATTATTATATATCCGTTTGAATAAATAGTGCAGTCACTGTACGGGCTCGTTTGATAAGCGGGTATGGATGGGTATGTGATGGGTATGAATAAGTCACTTCGTGTTTGCTATCTGTGTGTCTTGTATGGCTATACACTTCTATTAAAAAGATTTTGATTATGGGGCTTGTTATGCATACCTCTAGGGTGGTTATGAGGTGTGCATCACTAATCCATGCACATCTATACACACCTTAAACTCATCTATCAAACACAATTTATATCATTGCACAAATAATTAATACACATCTATCAAACATGTTAAAATACAATATCAACAAAATCCTTGTATAGCATTACACAAATAACTTATACCCATGTAATCCATAAACTCGGATATAAAACGAGCCCTATGAGGTATATAATAACAACTAATTGTTCCGTCCAAAAGCGGATGCCCCGTCTAAATGACCGAACATCATCATTTTATATATTTTCAAGTCACAATATCTCTTATATATATATATATATATATATATATATATTATGTCTAGGATGAAAGACAAAGAATAGCAAACCATGATACCATCGTCATCACCAAATCACACCAGAGAAAATAACATTACGAAAAGGAAAGAAGAAAAAAAAACAACTGCAGACTAGAAGACCAGAGAAACCCAACACTAAGTGTTACTAAACATTGAACAATAGAAGGGCCAATCAGAATGTCAACAATTTGCTTCATTTCCTCGTTCGCAATTGAAAGTACGAATATTCCTAAAAGTATCTTCTTGTTCAGAATAGTTGGGGAAATAACTGGGGTTTTAAAGGCGCCTTTAAAACACCAGTTGTTTTCCCAACTATTCTGATCAAGAAGATACTTGTGGACACATTGTGGTCGGTCTCTCGTAGCAATGTTAGCATTTCCAACAACGGCCATTGCGTGGCCACCTATAGTCGACGATGTATGTCGATCAAAAATTACCTGCGAGATAAAAGAAATAAAAAATAAAATAAAGAACTGTTACTTTGGTAAGTATTAACCGTAGTAGGTAATAACCGACCTCATTACATTGCTTGAAACCTTCACAAACATCAATCGAAGCAATCAATGGGTACTTCTCGGATATGATAAAAGCTTCATTCTCGTTTATCCTCCTATGTGTAAGAATTTTTTCTCTTTCGACCAGGGGAAGAAGAAACAAACATAAAATTATTCCAAATAAATACCAAAAAAATAGATCTACGTTGCAAAATATCGAAAACAGATTCTTTTATCTTGACGACTCAACAAAGGTGTTCCTAGTTAACCCGTCTAATTTAGCATACTTACAGACTGCAGTTGCCATCGTCCCCGCACCGTTAGTTGGATCCATGGCTCTAATGTCATTTCTGAGGTCTTTTGTAAGGATTATCATGAGCCTCACCTATATCAAGGTAGTGCTGATTCTCGCTGCATGTTATCTTGAGTAGCCTTGATGACATTTCCACGCAGCTAGCGAAGGATATAACGGAACATATACGGCAATTTCCTTGATCACGAACCGGTGATAGTTGTTCTGAATGTATCTTAATATTTTTGAATTCATACCGTAGTTGGAATGCTCTAAGGTAGCATTCCAAAGCAATTTGAAGTTCTTCGCTGCCGAGTTATCAACACCATTATTAACTTCGTCAGCATTTCGTAACATATCCAGGATATGTGGACATATCCAGGATATATGACACCATATTTAAGATATGTTGTAGTAATATAAAGATAAGTAATGAAATGTCGTAAAGGACAAGCAAATATAAGACGGGAATTGAAAGAAGTTGGAAGAGGGAGAAATTTATGATGGCACAGTGCAATAGAACTTTCGATAGAAATGTCAAGTACAAGATAACAATAAATAAACCGTGAATACAAAATCGATAGAAATGCGACTGTCGCCGTGAAAGATCGACCAGATAGAGTGAAAAGGTATCTACTAATACAAAATAGCTGGGGACACATCTGGGGATTTAAAGGATACGTCCTCATCCCCATCAACAAAGTTCTAATGGAGAAATTATATATTCCAATACTGAACGAAGAGATGAATAGAGCTGTTGATAGGCTCATTGGTCCTGCAATGCAAAGTGGTAGTAACATATGTCCTTTATTTTTATCTAAAAAAGATTTATATTTTGAGTTGTCCAAGAGAGTCCAAAATTAAAAACACGCTGAATAAATGACACAGCTACTGAGCTACAACTCCTAGGATAAGAAATTTGAAAATAGAAAAAATAAATCCATAATCCCAAACATCAGAAAAAGCAGGATTTGTGATAACCGCACCAAGAATATATGCGGGTAGGTAAGTTATTCGTGACCGAGGGAAATAAATCAAAAATTTCTTCCTCTATATAAGTTGATTCCGAATCTTGCCTACCCGTATTTAAAAAAAAATTAATAGAGAAGCTGTTCCGAAAATCACCATGTAGTCATTTCCTTCAATTTTCGATATTTCATCCTCTAGTTTTACCAATTAATTATTTTAAAATCATTATCAACTAATTAAATGTTATTTGTCTAACGGGGAGGAGTTGGAAAGCGCGTTAAAAGACTATTTGAAAATTCAAAGACCACCGCTATGTTTGGTCTGTAAAATTAAGATACATTTAGAGGAATTATCTCCGGTTCGGAATCAAGATGGATTCAATATTTGTGCCTTCGTTTCTTGCGCTAACTGTCTCGAGGTTTCATCGAGATTGCTGAAAACCACATGCACCAAGAATCAGCAGTATCTCGACATTGAAGAGGCGCACGACAACTTGTACAAGAGGGATCCGTTCAAAGATGAAGTCAGAGCTAAAGATAAGTGTAACTCTGCGGGGACGTTGGCAGCAGATGTCTGTAAATTTTCTAGAATTGATGGATTTAGTAGGACGAGTTTTGCTGAAACATTGAGAGAGAAGTATTTGTTCTCGGTTTTTTGCAATGGTGTAATCATTATGTGTTTTATTTTTTATCATGTTAAATATTGAAATTTAATTTTCGTTTCTTAACAGTTGCGAAAGGGAGAAGATTATATGCCACAGGAAATTAGACGAAAACGAGGGCATTCACAGTATCTCAGCATTATCCGTTAATGGCTAGCATGTGTGTGAAGGCTTTGCAACGTGTGAAAAGGTTGCCTCGTTATTTGAAACTTTATGTTATTACAACAAATATGAGTGATTTTCTTCTCACTTGTTATTTTTTTTCCATTTATTTATTATACAGAAAGTGTTCGAGCGACGCACGTCAAAGGAGGACTTGGGATACCATGCGATGAGAAGCTAAAAGCCAAATCTTGCATTAACAAATCTTACTTTGTATTCTTTAATCAGTAACTCTTACAAATTATTACATTACTGATAGTTAGTTGGTACAAAAAAATAAAATTAAATCGGCTAAATTGAAGTCGAACGGAGAAATAAATAATGTGTTCAGAAACTCTGTATTGCCAGCTCTTGAAAATATAACATGACATAAGGGTATAAAGAAATAAATGATTATTCAGAAATGAAATCAATACAAAGAAATAGTAATAAATATACAGGATAATGGTACACATAAAATAAATATTATAACGCTTCTACAAACAACAAATTCCGAAAATAAATTAAAAAAACTTATTTCGTACAAGAAGTAAATAAAGCTGGGAATTGGAAAAGTTGGGAATGAGAGAATCACGGCGGTACAGGAAAACAACTTAAAAAAGCTGTTGCCAAAGATCAAAATAATAAGGGGCATTTTCATTTCAGGCCCCTATATAAGTATAATTTATGGTTCAGACCCTCTTCGGAGAATATTTAGTTTTAAGGACCCATTTTTATGCAGTACCACTTTATTGCTCTTACATACCAGTATGTTGAAATTCTGTACCACAAAACCATAATACGGTACCAGTTTATGATCATCTGATACCAGTTTATTTTCTGCAGTACCACTCTATTGCTCTGACATACCAGTATGTTGAAAGTTTGTAACACAAAACAATCATTCTATACCAGTTCATATATTTTTCATACCACTTTTTTACACCACACAAAATGGGTCCTTTAACCTAAAAATTCTTAAACAGGGCCTGAATTCGAAATCAAACCTTAAAGGGGTCTGATTTCGAATGACCCAAATAATAAATATAAAGATGCGACCGTACTAATAATAAAACAGGAAATTTGAAAAAAAATAAATATAAATTCGTAAAAAGACGAGTAAATTTAAGGCCGGAATTGGAAGAAGTTTGAATTAGTGATTCAAACGGGCCCGCCTGGATGGGTAAGCCCGCACAGGCTTTGGGCTTTGGCAGGACAATATTAATATTTATATTGTAATAGATTTATAAATAAGTTATATAAGTTTTTATATGTTTAGTTACAATTTTAAGTGAAACTAAATTTAATAAAAAAATAAATTATTAAAGAGTTAGGATTTTATTAAAAATAGATTCGATTAATATTTTTTTGTATTTATTCCTTTTTTATTTTTTTTCTCTTTTAAATTTTTGGCGGGGTAAGGCTGTCAGGCCCGCGGCGCGCCCAAGGGGTAGGGCAGGCCTACCCGCGCCCGCCCCACCAACTAACGGGCTTTGGCGGATAACTGGTCTGCCCACCCCCACGGGCCCGTTTGACAGCTCTAGTTGGAAAGGAAGAAATTAATGATTGCACGGTGCAATAAAACTTTCGATAGAAACTTAAAGTAAAAGAGAATAAATAAACTGAAAATACAAATCAATGCAGATTCGAAAAAACACAATAAACCTGAAACACTAAATTAAGAAAGCTGTAACAAGAATAGTAGTTGCGGAGATAAAATTGATTCACAACACATTGCAATTTTCGGTAGAAATTTCAAGTACAAGATAATAAATAAACTGTAAATACAAAAGCAATGCAGATTCAAAGAACAAAATAAAGCTGAAACACGAAATCAAAAGAAAAAGTTGAAATAATAATTGTAGCTGCAGAAATAAAATTAAGGGACCTTTACAATTCAGCCTTCATTCAACTTTAAAAATCGTGTTCAGTCCCTGTAAGAAAAAGCAATTAGTTTTAAGGACCCGATTTTTCATACCACTTCATGGGTCTGTGGTACCACTTCTTTGTTCTGTAGTACCACTTCTTTGTTCCGCAGTACCACATAATTGTTCTGCAATACCACTTCTTTTGTTCTGCAGTACCACTTCATTTTTACCACAGAAAAATGAAGTGGTACTGCAGAACAATTAAGTGGTACTGCAGAGCAATTATGTGGTACTGCATAACAAAGAAGTGGTACTACATAACAAAGAAGTGGTACCACATATCGATGAAGTGGTATGAAAAATTGGGTCCTTAAAACTAATTGCTTTTTCTGACAAGGGCTGAACACGATTTTTAAACATGAATGGGGGCTGAATCATAATATACTCTAAAATTAATTCACGGCACAATCCAATTTTCAGTAGAAATTTCAAGTACAATATAATAAATAAACCGTAAATACAAAATCGATGCAGATTCAAAGAACAAAATAAAGCCAAAACACGAAATCAACAGAATAAATAAAAGCTGCAATAAGAATCGTAGATGCATAAAATTAATTCACCTCGAATCAAATCGGGGCCGGTGGGCAAGGGCCGGCCCGTTACCCGCCAAAGCCCGCCAATCGGATGGGCGGGTGCGGATAGGCCCGTCGGCGGGCCTAAGAAGGGAGGCACGCCCCGCGCCTTGGGCGAACCGCGGGCCCGCCAAAAATAAAAAAAAGATGTGGAAAAAAAATAATAAAAAAATTTATTCAAAAGTAATTGTAAAATGTAGTAATTCAATTTTCGTTTTTTTCCTTTTCTTTACTAAAAATATTAATCTAAATAAAATAGTTTAAGTGCGACTTGAACACAAGACCCTAAGTTTAAAATTGAGCATCTCAACCACTGCACCACAACCCCATTATGTGTAAATTTATCAGCCCATATATTTCTTATTTTTTATTTGTTATTTAATAATAAAGACCGGACTGGAACCGAACTGGGTATGTGACAGGTCCGGTCTTAACAACTTGGTTGTACCGTGAACCATTTTTCTTTAATTAAAAGGAAGAAAAATATTTGTTTGGCTGTGCTTAAAAAAACAGTGATAATGCATCCTCGTACCAAGAATGATTGCAATGTAAATGGTCTTTCATTAAATACATTTAGCAATGGTGCATGCTATTGGACGATTGAAATAATGTAGATTAAGTAATTTAGAGATGATTAGAGTCAAATGGTATCAAATCGCTCATGTTAAAATTTGTAAGTAATAATTGTGAGTGACGACACTGCATTAGATTTTAGGACACGTGGTTAAACGATCGCCGCCCGACGAGCCACATTGCCTCTCGTGATTCACACGTGTCGGGCATACGTCAAATTACTCTCATATTTATTTGTGCATGCAAGGATTACCAAAAAATTGTCTTTTGAGCTTCAAAATCATTCAACAAAAGTATTTTTAATTTTTTCACCACACCACACACCGCAATAGTTCTTGAAAATTTTCAAGGTAAGGTTTGGACTATCAATGGATCAAGCTTTAATTGCGCAATTATGTTTGGGCCATTACACAACTGTGGACATATATTGTTTTGGGCCTTGACTCTCTCTCTCTCACACACACACTATAGGCACTTTGGTGAAATTTAGTATTAATATTAATTGTTTATATATAAAAGCAATGAGATTAATTACTTACACCGAGTTTCTTGGTGCATTTAAGTAGCAATTCAATGTCATCAAATGCTCATTCCAACAAATATTATCACGACTTTACAAAGCAGAGCAAACCGTACTTCTTTTGAAGAAATTATTCATCATGAGACTTAAAATAAATTAAAATTCTGAAGTAAAGTGAAGGACCAATTAATTGCTTACGGACCCTTTTCAAAATCAAGACAAAAAAGGTGATGATTAATTAGTTTACATGGATAGGAAGCTTAAGGTGTTTAAATTTATACCTAAAGACTTAGTTTAATATCAAACTTAATGGAGCATGTTTAATTTCTGAAAAAAAAGGTCAAAATTCTCTATTTAGAAAAGCATCTACATGATGACCATGGTCCTGTTGGTCCAGCCTGCCAGAGACGACGCCCATCAGTGTTGAAAAAAGAAAAAAAATAAATAATATTATATTATAATATTATTTTAATGAAAGGTTTATATTGAAGGGCGACGCGGCGCATTCCTGGCCACCCATTTTGAGCGGTCCAGAAGAGCTGAAGACATCTATAAATAGGCTGAGGATTCTTCAGTTATTATCATCACAAGCTCATTCGAGTTTTACTATATAGAGAGAAGTAGTTCGAGTGAATTGTGAGGTTATCAGTTCAGGTAGAAACTGATAGGGTTCCACATCCACAGAGAGGTGTGAGGTAAACACGAGTGGTAAAAGTGAGATAGTAAAAATTCGAGGGTTGTAATTTTTACTATAGTGAAGATTTTGCCGACTCGGCCGTGGTTTTTCCCTCTTCGTTAACAGAGGGTTTTCCACGTTAAAATTCTGGTGTTCTTTCTTACCTTACAGTAATTTTATATTTACCGTGGTAGTTACTGTGCGGGTCCCACCAAATTTACTCCGTGGGTCCCACTTCTCCCGATCGTCGTACCAAGCCAAACCGGGACCAGTTCCGCTGCGGGGCCCACTGACCACCGCGGGGCCCACCACCATTCCCAACAAGTGGTATCAGAGCCTGATAGTATTCTGAGTATGCTCTGTGGTTGCAGCTTTGACTGATCTTCCACATCAGAAAAGATACTAGTAGGTTGCTGGTAGATTTTGACGGCCATGGAGAACGACGGAGGAATGATCAAGTTGACAGTAACAAATTACTCCATATGGAAATCAAGGATGGAGGATTACCTTTATTGCAAAGACCTCCATGAACCAATCGAAAATGGAGGCAAGATGCCCGAAGGCGGGAATGCCGACCTATGGAAGAAATTACAAAGAAAGACGCTAGCTATGATCCGCCAATGGGTGGACATTAGCCTCTACAATCACGTCCGAAATGAAACAGACCCCTACAAACTCTGGACGAAATTGGAGGGTATGTATGAGGTGACAAATGCGCTGAGCAAGGTATTCATGATGCGAAAACTCATGAATGTGAAGCTGAACGAGGGACGATCAGTTGCTGAACATCTGAACGACTTTGAAGGGCTGGTAACTCAACTCACAAGTGCCGGTCTAGTCCTTGATGATGAGCTACAAGCATGTCTACTACTGGGATCTCTACCTGATAGCTGGGATACATTGGTAGTATCGCTCACCAACTCGGCACCAAGCGGTAAAGTCACGATGGAGATGGTGAAAAACAGACTCTACAATGAAGAGCTGCGACGGAAGGATGCTGCCAGTACCAGTACGGGAAATCAGGCCCTTGTCACGGAGAATAGGGGTCGGAGCAAGAGTAGAGGCCCAAAAGGATACGACAAGTCGAAAGATAGATCCAAGTCCAGGGAGATGAGGAAGTGCTACCATTGTGGTAAAATTGGCCACTTACAAAGAAACTGTAGACTTCTCAAAGGAAAACAGAAACAAGACGATGACAAGAACACGTCTGCAATCGCCTCCAATGATGCTGGAGAGGTTACTCTAGTGAATGAAGCAGACTGCTGTCATGTTGCGGATGCAAGCACCGAATGGATAGTGGACTCTGGTGCCTCCTACCATTGTGTTCCAAGGCGTGAATACTTCTCCACATATAAGGCGGGAAACTTTGGCACTACCAAGATGGGTAACCAAAGTGTTTCTAAAATAGTGGGGATCGGTGATATCTGTATCCAGACGAGCGTGGGGTGCACATTACGGCTGAAAGATGTGCGACATATTCCAGACCTGCGTCTCAACCTGATTTCTGTGAAGGTGCTGGACAACGAAGGATACTATAACGAGATGGCGAATAGCAACTGGAAACTCACCAAAGGATCGTTGGTGGTAGCGAGAGGAAGGCTATGCTGCTCGCTCTACAAGATGCACGCAACGATATGTGCTAACCAACTTAATGCCGTTGAAGGTGATGCTTCTCCAAATTTGTGGCACAGACGGCTGGCGCACGTAGGAGAGAAGGGGTTGAATATCTTGGCTAAAAAGTCCCTCATACCAGTAGCCAAGGAGAAAGCGATGAACCCCTGCGATCATTGTTTATTTGGAAAGCAACATAGAGTTTCATTCGCGAAGAGCTCAACCAGGCGAATGAGGAAGTTGGAGTTGGTACACTCTGACGTATGCGGACCCATGGAAGTCGAATCTCTGGGAGGTAGTAAATATTTTCTGACCTTCATTGATGATTCGTCTCGCAAGACCTGGGTATATCTGTTGCGGACGAAGGACCAGGTTTTCTATTATTTCAAGAAGTTCCATGCGATGGTGGAAAGAGAAACTGGAATGCCGCTAAAGTGTCTACGCACAGATAATGGTGGTGAATACATCTCTCGGGAGTTCAGAGATTATTCCACGAAGCATGGCATTAGGCATGAAAAGACAGTTCCCGGTACTCCTCAGCAAAATGGTGTCGCTGAGAGAATGAATCGGACAATTATGGAGAGAGTCCGAGCGATGCTCAAGATGGCTAATCTATCTAAGTCATTTTGGGGGGAAGCTGTCAACACTGCAGTCTATCTTATCAACCGGCTACCTTCATCGGCGTTGGATTTTGATGTACCAGAGAAGGTGTGGACCGGTAGAGACATCTCATATTCCCATTTGAGAGTGTTTGGCTGCAAGGCGTTCATGCATGTGCCCAAGGAGCAAAGATCGAAGCTTGATGATAAATCAAATCCTTGCATCTTTGTTGGGTATGGAGACGAGGAGTTCGGCTACAGACTTTGGGATCCAAAGAAGAAGAAGACTGTTCGAAGTCGCGACGTAGTATTCCATGAGCACGAGATCATGGGAGACTCAGATGTGGATGTGACGAAATCCACAGGTGATGGTGTTGTCGATTATACACCAGTCAGCATTCCACATGACGGTGCCACGGAGGAAGGAATGCAACAATCAGAACCTGAACCAGAAGAACCAGCCATTGATGATGAACCTGTCGTAGATGAACACACCGAAGGTACTGAGCAGGGGGAGCCTTCAGATGTGCAAGAAGCAGTTGAACCTTACTTGAGAAGGTCAACTAGGGAACGCCAACCATCTATGAGGTATCCGAGTTCTGATTATATTTTGATTACCGACGAGGGGGAGCCAGAGAGCTTCCAAGAAGTACAATCTTGTAGGGACAAAGATTGTTGGACAAAGGCCATGCAAGAGGAGATGGATTCTCTGAAGAAGAATGAAACGTACGAGTTAGTTCGATTGCCAAAAGGAAAGAAGACACTCAAGAACAAATGGGTGTACAAATTAAAGAAGGATGATGGCAAACTGATCAGATACAAGGCTCGATTAGTGGTCAAAGGTTTCACTCAGAGGAAGGGGATCGACTTTGACGAGATATTTTCACCTGTCGTGAAGATGAGTTCAATCAGAGTCATATTGGGACTAGCTGCTACCATGGATCTTCACTTGGAGCAACTCGACGTGAAGACCGCATTCCTGCATGGTGATCTTGATGAGGAGATATATATGGAACAACCCGAAGGGTTCGTGGTTAGAGGTAAAGAGGACATGGTCTGCCGGCTGAAGAAAAGCTTGTACGGACTGAAACAAGCTCCACGGCAGTGGTACAAGAAGTTTGATTCTTTCATGGTGCATCAGGGGTTCAAGAGAACAGATGCAGATCCATGTGTTTACGTCCGGAGATACTCTAACGGTAAATTTATCGTTCTTCTCCTGTATGTTGATGATATGCTAATTGTCGGACAAGATGAAGAGATGATTAGCAGGTTAAAGAAAGATTTGTCAAAGACGTTTGACATGAAGGATTTGGGTTCGGCAAAGCGGATTCTCGGAATGGAGATTACCCGAGATCGGAAAGCTGGGAAATTGTGGTTATCCCAGGAGCGCTATATTGAACGAGTTCTAGAGAGGTTCAATATGAAGGATGCTAAGCCAGTTAGCACGCCACTTGCCGCGCACTTTCAGTTGCGAAAGAAATCCAGTCCATCAACAACTGAAGACGGAGAAGATGTCCCAGATGTTCCATATTCATCGGCGGTCGGAAGTTTGATGTACGCCATGGTGTGTACGAGGCCAGATATCGCTCACGCAGTTGGCGTTGTGAGTCGATTTCTATCGAATCCCGGGAAGTCACATTGGGAAGCAGTGAAGTGGATTTTGAGGTACCTGAGAGGAACTTCCAAATTATGCCTAACATTTGGAAGTGGTAAATGTTATCTTACAGGCTATACGGATGCTGATATGGCCGGTGATCTCGACAGCAGAAAGTCAACGTCGGGATACATATTTACATTCTCAGGGGGAGCTATCTCATGGCAGTCTAAGTTACAAAAATGTGTTTCTTTATCAACTACTGAAGCAGAGTATGTTGCAGCAACGGAAGCTGGCAAGGAGATGCTCTGGTTGAAGAGATTCCTTCAGGAGTTGGGCATTCAGCAGGAGGAGTACATAATATTTTGCGATAGTCAAAGTGCTTTGGACTTGAGCAAGAATACTATGTATCACTCGAGGACGAAACACATCGACGTTCGTTATCATTGGCTCAGACTAGCTATTGAGGAGAAAGCGTTCAAGTTACAGAAGATCCATACGGACAAGAATGTTGCGGATATTCTGACGAAGGTGATTCCAAAGGAGAAGACAGAGTTCTGCGCCGGGCAAGCCGGTATGGGCTATCGCTGAGGCGGTAGGAGATCTCCCCTGCAAATAATGAATGAGGCTGGAGGGGGAGAATTGTTGGTCCAGCCTGCCAGAGACGACGCCCATCAGTGTTGAAAAAAGAAAAAAAATAAATAATATTATATTATAATATTATTTTAATGAAAGGTTTATATTGAAGGGCGACGCGGCGCATTCCTGGCCACCCATTTTGAGCGGTCCAGAAGAGCTGAAGACATCTATAAATAGGCTGAGGATTCTTCAGTTATTATCATCACAAGCTCATTCGAGTTTTACTATATAGAGAGAAGTAGTTCGAGTGAATTGTGAGGTTATCAGTTCAGGTAGAAACTGATAGGGTTCCACATCCACAGAGAGGTGTGAGGTAAACACGAGTGGTAAAAGTGAGATAGTAAAAATTCGAGGGTTGTAATTTTTACTATAGTGAAGATTTTGCCGACTCGGCCGTGGTTTTTCCCTCTTCGTTAACAGAGGGTTTTCCACGTTAAAATTCTGGTGTTCTTTCTTACCTTACAGTAATTTTATATTTACCGTGGTAGTTACTGTGCGGGTCCCACCAAATTTACCCCGTGGGTCCCACTTCTCCCGATCGTCGTACCAAGCCAAACCGGGACCAGTTCCGCTGCGGGGCCCACTGACCACCGCGGGGCCCACCACCATTCCCAACAGGTCCATCGCAAGCATCATCGATCGATCGCTACGAGTGAACGAAAAAGAACCTTGGTCCAGCACCACTACGTTAAGAAAAATTAATAATAAAATAAAATAATGGGCAGCCATCATTGAAATAGTTTCATCAAAGGTTCATTTTTGCAAATTATGAGGTAGCTTTTGGATAAGACTTTAATAAAACGATAAAAACTTATAAATTACTTTACTACTTCCATGCATGCCAACTTCTTTATCTAACCTAGTAATGACATTCTCTGACCATGCCACCAAGACAAAACATAACTTTTACATAATGCTTTGAATCTCCATACTCGTCAAACATTTAATATATTCATATGGATATCCGCAAACATATATCAAGTCATTCCGAGGTTTTTCTCAAATTAAACAAAATTCAAATTACTGAGTTGTTGATGAGGAGATTTTTACTTATCTAGAAATATTGTACTTATAGTATTATATATAGTAGAAGACTTGTTAGAATCTAATTCGAGTAAACACCATTATTTCACTCGTCTCTATACCAACGCATTGAGCATGGCCATGCCCTTTTGAACAATGAATGATGATGAATATCTCCATCTCATGCAAAGTAAAACCAAAAGAGAATGAAAAAGAAAAGTAATAACATAACTAAATGTACGTACATGGCAGTTGACATAATGGCATCAACAATCATCCATATAGGGCAGAGAGAGAGAGAGAGAGAGAGAGAGAGAGAGAGAGAGAGAGAGAGAGAGAGAGAGAGAGAGAGAGAGAGAGAGAGAGAGAGAGAGAGAGAATACGTATAATTTTTTAATATTTAGGTGAACCTGAATAAAGTCCATGGCGATATGTATTACACCGTACCTAGTCAAGAGTTGATAACAAAACCTCGCCTTTCATTATCATTTTACCAATAAAAAAAGTTGCTAATATCAGATAAATGATGAATAATTTATTGAGATTCTCTATATAGTGCCTCTTTTGTACAGTATTGAAATAAAAATCAATCATCACAACCCGCACGAGACTTTTCATTGGATTCCCTTCATAAATGTTGGCCAAGCTCAAACAAACAGATGCCCACAAGCTGACAAAAGATAAAGAAAAGAAAAATTATACATAATATAGAAACGGCTTTATCTAAAAAATAAAGCAGCTTTATTTTGGATGTGAGAAAACAACAATCTTAACCACGCACTTTTAGTTTCCAAAGCAACTTAGGGAAGAAAAACTTTTTAGTTTTATACCGTCTCTCACATCAAAGTCGTTGGATTCATCAACAGTTTTTCTTGTTTAAGGTTTCAACCGATCCGATGTGCTTTGGTCGTTGAAGCCAACTAATTAAGATATATTATTCTCAATTTATTTTTTCATTATCACAAAAAACTATTATCTCTGAACATCATCTGATTCGTTACAAGAGGATGTAGAGAATCATTGTCCTCAAACCTATGATAACATTCGTTAGCTCATCAGTTCACACATGAGGTTAATAACACCCTTACATTGCAACGTCGGAAATACATAGACATCAAAGGAAGAAACACAAACTAAGAAAAACCTAGTTAAAACTAATGAGGTCTAACTCTCACACTCATATCAGAAGAAACTAAGGTACCAAAGCCATGAGTCATATAGCAAACCTACAACTTCAAAGCAGAAAATCAATCGAAGAAAACACTAAATCGAAGCATCATCATCCAACCGTCGTCGATTTATGCTTGAATGCCACGTAGAGCAAAGTAAAAGAAGATCTCTATATCGGGCGGGGCAAAGAAAGCTATAGGATTGTTATTACTTGTTCTTCTGATCGAAGAACAGCCATTGATGACCCTTCCCTTCTTAGGCGCTGGCGGGCAAGTTTCAATATTTGGTATTCTGTGTTTCTTTGATTTTGGAGTCGAGCAATGATCGCAAGAACTGTCGTACACTTCTCCGTCGGCGTATTTAACCCTCGAATCGATATCGTCGAGTGGTTTAAGTAATTGCATCGCTGGAGATTTGGGCGAAGATGATGACGATGAAGCTTCTGTTGATTTTTCTCGACTAGTCAGTTCAATCTTTGACTTTCTTGTGCTTCTTGTCCTTTTCTTACAAGATGGCGTCATCATGGCTATCTATTGATGAATAGGGTTTGGTAGTACTATGAATCAAAACCCTAAAAACATGAATGGGAGAGGGAGTATATGATAAATGTTAAAAGACTTGGGCTATCAAAGTCTAATAATGGAGATGAAGTTTGCCATGAGAGAGAGAGGGGGGTTATGGTAGTTTCGAAATTTATTTATTTTTTACTACGATGCGAATCTACGATGTATGTTCTAATGTTATTGCACGAGTGAATGTATATGTTTTTATAATGAATGCGAATCGGGCAGGCCGAAGCTGCCCGAACTATGTTTAGTGATTAAGGGAATCCTTAAATTAAATAAAGGATATATATAGTATAGTGTTTGGTCTTGCTTGGAACTGTATCATATATTGATGAAAAGGAAATTTATATATTAGTTGAAATGGATGGTTCACTTAATGGTCGTACTATTTTATCATTATCCAGTCATTATTCTAAAGTCGATTCTTTTTAACCTTGGAATGTCATCTAATATCGTCTATATATGTAATTCTTTTCTTGTTACGGTATATGTTTTTAATGTATGCGTATATATTATATAGTTTATATGCAACAACAACAACGTAACATGTTTGAGACTTTGGATACCCCAGCCAGAGCTTATATGAGAAGAAAAAGAAACATCTAAATTTGAATTCTGTCACGCACGTGTATTTCACTAAATTTTTTGAGCTGCAAAATATAATCAATATTTTAAACTATATTATAGTATACGTGCTGCTGTTCGATGTCGAATTTTGGAACGCACTATATGCCTTCACGGGTAAATTGGATTCATCGCACTTCAATTGCAACAACAGGTTTATTTATTTTAATATTTATTCGTACGTACATTGTATCTTATATGTGAGGAAATGAACATTTTCAAAAAAGAAATAAAATTGCATCTCTTCATTAAACTTGGATAATCAAATGGCCCAAATGATAACTTGTATGGCCCAATAAACCAAATCTCCTTAATAAGTTCAGTTTGAAACAAATATTAGGGGATTAGTGGGGTTAACATTAGTTGAACAGAATTGTTTGGTTGGAAGGTGTATTTAAAGGAGATTTAGCTAATACCCTATTAAAACCTTTCCTAAGGATAAACAGCCCCACCCTACCTTTGTTTAATCCCAAGTTCTTTATACAACTATATATCCTTTACCTCAATATTTATCTCTTCGTTTGCCCGTTTCATGAATCCGATCTCGTTTACCTATTTTCCGTTCATCTTCATCGAACAAACAATTAGCTCACCCACCAAGACAAATTACTGATATCATTGTAAAACAATAACCATTAAACAATTGTTGAGATTGATTGAATATTCAAGTTAAACTCGTATTCACGCACATAATGATATCATGTATAGATAAGAACGACTATAACAAATAATCAAAAGCAAACAAAGGTGGACAAAGGCAAATAGAGGTTGTTAAAGATAATTAAAAAAGACGATATATCAAACGAACAAAAACTTGGTACGAGATGAGACGAATTTGCGCAGATGGAGAATGAATCGTGCAGGAAAAATAAAAAACCATGGGACCACAGAGCCGGTTTCTTCCCAGTCAGGCTGTGTGGAGTAGAGTAAATGTTCCTAAACATTCTTTCATCCTTTGGCTAATTATGCATCGCAGGTTAAACACAGTTGACAGAATTCAACGATGGGGCCTCACACTTGCAAACCCGTGTGCGTTGTGTCAAGATGCTGAAGAGACACTAAATCATCTCTAGTTTGAGTGCGCATATAGTCGAACACTGCTTGCTTGCATATCACAATGGCTGGACGACCTAAGGATTCCGACGGAGTTTGAGCGCTGGTATGTATGGTTAGTGAGACTTGGCAAAGGGAAAAGCAAACAAAATAACGTAATACTAATGGCCATGGCGGGGCTGACGTACTACATATGGCAAGAGAGAAATAAGTGTTAGGCGTGTTCGGATAATACGAGCAATATTAACGCCAATCAACCAACGACGAAAGCAAAAATAACACGCCAACTTTTTACGTGGAAAACCCGAAACGGGAAAAACCACGGGATCGCTCTCCCGATCCAAGGAAACGTCCACTATAACCAAGTTCGACGGGTACAATGGACAACACCTCTCGAGAACGTCTCGAGGTAATAACAGCCAACAACACACCGAAAAATACTACGCCGACAAGAGAGCACGCTACGTCGAGTTACAAACTCGGTACACCAACAAACGTCGAGCTACAAGCTCGGATATACGAGGAAGAAGTGGAAGCGTATTACCACCCAACGTGAGAAACCGAACGATCTGAAACGGTGGATATGTAGAGCACGTCGAGGCGACTCTCCTCCCGAAGTTTCGACGAAAACGGGGCAACGGATCGTCCGGATCTGAATTTTTCTTCTCCCTTTTTCTTTCTTCTTCTTTCTCTTTTCTCTCCTCTTTTCCTCTCTTCTTCTCGCGTCTGTGTCGTGTGCGTGTGTGTATGTTTTTTTTTTTTTTTTTTTTTTACATAATACTAATAATATGTACATAGTAATGGGCCAACCCAAGTATGGGCCGGACCCAATAAACTCCCCCTCCGGCTCATACGGTGGGCTCAAGCAAGCCCGCTTTCCGCCGACAGGTTTCAAGCTTCTCCTTCGGCAAAATCTTCGTCAACATATCTGATCCGTTCTCGCTCGTGTGTACCTTCGCCAAATACAACTGCTTCGACTCGAGCACATCTCGAACCCAATGGTATCTTACGTCGATATGCTTGGATCTCGAATGGAATGACGAGTTCTTGGAGAGGTGGATGGCACTCTGACTGTCGCTGTAAACAACGTACTTGTCTTGCCGTAGACCAAGTTCTTCGAGAAACTTCTTCATCCACAAAGCTTCCTTGCAACCCTCCGTGATTGCAATGTACTCAGCTTCTGTGGTGGATAGCGCAACGCACTTCTGCAGCTTCGATTGCCACGACACAGCTCCCCCTGCAAAAGTCATCAAAAAACCTGAAATAGATTTTCTGGAATCAGTATCACCTGCCATGTCTGAATCGGTATATCCAACTAGCATAGGCTCTCCGCCGCCAAAACACAAACACATCTTGGAAGTCCCTCTGAGATATCTCAATATCCACTTTACGGCTTCCCAGTGCTCTTTCCCGGATTAGAGAGAAAACGGCTAACGACACCAACAGCATGAGCAATATCGGGTCGAGTACAAACCATGGCATACATCAAACTACCGACCGCAGACTGGTAAGGAACTCTGCTCATATCGGCCTTTTCTTCCTCACTTTTCGGGCATTTCTCATATGATAACTTGAAATGACCAGCAAGTGGAGAACAAACCGCCTTGGCTTTACTCATGTGAAATCTCTCGAGAACCTTCTCAATGTAGTCTTCTTGAGATAACCATAGCTTCTGATTTTTCCTGTCACGAGAAATCTTCATGCCGAGAATTTTCTTCGCCGCTCCCAAGTCCTTCATCGCAAAAGACTTGCTCAATTCTCTCTTCAACGCCGCAATCTTGCTAGTATCATGGCCTATAATCAACATGTCGTCAACGTACAAGAGAAGAATAATAAAGTCGTCATCGGAGTATCTCTTGACGAATACACAATGATCCGAAGAGGTTCTGGTGTACCCGTGACTGGTCATAAAAGAATCAAACTTCTTGTACCATTGACGCGGAGCTTGTTTCAAGCCGTACAAACTTTTCTTCAACTTGCAAACAAGTTGCTCTTTTCCCTTGAATTTGAATCCCTCGGGCTGCTCCATGTAAATGTCTTCTTCAAGGTCACCATGAAGAAATGCAGTCTTCACGTCAAGTTGCTCAATCTCCAAGTTCAAGCGCGCCGCCAAACCAAGAGCAACTCGGATCGAGGACATCTTCACCACCGGTGAGAATATATCATCAAAGTCAATCCCTTTCTTCTGACCGAAACCTTTCACGACTAACCGAGCTTTGTACCGTGGTCGAGAACTATTTTCTTCATTTTTCAGTCGATAAACCCATCGATTCTTCAGAGCTTTCTTTCCTCGAGGTAGCTCTACCAAATCGTAAGTGTGATTATCATAGAGGGATCGCATCTCTTCCACCATAGCTTTCATCCACTCATTCTTGTCGTCAACAGAAATTGCGTCTTGGTAATCCTCAGGCTCGCCCGCATCTGTTAGCATCACATACTCATCTGAAGGATACCTCGTGGATGAACGATGCTCCCTAGCAGATCTTCTCAACTGAGGTTCAACCGAAGGCTCTTCGACAGCTTCATCAATAGGTTCCGCTGGCTCAACATCAACATCGCCTATAGGATTTTCATCGTTGTCGACACCGCTAGATTCTGGAACGTCTCCCCCATGATCGGGATATGCTACACGTACATGAGGTGGATCTAAATTAGGTAGATCACCGCTGGACTTCTTAGTCGACTTCCCTGTCTGAATGTCTCGTATACACTGGTCTTCAACGAACACAGCATCGCGGCTTCTGATAAGCTTCTTCTGCACGGGGTCGTAAAATCTGTACCCAAACTCATCAAGGCCATAACCGATGAACACACATGGTCTGGTCTTCACATCAAGCTTCGATCGCTCGTCTTTCGGGATGTGAACAAAGGCCTTGCACCCAAACACGCGCAGGTGGTCATACGAGACTTCCTTTCCCGACCAAATCTTGTCTGGTACCTCAAATCTCAAAGGAACACAAGGTGTGAGATTTAAGACATGAACAACGGTATTTAACGCCTCACCCCAGAAAGAATTCGGCAGCTGTGACTGCGATAGCAAACATCTCACTCTCTCGATCAGTGTTCTGTTCATCCTCTCAGCTAGGCCATTTAACTGAGGTGTCTTTGGGGTCGTCTTTTGATGTCGAATACCGTATTTCTTGCAATATTCATCAAAAGGACCACAATATTCACCTCCGTTGTCCGTCCGAATACACTTGAGCTTTTTGTTGGTCTGTCTTTCCACCAAAGCGTGAAACTGCTTGAAAACATCTAGCACTTGGTCCTTGGACTTCAGCGTATAAGCCCAGGTCTTCCTCGAATGGTCATCTATAAAAGTAACAAAATACACAGCACCACCAAGTGTTCTTGTTTTCATAGGACCACAAACATCGGAGTGAATTAGATCGAGTGTACCTGATTTCGGCGAGTGAGTGATGTTCTTGAACGCGACTCGGGTCTGCTTTCCAGCCAAGCAATGATCACATCTTCGTAACGAAGGATTCTTCACGCCAGATAGAAGATTCTTCTTGGCTAGTATCGTCAGTCCCTTTTCGCTCATGTGGCTGAGTCTATTATGCCAAAGCTCCGTCGCACCATCATCGTCGATTGCATTCACGGTAGAATCTGCAATCTTCGCTTGCGTCACATATAGCTGAGATGACGTCTTCTCACCTTTCGCTACGATCAAGGAGCCTTTAGTAAGCTTTCATTTTCCATCTCCAAAGTGGCTGTGGAAACCTTCATCGTCTAGCTTCCCTGTGGACATCAAACTCATGCGAAGCTCTGGAGCATGCTTCACGGCCTTCAAAATCAATGTATTTCCGTTCTCCGTCTGCAAGCGCACGTCGCCGATACCGATGGCTCTAGCAACGCCATCGTCTCCCATAATAACTCGTCCAAAATCACCAGAGGTATATGAGGCAAAGAAATCCCGTCGCGGTGTAGCATGTATCGTAGCACCGCTATCGATCACCCAACTAGTCTCATGACTAGCTAGATTAACAGCATCGTCGTCGCGCACAACAAAGAAATCTGCCGTGACTGCGGTTACCTTGTCAACCTTATCAGCATCTGTCGTCTGATGATCTTGACCCTTCGCATTCTTGTTCTCTCTCAGGAACTTTCGGCAAACTCTTTTAATGTGGCCCTTCTTGCCACAATAATGACACTCGATGTTGGCATACTTTCCCGATTTGCTCTTACTTCTGTTGCGATCACCTGGGCCTCGACTCTTACTCCTCCCCCTGTTCTCTGTGACTAGGACATCGGACTGTGAAGAAGAACCCTGCGACTTTCTTCGCATCTCTTCATTTAGCACGCTGCTCTTCACCAATTCCATCGAACAAATACCATTTGGAGCCGAATTAGATAATGACATTCTGAATGTCTCCCACGAGTCTGGTAACGTACCAAGAAGCCACAAACCCTGCACTTCGTCGTCGAACTTGATTCCCATTCCAGATAGCTGATTAATAATTCCTTGGAATATATTCAAGTGATCAGATATGTTGCTCCCTTCTTGATACTTCAAACTCATCATCTGCTTTATCAGAAAAAGTTTGTTGTTCCCCGTCTTTCGAGCGTATAACTGCTCAAGCTTGTTCCATAAGGTCCTGGCATGTTTCTCGTCGCTTATGTGATTGAGAACATTATCGTCGACCCACTGTCGAATAAAGCCGCAAACTTGGCGATGAATCAATTCCCACTCCTTGTCGCTTTTATCAGTCGGTTTCTCTATATCGAACACGGGCGCATAAAAATCTTTTA
Organism: Craterostigma plantagineum; assembly: GCA_027422505.1. NCBI lineage: Eukaryota > Viridiplantae > Streptophyta > Magnoliopsida > Lamiales > Linderniaceae > Craterostigma > Craterostigma plantagineum. Next base: position 858,142 of record JAPQWV010000126.1, on the reverse strand, counting down.
CGTATAAAAGATCCTCCATCTTCCCTTTCCAAATATGGTAGTTCGATCCATTCAACATAACCATCCGACTAGTATTGCCCTCCATGACTTCGAACACAACAGCGCGATTCAACCTCGCTCTGATACCACTTTGTTAGGCGTGTTCGGATAATACGAGCAATATTAACGCCAATCAACCAACGACGAAAGCAAAAATAACACGCCAACTTTTTACGTGGAAACCCGAAACGGGAAAAACCACGGGATCGCTCTCCCGATCCAAGGAAACGTCCACTATAACCAAGTTCGACGGGTACAATGGACAACACCTCTCGAGAACGTCTCGAGGTAATAACAGCCAACAACACACCGAAAAATACTACGCCGACAAGAGAGCACGCTACGTCGAGTTACAAACTCGGTACACCAACAAACGTCGAGCTACAAGCTCGGATATACGAGGAAGAAGTGGAAGCGTATTACCACCCAACGTGAGAAACCGAACGATCTGAAACGGTGGATATGTAGAGCACGTCGAGGCGACTCTCCTCCCGAAGTTTCGACGAAAACGGGGCAACGGATCGTCCGGATCTGAATTTTTCTTCTCCCTTTTTCTTTCTTCTTCTTTCTCTTTTCTCTCCTCTTTTCCTCTCTTCTTCTCGCGTCTGTGTCGTGTGCGTGTGTGTATGTTTTTTTTTTTTTTTTTTTTTACATAATACTAATAATATGTACATAGTAATGGGCCAACCCAAGTATGGGCCGGACCCAATAATAAGAGGGTACATGATGGAAGTGTCTCGTCTGTTGAAGCTGTATTTCACAAGCTACGACGAGTCAAACTAGGCTTTGTGGTAACTGGTAGTATCAGATTAGGCTAAAAATATATTTTGATGTATAGCTTAATCTTCGTTGGTAGATGAGAAGGGTCAAGTCGATGTACATGTGGATAGTTGGGATGAATACAAACTTATTCCTTTCCCAAAAATAAAAATAAAATAAAAAAACCTATTAAATCATAATAACAACCTCTTTTTAATATATGTTATTAAGAAAAACTTGTTAAACCACTTAGCTTCAACTCATAATAACCACCTCGTTCTATTTTTAGTATATAATTTATTAAACTCAACCACTAATAATTAATTTTATATATTATAGTACCACTTCGAGCCTTTTCTCGTCTAAATTTCACGTAGACTAACGGTAACTGATGAGTATAGTGAACATATAGACGTGGCATAACCCTAATGAATGAAAATGTCACGATTCTTAAACTTTCTTTGTCTTTATTTTCTTAATTGGTGGCAGGAATGTGTCTTCATCACGTAGTTAAGATGACTAAGACAATATGAGGCAACTACATAGCATACCGTTACCATCACAAGATGATATTAATGAGGCCCCACTCCGTATTAATCAAAGTAGATATAATAAATTTATTTTTATATATGCTAGTGTAAGTTAAATTTGAACGTAATGATAACACAGTGTGATGCAATGAATTCAAAAGGAAAAAAATAAAATAAAAAAGAATGAAGCCAGATTGATATTGAGAATATATATATTTTGGAATTTGCTACCCTAGCGGTGGGGTGGTTCCGAATTAATAACGTTTGTATTAATATTAAATAAGATTAGAACATGCTTTGGACCACTGAACTCATACATCCAAAACCCTATTAGGCTTGATTAAAGTATATACATATTATATAAATTTATAATAGTTTGAGTTTCAATACATACCGACCGTAAAACATAGGACGCCCTAAATAGCTTTAAGCATGTCGATTTCAATTTTTTAGGCTAAACGTAATTATTATAGGCTTATTCGAGTTAAAGACCAAAATGTATAATTGTCGGGTATACATAAATTTTACTAATGTTGAAGTTTTATTATTCCTTTTTCGTTATATATTAATTGAATGAAATCGCACATCTTTCGAGTACTTGAGTAAAGGAAACAAACACGTTTACATTGAGGTTGTAGTCAACTTCATTAATTTCTTACCTTTCGTTAATTGAGATAGCATAATAAAATAAGACAAGATTTAATTACACACTGTTAGGATCGTGGACCGGGTGTTAGAGGGGGGGTGAATAACACCGGTCACCATTTTTTTGCTCATCGGTGGGTTTCACGTCCGGTTAGAGAGTGAAACCGGTTTCCAATCTTCAATCAAGGCCAAGTGCGGAATATATTAGGCTTGATTGTGAACTATGTATGGTGGTTTGTATACGTGGGTGATTTGGTCCGGTTTTGGTGTATCGAGACGGTGAAGGCATTTTGTCGAACACCTTGGGTGTGGATATTTGGAGTGTGTGTTTTGACTTGTAGGAAAGAGACATGAGATTTGTTATGGAAGTTCGGAGTTAACTCTCCTACGTCTCCCCTTCTTCCTCGCAAGGAAGGTTCACTAGACTTCAGTTATACACTCATTGTACAACCTACCCGGCTGCCCTCAGCCTTATCTAGTGAATCACCTAGGCAGTCGTATAATACAATCCACCTACTTCGACAGCTTTTTACAGTCCATCGGAAACTTACGGCTCCCCCGCAAGGTCAACCGTAAACGTTGTAGGCCGCAACCTCACAACCACTTTGATATTTTACGTCTCTTAGCTAAGACGGCACCATTCTTTCTCGTCTCGATGCGAAGACTACATACACTTGTTTATAGTCTATGTGCTAAGACTCTCACTCAACTAATCTGCTTAAGCTCAACTCTCTAATATGTGAGTGAGGTGTATGGGTTTGAACGTTGTAGCTCTCTCACTTTTGTAACCCACACACTTGGAAGAACTCTCTTGATTTTCTTCTTTGCTCTTTGCTCTTGTTCTTCTCTCTTGGATCTCTCTTTTTTTGTGTATATGGTTTGCTCTAGGATCCTTAACTTGTTTCTGTCCGTTACTGTTGTTTTTATAGGTCTTCTCACTTTGAAATAGCCGTTAGACTCAATAATATACCCGTTGGAAGCCTTTGGGAGCCTTTATTGACTTTGGTCAATGCTGTCAGCTTTATCTGTCTGTACCTCTGTTGCTGCAGTAAACAGCTGTACATCAGTCACAGCTGACCAGTCAATCCAGTCATTGACCTAACCAGTCATTGACCGGACCAGTCCAGTCCGAGACCGACCAGTCCGAAACCGACCAGTCCAGACCGGAACCGGATCAGTCCAGTCTGACCAGACCGAAACCAGGTTGACCGACAGTTGACCGCGTTGACCAGTATTGACCGGCAGTTGACCGATCCAGTTTTTCGCCCTGAGCTCATATTTGATATCTGTTTTTCGAACCGAGCTTATCTGCACACTCAATAAATATGTTAGTAATACAATTACTAAGTTTTGTGTTTATCAAACCGGATTGCTTAGATATTTTAATCCAACAATCTCCCCCTTTTGATTAACACAAAACTTGAACACATAAGGACATTACTAACATATTTCTCCCCCTTTTTGTGATAATCAAAAGAATTTGTCTCCCCTATTTATTTCAATAATAGCCCCAACTGAAAGTAAATCAGTCCATAACTTATCAAGTAGGGAGCCACTTAGACATATGATTTCACAAAGGAGCATGCAAGCGCCAAAGTATTTCTCCCCCTATCAAAAATAGATAATGCTCCCCCTTAAACATATCTAAACTTCAAGAGATTATAATCCAATAATATGAAGGCACATATATTAGGTATAAAGGTGAGAGCACATATGAGCGAGATGGGAGAAGATAAAGCAAGCATGAATTGAGTGTTGCAAACCGGGGCAGCGCAATAGGCTTACTTCGGAGGATGAACTGCTCTTCCTCTGCCATTAATGAGCAGATAATTTTACACAGATGCGACCATCTACGAGTCTACTTTGCAGGCGAGTTGACGGATTGAAGTTCGGACAATCGAGCGCGACGATATTCTATTTTCCGTGCAACTGCTCCAGCTACGTCTGTCTGAACTTCACCGAATAAACTGATTTTCTTTAGATAGAACTAGACAGCGAGAAATATGTCGTTGCGACCGCCTGTAAGTCTAGTTTCAGCTGGAGTTTGTAGATCAGCGTTTGGACATCTGAGCGTAAAGATATTCCACTCTTTCCAGTCGTCGCTCAATTTCTTGACTTCCGGTCTTGGAGACGACCTTTTGGGCTTGACTGCTTGATCATGATACCGATTGCAAATCGCGAGCTGGTTTTGTCGTTTCCATCATAATTGGTTGACTTGATGCGAAAACTTAATCCGGTTACTAGCAGAAAGAGAAGCGGTCACACAATCTCTTTTAATTTGTTGATTATCATTGGCTTAGAAAACTCCATTCGATTCAGCCCCTTTCCACCTTTGATTCTTTGGTTCGGTGAACGAAGTAAGCTTCCATAGTAGACCCCAATTGACGGTCAAGCCTTTAACCCGTAGTCCAAAGATCAGAAACTTGGTCAAAGAAACCCAGTTTGACCTCTTGATTATTCATCGTCTGATTCTTCGCAACTGCTAGGACCTGATCAGCATAGAAATTAGTCTGAGGTCTCACAATAATCAGCCCTGTCTTTCTGTTATTTTTGTCCCTGAGCCGACATCTGCAGAAGAGTTCTTTTTCAAAATTTTAGACCGGTATCTGATCGTTTGAATCCCTGTAATATCCTTTCTATTGTGAGCGATCCTTAGAATCAGATAAGGGTTGAGCTTTACACTGTCTCAGCCAGTACTGTATTTCCTAGAAGCTGCCGCTTGTTAGTCTCCTCTGAAGAGTTCTATCATTCTTAAGATTGGCCCGATTTAGCTGACGAGAAGTCCAGTTTCATTTCCCTTACTCCATGCGTAAGGAATCCAATTTCTTGAGGTGCACTCCAAAAGTGTGTTGAAGTTGCCAATCAGTATGAGATTCAATCTGAGGAGGTCCGGTTAAGAACAAGACTTGTAAATTTCCATCGAAGTGGTAACTGATCTTTAAATCTGATTGAGCCCAGTCGAAGAATTGTCCTGTACAAGGCAATTAATTTCGTTCATTCCGATTCTTCTCCCGATCCCATACTGCTGAGCTAAATTGGATTTGATTTGACAGCTGCTGTTGAATTTGATTTAAATGGTGCCGTAGGTGAGAGCTACTTTGACCAATTTTATTACTTCCCAATCAGAGACCGGTTTGACCAGTCACTCCCTAACCTTCTGAAGCCAAAATCGCATTCCTTTTGCATCTAAAGTAATTATTCTTTACTTGCCCATTTGATGCTTTTTGAATCTGGTTTCAGTCCCAAGGCTGGTGCGACCCTTCATCTTGTTGCTGATGAGCTGAGATGACCCAAGCTTCGATGAGGTTGAAACGGTAATTTTCTCACTACCGGCAACTTTTGGCACCTACTGGCCAAGATTCTCTTTAAGTAGATTTCTTCTCTCGGCCCATATGACTTCAAACAATGAACATCTGTTTTCGCTGTTGACTCGGCAGTAGCTTTGAACCATAGCCTTAGTTTTGAGAAATGGAAATCTTGTTCATAACCGCCCAACTTGATGAGTGCTTAGCTTGGTAGTGAGTCGGTTTTGAATTTGAGCAGCCAGTTTTGGAGCAGCACACACAAGGTCGAGCTTCATCAAATAAACTATCTCCAAGCATGACCGGACCCCAAGTCCTATACCATTGCGAAGCTCTACGAGTCTAGTTTTCTGCACACTTTGTAGACCGGAATTTGGATATCTGTACGCAAAGTTATGCCTGTTTTCCCAGACTGCCGCTGTCTGCCAGAAGGAGAGTTATTCCGGTTTTCGTAGAGTTGAGACAGTTTGGCCGAAACTGCTTATCTCCAGGTGGTGACCGAATAGCAAATCCTACACCATTGCGATCGTCTACGAGTCTAGTTTGTAGCATATTTTTCAGATCGGAGTTTCGACATCCCAGCAGAAAGTTATTCCATTTCTCGTACAGCTGCTACAATAGACGATACGCGACGGCAAACTGAAATTCGTTGAATGACCTGCTTTTGTTTGAGCATGACCAGACAGCGAGTCCTATACCATTGTAATCACCTCAGAGTCTAGTTTCAGGGAATTTTATGAACCGGAATTTGAACATCGGAGGACAAAGTTATTCCAGTTTTCGTATGACTGCTCCATTCCATCAGTGGTTGATCCTCATCTGAACTTCGACGAACGGGCTGCCTCTTCTAGGGATGAACCGGTCAGTAAATTTGAAGAACCGGTCAGCAAGTCCTGTACCATTTCGTTCGTCTATGAGTCTAGTTTGCTCAGAAGTTCGCAGACCGGAATTTCGATACCTGTGCGCACAGTTATTCCGGTTTTCCCAAGTTGTCGCTTTCTGCCAGAAGATTTCAGCCGACCAGTCTTGACCATCCGGTTTCTCTCTTTGAAGTTCCGGTATTCTCTCTTTGAAACATAACTGGGCAGTGAATCTTACATGGATACGATCGCCTGCGAGTCTAGTTTCTGGAGCATCTTTCAGCCCGGATTTTGGACATTCGAGCGCAAAGTTATGCAACTTCTTGGAACTTGCCGCAAGCTGCCAGTTTCACTTCCGCATCAGTTTCTGATCTGGCAGTCTTCAGTCAAATGACCATAACTCCCTCCGTACCTAATATTTTTGAGCTCCGTAAATTTTGCTGGAAACTAGACTTCTTCAGCTTTCCAATGATATAGGCCTCGTCTCTAGATTCCCAGCCAAAGAAAGCAGTTTATTGCTTGAAGTTACGTGTTCGCCATGACCTCTCCGTCCACATTTAAGTCTTCATTTCAGCTCCGTGGCAAATCTTCACCATATTGACCATCAGCAGTTCTTGATTGGAAACAACCCGCTCTGATACCACTTGTTAGGATCGTGGACCGGGTGTTAGAGGGGGGGTGAATAACACCGGTCACCATTTTTTGCTCATCGGTGGGTTTCACGTCCGGTTAGAGAGTGAAACCGGTTTCCAATCTTCAATCAAGGCCAAGTGCGGAATATATTAGGCTTGATTGTGAACTATGTATGGTGGTTTGTATACGTGGGTGATTTGGTCCGGTTTTGGTGTATCGAGACGGTGAAGGCATTTTGTCGAACACCTTGGGTGTGGATATTTGGAGTGTGTGTTTTGACTTGTAGGAAAGAGACATGAGATTTGTTATGGAAGTTCGGAGTTAACTCTCCTACGTCTCCCCTTCTTCCTCGCAAGGAAGGTTCACTAGACTTCAGTTATACACTCATTGTACAACCTACCCGGCTGCCCTCAGCCTTATCTAGTGAATCACCTAGGCAGTCGTATAATACAATCCACCTACTTCGACAGCTTTTTACAGTCCATCGGAAACTTACGGCTCCCCCGCAAGGTCAACCGTAAACGTTGTAGGCCGCAACCTCACAACCACTTTGATATTTTACGTCTCTTAGCTAAGACGGCACCATTCTTTCTCGTCTCGATGCGAAGACTACATACACTTGTTTATAGTCTATGTGCTAAGACTCTCACTCAACTAATCTGCTTAAGCTCAACTCTCTAATATGTGAGTGAGGTGTATGGGTTTGAACGTTGTAGCTCTCTCACTTTTGTAACCCACACACTTGGAAGAACTCTCTTGATTTTCTTCTTTGCTCTTTGCTCTTGTTCTTCTCTCTTGGATCTCTCTTTATTTGTGTATATGGTTTGCTCTAGGATCCTTAACTTGTTTCTGTCCGTTACTGTTGTTTTTATAGGTCTTCTCACTTTGAAATAGCCGTTAGACTCAATAATATACCCGTTGGAAGCCTTTGGGAGCCTTTATTGACTTTGGTCAATGCTGTCAGCTTTATCTGTCTGTACCTTTGTTGCTGCAGTAAACAGCTGTACATCAGTCACAGCTGACCAGTCAATCCAGTCATTGACCTAACCAGTCATTGACCGGACCAGTCCAGACCAAGACCGACCAGTCCAGTCCGAGACCGACCAGTCCGAAACCGACCAGTCCAGACCGGAACCGGATCAGTCCAGTCTGACCAGACCGAAACCAGGTTGACCGACAGTTGACCGCGTTGACCAGTATTGACCGGCAGTTGACCGATCCAGTTTTTCGCCCTGAGCTCATATTTGATATCTGTTTTTCGAACCGAGCTTATCTGCACACTCAATAAATATGTTAGTAATACAATTACTAAGTTTTGTGTTTATCAAACCGGATTGCTTAGATATTTTAATCCAACACACACAGCTGTTTAATATTATTACCTCGCTTTAAAGTAAACACTACAACCATCGTGGGCGGCCGCCGACGCGCCACGTCAACAAGCCAGGTAAAGAAAGCAGTCGTAAGAGGTTGACACGTGTCAAGTTTATGTAGTAAATGCCATCACTTTCAAAGGGTTAGAACATGAACGAGCCTAAAGTAGTTGGATAAAGGGAAGAGCAAAAACATTTACTTACAGAGATGTTAACTCTTAACTGTGTTTCGTTGTATGGTGGGTGTGGCCAATGAAAATAGATCATTAAATGAACCCTTACCACACTTTATAGATATATATAGCAGCTAAAAGGAGTCAGAAATATCAAAAACTAAATGGAGAAAGAAATCAAAGAACTGAGGAATACGTTCAATTCTGGGAAAACAAAGGAAGAATCATGGAGGAGAAGACAGCTCACCATTCTGCTAACTTTGCTCGAGGATAATAAGGATGATATATACAGAGCCCTCGAGCAAGACCTTGGCAAGCATTATGTGGAAGCTTATAGAGATGAGGTGAATCATTAAAATAAAAAAAAAAAAAAAAGGTTCTAAAGATGTAATTTTTGTATTAATTTTTAAACTGCTTCTTTGGCCTGCAGATAGGCCCCTTGATGAAGTCAGTCAACTACGCACTGAAGAATCTGAATAAGTGGATGTCGGGCAACTCGGTGAGCTATAACTACTTTATTTCTTCATTATATCTTCTAAATTACATCCCTTTTTGGGTATGTATGATTTTATTCCGTTAAATTAATCTTATTATGTTTGTCAGGCTCCATTGCCACTTGCTGCATTCCCTTCAAGCGCAGAGATAATCCCTGAGCCATTGGGACTTGTGCTCATCATATCAACATGGAACTTCCCTTTTGGTACATAAAAGAAACCTTTCTTTAGAGTAATAAATTAGCAGCAACCTTACAATTTGAACTTACTATGTTTTATCAAAAGGGATTTCCTTTGAGCCGTTAATCGGCGCCATAGCTTCGGGGAACACGGTGGTTGTTAAGCTGTCCGAGCTAGCGCCGGCGTGTTCTTCTCTCATAGCCCATTTAGTCGACTCTTATTTGGACACTACGGCCATTAAAGCTGTTGAAGGTGATGCTTCAGTAGGGCAGCAGCTATTACAGCTCGAATGGGATAAGATCCTTTTCACTGGTTAGTTCTTCAATAGCTTGTTTGCCTCTCTGATGATAATCGAATGCCTAAATCTTGGGAGTTCAAAACTCATTTTAAGGCAGTGCGAAGGTCGCCCGTGAAGTGATGGCCCACGCGGCGAGAAATCTGACACCTGTCGTGTTAGAGCTCGGCGGAAAATGCCCCGCCATTTTTGACACTCTTACAAGTCCTTGGGATCAGCAGGTGAGGAATTTTAATCGAAATACGATCATAACAAATTGAATCTTTGATCACAATTCTATCATGGGACGATCCCTAGATAGCAATAAAAAGGATTCTATCTGCAAAGTTTGGGGCATGCGCTGGCCAGGCGTGCATAGCTATCGACTACATTCTTGTAGAGAAGAAGTTCTTCCCAACGCTGGTAAATAAAAAAACATATGGGCTCTAATTTCACCTCTGATCTTCGTCCATCTTTGTCTTAATGAAGCAAATGTTTTTTTTTTTTTTTTAATGTGGGATTTAGGTGAAGTTGCTGAAAGACGGCATATCGAATATGTTCGGTGAAGATCCAAAGAAATCAAAGAGCATGGCGAGGATAATAAACAAGAACCACTTTGCTCGTTTGAAGAATATGTTAGATGATCCCAAGGTTAAAGATTCCATTGTCTACGGTGGAACCATGGATGAAGATAACCTGTGAGTGATTGACTGACTATGTATATATGTACTTTTAAAATCTGATTCTTATTGCAAAACGTTTTCTCAGTTTCATCGACGCGACGCTATTGGTCGATCCTCCTCTTCGATCTGGGATCATGACTGAGGAAATCTTCGGCCCACTGCTTCCTATTATTACAGTGAGTGAGAGCATCAGTGGATTTCCATCACTCACTAATTTACGAATGTTTCTTAGTAAAAACCATCTTATTCGGTCGGCAGTTGGAGAAGATCGAAGACAGCATAGAGTATATCAACTCAAAGCCGAAGCCACTGACGATATACGGCTTTACTAAGAACAAAGAGCTGATGAAGAAGATAATCTCCAATACATCTTCAGGGAGTGTTGTCTTCAATGATGCAATCATCCAAGTAAGTAAATATAAAGGCCTTCAATTATAATGTTCTACATTCTCCAATGATTGGGAAATGAGCTGTTGAATATGCAGTATGTTGCTGATAGCTTACCTTTTGGAGGAGTAGGTGCGAGCGGGTTCGGTAGATATCATGGGAAGTATTCATTCGACGTGTTTTCTCATGAGAAGGCCATTGCTAGGAGGGGTTACCTCGTCGACTTTTGGTTCAGATATCCACCTTGGAGCGACTACAAGCTCAACCTATTCAAATATGCTTATCGATTTGATTACCTCGGAGTCGTCCTCGTCATGTTGGGCTTGAAAAGATCTTGAATTTGGGGGAATAAATACAGTGATGCCCATGCAGCCTTTTCGAGAAATAAATCCAATCTCATTCATACCTGTAAAATTCATGTCGCAGCAGCACATGCCATACAGTATTATCTTTCAATAATTGTTGTAAGAAGAATGCGAGTCACATGTAATAAAATCCGCAAGCAAACTAATGAACTATCCCCAGAAATGTCAATGTTTTTTGTATCCAGGGAAGCCCATCCATCACCAACCATAAGATGGGTGATAAATATTCAGGGTTTTCCTCAAAGTTCAACAATTATTCAAGAATCAAACAAGGTAACACAACGACAACCAAAAAAAGCAAGTTTTCATCACCATATGCTTTTCCCTAAAATAGGAAAAGAAAAAAAGATAGGACACGGTCGTTTAATTAAGCCCCGCCAGAACCGTACTTCTTTCCGAAGACAATCATCTGAAGCTTGTCATAACCGGCGAGCACACCAGCGCCAGCAACGGCACGGAGGATGTTTGCGCCTGCACCCTTGAACAGAGACTTTGCCCCTTCCTTCTTGAGGATCTGAGAGAAGGCGTCCAAAGAGCTCTTGTACTTCACTGCCTCGCCCGACGTCATCATCATACGTCTACGAACTGTGTCGATTGGGTATGAGGCAAGGCCAGCACCGTTGGTGATGAGCCAACCCAGGGCAAAGCTGGCAAAGAAACTATCCTGCAATTACCCCAATCAAGATAAATGTTAGTTGATATCGTCCTTACATACTTGCTATGCTGCTATTCTATTCCTTACACAAATTGTATGATTCAACACTGCACGAGCTATATTCGAAACTGACATATTCTTTAATTCCAACTCCAAATATTACTCTAATACTGATGTTAAAGAACCAACATTAATTGAGCCAGAGAAGAAATGAAGCATGCGCGTGTGTGCTGACCTGGAGTGACCCAGTAAGGAGAACTGGCTTCAAGGAATCGTACATTCCGAAATACAGCCCACGGTACACAATGATACCAACACATGAGATGTTGAAGCCACGGTAAAGCCCAGCAATGCCATCAGATGCCAAGGTCTTTCTGTAGACATCCACCAAGCCGTTAAACTGCCTCTCGCCACCCTTCTTAGCAGCCTTGGCATCGTTGGCAAGACGAGTACGAGCGTAGTCCAAGGAATAGACAAAGAGCAGAGAGGAAGCGCCAGCCGCACCACCAGACGCAAGATTTCCAGCAAACCACTTCCAATAGCCATCACGGTCTTTCTTGAAGTTAAAGAGCCTCTTGAAGTAGTCCTTGAAGGCAAAGTTCAAGGCCTGAAACAACAAACCAACAAAGTTGCGTAAACATATTCTACAGCAAAATTAGTCAAAACATCCATGAAGCTAGGGACCCCACTTAGGCAAACCTGAGTGGGGAAGTAACGGATAACGTTAGCAGTGTTGCCCCTCCACAATGAACCAAATCCTTCATCCTTGACTGTCCTCTTGAAACAGTCTCCAATACCCTTGTACGGTTCAGAAAGCCTTCCACTTTTGATCATTTCGTCCTGGTTTTGGATCAACAGCTTCACACGCTCGATTGGCGCAGCAGCAGTTTTTGACACGGCAGCTGAAACACCTCCCATGAGAAAGTCAATAGCGAAGCCAGCAAAGCCCTTTTCCTGGGGAGCCTGCACAAATATCGGCGAAGCATTTGCCGAAACCAAGGATAAATCTTGGGTGCTTCGGCACACCATGGCATGTCGCAACGCCGCACTACTATAATTTCCATATGCAAATTGCCTATGTTGGAAGCCCCCATAGCGAGAGCGAACATCCTGGGAGATGCCAGAGCTCAGGTGAAGCTGGCCGGCCATCTTCTGGGCAATGGTTGGGAGCGGGTTTTGATCTGCCATTTAGCTTTTATAATATCCTGCAATTTAGTTTTGCACCAACAAAAACACCATCAGCGAAAAATCTATATTAAGTTGGTAATTTCGTTTCATTTCAATTAACAACAGACTATTTATTTTCCTCCAGTCAGAAAACAAAGCAGTCATAAAATTAACCAATCCACAAGTACAACGCATACTAGAATAGAGAGATTTCCATCCATAGGAGAAAAGCAAGCATATGGTTTAATTGGTTCTTTTTATTCCAGCCACCATCAAGTAAAAGCTCAAACGAAACAGGGGAAAAACCATTTCTGCAGGATCAAAAGAAAAAAGCAAACGTAATATCCTATAGAACACCAAAAACTGAAATTCCACGAAAAACAACAATTATGGACGACTAGCAACCAGATCCACGATAAACACTTGCGTAGATCCATAACTTGCAGATCTATCTATACGCTTGCACAACTCTTCTTAACAAAATCTACCAAAATTCCGAAACTTTCATGTACTCACATACAGATCTAAACAAATACAACAGAAAAAATTAAATCGAAACGCAGCAGATCAGAAGCACGAGCTATCAACGCATAAAAGCAATACAAAAGAACACAAATACAACTGAAAGGCAAAAATGACGCAAGAACCTCAAAACAATCACAAGTGATAGTAACAAGCATATGCAACTTCACCTCAAATAATCAAGACTTGATTTCGTACCCGCGGCCAGCTCAACCTCGACTAAAACTGGGAGCTGGAGGAGAGCAGAACGATATGTGCTGCTGTATATTTATACTCAGCTTTATGGCTTGACCTAGCTGACATTTTCTTATATATTTGTTTTATTTATTAATATTAACTGAATCACAGATTGTATGGGCGTAATTGGTACGCATTACAGTGAAATCTAAAGTCATTCCTATTTTCGAAACGACGCCGTTAGGACTAACTAACTAAGCTTATTACATGTAACTTGCTTTTTTAATGGTCAAGCCCAATTTCTAACTGAATGGGCCAAGTGAAAATTTATATTGCCTCTCAACATTTTGTTATTTACTTGTTACTAAACTGAGTTCCAAATTATTATATTATAGAAAAAAACAGTACATATATATTTTGTATTGTATATAGATAACATAAAATTCATTAACCGCTATATTCAGATCGGGTCACGCGCGTCGGTCTATAATTGATTTGAGTTCGAGCACTATGCCTATTATTTATTTACTCAACATGTCAACCATTGCCAAGTTCGAGTTGGAATTTTTAAATCATACAAAAACAAAACACAAATAAAAGGAAAATAACAAAAATAAATACCATCCATTTCCTTCCTCCAACAATTAATTCGATTCTTCCACCTACAATACGAACTCTCCCTCTTCTTAATCATCCCTCAATTAAACCCCATCATTAATTACTTCCATGCATTAAAGACAAACACGAAAAAGAAAAAAAGGGGAATAGAATATGGATCGATCATCGCGACACTCATCTTCGTCTTCCTCAGAGAGCTCATCGGCGTCACAGACGCCTCGGTCGGCGGCGAACAACCTCGCCCTCTCCATAGAATGTCTGAAGGGAAGCTCCAAGGCCGACGAGTGGACCGGCGACATGCTTCAGACCGGCGACGTCGTGGAGGAGCTTAAGATCGGAAATATTTCCGTCAAATCTCCGTTCAGAGGCGGCAAGAAGGCCGTGCAGAGGATACTGCGAAGCTCCTTCAAGCAGAATGAGACGTCGATAAGGGTTAGGGTGAGGCGTGGGTCCCACGACTATGCTGAGCTGGCGGCGTGCATCGTCCCCGGCGATCACTACGTCTTTGGGAGGAAGCAGTTTGTGCTCAGAGCCATCGACGACCCTAATTACGCCGTCGCCTTCGTCGATCGAACTGAGAATGAGTGCTTGGGCCTTCAAGGTAATGTGTGCGTTCTACTGTCTGCGAAGGGTTGACTTTTTATTTTATTTTCGTTTTTTCTATTATATATTGGAAAATGGAATAAATTAGCTGAGCCTTGTTTGAAAAAGTGTGGAAGAGAACAAATAATAAGGTAGTTTTTTCTTTGACATATTTGGAAATGGGGTTTGTGAATTTCGGTGGGATTTCATTAAGTTCTTCGTGGAAAGTTTAATAATTTAACTATATAGTGTCCCTGTTATATTTAGTAATTTATAGGGGAAGGGAAACAATATGATAGTTCTACTGCTCTATTACTATTCCTGGTGATAGCGGTTTTCTCGTTATTCCATCTTTGGATCTTTGCTTGATCAACTGTATTGTTATTATTTAATTTAATGATCAATATGTTGAAGCTTCGTTTGCCTAAACACGGACAAGCAAGTTGATAGTTCTTTGTAATAAGTAAGAGGCTGTTTGGAGATTCTAAAACTGATTCAATCAAGGTGGATCTATCTACATTAGAGGAGGCAAATAGGAAGCAAGAGACGTGCTACCCCTTATAAATAAATAAATAATTGTCAAGTTCATGTACCCTACATATATTAACATACATATTATATTGAGTTATAGTAGAGGACATATTCTTGCGTCCTGCTTTGACATGAATAAAATTAATACTTGAGGAGGATATAAATAACACGGTAATTAATTGCATGAAAATATCAATGTTGTCTCACTGCTGTCACATCATAACTCTGACTAGTAGAAATTCCATTTTCAGGTGGGTAGTGGTAGGTATAAGTTTAATATTTATTTAATTCTATTTTCTATTTCAATAATTTGAATCATTCGTTGACTTCAATAAACACATGCTAATTTTGACTTTATTTCTTGCATGCAGCAACAAGAGCTGCAAGAATGGTGGAAGCCCTCGAGCGAACGCCCCTTCAAGATGGATACGTCCCATACCAATGGGAGAAGAAAATGCACGAAATGCTCTCTATACCTTTCTCCAGCAGCTTCTACTCTATCCTCTTCTTGCCGAAATCCTCGGACAGAGTCGGGAATCGCTACAACGACCTCGAGGACACCCTCGCCCGGGCCCACGCATGGATCAACTCTTCTCAGGCCACAGGCGTCCCCGTCGTCTTCATGAACGTTCAGACCGAATCCCTCCTTACAAAGGTAGTTACTAGTTAGTTAGTTAGTTAGTTAATCGATTGCCGCTAGCGACTAAATTCGAAGCAAGAGAATAATCGTGGGTCTTAAATGTAATTTTTTAAGATTTCGGGCGAGACCGCCTCGTCGACCGTAAACTCGGGCTCGCTATCCGACCTGTCGAACCTCGCCAACACGAGCCTGTACGGTTTCGAGGACTACCACGGGGTCGACATAGGAGTGGTTAGAGCCGTCCGTCTGTGGTTCTCTCCCCTCGCCGGGGAAATCCCGATCGAGATCAAGATCAAGGAGACGGATACCAAGCTCGGGTTCGCCATAAGCAGAACCGAAGAGGTACTGAAGCAATTTGAGTTCAAGTTAAACAAGTTTCAACTTTCTGGCGCCAATTGCGCAGAAAATCACTAGTTACATTCCGTCAAATTGCTTCAATTTTGAAACTTACTGTCCTCGAACTGCAACCCCTGACTGATGTTTCCTCATTCGTCTTTCGAGTAGGGATTCGTCCACATATCGTCGGTGATCGAAGGGGAAGAAGACGCGCCTTCGTCTCACTCGGGGCTCTTCGGGCTCTACAAGCGAGCGACGGCGTCCTCGAGGCTCTTGGTCGTCTCTCGGGTGGACAACCAAAAGGTACTCCCGTGGATGGTTTCTCCGACCGGTGCCATACGGTGCTTCGACACGGTGTCTCTTAGCCATAAGCTCTCCCTTCACAGGCACGCTAGGGTTTCGATACTCCTCCACGTCTTCCTATGGGATCGAAGCTCCAACAACCACGCAAACGCGGGGAGCGTTAGGGCAAGAGCTACTATGTCCTCGGCTGCTTCTGCTTCCCTCTCGATGGCTTCCTCCGAGGAAGAATCGTCGTATCTGCAGAGCAACGATGATGACATCGACGAAGAGGAGAGTCGAGGGAGCGAAGAAGATGGGATAGACATCATGCTTGAGAGGGACACTGCGGGCGAGTTTTCCTTCAGGCTTCACGATTTCGGTCTCAAGAACAGCTGGTTGTGATGAAACTCTTTTGCATGTGTGTGGATCGATTGATGATTCCTTGCCTCCTGCCCTGTAACATAGTTGCTGTAATAATAATTTGCATGGCAATGACTGGTTTCTATCGCAAAAGAACGTGTACAATATATGTACTCCGTCGGTGTAACTTCTTTCCGAGATCTCAACGATGAGATGACATAACCAACTATTGAGATCCAAATCCTGCTTTGTACTAATAACCATGAGGTGGAAAGAAAGCATAGGTAAGATTAGGGTTTAGAGAAGAGCAATCGACGGATCCTACAGTTTGCTACCGTAGTGTGATAACTGCGAGTTATCTACTGGTACAGCCATGACAGAGCTATTAAAGCCAACATTTTGACTCGAACCTGAGCATGACCCGTCGAAGAATATTGCTGATTTCGGTATACGGGCCGGGCCAGATTCGTATACCAAAGGTCCCCCGTCGAAAATGGGCCGAGGCGCTGATCCTTGCAGAAGCTGACTAGCAACAGAAGATTCAGAAGCAGTTGGAGCTTGAGTTTGCCTCGAAGCTCCGAGCAACACATTGGAATATGCTGTGAAGCAGTTTGACTTGAAAGATTTGGCCTGTTTGATCCTTGAACTCCACCAATCAAACGAATCGGCAGGCAACCTCTCAAAAGGATTCAATTAGTCACTGAAGGGGAAATACCCAAACCAAGATCATCAAAGTGAGGTACCACATATTAATCAATCAAATATCTGATCAAACATAAGTAGCGCGTTACCCTCGCTCGCCCTTCTCGCTGAGAATTCGCAGATCATCATCGTCTGCACGATATCTCTATTTTCCACCTTTTCCTTCACCTTCTTAGTCAGATCAACATCCAAGATCAAGCAATCATCATCGTTTTCAACAACATCAGTTTTATGATCTACGGTTCCTTTATCTACAGGATTCATAACCACAAACCCCAATTTTTCTTGAATTTTTTAGACTACATCATCATCAGAAGTATCACTCTCGTCAACATTGTTCTCAACAGCATTCTTATCTTCACTTACCTCGTCGGAGCTTATCTCGAGGAACAAAGGACTTGAACTTCCCACCAGCAAAAGAACTCGCGATTCACAATAACATCTATAAAAATTCCAACTTCTCCACTACACACACACATGGCAATAGACGTGACCAACAAAAAAGATAAAAAGTTACTGCCCACTCACTATATTGTTAAAATTCATACAAAAAATAACCTACTATGACGAGTCTGGCCCTGGATATTACGCATATTCCTTTGTTTGTGTGTGAATGGGAATTCACGAATTTTCGAAGAAAATAGATTGAATTGACCAAAAGGAAGAAAAACATGGCCAGACTTGGAAAAACAAAAAAACAAAATAATGTCAAGTATTGACTGACCAATAAATCTGAATCGAGATGATTCGCAAGCAAAACCTTAACGCGTGAATGAAAAATTGCGCAGAAATTAACTCAATAGACTTTCCCATTGACCGAAGAACAAGCTGAAGTCGGTAGCAACGCAACGCAAGCAACCAACTGACATTTCATTACAGCAAACTTCAACGTTGTAATGAAAACGAATGATTGGAGCTTATAGTCTCGCATTTCGTTACAACAAACTTCAATTCTTCCTTTTTAAAATTTTATCTGCTCAATCACAAGGACAACGAATGATTGATACGATACGAGCAAACAAACAAGCCAACAAAGCTAGCAAGACCAAGCACAAAAAATGCAGAGCCCTTTTATCCTTCTTCCATAGTCAGCTAAGAACAGAGCGTATAAAAAGAAAAAAGGGGAGAGAAAATTCGAATAATCGAAGCCTCAAGAAAACCAACAAACTCTCTTAAAGAAAAAGAGAGAAAGAAAGAAAAGAAGTCTCATTTGTTCTTGACGAAGGACAAGCCATTAGCATTCGCATACCTCTCCATGAACCTCATGAACCTATCCCACTCTTTAGGGGACCTCATCACGTACTTGGCCTCAATTCCGGCGGGTTTTCCATTGACGAACCTCGCGTTGACGCTCGTCGACTGAAGCGTGCCTTCCTCGTCGATCATGTAGAAGCCAGTGATGTCTCCGACGATGCTGGAAGAGTCGAACACCGAGGGCTCTGAGAAGACGAACGTGGCCGTGCCGTTGGTCCCATCCTTGGACCGAGTGAGCTTCACGTCTGGGATGGTCTGCTCGTCTGTGCCTTGTATGAATTGGATCGACGGCTTAGCCATCATCGTTATTGGTCCGATTATTAGGGTGGTTTTCTTCCTTAGGGGGCTGATTGTGACGTTGTGTTGTAATTGCTGGCCATTGAAGGATGAGCTTGCGCTTGAGGTTGAGGTTGGGTGAGTGAGTGCTGTTGCGAGAGACGGCCATTTGTTAGAGAGATACGAAATTCATAGCTATAGTTGTCTGAATCATTGGTTTGACACAGGCGCCAACACATGAAATCGTCGAATATTCTGCACATTTACATCATCGAAAATGCGAAAACAGAAGGGAAAGGAATTGTGGGAGGAAGTATACCTGGGAAAGAGCGGGGAGGATGAGGACGATGGGAGATGAAGGAAGAGAAGACCATGGACTGTACTAGTGTAGTCATCTTCCCCTCTACAAAATCTTCTCAAGGAGAACGAATGAACTGAGAAAAAGGGGGAAAAGAGAATGTATATGGATATGATAACGTTGTAATAAAGACAGCCATTCGTCTCGTTCTTTGGCTTATCATATTTTAGAAATTAAAACTTTATATCTTCTTGAAATTATGTTATTTGAGGAGCTTGCTGATATGTGAACCATAACACCCATCAAACTAAGATTGCAAGATGAAAGTTATGATGACACCTTACAGAAATTCATAAGAAAACGACGACGCAAATAATATAAGGTGGCGAAGAAAAAAGAAAAGACAGTCAACAAAACCATCAAAGATGGGATCATATTCATAACATATGAAAACAACAAACGAAAGGCCAAGTTAAACTCTGTTTCTTCAGCTTCAGAAGTTCTTTTAGCAGAAAAAGACTTTGGGACTAAAGCTTTTGATTGATTGACTTCATTAATAGCCACGGAAGCCATTCGACAATCTATGATCATTTCCCCTTCCGAAGAATCTTCCACCGCGCCCTCGGCCTCTTCCTCCGCGCCCTAATGTATAACAAAAAACGGCAGATTAATGTCAAGAAAATATATAAATCGATGTGTATACCATGAAATGAGAGAGGAAAACTGAAGGTCCGGCCAAAAATGGAAGACTAAAGAATACAAAGGGTAATTCGAAGCACATACTTCCACCAAATATAGCTATAGGGTTGTTGGGTCGTCTCTCTTCTATGTAGACTTGCCTGCCACGGAGTTGAATCGGAGAAGCCTGCAAATGAATTGGAGACAAATTTAGTGAGATAAAAGGAATTGGCACAGAATGGTGGATTGTTGTTATTGCTAAAGGGAACGAGGGGACCACCTGAAGCGCATTGTGAACACTACGAATGTCTTCATACTCGACAAATGCATAGCACACGCCATTGTCCTGTTTATGACATGGAAAGTTAAATATATTCGGAAACCTCAGCATGGAAGGAAATGTAAACAATTTCATAGGATAGCGAACCTGGCGCTTCTTCAGAAAGACTCCATCGGGTCTGATTGTACCGAAATTCTTAAATGCCTCAGCAAGATCGACAGTTGTCACCGAAGGAGACAAGTTCCTCACATAGACAGATAAGGGCTCTCCTGTGGGGGAAAAAAAAGAAGAAAAAAGCATCGTATGTTTACTGTCACGGGGAAGAGAAAACATGTCTTTCGCACTTCTGAATTCTTATTAGATTTTGATGAGAGCAAAAGGAAGTTCCCCAGTTTAGTTACAAAGACAAACAATAAAGTAGTGGGCTTTACCTTCTAATGAGAAAGAATTTTCCACAGCACCGTTGTTCCAACTTGGTGGAACTGGGGCTAGTTTCTGCTGCACAGTTGGTTCAGGGACATGATTCTTTTCAACAGCAGGTGGTATGCTCCAAGTAGAAGCGGGCCCATGATCAAATGAAGGTGCAGAAGATTTTCCTTTAGCTCGCAACTTCGATGTTTAGAGCATTAGAAAGGATAATAAACAAGTTAGAATTTAACGAAACAATTGAACATTCCAAGTGAAAAATTTTGATTGATTCCGCAAAACTCCACCCAAATCATTCTTGAAACGTAATGAGATTCATGGAATGATGATTTTTATTGTTAATGACTCAGATTGAGTGGATATAACTTACGATAGAAGCATACGACAGTTTCTCATGTTCTTCCTCGGACATCGCTGCATTTTCAGGTTCATAAATCTCGTCATGCACTTGTTCAGGATACTGCTCTTGTGGATCCTGGTCATGTTCTGCGTATCCTTGTTCAGTGTCTTCATCCTCAGAAGGATAATCTGATACTATTACACCATTATGAGCCCAACTTAGCACAAGAGAGAACCGAATTATCCATTACTTTGCCCCATGAGCACATGAAGCTTACAACTACCCTCATTCATTATATACCACATATGATGAAAATAGAACATTTTCTTGAAATCAAACACCGTCAATCAAACTGTTCAAAGATCATTCATGCTGGGTATTTGAATTACATATATACACAGAAGCAATAACTCTATAAACAAAGGATCACACGAAGATAAATAAACAGTGAATCAACCAAAAAAAAAACTGTACCAGGAGGGTCAGAAAGGTGAGTAGCAACAGTCGGCTGGTAATCGAAATTCAGCCCCGATGCTGTATTCATGGAGTGTTGATACACAGCCTCCCCATCAACAAATTGGAACACGTCGTTCAGAACATAATAACCTCTCTCTTGTGGGGCAAGGAAAAAGGTCTGCACAAACCTTCTCCATCCCATGAAATCTTTGGACTTGGCAGAACCACAAACAACTACAAGTACACCGCCGTTCAACGATTCCATGGAATTTATAGTCCTGACCTCAATACCGGTGAAATTTGACGACATTATGAGCTGATGAATTTTCTGCAAGAAGGAAAACAAATAACGAACGATATCGTGAAGGAACGTTAATTAAAAACAGAATTCAGTTACAATAACGAACTAGTCTCCTGATATCGGTAAAGCCAGGAATTAATATGCACAAAAAATTCGAGCCAACAACTCTCAGGGTAATAGTATCAGCTGTTTACGCAATCGACAGTTAAATAACGGTAAAGTAACAGAACAAATCCTAAACGAGAAGATTCTCCAATAAATACGCGAAAAATATAAGGTAAACGGATCAATCTACCCGCCTAGCAGAACCTTAACAAACTTAAATATGTCAAGTAAATCTCATCCCAAAGGAGGAAAAAAAGTTTTAAAAAAAGGAACAATTCTATACCGTAATATCCGAAGCTGTATGAACCGATTCGCCATCAACTCGGCACACAGAACTTGAATCATCATAAAACTGATGCACAGAGTCCCGCTGCTGTCGATAAACCTGGTAATACTGCTTAACAAAATACGGCCCAACCTAAAAAGCACGAAAAGGGATCACGTCCAATCAACCAATTAGAAGTTCCAAGTAAGAAAAAAAAAAGAAAAGATAAACATGCTCAAACGTTAGTAAAGAGCATAGAATTGGAAAAAACCGAAGGGTGAATGAGAGAAAGGAGACTATATACCTGATTTGCGGAGATTGAAGGTGCGTACTGATTCGCCATAACCGAACAAAAATCGAAAAAGCTAAAACCCGAGTTTCAGAAACCACTAGGGTTTGGTGATAAACTGATATAGAAATTGGAGGTTTTACAGTCTACGTTCTTCGAAATGACTCGAACAACACAACGTTTTACAAGTGAAGCAACTATTTCTTGCTATGCCACGAAACCTCGGAGAGTGAAGAAAGAATTTTCAGGTGAAAAGAGGCGACGATGAGTGAGCAAGAGAGTGAGAGGGGTTTTAAAGCACTGAGAATGAGATCCGAAAACGTAAAAATTTGATTTTTTCTTTTCCCACTTGTGATTTTAGAGATTATTGTAAAGCTCTCTTTATAATCTTTTTCCTCTACAAAAATTTGTACAAAGTTAACAAAGTAAATTTCCTCCGTCGATATATGATTTCCATTGGTTAGAATTCAGATACATAGTATGGAAAGGTTAAATTGTCCAAAAAAATCACTTTTAATCCTAACCTTACTTCAAAAAACATTCACATTTTTATCCTAAACCTTACTTTCACTGGGGTTTTTAATTTAATAATTAAAAAAAATCAACCATAAACAAAATAAACAACAAATGAAAATCATTAATAAAACAGACATTTTCGTCATCCCAAGTGACGAGTTACTAACTCGTATACTGGGAATACGAGTTACTTGTCCACGGCGGGCTGACATGGCATTCAAGTAACTCGTCATCCCAAGTGACGAGTTACTCTTTTTCTTTTTTTTTTTTTTTTAAATTTTAACTTATTTTATATTTATTAATTATATAATCCACCAAATCATAATATCATCGTTATCACATGTAATTTTACATAATAAAAATCAATAAATGCATCTAATTTATTGTTTGTTTCGATTAAAATGATATGCACATCTTATATTTTTCAAATATCGAAAATATTTAATTATTTTTATAAGATATTGAGAAAGAAACGAGTTCTTAAAAAATATATTCTTTTATTGATTAACAGAAGGATTGATATAGATACGTCAGGTATACACATCATATATATATATATATATATATGACTAATCGACTTCTATGAGCTACCGAAAATACCCCTCACATATACCTAAAATACAAATATTAAACAACACTGTTAGCAGCAACTTCACTATAAAAATAATTAAATATTTTCGATATCCGAAAAATATAAGATATGTATATCATTTTAATCGTCGTGAAACAAACAATAAATTAGAGGCATTTATTGATTTTTATTATGTAAAATTACATGTGATAACGATGATATTATGATTTGGTGGATTATGTAATTAATAAATATAAAATAAGTTAAAATTAAAAAAAAAAAGAAAAAGAAAAAGAGTAACTCATCACTTGGGATGACGAGTTACTTGAAATGTCATGTCAGCCCACCGTGGACAAGTAACTCGTATTCCCAAGATACGAGTTAGTAACTCGTCACTTGGGATGACGAAAATGTCTGTTTTATTAATGATTTTCATTTGTTGTTTATTTTATTAATGATTGATTTTTTTTTAATTATTTAATTAAAAAACCCTACTTTCACTTCTGTGTGTTTCTTTAGTGATTGGGGTCAAAATCGTCTGTAAGATGTTTTTATGGTTTAAATATACCGAATCGACCATTACAAAATCTAATTAACAGTAAGTTTATTTTGGTGAACAATTGTGTTCTCATTACATATCAATGGTTCAAACTCGTCAGTTTAGATATACCGAATCAGCCGTTATATTATATTTTATTTTTTTCCAGAAACGATAATTTGTATTAATCCACAAAGATATAGGGGCTAAATAACCCCATGGATATCTCCGGTGACAGCTCACAAATGAGCAAAACACCACATCGAAACACTTACATTTTCAACCGTTGCATTACTTTTACTGAACGGTTGGTTCTCTTTCGACGTGATCAAATCCAAACTCGTCGATTAGATTATTAACATGATTATGATCCAATGAGTCGGTCATCCAAAAATCTAAATGGATTGGTTTTTTTTACATTAACCTTACATTTACTTAGCGATTGTTTTCGCGTTTGATAGATCAGGGCTCGAACTCGTTGATTAGACGATTCAGGTAGTTTCTTTACACAGAATCAACCGTTAGCAAATCTAAAGGAAATGATTTTGTTTACCATACTATGACTTAAACGGCTGATCAGGGTTCAAAGTCGTAGATTTTCTGGTGGTTTTCGATAAACCGTATCGAATCGTTACAAAATCGTAATTCGACTAAACGGTAATGTTCTCGCTACGTACTATCAGGGTTCAAACTCGTTAGTTAGACGATTATGAGGGTTCGATCCATCGAATCGACCGTTAAAAGAATCTAAAATATAAATTGTGGTTAACGCAGCAAAACTTCACGTCACACCAAAACCATATGGATGATATTGTCGAAAATTCAGGTAATTGTTGTTTTGGAAATAATGTGTTAAATCGACGGTCAGCTACGAAAATGCTTAATGCATTGGTCTTGAGTTGAGAAAATAGATTAATTCAGCAAATTCATCAGTACTTAGAAATAGATTGATCTCCATAACTATTGTTAGTAACATTGAATTATTACAAGAAGACAATAATACAAGGCACACATCAAAGATACAATTTAGCCTTCTTTTTACCAGAAAAATCCAAGCCAAAGGCCCAAACTTAGCCATTCAATTCTTCGAACCAATCATACTTAAACATTACAACAACAAAGCTGCATTTACAACAACATTGAGAGGAAAAAACTTCCACCAACATCCTCATGGAAATCATATATTTCATTACCTCACAGCAGTTTGTCGTAGAGTTCCATCATTTCCTTATCGATAGGAACTCAAAGCTTCGGAGGGGATCGTCACGGCTCTTACTGGTTGGTGGGCGAGCAAAAGAAGAAGATGATGGCTGCTTTGGGTCAGTGATTGATTGAATCCTTTGAGTTGTAGATGAACGACCAGTCGGGGTTAGTCTCCCAGTGCGTAGATCGCTGGCTTCTCCGTAAGAATCTTGTCTGCTGCTTGAAATCGCCGCACGCTGAGCAGAGCTGCCATTTCTTGAAGAACGACCTTTTTCTGCGTCAGTTGTTAGCTGCTAGAAAACAGACGCATGAGGTTGCAAGATTCTTCAAAATGGTAGGAGCCATTGTCAAAGAGAGATAGGGAGAGAGGGAGAGATCAAATGGAATCTGGGAGTTTAAGTGCAACATGCAATGCAATGATTGCCTTTGGCTTGCTTAATAAGGAAAAGAGAAAATACCACTTCCTTGGATGAAGGTACTACGCCTTCGGCCGTTTTGTGCCTTGGGTTTTCGCCATGGCGGCCAGAGCTTGTGGCGTGTTTTCTAGAGAAAGCTTCTACAGCACCTGTGAACTTGTCGCGAAGATCTGTCGCAAAGAACGTGTTATTTAAGCAGCTATTATTACGGTCGAGAAAGATATTATATTCCTAGATCTACACCATTTTCTTTGTAGCATGTTGTTGCCATAGCCACGATACATGCGTCGAAGATTAAGGTTTTTCTGAATGGTTTATCTAGATATTAGTGCAAATTCGTCATATTTGGTGGAATTTATAGCCAACACTTTGTAGAATATGAAATCAAATAAATTAGTTTGGAGAAATTTATTTGAATGCATTCACATACCCGATGTTCGTTTGAGTCTATCACCTGAAGTACCAGGGGCAGCATTGCCAGTGGGGT
Organism: Craterostigma plantagineum; assembly: GCA_027422505.1. Taxonomy (NCBI): domain Eukaryota; kingdom Viridiplantae; phylum Streptophyta; class Magnoliopsida; order Lamiales; family Linderniaceae; genus Craterostigma; species Craterostigma plantagineum. The sequence goes on along the minus strand of JAPQWV010000126.1, from coordinate 832,174 downwards.
TCTACAAGAAAATTTGGCGAAGTTCGCATTCGTAACCATAAAGAACATCAAGCAATCGTACAATGAAAAAAAAATTACCCTTGTTCTGGAGCTTGATCCAATCTGGGGATATTTCAACATGGTCCAATCAAATACGTAATCGAATTGGTAACCTTGTTTATTAAACAAAAGAAATGTTGAGGCACAAATTATTCACTGCATGGACGCGTGAGATATGAACAAAAATCAGTTAAAACATGATATACCTTCGCGGATAAATAAGTCCCTGAAGAGCCTCTTCAGATAAGAATAATCTGGTTTGTCTTCGAATCTTAACGATCGGCAATAATGAAAATACGAAATGAATTCCGATGGGTATGACTTGCATAAGACCTGTAATAGTTTCCAATGATGTGACTATCTACATCTAGGTCCATCAAGGATTAGAACGGAGTTGCGTAGAATACCTCTATAGGAGTTAACATTTTTTTCTCACTGATCTTGTCATACTTCTGTTTCTTCGTGCCAGCTCTAAGTCCCTGCCAGGGAAGGCTAATACAGAAAACAAAATGAGCAATATAGTTGTAAGTCAGAACAAGTTAGGAACAGTTAATGATCCCGTATAAGCGTACCTTCCTCTAAGAAAATACATCAATACGTATCCAAGAGATTCCAAATCGTCCCTTCGACTTTGTTCTGCCAATACGTGCAAGACAAACATAATAACAGGCAAATTTTGAAATCACAAAGAAGCTTTAGATCAAATGATACACCACTCACCAACTCCGAGGTGTGTGTTGACGCTTGCATAGCGAGCAGTACCAGTGAGATTCTTGTTCTCCCTGGATTAAATGGTGAAAATGATGAATAAACCAAAGCAATAACTGTTAAAAGCGTACAGAAAAAAAAAAAGCACAATGGGGAAGAAAACTATAGTTACGTTACGTGCTTGAACAGCAAAACTAGGAACTCGCAATATGCAAGGCGATTAAAAATTTCTTGGAAAAAAGTTCTAATATATACCCAGTGGGCTGAAGAAAAATAAAATCCCACACCATCCAGTCACAAAGGACAGTAATTGGTCTCACATATATAAAAGGTATACAAGAGAAATATGATCAACCACAAGATAAAAGGAAGGTACCTACCTATATGGTATATGTTTATGAGTCTGAAGATCTCTGTATTTTTTGGCAAGACCAAAGTCAATAGCATAAACCTGCACTAACACGAAATGTTGTTCACTAAGTTCACGATGACATCAACAAATGTCGAAGACACATTCTTTAACATGCCTGATTTGCTTTACGTCCCAAGCCCATCAAAAAATTGTCGGGCTTTATATCCCGGTGAAGAAATCCTCTAGAGTGCATGTATTCTACTCTATTGATCTGAAAGTAAAATTAAAGTTAGCATTACACCTAAGTTCGTGATAGAAACAATGACAGAGCAGATTATAAATCCCCAATTTACCAATTGATCTGCAAGCATTAGTACTGTTTTTAATGAGAATTTCCTGTTACAGTAGTTGAAGAGATCTTCCAAACTTGGGCCCAAAAGGTCTATCACCATGACATTATATTCACCTTCAACTCCAAACCATTTCAGATTTGGAATACCCGCTGTATCAACGGAAACACAACATAAAGTTAAAACAAAACGCTTCATCAGGTCAACTACACGGCAAATGCGAGATATACATGGCGTGATGCCGTATTTCGGGGAGCTCAAGTTGTGCTAAATACAATTTTCATAACCCAGGCAAAAAGTGGTCTTTCTATCTAGCATATTACACATCTCTAAAAGCTGTGTAAGAGCTTTTCCATCCCTTGTATATCAATGTTAAAGACAAAGATAACAACTTACTTCCTCCTTGAAGTAGCATATATATTTTTGATTCATAGTGAAGTTGTGGGTGCTTTGTCGTCGCAGATTCCTGATATGTAAAGAACTAATGAATCACCCACAGATCTTCATAAAAAACTCGATCTAACATGCAGCATGATTTTTGTAAGTAACAGAAAATGAACTAAAACAAGCATACCCTCTTAATAGCTACTTCTTCTCCTGTCTGAATGTTCACACCTGCACGATCGGATTACCAAGGAGTTGTAAACAATTTTTCCCGAAATAACGAAACTAAATATGAAAAGATAGAAAATTGCAAACATAAGGATACCTAAAAAAAGTTCACCAAAAGAACCACTCCCAATTTTCCTACCAAGCCTAAACTTTCCACCCACAATATTATCCATGTCCATATATAAGAACGCCCAAACTCAAAACGTCATCAAATTGAACCTCAAGAAGGAGCAAGCGCCTAATTGTATCGCCCAAATTAGGTCTCCCTGCCGTGGATAAGAAAAATATCACAATATAGGATCAATCACGAACTTCTTCGCCAACTGCATCCTCCGAGAGAAACAACCCCCAAATGCAACCCTAATTCATGACTTTCCCGCGGCCCTCATTGATAGATACCCCAACACCATAGTTTCGGTTAATTGGATAATCCTAGCAAAATTGAACGCGCTTCCTTAGCGTCTCAGCTAAACTCAAGAATGCGTACTCAAGAAATAATAAAAGGATAATACAATGGGGAGACAGATTGAGCGAATAATGAGGAATTATGAGAGAGAGAGAGAGAGAGAGAGAGAGAATGTTCTCTTCTTTGGGAAAAAAATGCAAAGATGAATGAAGAGGCGAAGACTGATGATTGGTCTTGGGGGCGAGTGGGTGGTGCGGTGGATATAATATTAACCTAATTTTGTTAAACCAATATTATTTCTTGAAAGAAAAATACGTAAATACCTCAACAACAAAAAGAAATAAATTGCGAGACGGTAACATACTTCCAGAAATTGCTGCTCCCCATTTTGGCTACAATCATGAACAAGAAGAAATCAACAGAATCGAAGCCGTCGACGAGCAGAAAGCGTCCGCGAGACAACGAAGCTGAACTAGAATCGGAAGATGATTTACCCGATTCGGCGTTAGCATCGTTTGGTTAAAAACCTCAATTCTTTTGTTATTAGATGACATAGATCTTGATCCATATCGTATTTGATTTGTTATTCAGCTCTCTGTTGCTTGTTTCCCAATGCTAATCGACGATGTTTGTGCAGAGGAGAATTTTACGTTCAGCGACACATTGATGGCACTTCGTATGATGTGTGCACAATTCCCTCACATTGAAAAGGTTGTATAGAGTCGGCTTGACTTTAGAAATAACTCCTATATTCAGGTTTTTGTGATTACTGTTAAATCCTAGTGAAAAAAAATTGAATTTTGAACTACTTTGTCCCTTCAGGTTTTGGTGCAACCCTTTGTTTTGAGGTCTCAGCTGTACAGTAGCATAAAGGATAGGACACAAGTTGATAGGGAAGTGGAGGTGAAATTTTTTTCAAATTCCTCTCTGTGGTTCTTCATCCTTATTCTTAGGTCTAATGTCCACGAAATTCAGATGGGTAGTGCAATTATTTTTTTTTGGAATTTATATAGTAATGTTTTGATAATCCCTATCTGTTTGGGCTTCATTTATCTAAAATGATTTATATAGTTTCTGTAATTAATTTGGGTTTGCTCTTGCATTGCAATATGTTTGTGTTTTATGTGTATTTGCGCTTCTACTTTGCAGTCTCTACGGAGGGAGAGAGTGCTGCGCGTATTTAAGTTAAACAGTGGACAAGATGATCACGCGATAATGTTTACGGATGACTACTTCAATCAGGTGCGTGGTGTGTCTATGATGGACCCTTTAGTTTTTCTGTCTCTATATTTTTTTTGTAATTTCGTTTAACATTCAAGACAATACATTGCGTTTGTGTCTGGACCTTGGTTTTTGCAATTTTTAACAAGAGAATTAATATTTGATCATATCCTGCCAATATCTGAAGAATCATTTGGTCGATCAATGGGAGTTGAAAGTAGTAGTCTCAATATGTTTTAATGAATTGAAGTTACCGGAATAATGAACTGTTATTGAAGTTTCATTATCTATCACCAATAAACGATTGATTCTAGAATTGAAGGTCTTCAGATTGAACTTGTTGTTAGAAGGTTGGAGGAAAAGACGCAAAACGACCTCACTGTTTTCCAGTGGTTTAAAACTCACGTTTTAGAGTCCAAGCTGGACAGCAGCATTAGTCATCAAGAGCTTGTAAGTAATCTTCTCTTCAGTCTGCGTATAAACATCTCATGGCTCTGTGAATCACAGGCTTTATGATATCCATTCATATTTCATCTGCATCAATGCTGTTTTGTTCACATTTCTTTTCATATACACGACTCAAGTTTTTGCAATCTTAGATTTCTAAGCAACTTATAGATGTATCTTTGCACTTCTTGGCTCATGCAGGTTTCACTTCTCTCACTAGGTGGAAAGGTGAAAGAAGAACACATCTCTCAATTAATTAATGCAGGTGTTCTTGTGAGTGTAGCATTCCTTCTTCAGTATCAAAGCAGCTTACTGATGATTTATGTCAATGAATCGTTTATGATTTCTAGTTCGTTATCTTCAATCATAACTCTGTGGTGTTCTTCTAGATCCGCCAACTAATTGATGACAACATGTATTGGTTCTCCATTCCAAACATTGGCTCAGTACTTAAAGGTCTCTCCCAGGTGAAAGACTTACGTACTCATTTGACGATCGATGTCATAACGGAAGTGTTCCAACGCTTGAAAAAACAAATGTTTATGGAAGATGTCTGACAATTTTCAGGGAAGGAAGGAGCTTTTATCACTCCTCAATCGCAGGAAACACAAGGAGATGATGCTATCTCTCTTGGAGAAGAAGCGCCTTCGATTTTCTCCACTTGATATGAGATTTCATGTCAGAGATTTAATCGGTTTAGGACAAATAAAGACCGTTGAGACAGCCTCGGGCTTGATCGTGAAGATCGCCAAGGATTGAATTTGAAGACATATTTTGCTATTATCTTCCCAGAGTTGTTCGTGAAACTCATTTTTTTACCCAGTGAATCTGAGAAAGAGGATTTCTACATCGAAGCATAAGATTCGTTTCTCATTAGCTTTGCCTATCATTTCTATCCTTTTAGGCTTATCTATAGCATTAGTTTGAGAGAAGTGACTATGATACATCATATATTCCATAACCTATGTAGGCTGAGATTTAGGCGTTCATAGGATTGTTGACATTTGGAGACCTCAATACCATCGTTCTAACTAAGATGTCTATGTTGACTTTAAGTCATCTTAATAAATTGACTGTTTTAAGTCTTTTTTTATAAATAGAAGCGTTTCAAGTATGGTCTTTACACGTCAATCAACCAACGCAAGAAGGGTTGAGAAATATTAATAATTACTCTGAATTGTTTGTATTGCAAGGTTATGGTTAACCTCATCCAACACAAAAAATCGGTCACATGTACTTAATGACCATCTGGAAATAGACTATTCTATGTAAATTAATCAATTTCAAGAAATGATATATATGAATATGATGAATGCCACATTCATGCGTGTGTCAGAATTATTGCGTATGTACTAGTTTACGTGGAGGATATACCTTCCATTTGTTCCATATAGCTAGCTAGATATTATGATTATAATACTAATCTTTATTTAAACAAATGGTGGTCCATTTTTTGTTTTCTGTTATTATCGTAGCAGTAGCATCATATTTGATGTGATTAGTATTATCAATTTGGCGGGGAGGGCAGCCGCCAAATCCCACCATCTGGCGGGGCGGGGCGGGCTGGCCCGCCTTCTGGCGGGCCTAAAAAATGGGGACCGCCCCCCCGCCCCACAGCGGGCCGCGGGCCTGGCGGCCAGGCCCGCCCGCCACTAAAATATATTTTTTTTATTTTTTGTTTTAGTTTTAAATTTTAATTTACTAATAATTTTTTATTAATTATGGTATTTATTAAAAAATTATGAATAAATGTGCTATTAATTATATGGTTGATAATAAATATGGTAAATTACATATAATTAATGGATCATTAATTACATTACCTAATTAATTATATATTTATTATCTATATAATATATATTTATATAATATATATATATATATATAATATTAAGACCTCGGCGGGTCGGCCCGCGGGATAGCCCGCCCAGCCCCGCCCCCGGCTGGCCAAAAAAATTGAAGCCCAATCCGCCCTTTTGGCGGGGCGGGGCGGGCCGGCCCGTGGGCCGCGGGCCATATTGACAGCACTAAATGTGATCAAATAATAGAATGATTTGTATGTGACACTTCTATCTCCATCGCAACAAACAATAATTTCTACTGAAACCAAAATCTTGGTATCACATCAATTCAAGCCTCTTATAGGAGGTACCAAGCAGAATATCTTAGTAAAAAAGTATTAGTTAATGCATACAACAATAATAATTTGTTTAAACAATTTGTTTATATTAATACTTGTAGTAGATCACGGTTTTTATAACGATCTTGATCTATATCAGGAAAGCAACTTTCAGTTTTAATTAGGAAGAACATGATGTTGTCTTGTGTCACGAGAGAAGATGTGTCTGGATATTATGTTGCTAGCTGGACACCATAAAAATAATGTTGTCATTATTAATCATACAGAAGGTTAGATTATTTTAATTTCCTGGAAAGTACACGAATACTGCTATACTTGATTAATTTAAGGTAATTCCGAACATACGTCGAAAAGGGTTTTCTTAATATCATTAACCAGTAAAAGAAGAAATAATTATACTCATGTATATCGAAGTAACATAAATGACTGGAAAATATAGACTTTGGTATATCTATATCACGAAATAAACTATTATAATAGTGTCCGTTATCTTGCAAACTGTAAGAAACTAAATAATAAATTACCAACTAAGAATATAGTTTGGTGTTAACCTCTGCAGAATCTTAGGATAGCGAATGACCTGTATATAAATATAAGTAGAATGAAAGCAAGTTAATGTCTACGTATATATATATATATATATATATGTATATATAATATATATATATATACATATCTGATATGGATCGAAATTCTAATGTGGCTTGTAGGCCAACTAGATAATTCTTTGCTGAGTAGGCTCCAGCTCGTTTTAGTTTTCATTTTGGATTTTTAATAGATTATGTCTTCATAGAAGCTATAACACCGTGTAATAAGTCCACACACGCACAAACCCTAAGGGTTTAAAGCTATCGACGTAATATTAATAAAAACTAAACACGTTTGGAGTTGTGATTAGCCGATTGAAAATCGATCATCGTATTTAGTGAAAGTAAAGCCCCCGTGACTTAATGGATGTTAAAATTCTGACAGTTCTGAAAATGAGAGAAGATTATTAGTTATTGGCTCAAATCCAAATGATAGGAATATCAACTCTCATCAAGCTCTTCGATCCAGTATATATATAAGAGGCTTTCTCCTCCGATTACCAATTGGTTTTAGGTTGGAACCCTCAATTTCAACATGGTTCAGAGCGGGTTCGATCTGCGTGTTAGCATGCATATTTCACTCACCGTCACCCGATTTCATATGTCCACGTGTTAGGCTTTGAATCGTGCCACACGTGAGGGGGCGTGTTGAGAATTTCTGTCCCACATCGGGAAATTAATATCACCCGGCTCAGTATATAAATCAAAGGGGCCTCTCCACCTAATACCAATTGGTTTTAGGTTGGAACCCTCAATTTAATAAAGTCGTCCCCCTTTCACCAAATCTCACGCATCTAATCTCCAATAAATACTATGTGCATATGTAAATTTTTCTTTAATCTGCTGTAATATAGTTATAATTACATTAGGAAATCTAAAACCTCTTCCCTCTCATGCATGCAAATAAAGCAATATAATATGTAAGGTGAACTAATTATGTGTTTGTGTGTGTAATGTATGCGTGCAAGTGTGTGTTTCTTCCTTGCTTCGAAATCTGGGGAAAGTCAGGGGTAATTTAAGGAATAGTTAATGACTAATTAATGAATAAGGGGCCAAGGATGACGTGGAGAATGGCATTGTTTACAACATATGATGTAGTATTAAAATGATGAATGTCAATCAATGCATTTCAAAACATCGTGATGTATAAATTATGCATTATTGATTTGATTTGAGGTTCGTGCATAAGTAAGTATACAATGTCTCGGAACAATAATTATCAATAAATGACATGTATCAAATCATATCATATGTAAGCATCTTTTAACAACTAATATTAATGCCTCCGTTGTTCTTATTTCTCGTCTCTTCAAGAATTTCAAGTGACACTAATTTATCTATGTACAAGTTAGATTACTCTCGTACTAATCAAATAAAAGTGTCTTTTGGATAGAACTATAGTTACCAAGAAGAAATAGCAACTAGTGGAACTAAATCAAATTTTGCCTTAAAATACACTCCGTCAGCATTAAGAATCCTTGTTTTGCTCATGTCGATTAGAAGAAAGTGGACGTTAAAAGTGACCAAAGAATAATCGAACTTCTTCCTAATTTCGGCTTCGGCCCCTTTTTTCCCGAAGGAAACAAAAAAGAATAATCGAACTAATAACACATATGCTCTCATGTTTTGTCTTCTTGTATTTCTATCTTTCCAGACAACTAGCTTCTTCAAAAGAGGTTCACAAGATTATTACATATGGTTAATAGATCACATCGTGGGGGATTTATATCTCTTACTTCTCTTCTCTATGAGAGAGATAGAGAGAGCGAGAGAGTATCATAAAAGATTTCTTGTGACTTTGGGTTATTATCTTTCACACACAATTGTGTCGCAACATAAAAAGGGGACGTCAATGCAATCACCAATAAATAATATTATTTAATTATCTCCAAGTTACTTATTGATCCATTTTCTTTTTCTTTATAAATGCACGGGTTTGCTCTCCTCAAATTCATCCTCTATATATCTGTCAACCTACCCCCTTCACCACCACACCCTACAAAACCCTAAAAGAATATATATAGAAAGATAGAAAACCTCCAAAAAGGAGTCTCATCATGGGCTTAAGGGATATTGGAGATTCACTACCACCTGGTTTCGGGTTTTATCCGAGCGATGAAGAGTTAGTCTGTCATTATCTTTACAAGAAGATTTCTAACGAAGAGATTCTCAGAGGTACTTTGGTAGAAATTGATCTCCACACCTGCGAACCATGGCAGCTTCCTGGTAATTAAGCTTTAATCCTCGGCACTTACTATCTTTTATCTTTCCATCCACTTTTTTCTCATTCTTTTCCTATCTTTTCTTGGGGTTGCCTAATAAGTTTCCCTAGTATGAAAAAAATAATATAAAAAAAGCTTTGTTTTTTCTGTGATTCTTGTTGTTTCTATACGGTTATTCGTAGACAGGGTTTTTTTACCGACAAAGAAAGATTCATTTGCATATACCTCCTTTTATTACCAAGACAAGAAGAAGGGCATTATATTTTCCTTAAAAGCATGACGAAATTATTCCCAATTTTGACACAATGGTGATTTTTTTTCCCAATAATAATCTCTTAGACGTCGCAAAGCTGAACTCGAGCGAATGGTACTTCTTCACCTTCCGCGATCGCAAATACGCGACGGGCTTTCGGGCCAACCGTGCCACCGCCTCGGGCTACTGGAAAGCCACGGGAAAAGACAAAACAGTCCTCGACCCAATATCGAAAAAGATGGTTGGGATGAGAAAAACGTTGGTCTTCTACAAAAGTAGGGCGCCCAACGGGATAAAGACAACCTGGATCATGCACGAGTTTCGCCTCGAAAACACTCACGTGCCTCCTAAGGTTGGAGAGTAACTAACGATATATACTTTTTCCATTTATCTTGAAGTTATTACAACTTCATGCATCTCAAAATCTAATTAAATATATGCAATATCATTATTATTCTTTTTCTTAAATGTGCAGGAAGATTGGGTTCTATGTAGGGTATTCAACAAGCCAAGACCGGGCGAGGCAAGCAGCAATAGTAATAACCTTTACGGATGTAATAATAACCCCATAAATGATTTCTCAGCATCTCCGCCGACGATTACTCATCGTGAAAATATATACCAAAATATGAGCTGTGGATTATTCTCTCATAGCCAACTAATACCTCATGAGATCACAAACCCTAATTCGAAGCCCTTCTTCGATCAAGATATGGAATGCCAATATCTCTCCTATGATACTATAAGCGATAGAATAGTGGTGGCTGAGAATTGCAAGTCCGAGGATGATTATGAATTCTTTCTCGATTTGGAAAATAATTCGAACTGGCCCTTGGCGAGGTTGGACGATGAGAATGGATCTAATTTTATTTGAAGAATTTTATGTAGGAATTAGAGGTTTATCTACTCGAAGCGTGCATGTGTGCCATGCGAGGGTTTATGTTGCATAAATATGTATATGTATCTATGTTGGTGTGCGATTTGTTAAATGTAGGCTATCGAAAAGGAAGAATATGCTTGATTTATATTTTTTAATTAGGAAGGTTGCGCATTATCTATACTATCATATAATTGGTGAGGGTGGATAAAAACTGCCCAATTGGTCTGTAAATAATTTTCAATTCTTCATTTATAATTTAATTACTTAATTTTCATATCACTCATATTGTTTTTTATTTTACTGTACTTATGCCTCTAAAACTAAGTTTCTTTTGATATATTTAAAATTTATATTTCATCTTAAACAGTAGAAATTATGATTTAAAATTTAAAATAATTTCAAAATAATTATATTTTAAGCACACACGTACGAGGTGTCCAAGATTATAATAATGTTCTTCCGTTACTCACAGTAAAAACTAAAAATCATTTAAAATATTTTTGTCCGTACACTAATTGCGGGCTGAGCTTCTTGTTTGAAAAACTTATCGGCCCAATACCAACAGAGTGGTATTGGGTCTATGTTTGATGACACAAATGGCCTCGCATTTACTTAAAATCAGAAAATATATATCTATTTTAACAAAACCAAGAACCCTAACAAAATTGCCGCGCTTCGTTTCGATCATCTGCGATGATTCATCCTCGATTGGATCCAAGATCACTATCAAACGGCTCCTTGTAGCTACCGAAGTGTGTTCTGGCTATTACCTTCGGCATTAGTTTGAACTAGAAAACTGTGAGTACTTCCGTTTTGTTTCAACAGTGTATTGCACTGCCTCTGAGTTTTTCATCATAAAGTTGAAATTATTGGAGGAAAGGTATTAGCTCAGCTGTACTTTCACTCAGTTAACCTTGTACTTGGAATCAGGGGTTTAGAATATTTCGGAAATTTTGTGTATTTTGGTCCGTTTAATGTACTTGGGGATTAAGCCTTGCTAAGTGGAAGGGCTTAAAACACGCTTAATGGGACAAGAAACTTGTTCATTTTTACACTTTACATTCAGGGTTAGTTTGGATGATGTGGATAACATGTCTCTCTTGTTCTTTCACGATCCCAATCTATTACAGAATTAATGGCGAATAACGGATCTAGAGAAGTAGTTGAACACTGCAAAGAAGAATTTCTCTTGGTTCCACCTGGATTTGATCCATTACCTTCAGTGGCGCCAATCATTACGGATTATACTAATGAAACTACTGATCATGAGGTACTTCTCATGTTTAGGGTTTAAGCTACTGACTTTTGAATAGTTTCATTTCATCCAGTGAATTTTGCATATGGGTGTGAGATTGGGTGCAAGTGCAAGTACTCTACTCTATAATAACTGATGTTACAGATTCCCCGCAGAAGTCAGCAAGCGGGGGTCTTCCGGAAGGAGTGATTCTCGGAGGCACTAACATCGAAAATTGTCTGAAGGTTTTCAATCCTTGTTTCATTTGCATGTGATGATGATACATTAAATAATTTTTGTCAATGAACTATGACGATAAATTCTGCTTTTTTCACCTGCTGCAATATTTGTTTGTAGGTGACAGCTAGGTGGCGTCCTGAAGGTTCTTGCCGTCCCGAGCTTGAGGATGCTCCAGTATTTTTTCCCACTGATGAGGTTGCCTTTATCAATTTTTATGCTGTTCATATGTCAAATGGTTATGCTTTGAATGGTTAATCTTGAGCTAAAATCTTACCTCAGGAGTTTGAGGACCCTCTGAAATATATTTCGGACATCCGTACAGAAGCTGAAAATTATGGAATATGCCGCGTTATACCTCCTTCTTCTTGGAGACCTCCAAACCTTCTTGAAGATGAGAAGACTTGGCAAGTTGCAAAATTTACCACACGTGTTCAACAATTGAAACGACTCGGTAGCTTACATGTGGACGAAAAAGAACCTAGTTGGAATGGGAAGATGGAAACTGAAAAGCTCCACGTCCCAGAAAGTACGGAAGGTCTTGCAGATAACGGGGAAGATAGAAGCGTTCGCTCAAACTTTGGATTTGAATATGGACCAGAGTTTTCTTTGAACGAGTTTAGTCGGTATGCAGATGATTTCAAGAGCCAGTACTTTGGTGAAAATGACTCTGTTATGAAAAGTGAACCATCGACCACAGACATTGAAGGTGAATATTGGCGAATCATTGAAAATCCATCCGATAACATTGAGGTTTGTGGCCAAGGTCATGATGTCAAACATTGCTTGGGAAATTAGTAGTATTACTTAACATAATGTTTAAACTCGAATATTCGTTCCTTTAGATTCTCTATGGTAGTAATTTGGGTCATGGAACCTTGGAAAGTGGTTTTCCGACAACTTCCAATCCACAAAGTGCAGCTGAACACTCTAAATATGTTGATAGCGGATGGAACCTGAATAATGTATCCAAGCTTCCCGGGTCTCTTCTTTCTTTTGGGTGTGCCAATACGACAGAAATATTGCATCCTCAGCTATTCATTGGAATGTGCTTCGCATCTCGGTGTTGGGTAAGATTTTGCGTTTCTTGGACTTCTTTTCGTCTTGAATTGCTAACATGACATCTAAACTGTTCCATTGCCCTGATGGTCATGCATTATGGATGTGGTCAAATAGAGGAGCGAGGAGCATCATTTGTATTCGCTATCTTACATGCACCTGGGCAGCCCTACCGTATGGTATGGTGTCCCAGGGAGATATTATTTCAAGTTTGTGGAATTGTTGAAGAAACGGTTCCCCGAGTCGTCAAGGCAGCCCAAATTGCTCCAATATCTTGTGAGTATCTCCATGCAATTCTTTGCCTAGATTGCCGTTTGTTTTCATCATTTAAAGGACAAAATACGGCTTTGCGAGTCTATAATGATCATCTGATCAAGGCCCTAAAATCACCAAGCAGGTTGCTCAAATCACCCCCTCGGCGATCATCGCCGAAGGAATACCATTATACAGGTGTGTTCAGAACCCCTCGGAGTTTGTCCTCGTCTTTCCCGGCGCATACAATTCGAGATTCAGCTGTGGCTTCAGTTGCATAGAATCAGCATATTTCGCTCCCCTCGATTGGTTGCCCCATGGCCACAACATGATCGAACTTTACAGTGCATATCGTTTCAAGACTACGATCTCTCACGATAAGCTTCTCCTAGGAGCAGCCATTGAAGCCGTGAATGCCTCCAACGATGAGCCATGGAGAGGTATCATTGGGAAGGATGGAATCCTAACAAAGCTGCTCAAGGTACTCACACACACACAGTTCTAATGGTTTGTTAATGACGGCACAGACTTATTCGACGACTCTGTTTCTGTATCTTCCATAGGGTCGAGTAAAACTCGAAGCCATGAGGAGAGAGCACCTTTGCAATCCACGGAAAGTGACGGTGTTGGACGAATTCGACCCCTCGGGGAAGGTAGAGTGTAGCGTATGCTTCTACGACTTGTACCTTTCTGCCGTTCGCTGCCCATGTTCGACGAACAAGCATTCTTGCCTTCTCCACGCGAAGCAGCTCTGTTCTTGTGCGTGGAGTGAGAAGTTGTTCATCTTCAGATTTAAGATCGACGAGCTAAACCTACTCGTCGAAGCTCTCGAAGGCGACGGAGAGGCCATTCGTTTCTGGGCTAAGAGGAAAGGAAGAGCTTCGAACGACGACGATGGCCATAACGCTCGCAAGCATACTACACCGCCCGACGACGTTGTCATCGTTCTCAGCGATGATGAGAACTGAAACAAAAAAACCGTAGTACGGATTAAATTAGGCATAGAACTTCTGTAATGCTCATTACGTTTCCCTTTTGCTGATGCCTGTAAGAAAGTCCGAGTCTTCGTAGGGGGGACGAAGGGACACGTGGCGGCTTGGTAATGTGATGTGATTTGTCAAGTTGAAGGATATGTTGCTAGTAAAAGGAGATAATTTATTTTACTATTTTATTTTTGTCTTTAACTGAGATTCATATTAGTACTGTAGCCGACATAAACGACAGTTTCGCACGTGGGGATTCACTCGTCTAATCAGATTGACCGTTGAATGCGGGATTCTCGTACGAACTCTCTTTTTTTCCAGTTATTTACTGCAGCTGGTCAAATTCTCATTTGTCATTTATGCCCACCTTTTTATAAAAGAAAATATAGGTAATTTTTCGTTGTATATAAATAATATAGGCTAGTTTGGTATATAAAACAAAGGGTCATTTTCATTTCAGGCCCTTGTAACACAAAACGATCATTTATACCAATTCATATATCTTTCATACCACTTATTTACACCACACAAAATAGGTCATTTAACCTAAAAATTCTCAAAGAGAGTCTGAATTCGAAATCAAACCCTTAATGGGCCTGATTTCGAATTGACCCTAAACAAAATAGGGTGGAGCAGGCGTTTTCTTTTTCTTCAGGGTTAATGGATAGATGGATGGATTGAGAGTCGAATGATTTTGAACTATAAAAATCCATAAGAAAAATCCAAATAATAAATAAGGTGAGGTGACATCGATGTATTGGTCTTCCAAAAGCTTTTTCTTCTTTTTCGCACACATGTCCGTTAAATTTCCTTATAGGTAAATAATAGGCTATCTACAATGTTACAATTACCCGTGCACATATATTATATTCCGTTGATGGATAATTATTGTATTCGAAGAAATTATAAAAAGGATCCTTTGAAGAGAATGTGTGGCGGTGATTTTGACACAAGGGTTCACTGTTGTTTTACCCTCTGAGAGAATTTAATTATACGTTTACATAAGCACTACTGTAACTCCTCGTGAGGCATGATGCATGCTTGGATTTGTGTTTATATTTTATGTCTAGGTCTTATTAAATTTTTCAGGACTATAAATAATTGAACTGCTAGTATAGTCTTCTGGTCAATAAACGGAAGTTATATAGATCTGTTGTAGGAGAACAGTCTCTTTATCCAGTAGGTTAAGAGAGAAATACTAATGTTGTTGGCACATTGTAACATCATTTTACTTTATTTTTTCACAGTAAAACGAATTTCCATGATTTAAAAGTTTATCTAAAGTTAGCATCACGTTCATTTTGTTCAGTGAATTATAGAGTTAATTTCCATACTTGAACACGATGTAATATATCACTACATTAAATCGTTTAAATTTTTTAGTATCATTTGTAGAATAACCTAGATTTTCTCTTTTCCAATCAAATATGCACCAGAAATTTCACACAACAAGTAACATTCTTTACATGATATGACATTCAAATCACGACAAACCCTAAAAGCAGTCTATTTTAATGTTCATACACACGTATAAAAAACCTTCGGTTTAGATCTGCTGGAAGTTGCAAGTGATTTAAGTTGATGAGTCTCTAAATCATATTACAATTGATTCATTTATTAACTGTATAGGGACCCTATTTGGATCCTAAATCATTTTCACTATACCGACGTCATTGAAGTGACGGCACTTGTGTTCTTGATATGGACTCCAATATTTAAAACAGTTACTGTTCGTCACACAAATTCAACTGTTTACTACTACCTGATTAGGAAAAAATGAGATCTTGAAACTAAGTCCAATTCAAATAATGAGATATACCAATATATTAAAAGGCCGTATAGAAAATAAATTGCAGAAAAAGAATTGCGAGAACAGTTGTTAAAAAGTGATGTAGGTTCAAGGCCAAACCCAAACCTCGACGAATCAAAACATCACATAAGCTATATTCTACTTAGCGAAAAAGAAGCAAACTTACAGCAGATGAAATCTCCAATTTCAACATATATTCTATCATAACCAAATAAACTAAGCCCTCAAAGATCCAAACCCTAACTATCATCACTAACCGAGTGGGTAATATAGACCAAATCTATCCCCACATATATTTAATTCCAAGACATATCCTTCAACTCATGGCAGTGTCTTGCCTAAATTCAGAGAATTAATCATTACTGAAAACTAATATTGACTCGTCGCAACTTGTAGTTCAATAAAAGCACTGTTTTCTATTTATTTTTTAATTTATCACCGACTTCATCAATCATCATAAGCCTAGTCCACAACTCACAGCTGCAACACACACCTGCTTATAACCAACTAACCATCGCCGGGAGCCGCCGCGGACGCCGGTGGCTGAGGGGGCGGCGGAGGTCTCTTCCTCTTCTTCTTATCGTAGCTGACGCCTCTCGCCTTTGACTGCAAATCACGCACCTCTCGAAGGTAGAGCCTAACAGCCCTAGCTCCGAAAGGGTTCGTCTCAGGCTTACCTCCGTTCTCCTCGTACGCCGCCCTGAGCCTTCCGACCAAGGCGTCGAGGCTTCCCCAAGCCTGTCGGAGCGGGCAGGGACATGGGGCGGGCGGGTTTGGGTGTCCGAAAAACGGGCAGATCGGGGCGTGAACCTTAGTCTTTCCGAACTGATCCAGGTAACGAAGGAACTCCAGGACGTGGGCCCCACTGCACCTGGGCAGGGACAGCGGCGGTCGGTGGTTTCTGAGATACTGACAGAAAGTGTTCCAATCTCGGCGCTTTTGATTCTCGTAACGGCTGAGACTTTGGTGGTGGTTAGAGGTGGCAGATGATGAGTTCGATGCTGTGTTTGAATCTGAGCTGATGTTGTTGTTGTCTGAGTTTGAACTGATTTCGAGCTCAGGGAACTGTGAGGGGTTGCGATCCATGTTCAGGGTATTCTTTGGGACTGAAATAGGAAAGGTTTGAGGGTTATTTTGGGGAAGTTTCAGTATGGATTCTAGGGTTTCGTAGTTGAATTTGTTGAGGATAATGTATGAAGTGTAAAGTTGGAAGATTGTAGGAGGCCTTATATAGTGCTATGATGTAATGATGTGTAGCTAAAAGGCAAAGGAGAAATATGGTTTTCTTTATTGATGTAAGAGAAATAAGTTGCCATTTCCTTTTTCTAATAATTGGACGGATATAGTCAAGGAAGAGCTTGGATGATGAGACTTGTGACTTGTGAGAGTGGAAGAGTGTGATTGAGTTTTGGATTGAGAAATATAAGGGTTTTATTTCTTTATTTTATGTCGATAAATAGAGTCCATCTTGGCCCACAATTCGAGTAAGTTTTAACATGGATAGATATATGCTTTCTTTTAATTATGGATTGATTTGATTCTATATCGTTTTAAGAGTTAAAGTAATGTCTAGGGCGTGACAACGACTCCCAAAAGAGGAAACGTTCCTTACCAATTAGCATTATTATATTGGAAATTAGACCTTTTTAGGGCCTTCTTGAAAATGGATATAGCTACCTACACTAGTAAATTGGTGAGAAGTGAAACTAGAAAATATATAGGTAAAAAACTGAAATGATTCCTTAGGTAGAGACATAGATGATTAAGAATTGCCAAAGCTGTCCAAAATATATGAACAAGCAAACGTGGACGCCTTCAATGTCCCTGTCTCTTAGGCACCAAACCATGATAACTTGTTTTCCCCCAATAATTAAATGAAGCTTTTATTAATTTCACTAAACAAATTTAATTCTTGATTAATACTCCCTCTGTTCTATAATAGATGTCGTTTCAGATTTTATTTTTGTTTTTAAATACATGTCGTTTTACGGTTTTCAAGTTAAACAATATTGATTATTTTCAGTTTTACCCCTTATATTTAATAGAAATTGTTAAATTAAATTAGATAACATAATTAATTAAGGGTAAAATAAAGATTTTACTTTATTTCTTAATATGCATGTAATATCCGCATGTATTTTGAAAGAGGGAGTATAATATAGAGCAAATCTGCATAATAAAATGGCAATAACAGATCGATCGTGGTTCCGTACGTAGTAATATCAACGTTTTCCTATATCGAAAACATACATATATATATATATATTATATATATATATATATATATATATATATTAGGTCTAACTAATTGACATATCTATTGACCTTTTTAATTGATATTTTAACCAAAGTACAAACTTGCTTCATAAACCCAGGAAAAGGAGTTCAAAGCTCGGCGATAATTGATTGCCATATAACTAAGTGAACACTCAAAATCACTTATCAAGACAGCTGTCAGTTGTCCCCATGGATTAAGTAAGCGTTACAATCAAATAATCGAATATAACTTTTCAGATGTAGTAAAGAATAGGACAAATCTTCATAAGAATGGATAGTAGGATACCTTGTAATTCAACTTTGTTGACCAAATCAATCGAATATACTTGGTCTTGGCTTTCACCTTTTTCCCATTATTATAAATATATATATTGTAAAAGCTAAAACAATTTATGTATCTGTTTTATATCATTTCTTTTTTCACTTGACATTCGATCTTTGACCTTCGATTACGTATACATCAACATCATATTATACACTGACATAATAACATCATATTCCATCAATATCAACAAAGGGAAAATAAATCAAGAACTGATTACCTATATCTCGTTGATTCAAGGATTTGAGACTAAATATTAGATATATCCCAAATTCGAGGACAATTGAGTGTGTATTTAACCTATTCTTCTACGTCGACGGCTTACACTTTGCATCACTTTCTGCAAGAAAAAACCCTAACCGTAACTTTACCTCGCGCGACGACAACAACTCGCCCCATCTCCATCGATCATCAATCAAGGTATAAATTTATCACCGAAATACACACATTTTTTATCTACATACGATCATCATAATATAGTATATAGAGAAAAAGGAAAGGGATGATCGGCAATAATTGAGAGACACGAGCGAATCAATGGAGGTCTTTGCTGCTGCGCTGGAGAAATCTGAAGGAGTTGAAGCGATCGACAAAGAATCTGAAGAACTTCTCCTTCTCCATGGACGATCATTCGAGGAACGGTTGAGAGAGGTCGAGGAGAGAGAAAAAGAGGCGGAGAGAAGGCTGAGAGAGGCGGCTGAGAGAGATAGGTCAGCCGAGCAGTCTCACAGCGAAAGAATGACGGAATTAATATCCAAAAAACGTTCTTTGACAGAGATGAAAGAAGGGTTCGTCAAGGATGTCGAATCAATGAGGTCGATGTTGAGAGAAGCTAACTTAGCCCAAGAAACAGTTAATAAGCAGATGGTTGATCTTGGGAAGAAGGAGAGGGAACTACTCAGTTTATTCGAAGAGGAAAATAAGGATTCGCTTTTTAGGGATTTTTTCGACTGGCGAAAACTAAGGGATTCACATGGCGGTGGAGGTCTTTTAGGGTTCGAATCGAATGGAAAACCTGATGATCTTCGTCTTGGGCAGCAGCGTGTAACGAAAAATGAAGGAAGCTTTGATTTATCGTGCGAGGAGATATTCAAGATTCTTTGGCTCTCATCAGATGCAGCGAAGTCTGCTTTAGAAGCTTTGCAGAAGCTTCACAGCTACGATTACCTGGAAAAAGTCGACGCTGAGATCGACAAGTGGGGAAAATACGCTCTAATGCTATACCATTTATACCATCGATCCCCGAAAATCGAATCTTGCGTTAGAGAAGCAGCCAAAGACCTTGCAGTGGAGTGGAGTTCGAAGATGAAGACATTCGAAGCAAGCGAATCGATGACGCTCGGTTTCTTGATGTTCTTGGCTATTTACGATCTTCCCCTTTGTCTTAACGAAGAAGAGCTCTTGGCTTATCTGAAGAAACTTTCCCTTCGTAGAGAAGCCCTCGAGCTTTCTCGCAAGCTCGGTTCGTCAGAGACTGTATACGGTAAATTTTTCTTGCGTGACATTGTTATAATAACATTATTAAGGTTGGAAACTGATACAAATTTTGAGGTAAATCGAAAACCTAGGGTTTATACGAAATCTTATGAAGAAGAACGAGTATCTCCTCGCAAGCACTTACATCCACGAATGCCAGCTTCAGCACGAGTTTCCTCAGTCGACTGTGCTCAATCAATTCGTAAGGCATTCGAATAAGTTGGCGAAGGAGAAGGCCAAACATGGGAAAAGCTCGTGTGAGGTTCAAGTACGTGTCGCTTTTTCTTTTCTTCTCCGTATAAATATATATAAGCACTGACCGTTCGTATAATATCTTATCTACGTATATATATCAGGTGAAGGCCATGAATGGAGAGATAGCAGATCTAAACAAAGCCATTAAACACATCAAGAAATACGGTCTTCAATTCGAATACTCGACGTTGGCTCTTACAAAGCATATAAGGCGAATAACAAGGAACAGGCAAAACTTGATCAAAGAGAAGAAACAATCGTCGGGGAAGAAGGAACTAGAAGACGTTCGAGCTCCAAGAACGACGACTCAATCGATTTCTGCGGTGGAAAAATCATCTGATCAAAGGGATAATAATAATAATAATAATAATAATAATAATAATAATAATAATAATAATAATAAGAAACAAATGGCTGCAGATTCTGTAGTTAGCGACAGCAACCCTCCGAAGCAGCACAAGCCAAATACTGATGAGCCACCATTAATAAAGGAATGTGCTGAAGAATGAGGCCATTGAAGACACTGTTTTCTGCTGATTCTTACTCTCAGTTATGTATCAGATCTTGCCTGCTGCTGATTTTTACTCAAAACCCGACTTACCGTTAGTCGTTTGCCGTATAGATTGAACTGTGTCGCAGTTTGTGTTTTTGCGCGAGAAATATTCAGATTATTCTTTGACCAAAAAACTTGAAATTTAGAAACTATTGTAGCTATGAAAATGGGTTCTTCTCTGCTCAGAATATCCATCCAAAAGTGTTATCAAATGAATAATATTGACCACAGATGCTAAATGGAATAGCAAAGCAGTACAGAAAAGCATCGTATGATCACACCTAGACTCAAACATCGGAATGGGTGCCGTGTGAATTAGCAACGTTTGAAACCCTCTGTGTTCAAGACAAGAGTATTCAGCCATACACTATCTTCCTTGTACTAGAATGTTTCATAGAAAGATTCACCAGTAGTATATTTTTTTTTTCTTGTGACCAAGATTTGACAATGGTTCTTCCACATGGATACTGAATCAGACAGAATGGTAGATGGATGGGAGAGCTCTGAAAACAGTCTATGGTTTGTGATTTTGGACCATCTCATCAACGTCGAGTTCGACCTCAAGAACGGGTGAATCTTGCACTGTGCTGAATTCACTGAAAAATAAACGTGAAGGAACATAATCAGATTGAATGAATTCCATAGTTTCATCGTAGAAACAACCCAATTACCTATTATCCACAGGTCCATGATCAACAGCATTTCTAAGGCAGTAGATAGCCCTGCCCGTGATATCCATCATAGTTAAAGGACCAAAAGTTCGACTGTCGTACGCTTCCTGCAGCAATAAAATCTTCATCAGTAAAAGAAAAAAGGCATGATGAATCTGCCCCCTATTATTGTAATGAGATATCTGATATTAAAGTGTTGTTTAATTGTAGCTGAAGCCAAGAAAGAACCTTGAAAGTACATAAAAGGTCAATATTTGATCCCTTGATTATCTTATTATCATTCTAATATATATCAACGAACAGGGCAGCCGAAACATGTAGAAAAAGAAGGCTCCAGCATCATTATTTGTAGACGAAAAATTTTTTTAGCACAAAGAACAGTACTATACCTTGGGTTTAAGATCTTTGTTATCTGCTAATACCCAGCACTCATCCTCTTCTAGGATAAAAGGCGTATCTTTTTCATCAGTGGATGCCATCTCATCACCTTCAATGGCAGCTAATCTTCGGACCAAATAGTTTGCCGGGTCTGAAGGGTCTTTCACAACAACCACGTCTCCTACATGAACTCTCCTACAAAAAAGAAAGGGCCTGTTATCAGTTTCTCAGAAACATGACCAGAGACATAGAGAAAATCTCCAATATGAAGAAAATCTGGCAATAAAATTTCAATCAAAATCATCACATTAGACTACTTCGGAGTGAAACAATCAACATAGCTATTAAATATGTTTGCTTTTTTTTTTTTGGCGTGATAGAGATGCATACGTTGGATCAGCTAGTGGGATTTTACGAACAAGAAGAGTCCCACCCCGTGTCCCAGTCAATGGGGACATCTCTTCTCCTTTGTTCCAATGCAAGAATGTCAACCTTCCAGTCCTTCCTTGGACAAGATTCTTCCATATGCTACCAATCAGTTGAGAATGTGAAACTTGTCCTTGTTCATAGGTCTGCGATGGCACCATATACAAGCAGACAACCATTTCATTTCAAAAGATGATTATAAGACAACATAGCAAACTGTGTAATAGCTTACGCCGAACGGGAATAGGATACCGTCAAAAATTGGTATGACGAAGACAGAAAAATGCAATTGAAAGATGAAACAACCATAAACCCCCATAAAAAGTGCCAAGAAAACGAAAGACTACTGCAAATATACGAAAGACCAATAAAGGGAAAAACCCCAATAAGAACATCGAAAACCATATCCAAGATAGGAAAACAATGAGAAACCCAGCTCAATATCAACAAATGATCACAAGAATGTAGGCAATATGCCAATTACTAGTGATAAAAAGTGAAGTAGAAAATGAATTACCGTGCGAAGAAGAAGATCAGCTGAGTATTCGACCTTGCTCCTCATATAGCGAAGCCACGTCGACAGTGCCACCATTGTAGTGTAGAGAGGGATTTTGTGCCGTTCTTTTGCTATTTTGAGGCCCTTCGCTTCCTTAAAAGGGTTGGGAAAATGCATAACAATATCATTTTTCTTTTTGCTAATTGCGCGCGTGTGCGACATTCGCTAGCGTCTAATTACATATATAACCTTTTTAATCCCAATTTACCGCGAGAATCAAACATAAGCTTACTAAGTAATCTCATTTCATCTCACCTCAGCAGAATTTCGACCAAGTGAAGAACACAGAAGAAGAACCCTAATAATATCCATGGAAAGAGTAGATCTCTCAAAGTTCAAGGAGGCCTCGTCGTCTTTCACGCGCTCGATTACCTCCAAATTCAAGTCTCTCCTTCAGTCCCCAACTCCTGAATCGAAAGCCGTCGATGACGCCACGAGTCAGGCGCTGAATGAACCCAATTGGTCGCTCAATCTTCGGATATGCGCCGCTATTTCGAATGGGGAGTACGACGGCACGGAGATTACCCGTGCCATCAAGAGAAAGCTTGCCGTTGGAAAATTCAGCGAGGCGACGCAGAGGTTGAGCCTTGAGCTGCTGGAGCTGTGTGCGTCGAATAGCGAGAAGGTGTTTTCGGAGATCGCGTCGGAGAAGGTTTTGGATGAGATGGTGGGTTTGGTTGATGACTCTAGAACGGATGCTGGGGTGAAGATTAGGGCCTTGGGGATGATCCGAGGTTGGGGTGAGTCTGAGGAGTTGCAATACTTGCCAGTTTTTCGACAGGTTTACATGGTGAGTTTGATCTTAGGATTCTTGGTAGTGGTTGTTCGTGAAGCGAGTCGTTCAAATGTTTCGTTGCCTGGTCTCGTAGCCAAGCTGTTAGTAGTGTTATGCCTCGTTTGTATCATTCTTTATTGAACTATCATCTCTTCATTTCATTCATACATGTTCTGTCCTTTCATAGTTGAGATTTGATGTCCTTTGATATAGAGAATTCAAGTAGAGATGCTCTTTTACTCAATCACTTTCATGTAGTAGAGTAGATGAGATGTGTCTCTTTTTCACCTTGAAATAAGCCTAATTTGACAAAATTGGCAGCAATTAAAGTCAAGAGGTGTTTATGAAGCTGCAGCGGAAGAAACCCTTCGTTCCCCGCAGAACATGTCATATCTCAATGATGAACATCAGTTATCGCCTCCTGAAAGATATCCTATTCCTAACCCTGGTTTCGAAAACGACCAAGATACTACTTTTGTTAACTACGGTTTCCTCTCTATCGAAGAGAAAAAGGAGTTTCTTGTCACTGTACGCAATAGCCTTGAACTCCTTTCCAGCATATTGAATTCCGATGCTGAACCAAAGCCTCTCAAGGTCAGTTCTTTACTTCTTCATTTCTATCGCATTGAAAAGTTACTCCAAAGTACTCGACGATAAGTTACATTACCTTTCAATCACAGGATGATCTGACTACAAGCATGTTGACAAAGTGCGAGGACTCGTTACCTATTGTTCAGAGAATCATAGAGACCACATCTGACGACGAAGTAATGCTATTTGATGCTCTCAATCTCCACGATGAACTCCAGGTAATCATATCTAAGTATAATGAGCTTGAATCTGCTGCAAATCTGGGACATCCCACAACTCCAAACATGATTGAAATCTCCGGCGATTCCAATGCTACTGCTGCTGTCACTGATGAGGCTGCTGCAATCGATGTTCAAGCTGGAACTAGTCACAAAGATCAAACTGTAGATGACTCTAAATCGAGTCTCTCCAAACCTGATGCTCGTAAACAAAGCCATGAAGAAGTGGCTAATGAGAAAGCAGAGACTAAGATTGACTAGCAACTCTGAAACCTTATGCTGTTATTTGGCTCATTGATATCATGAGGCAGACTTTAGTGTGCAGCCCATATCTATCTATATTTCCAGCATCCACTGTACGGCGTGATGAATTAGGCCTTCGTTTGTTGGGAGACTGATAAACTCCTTATGTATGTAATAATATTGTATCAAATCCTAACTTCGTTGGGTTAAACCTTCTTTGCTCATCATGCTCTGTTTTATATGAATAAGATCACAAACCACTCACTGTAGGCAGACTTCTGCATTATTATTGATTTATTACAGGCTCCATAACATTATTTATTCGTCATAGATACAGCAAAAGAGATGACTTGCAGACACTACGCAAAGTCCCTCCTATGTAAGCATCAAGCAAACAAAAAAAACAGTACACTCCATATTTATTTATTAATTTATCTAGTACTGTCTCCTCCCAGGAGACACTAAGAAGCTCTCACTTCCCCTGCCAAGCTTAAGCCTCTGTCCCTGAACCGGCGAAACCTGATAAGCATTAGCAACCACTTGGAGAGGCATAGCTCTGAAGATCGAAGTGTAGCCCGAAACAGAGTGGCGCATGGGCGAACCCGTGGTCTTAAACCCGACCCATTCGTACCCGTTCTGCCCGGCCCTCGCCGTCGCTAGGTAGTACTGAGGAACCACGAACATATCTCCCTGGCTCACGCGGTCGTTCATTATGGCCTGGCCCTTATGGTCGGCGATTTGTACTTGGGCTTCGCCTTTGGTCACGTAGACGATTGTGTGGCCTTGTGCGTCCCAGTTGGGGCTCAGCAGTGCGTTCTGGCGAAGTGTTCCCCTCTCAGCGCTCATGTCTATGTGCCTGAGAATGGGAAGCTTATTCTTGTCCACGATGTTGATTTTCCCTGCTTGCCTTGAGTAGACGTCTGTCTCCTTTCGGCTCTCTATGTTGGTCCTTACTTTCATGGCGCAGAAGCCCAGCTCTTCCAACCCGTTGCCGCCGCGTTGGCGTTGACCGCCGGCGGCGCCCCAAGAGTACTCTTGGCCTTGCTGGCTTCGTTCGTCGGGCCTGATGAACCTCATCTTCTCTTGTACGGTGACGATGAGCCCCTTCTCTTGTTGGCCTTGCTGTATCTGCTCTATGATTTGCTCGGGGACGTCATATGCTTCGGCCAAGAGGCTTTTGTCGAATTCTTGGAATATGTTTTGGAATTTCTCGCTCAAGTCTTGATGCCCGCCGCCGTGGGCTTGCTGCTGGCCAGATCTAACTCCGCCGGCCAAGAAGAAAGCCTTGTGATCATATTCCGACGACCAAATAGAGTAAAAGTAATTAAGAGGCCGCAAAAAAAGGAAACCCACAGAAATAAGCCATTAGATTTGCTTTAATATACCCTGAAGTTTTGGTCGAGTTGGTTCGACTGATGGTTGAGATCGTTGACGGCGACGGTGACGAGCTCTTGCTGGCCATCGTTGTAGCACCAGTGTACGGCGCCGACTGGGATGGCGATTACATCTCCCTTGCGTATGCGGTGGACCTTTTGGTGCATGTCCCTCCTTGAGGTGGCGCCGCCGCCCTCTTCTTCTTCCACCTCCCTACGCTGGCGTTGCCCCTCCTCGTCGGAGTGGTAAGTCTCCGCACACCCTGGGAATATTATCCCCAGGTAACCCTCGCCTGCAGTTAAGATGATTGTTTTCTTCCGGCGAATTAAAGACACATGATTTTTGATTTGTATATATTG
Organism: Craterostigma plantagineum; assembly: GCA_027422505.1. Classification (NCBI taxonomy): domain Eukaryota; kingdom Viridiplantae; phylum Streptophyta; class Magnoliopsida; order Lamiales; family Linderniaceae; genus Craterostigma; species Craterostigma plantagineum. Next base: position 805,908 of record JAPQWV010000126.1, on the reverse strand, counting down.
TGTATATGTATATGCCTTGCTCGACGAAAACGAGGCGCGGTGAAGGGTGGTAGTTGGGCAGGGCGAGGCCATTAGGCCTAATGGTGTACTTCAACGGCTGAACGCCGGCGCATTGGAACTGATCCTCCCATTGCTCCCAAAGCTCGACGGTTCCGCCTTGGGATTCTATCCTCTGCGACGGCTTAGAGGAGGAGATGCGCCGCTGGAACCTGCATTCTTGCTCTTTGCTCAGGCGAAGGGAGCCGAAGCCTCTCTCCTCGCCGAGGGAAGATGGGGCGAGGAGAGAGAGTGATAGGAGAGCTACTAATACGTGGATCTTGTTTACGGCTGCCATTTCTTGTTTTTTTTTTTTTTCTATATTTATTTCTTGTGTGTGCGTATGTGATGTGGAGAATGGGATAGGATATTTATAGGGGGGTTTCGTTTTATTGCATGCATGGAGAAGTGTGTTAGAATTGAGACACATTAGTAAGGGGTACGTGGATTGATGCATGCGTTTACTTGGCATAACATTTGCATGTTGCCCAACACTTGTCTACTCTTGAGGTTTTGTGTTTGTGCTGACTTGAGTTTTTAGTATATATATCAAACCTTCAATTTAAATAACTTTCTGATACAAGTGTAAAGACGATATGCCATGTTATTTTTCAGATCGTGTAATATAAAATTTTATTGACTTACAATACACACTCGTCATATATGTTATATATTATAGAGGTTGTATAGGTATCAATATCGTTGTATTTATGATCTATAGTGAATCGTATCATTAGTTGTTGATCTTGTGATTTGTGTAACAACATACTAATGAGATGCTTTCGATGCATTCGAAACGTGACCCAAAATCAATTATCATCACTTCACTTTCCACTTTATCGCTAAAGTTGAATTTAATAGACATATATATAAAATATAGTATAAGCATAATATTAAGCACCACTTTGGATGACTTAAAGTTGGCTGACGCTGACGTTTAATTAATTTAGTTGAAGTGAGATTACTGCAAATCTTATCATACTACTAAACACTAATCAAATCTTGCGACTCATCGTGCGCAAAGATCCTTTTCAAAGTTGGAAGTTTTAAATATTTCTTTTTTCCACTCACAAGCAATGTAATTACGTAGTAGTCGACTTCGAAAGCTTTTATTTTTAACATCTTCCCTATTTACATCACTCCGAATTTCTTTTTTCTTTTTCAATATCCGCTGTCATTTCCGAATTCTAACATTATCGTAACCTTTTCTTTTTACTACTACGGATGTATATTGTAAATCCATTCATCATACCCTTCATACAATATCTAATTCTAGATTAGATAAGGTTGGCACTACGAGACTATAGAGAGTGTTTTAGAGAATATATAATATATATGCATAGTCGTCGCATCTTTGACAAAACTGAAATTCAAGACAATGACGTTTGAACATGTCAGCGGTAAATGACGACTTTAAGAAAAAGAAAAGAAAAGTTGCTCACACGATTCAAACTGCACTACTTTGATTAAATCAATTTCTTTGCCAATTTTTTTTTTTTTTTTTTTTCTGAACTTCAAAATTCTTGTAAATCTAACACAGCATTCTCAGCCTTGCCGAGCATCTCTAACCAAAAATTAACGTCACACTCTCCATCCATAACAGAAAAATCACTATTTCCAGGCGACAAGTCGCTAACGCCACTCCCATAATCCTCCCCCGAAAAAACCTCGGACCATAAACTCTGATCAATTTCCGGCAAATCTTCAAACGCATCGTCGTCATCGCACGGTGTGGAGATAGCAACTGGCGAAATAACCACACTCGACGAATTCGAAGATGGAGAATCTGGCTCAGAAATGGACGGCTCAGATGAGCCGATCTTCGATTTGCTTGTTAGCCTCTTCTTCAAATGCGTGTTCCATACATTCTTGATTTCGTTGTCTGTACGGCCCGGCAACTTAGAGGCAATATGTGACCATCTGGGAAATAAAAATACAACTAATTTTTAGATATACATTAAAAAAAGTGCAAATTTTGCATGTTATTAAAACAGCTACTGCACTAAGACTCACTTGTTTCCCATCTCTTTGTGTAATTTAATAATCGTTTCCTCTTCTTCCTTGGTAAAGTTTCCTCTTTTGATGTCGGGTTTCAGATAGTTCATCCATCGAAGCCTGCAACTCTTTCCACACCTGAGAAGGCCTGCAAATACATTTCTTTCTTATGAGAATTAAAAAATGCATGACTTTTAATTAAATAAAATATGGAGAGATTTAATTATTATTATTTACCAGCTCGTTTAGGAAGAGCTCTCCAATTTCCATGGCCATTTTGGGCAATGAAGCTTGTGAGAATCTCATCTTCTTCGCCGGTCCATGGACCTTTCTTCAACCCCATTTCCTCGCAGCAAGGAGCTCTTACCATTTTTTTTAGAGGAAGAAATTAGCGTGACAAGATTTGAATTTTGATGGACTATATTATTTTTTGTAGTGAATATGGTGTGGAAATGGACGTTGGAATGTGATATATATACGTACAATTTTGACATGTTGGATATGGATATTAAAATATAGGACAGTGGGATCTACGAAGATAGATATGTGTGCGCGAAAGAAGAAAAGGAAATAATTGCTGAGATGAAGTTTCGACGAAGGAGATCCTCTGTTGAAATTAATATATATTGTACCTTTTAATTGAACTGATATGAGTCAAACGAAACGTGCGACTTTTTATTGAATATTCCTTCGAAAGATATGGTGGTAGTAACAATCATTATATAGTAAACCCCATCACACATGTTCAACTGTGCCGACTTATATTTTGTCTACTACTACTAGATTTTATTGTATTACATAATAAATTTTGAAGGGTTCACAGTCCTCGAAGTTGAATACTATTATGGTTATTGAAAAGTAATCCACGTTTCTATAGTCGTATTAAAATTCATAGAGAGAGATAATAAAGATATAGAGAGACTTAAGCGCTGCGAACACATCACACAAATACGAGGTGTGCTAGCTAGCAAGTGACAATTTGCAATATAAGTTAGAAATCATATTAATCATGGAAATAAATGCGAATATAATACATTTTGTGCTTTAATGGCTCCACTCATCGACATGCCACTACTGCTAATTAAATCTTTGAGCTAATGCATGAACTTGTGACGTAATTAGGTTGGCAAGTGTTATTTTTTCTCTACTTACTTTCCATTCAGGCGTGGCGTTTGAGATAATGATGTTGATATTTTCACGCAAAAAGAAAGTAATTATATATACTATAAAATATAGGCCAAATTATTAAACTAGGTCGCTAACTATGTCTCTCGTGTTTTTTATGTCACTAAGTTTCATAATTGCAAACTTAGGTCACTAAGTATCGCTATCGATTTTTTTGAGGTCACTAAGTTTTGTAATTGCAAACTTAGGTCACTAAGTATCGTTATCGATTTTTTTAGGTCACTAAGTTTCGTAATTGCAAACTTAGGTCACTAAGTATCGTTATCGATTTTTTTGGGACATTTTTTGAATTTTTCTGATAAAGCTGAACGGAATACACATGTGGCGTGACTGGCGTCGTAGATGGCAAAATTTTTTAGGCCACGTCACTAAAATTCAAGGTTATCATCTTTCCAACACGTCATCAAGAATGTGCGTTTCTTGCAGTCACACATCATATGAGGGACACATATCTTTTTTGTGGAATCAATTTGGTCGTTTAGGAGATTAATCGTATAAGTTTGGAGGGAACTAGTTTTTTTTTAATCTTTAAATATAGTTTTTTTTCTTTATACACACACGTTGGACAATTATTTTAGTGACGTGGCCTAAAAATTTTGCCATCTAGGATGCTGGTCACGCCACATGTGTATTCCGTTCAGCTTTATCAGAAAATTCAAAAAATGTCCCAAAAGAAATCGATAACGATACTTAGTGACCTAAGTTTGCAATTACGAAACTTAGTGACCTAAAAAAAATCGATAACGATACTTAGTGACCTAAGTTTGCAATTGCGAAACTTAGTGACCTAAAAAATATCGATAACGATACTTAGTGACCTAAGTTTGCAACTACGAAACTTAGTGACCTAAAAAACACGAGAGGCATAGTTAGCGACCTAGTTTAATAATTTGGCCTAAAATATATGTCATTCAAATGAGAAAAGATATTTGTATCATCTATACTTTTTAAACGGCTCAATTTGGCCTCTTTATAATTTTACCCATAATTGTTAAACTACAATTTTATCCTTGATATTTTTATTTATTTATATCCAATAGCTAAAATTTTATTGAAATGTTCGAAGTAGAAAAAAAGTTATCATATTATGATACCAGTATATATAACATGTGCATGTCAGCATGTGTGAAATAGATTGTACTTTTACTCAAGTTGAGCTTATGTCAGGTTTATCTTCCCAAGCCGCGGCTGCGCACTTTAACTGAGGTTACAATATATTTATTATTACATAGTAACGCCATCATATCCCGTTATCAAAACTATTATTTAAAATCATCTTCCCCGAAATGTATCACATGTTTCTTCGATATGTAAATCTTTATATTCAGATCATTAAAATATGTATTATTCCCACTACAACTCCCTAAGACGTGATTAGCCCACAGAGTTATTGCAACTATTACACAATAGTAATTTACACAAATAGCCTCCTAAAAGCAGCGCACTACAATGTGCAAATTGCTAATAATAAAGCCCAAAAATAAGTAAATTGATACGGCACTTCAACAGATTGAGGCCCAATTGATAATGTAACGCCTTTTAGTGAGTACAAATAATTTTCAAAGAAAAATTCCCTTTTTTTTTTCTCTCCACATGATAATTTGGTTATTTATCCATAGTTTCAATTGTCAAATTATGATTATGATCTCGTATATAACACAGTTTGATGACATGTGAATCCACGAATATCAATTTTTTTTAAAAAAATAAATTAATGTTTTTAGGATAAAGACGAGGTCCATTATCCAAAATTATAGCAGCTCGGATAGGACAGTGAGTGTGCTGAGTTTTCGTTGTCACGTTATCTTCAAACTTTAAGAATCTACCAATCGATTGAAAAAGTAAACGAACCCAACATGAAATATTTTAAGTCCCACTTGCCTATTTGCCACTTCATCATCGTATAATAAAAATTTACTTTACAAAGCCCGGTCAAGATTGAAGAAGAAATAATTGAGAAGGAAACTTCAAACACAATACTAACTAGTAGCTAGAAAAAGCTAAAAACAATTCAACAACTTTGTGATGAAGATGATGATGAAGACGAATAATAAGAGGATGAATAACCCAATAGAGCTTCCAAATATTCAACCCCTAAATCTTCCAAAACCATCACATTCTCCACCTTAAAATTACTATCATTCTTTTCGTGATTCTCATTATTAGAACCACCGCCATCAACCTTCTTCGTTCTCCCACGTTTTTTCTTCCTCAAAGAATGGGTTTTCTTCAGTGTAATAACTGGGGAACACCCTCGATGATCATCGCTATTACCATTACTAATCGCCCCGAAACCGCTCATTTTTCGAAGCGATTCAACGACTCTCTCAACTGGAAAATTGAGCACCGCCGATCTTCCCCTTATCGAAAACGCCGCTTGATCGTAAGCCAAAGCTGCAGTTTCTGCATCGTCGAATGTCCCGAGCCAAACCCTAACGCCTTTCCTCGTCGAATCTCTTATTTCTGCTGCGAACTTACCCCATGGCCTTCTTCTTACACCCCTATAAGTTCTTTCCTTTTTGAAGCTCTCTTTGCAGGCTTGTGTTTTGAGGATGCTCTTTGCATGAGAATGATCTGTTATTACATCTTCTTCGTCGACTTTGCATGGCGATGGAGAGCTTTTTGAATGAGGTTGAGATAGGACGCCGTAGAGAAGCATTTCTTGAGAGTCGTTGAAGTTGAATGGAAGAGAAGAATCATCGTAGGGCTGAGAATGGTTGTTAGCTTCGATACCCTCGAAAAGAAAATGATTCGAATCGTTCGATGAGAACCCCAGTTGATTTTGGTATTGGGATTGGAAGATTGACGAAGAGAAGTCCATTGATGGATTCTGAGTTTGCATTATGTTTTTTCCAATGTTTGTGTAGTTTGAAAGTTTAATTGACGAAGTTGTTTCGTTTTGAACTTGATCTAGAGAGGGCTATATATACAACAAGAAAATGGTGAGTTATTTAATTGAATAGATGCTTAATATTATTAGAGTCTATATAGAGGAGTGATCAAATAAAAGGATGGTGGGATGAAATCAAAATTGAAGCTAGAGGGGTTGTTCTGTGGATTATATTTATCAACATTTATTTTTGTTAGCTTTAGTCAAACGAGGGAGAGCGATGACGTAGGGCGGCTGGGGTCCCACTTTTTTCTATTTTCTAGAAGGTTTCTTTTTCTAAATGTTAATGTGTACGAATATGAAGTTGTAGAGCCTAGCTAGCATTTTATTCAACGTAGAAAAGTCAACACAATTTTGTGTTACTACTTATTAGACATACAATTGGTTGTTGATTCAATCGGATATTGCTGTTTTGTTGATAAAATGCGACCGTTAGTACTAAGTTCTGATTTAATTTTAGGTCAATCGACTTGAATTAATTGTAAACCAACTCTATTGAGGTGCACAAATGCACGTGCAAGATATAAGAGAAAGTTCTAATACCCAAGTCGAAATTCAAGAAAGTAACGTTGACCAGGAAACGTATAATTAACCTTGGTCAATTTGTCAAAATTTACATACATTGACTATACACGTCACATAATTTTAGTCCTCGTCAAAACAGATGGCAGGAAAAGTAACCAACTTGGGTCTTAGGTGGCAAAAGTAAAATACTAATTGCTTATTTTTATTTATGGAAAAAGTCCATGATTTAACAATAACTAATATATATTTAACTTATATTAAAAAAATTGCTGGTCTCATTTAGCTAGGGGTGGGCATTCGGGGTCGGGTTTCGGGTACCCGACCCGACCCGATCGGGTAGGTGAAAAGTCGGGTTTAATCGGGTATCGGGTTTAAACCCGATACCCGATATAATACTTCGGGTCGGGTTTCGGGTAGCAATATGCTACCCGATCGGGTTTATCGGGTACCCGACCCGATTTTTTAAAAAAAAAAAAAAAAACAAGCTAAGCTTGCTCCAAGTCCAACCAAGTCGCTCACTCCCCTAACTATACATACTATACACATTACAGATACAAACACAAAGCAAAAAAACAAAAACCACGCCACATTACAGCAGCTCTCTTCTCATGTCGACGCCGTTCTCTGCAGCAGCACACAGGCTAGCCACGCCACAGCTTCCGTGCAGCTGCAATCACAACACAACCACCGTCCACCTCAGCGCGGCCGTCGTCGCACCTCACCTTTACAGCCACTGCTACGCCTGCGCGTTGAAGAAATCACAACCACGCCACCTCTGGCAGCCCAGCCACTGCAGGATGCCGCCACCGCAACCGCCACACCTCAGATGCCGACATTTCAAATTGAGACGTTGAAGGTATTAAATTTGAAGAACCCTAATTTTGTAAGTTTAGGGATTTCATGTTTCCTTTCAGATGTTGGATCCACAATGGTTTCAAGGTTATTAGCATAATACGCATTCTAATCGATGGGTACTCAGACGTTCGGCGTTAATTTTATAATAATTAGGCCGTTTGAGTAAAAAATTGCAAATCGGGTACCCAAACCCGACCCGAACCCGATAATCGGGTTTCGGGTACCCGATGGTCGGGTACCCAATTTTTATCGGGTCGGGGTCGGGTTTCAAAATTGAAACCCGCACATGTCGGGTACCCGACCCGAAAAACCCGATACCCGAAAAACCCGACCCGATCCCACCCCTACATTTAGCACGTCAGACATTTTATGGGCAATTTGCAGTAGTCGCTCTCAGTCTCATGGGTCCACTCGTGCATTTTCGTATTCATACTGTTGTTTTTAGTGAAAATATATCTCTTATATCAGAATTCATCTTTTTAAATATGACACTGCTAATTACTCATATATAGTGGTTATATTGTCATCAGTGACGAACTCAAGGGCACAACATCGTATTTAGAGTTACACATCCATATGAATTTATTGAATTTTACAATCTTTTATATTATAGTACAATGTTTGGTTTTGTTAAGTGACCACTTTTTCCTAAAAGGTTAACCTTTAAGGAAGTGCATCACTTTTTAATTTTATATAATTATTTCCAACACGACCCCTCACGTCTAGGCTGATTTCTCTATTATCTAGCCTTACACGTGTAATTCTCATAAATGGGTGGTCGTGAGGATTCGTACCCAGGACCTGCGGTAAGCTCTGATACCATGTTAAGTGACCACTTTTTCCTTAAAGGTTAACCTTTTAGGAAAAGTGGTCACTTAACAGGTTTCACCTCTATAGTAAATACTTACAATGATACACTAGAGAAGAATATGTATACTATTTTAACTTATTTGAAGCTGCAACATCCCTTCGTGGAAATAGGTTATGTCAAATGCGTATGGGAATTTGATATTTATATATAATCAAACTTTGGGTTCAAATCTTGCTTTATGTTATTAGGGGAGCCCACGAAATCGATATTTGTTTTTCTGTCGGCATCACCAATAATTTAGCGCAAGAAAATAATCCATAGGCCGAGAAAAGAAAAAGAAAAAGAAAAAGGAGCCTGCGCCTATGGAATTGAAAGGGAAATAAAAATGAACACCATATTTCTATTCAGAAATTTCCAAGCAAATGCGATTATTATTTTTAAATATATTGAGTGCTCATCATATTCTAATTATTCTTGTTTCTCGGAACGTGGTATCGATCTATCAAGTTGATCATACGAGTTTTTGCATTTGGAATTTAATACAAAATTTTAAGTCGGAATTAAATGAACATCTTAGATCATGGTGGCATCAGTGCCGATCTCATCAACCTTAATAACAATAGGTGTTCAAAAACATTTTATTTAAATGCATGTTCAGTTTATATTAGACAATATCTCTCACCACAATGTAAAATTTACAGACATGATGTTTGATTTTTATCAACCTCAAACTTCTAATGGTGGACTGATGAGAGCTATACAAATAATTTACAGCAAAAGTATTAAGGCACATACCAAAAGTCTTTTCAAACAATGCCAATTCTGTGAAAATAAATGGCTTAGAAAGAAGAAAATCAAGTAGAAAGGCGTCCATGCTCCATATTTAGAATCCAGTAAATGTAACAAGTCGATTCTAAAAAGAGAAATTAATAGACTAACCATAAAAAAACGTGGATACATATGCAAATAAAATATGTACGTAGATAGACACTGTAGCCGAATAAATTTGAATATTAACTGCCTTATTCAAATTCAACTTGTCACTCGTCTTTGTATACTCATCGATTATCAACTTGGAAAAGAAAAAACAAAGTGGTTCGCTCTCTTGTATGGTATGGTATCTTGTATATCAAAGATTCATTCATATATTATTTTATTCGAAAACCGCCTTTGATTGGAATGATTTGAGGCGGCCACGTCACATTCCCCTGCCCTAGCCCCAAAAAAGAAAATGTAAACTTTAAGTTTCATCATATAACTATAATATATTACCTGTATTCCAATTTTGAGTCGCATTAAGACGAAAGCCATTTCGAAAACAAATAACATATTATTTTTCTCGATGATTATTCGTTATTTACTAGTGTGTTCCAAATTCGAAATTAATCTCAGCCCATATACTACATGCATGAGAACTTTGACAAGAATCGTTATTCAAACCCAACCCTTAAAAAATAATACAAAATATAACGCATTCAAACCGTCGCATCTGACCCTTTTAATCAAACCCTTCTCTACCTATAAATACGCATATCCCATGACACATTTTATTTCGGACACAAACTTCACATTCTAACATAAACATAAATGGAATCAAGGAACATATTAAGTGGAGATAACACCAACAATCAAAGAGAGGCGAAATTTCGAGGCATTCGAAGGCGCCCGTGGGGAAAATACGCCGCGGAAATTCGAGACCCTAATAGAAACGGGGCCCGTTTGTGGCTCGGGACGTTCGACACGCCCGAAGAAGCTGCTAGGGCTTACGACAGGGCGGCTTATGCTCTGAGGGGACACCAAGCAATTCTTAACTTCCCCAACGATGGTTATTACAAAGATGAGAATATACCACTGGCACAGAGCATACTCAGCAGTATCAGCAGCAATAGCAATAATAATAATAATAATAATAATAATAATAATAATAATAATAATAATAATAATAATAATAATAATAATAATAACGGTTTCTTGGAAAACCCTTCTTCTTCTTCTTCGATGAATTCGAATGGAGGGTTATTCAAAGGTCCCGACGGAGAGGAAGTGATTGAGTTGGAGTATTTGGACAATGATTTGTTAGAGGATCGATCTTCTTGGGACGAGATTCAATGGAAATGATATTAAGAGGACAAGAACTTGGTGAATGCTTGTAATAATATTCTTTCATTATTTTTATTTTATGCTGACGTATCGTCTAAATGTTTTCTTTCATGAATGAACGAAATCCAAGCTTGTTCCTCTCCTTTACGCAGCAATCATTTAAGTCCCTTACCTACGATTAAACCACCCAATGGTATTTTGTTAATTATCTCGCATTTTGGGAAAATTGGATAGCAACCTTATTGAGAATGAGAATAGTATAACGTCGACACCTCCGATTAAATTTAGTAAGAAGCAAATTTGAATCTCCGAAATAAAATATCACCACTTCGATTGTGATCAAACTTTTGATCCCCAACCCGACCACAACGAACATTTTTAAATTAATTTACGCCATAAAAGTTATCAATTTTTAAGCCCAACAAAACAAATTTGGGCCATATTAGGCCGAGTCTTACATGGAGGCCCACACTCTTAGCTGCAGTTGTCAAAATATACTCTTAATTTTTCATCTACTAATGTGAATATAAAACACTATTTAATCTATCCCTAGGTAATAGTGAAAATAGGACGAGTTTAATAAGATTCTTCAACCTTAGAAGCAATCACCCTACACACGTGCGATGGACCCACGTGCGATGACCCACGTGCCAACTGTTTGTCTGCTTGATTATTCAGTGGATGAGATATGTCCTCATCACTATACATTATATCTTCTATGTGTAATTGGTCGATGCATTCGTGTGAATTGTGGTAAAAGTATATAATGATCATCAACCTTATGTTACTACTTGTTTGATATATTGCTTCCATTTGGTTTACAAACTATTAATGAAGGTTATTAGATTCCTTTGCTGTTTTCAAAAGCATATGACATTGTAGCAAAGAAAAGAATAACTATATATATTAACTTAGAATGCCTAAGATAATCGTAAGACTGCATATAAACCCTTTTTAATTACAAACTTTGAAGAATTAGGCAGATAGCCTAGACCGAAAGAGTAGCTGTCCTGTCAAGTGTCATATGATAAAACAAAACTCCAAAACTCCAATTACCAAAAGTAACCTTAAAAAACAATGAAAAGGTTTGCTAGAAAGACTTGAAGTAGTGGGATCACTGAGAATTCCAAGATGTACATCAAAGCTTAAACACGGTGCAATAAAATTAACTAGCTAACGTGCACCCCCCGATGTGGGTGAAACAATGAAAGTTGTGGCAGTTATTTGTTTTTATGAGTTCCTAAATGAGCATCAATACAACGGTTGAATATTTTTTTATAAAAAATTGGGCCAGTTATTAATGTTGTTTCATCGAATCATGTGCCATTTACTTTCACCGGCCAGTTACTATTCATCTAAGCATGTGTCAGTTACTTTTTTAGATCAGGTCGGTTTTTTCTTCTCTGTAATAGACGCATGTGAGTAACTACAAAATATGCTTCAATTTTTGGTGTAATTGATACACAAAAATTGGATTAAAATTGGCAGTTTTTAAATGGGGCTGAGGATTAATATAAGAGTATAGATAGATAAAGACCCTCCATTGATGCCTTTGAATGGACAACGCCCACCTGCATTATTGCCCCCTAATACTACTAAATTAAGGATCCCAATTAGCTACAAAATTATGTGCCTTATATGTAATTTTTCTTCTTGGATTAGGCTGTGAATTTGCAGGCTCAGTTGGCCTCTCTCAAGGAACTTCAAGCATCTCAATGCCTCATTAGCCACTCCGATGCATCGAGAAACCCTAACTATGGCCAAGCAAATTACGGAGAAAATGAACCTTCGACTCAAGATCTACAACACTGGCGTCAAAGCCTTCAGAACCACTTTCAGTTTCATCAAAATTTTCACATATGTAATGACCCTAATTTCTATTTGGATGCTGGCACTGAAAATAACCGATCGGTTAAGTATGGAAGTCCCCATAATTATGATTTAATCAATGAAGAGAGAACCTCATCATATGGCACCATGGATTCATTGGAGTACAATGACAGTCAGTGGCCATTTTATCGAGACGAGTTCTCATCCGATGAGCTTCTACGTTAATCAGAATCTGTGAAGAAAAGATATCAGCAATTAATAAATATGGGGTTTGATAGCTACAATGAGTGATTTGCCATGTTCTTCTTTCTCTGTTGTCTGCCTTTCTTGGCAACATTTTTCTTCTGTAAGAGAAGCTGAACAAAACCCTAAATTCGATGATCTGCTGTCATCAAAAACTCGAATTTTCATAGACATATGCTTAGTCTTTTATCACCATACAATACAATTGCATCATACTCTTTTTCCCTTGATATGGGGTTAATGGCTGCTAAGACATGGATGTTAATGTTAGACCTGGTTTTATTAGTTGAAGCCTCAATCCTAGTATACATATAATTATTGAGAATTGTAAAGTCAAAGCTAAATTGATGGTCAGCGGCAGTTTCTATTTGGAACGATGGAACAGTTAATGCCATAACGTTGGGAAATCCTATGTTGCTGAGGAAAACCACCATCTGTACATGACTACATCAGGGCTCAATTTTCAGTTTTGTTATGGAGAGATCTTGTATCGAGCGAATAGAAAAGAGAGAATGCTCTATAGCTTTTGATCTTGTAATCAATGGAGAAAGATCAAGAGAGCGAGTGTGGAATCTCTGTAACGGTCTCAATACAAGAGAAGAGTTCTCCTGTGGATGTAGGATTAATATCGAATCCGAACCACGTAAAATTCCTCGTGTTCTTCGTTTTGATTTCTGCTTTGTCGATTTATCGAAATCTTATATCAGTCGAATTTCCCAACAAATAATGCGATGAGCGCGGATCGTCATGCGATATAAAACGATGGGTTCGACAAGATTTGGAGTTGAGAACTTCATAGGATCGGACAATTTCTGCCTGTGGAGGAAGCAGAGGATAGAGAGGAATATGCGTCCCACATACGCTAGACTTCTCGATGAGGAGGTCGAGTCGTCGTTGAAAAAGAGCGTCCATGTGAAGCATTCGAGAGCCAGTGAAAGTCGTAAGTCTCAAACCCCGGATTCGTCGGCGAGGACGTCGGCGATTAAGGCGGGGAAGGATGGATTATGTTGATCGACAATAACCGTTCATGAGTCAACGGTGACAGGGGAAATACTGACCGGGACCCACGAGCAAGAGTCGTCGGGAAGGGTTGTTCGGCAGAACCCTAAAAATAGTCGAACCATGGCCGTGGAGTGAGGCCCGGCCGCACCACCAAGGTGGGCATGCAGATCATTGATGTGCACGCATAGACGAGGCTAGACAGCAAAGGCAGGCCAGGCAGTGTGGACGTGCGGGCCGGACGGCGTGTGTGCAAGGCCGAAGCAAAGACATGTAGGCCAGATATCGTCGGTGAAAGGCCATGCAGCGAAAGTATGCGCACATCAAGCGCAGACCAAAAAAAGAGAGATTGCGGTGTAATGCGCGGGATCGAGTAGTTTGGCCAGCATGGCTTAAGGACGTGCTAGTATAGCACGCGCAGGGGTAGCCAACATGGCAAGCGCGGAGAGCCAAGCGACTTGGCAGTATGGCGAGGACAGTTGCAAGACGTGCTACGAGCGAAGGCAGCTTAAAGTGGATTGAAGAAAGCAAGCAAAAAAAATGCCGCTTGAATCTTCACTTGTATAAGCTTGGTGAGCAGTGAGTCCCGGCCACAACAGTAAGGTGGGTGCATAAGCTAGCGTGTAAGACGCTCAACAACGCGGCTAGGAAGGCGCAGATCAGCCAGGAGATCGGTCAAGAGCCGAGCAATCCAGGCGAGGCGAGCGAAGACCGAGGCTGGTAACAAGGGCGCAAGGAAGGCCATTCGAAACATTGAGTGCGGTTGGGCCAAATTGAGGCACGCAACATGGCGTGCAGCTGAAGGTCAGCCCATGAGTGTGCAACATAGCTAGCAGGAGTCAGCGTGCAAGCGCTCAGTGTAATACCCAGGATGAGGTAACAAGCACTAGACAGTCGCATGGGCCAGCTTGGAGTGGATCCGGGCAGATGAGCTAAGGTAGAGGGTCGAGAAGCCATGGTGGAGTTCGTCGAATGGACAAACATGGCAACGAGGTGGAGTCGGTGCGGGTCATCAGTGCTGGCGAGGCACAGACCTGATCCAATGAGGGGCGGATCAGCCCCGACGAACGGACATTGTCATGGGTTGTGCGACTGAAACTGAAAGCAGCCAAATGATGGTTCGAGGTGGAATTGATGGTGAGTGACGAAGAATAATTTAGTTTTGAGGAGGAGAATTATAAAGTCAAAGCTCAATGATGGTCAACGGCAGTTTCTACTTGGAACGATGGAACAATTGATGACATAACGTTGGGAAGATGCTACCCATGTTGATGAGGAAAACCACCATCTGTACATGACTACATCTGGGCTCAATTTCAGTTTTTTTCTGAGAGAGAGATCTTGTATCGAGCGAATAGAAAAGAGAGAATGTTTCATAGCTTTTGATCTTGTAATCAAGGGAGAAAGATCAAGAGAGTGAGTGTGCAATCTCTGTAATGGTCTCAATACAAGAGAATAGTTCTCCCGTGGATGTAGGATTAATATCGAATCCAAACCACGTAAAATTCCCCTTGTTCCTCGTTTTGATTTCTGCTTTTTTGACTTATCAAAATCTGATATCAATCGAATTTCCCAAAAACATGATATTTGTTTATTGGAATATAATTGCCGTGCCAAGAACTCATTTTTTCCCCGCATATATAATTAATTGCAGGAAAAAGATTGCAAACCACGAATTATCCTCGGATGAAACTAACCTATAAACGACTAAACATCAAGCTGACGAAGCATTACGTTTAATTACGTACGTGCAAATCTCCAAATCAATCCAAAGACAACAACACACATACATCCATAACGTCTCTCTCAGAATCTGCAAATAGATCGAAAGATCGAATCGATCATCATTTCTGATCGATCCATCGCCAAGAAAATGCAGAGAGGTATTTAAATATTTTCTGACTCTTCTCAATATCTGCTAGTATATTCATACGTACTTTGAAGGGAAACAAAATGAGATGAATGCATGCAAAAAAAAAAAACAGATAATTTCATCAGTGCCAGCGCAAGCCCGACGTACACTCAAATCGTCGTAGCTTCTTCGCTCGGATTAATCGTAGCTGCGGTGATGCGTTACCACCTCAAGAAACTATGTAATCAGAAAATCATTCCTCGAATCAAAATCTCAGATACGGGCCAGCTTCTACACATCGAGAAATTCTCCAACTACGTAGGTATAAATAAATTAAATTGAGCCCTTTTAATAATCTCAGATCATCTTTGATTCCATAGCAGGTCTCTGCAATGTAGCTTCTCTGAGATCATTTTTTTGTGTGTGTTTTCTTGCAGCTCGACAGATGGGATTTTCGGGCAGAAGAGAATGTCCAAACCTTTGTAAGTTAGCTTCTGAGTACATCGTCAAAGCCGAAGAGTGCGAGGACGACATATACGCTTTCTTCGCTTGTGAGCCCGACGCAGATTCGCTGTTCATCAAGCTTGTGGAGGAGTTTGAGAGATGTACTCTCAGTTACTTTGCTTTTCATTGGAAGCATGCTTCAAATATGATCACTCAGGCGTGTTTCTCTCTTCTATTCTAACCTTTTTTTTAAGTTTTTTTTGGGGCTATTTAGGATGTAATAATAATCTAAACACAAGGTTCTGTAATTATCTTTCAGATTCTGAGCGCTGAAGAGCCAAGAAAGAAGCTCAAGCACATTGTCATGGCAGCCACAAGGTATTAGTTTTTCTACATTTTTTTGTCACATCAAGAAACGAGATATAACATACAAGTAACTAATTGGTTGCTCGCTTTATAATTCTGTGTAATAAAAAAAAAAAAATTAAAAAGGGAGCAGAGGTTCGAAAGGGTGACGAAGAATCTGAAGGTGGCTCGAGTTTTCAACACGCTCGTGGAGGAGATGAAGGCCATAGGGCTCGTCTCCCTTGACGATTCTCAGTGCACGAACGTCATGGTCCCAATGGATCACAAGGATCGAAGCCCCGTCCTCCTATTCATGGGCGGAGGAATGGGCGCTGGGAAGAGCACTGTTCTTAAAGACATCCTCAAAGAGTATGAAATTCTCTTTAACAAGTCCTCTGCAAAATGTATGCAGATAGACAGAACACTGAAATGGTTGTGCCTGTATGATTCTTGTTCTGAAAAGCACAGACCATTCTGGGCTGGAGCATCGGCGAATGCAGTCGTAATAGAAGCAGATGCGTTCAAAGAGTCTGACGTTATCTACAAAGCCCTCAGCTCTCAAGGCCATCACGATATGCTTCAAACTGCCGAGCTCGTAAGTGGATTATCTATTACAGCATTACGATATTAATTTACGAAGACAAAAAAAAAAAAAAAAAAATTTGCGAAGGGCCTTTCCGGTATATAGGTGCACCAATCATCGACGGATGCAGCGTCGTCGCTCTTGGTGACTGCGCTGAACGAAGGGAGGGACGTGATCATGGACGGGACGCTTTCGTGGGTCCCGTTCGTGGTTCAGACGATAACCATGGCGAGGAACGTGCATCGAAGGAGGTATCGAATGGGCGTTGGCTATAGGGTGGACGAAGACGGGGTTGTGACTGAGAATTACTGGGAGCAGATCGACGAAGAACAGGCGAGCGACGGTAATAACAAGAAGAGGAGGCCTTACAGGATAGAGCTGGTCGGCGTTGTCTGCGATTCTTACCTAGCAGTTATCAGGGGAATAAGGTATTATTATTTATGACTGACAAATGATCAAGAATGTCTGCACAATAGTGTTCACTTATAAAGTAAAGATCCATCTTTGTTATTACTTGAAAACGCAGGAGAGCTATAATATGTCGAAGGGCGGTGAGGGTGAACTCACAGCTGAAATCGCACAAGAGATTTGCAGATGCATTTACGACCTACTGTCAGTTGGTAGACAATGCTAGGCTCTACAGCTCCAACGCATTGGCTGGCCCTCCTAAGGTAGATAAATAAACAATACATCTTAGGACAAGAGAATGCAGTTGAAGTAAAAGAGCATACATATGGACTGATACTTTTTTTTTTATTTTCTGGTGAGAAGTTGATAGGATGGAAAGAAAGGGAGAAGACTCTCCTTGTTGACCCTGATGAGATAAAGATCCTCAAAGTTCTGGGAAGGTTAAACGCAGAAGCTGATAATATATTCGATCTTTACAAGCGTCCTCACCCCGCCTTCGAAGCGGGATCCGTTTGGAACGATATAGTTATGTCGCCGTCGAGGTTGAACATTCAGAAAGAGCTCAAGTATTCTATTCAGAAAGCTGAGAGACGACTCCAAGATTGAATTTTTTTTTTCTTTCTTTTTTCTGGCTTTTGATTCTGTCGTTGATTCAATTTTTTGCAAGTTTTTCTCTTCAACTGAAGGGTGTTGTTTGTTACAAAGCATTAGATCAAATAACTCTTTTACAGCTACGATACGATTTTTCCTCGTTTACCAAAGCATTGATTCAAGAACGTTCAATGATTCAGAGCCCACAGAGCATTTCGAACAAAAGAAAGAAACAAAAAGATGAGATTTGAACGAGAAGATGTGTCCCCCTAGTCGAGGATAAAGGTGAGAAGCTGAAAGAAAGAAAATGAATATGATTATCTCTGAGAGAAAACTTACTATGTTATGTCTACCCGAGAAACGGGGGGAAATCACACGGCGATGGAATTTACAATAACATACCCTTCGAGAAAAAAAAAAAAAACATGCACTACACTAAACTTCCCAAACTTCTTTTCACTTCTTCCCTTCCTCGCAGCGGCCTTCTTCGCCGGAGACTTGGCAGCTTTCTTGGGCGTGACCTTTTTCAACGCCGGCTTCTTAGCTGGCACCGCCTTCTTGGCCGCGACGGACTTCCTCGGTGTGGATCTAACCGAGGTCTTCGCCGCCTTAGTAGCTGCCGCCGTCTTCTTCTCGGCCACGGGCTTCTCAGGTGCTTTTCTCTTCGTCGGAGCTGATGCTTTTGGCTTGGTAGAAGCAGCAGCCGCCGACTTTGGCTTCGGCGCAGGTTTAGCCTTGGACACAGCCTTAGGTTTCGACTTTGGCTTGGCGGCGGCCGCCTTTGCCTTGGGCTTCGCGGTGGCTGCCTTCCTCTCAGCGGCGGCGGGCTTGGATTTAGGTTTCGGCGCCGGTTTGGGCTTGACGGCGGCGGAGGGCTTGGAGGCGCGGGCCGACGGCAGCTTGTACGAGTTCTTCACCTTGGAGAGCTTCCCATTAGCCACAAACTTCTTCAGTTGAACGAGCAAAAGCTTCTTGAAATTGGGCGGAAGATTCTTGTGCTTGTCCTCGAGGAACTTAGCTATGGCGTACTGGCTCGAGCCAGTTCGATCATTCAACGTTGTGATTGCATCGTCAATCATCTGAGCGAGGAAGAACAACCACCAAAAAGAAGGGGTCAACTAAGAGAACGATGAAAACCCTGGCAAATTAACCACGCCCCATTTCGATTAAGGAAAACCCCATTAAAATCGAACTGTTTATTGATCCAATTGCTTACCTCAACGTAAGGTGGGTGCGTCGGAGGGTTGCGCTTCTTCGGAGCTGGGACTTTCTTGGCAGCTTTAGGCTTTTTGGCTCTTGTGGTTTGCTTAGGAGCTGCGATTTCTTCCTTAGGCTGATCTTCGGCGGCGGAAGGCGGCGGAACCACCGGCTCCGTCGGGAGGAGGATAGGCTCTTCGGGGATGGTCGTCATCGCAAAACTAGGGCTGGGCTGTGGCAGAAAAAAAAGCACAAAGGTTTAATCTAAGACTAGTTGCTGGGAATTGAGGAAACAGATGATTGTGTGAAGGACGGAATGGGGGATGTTGTTGATTAAATAATACGCTCGAAGGAGAAAGGAGAGATGTGATTGGTTAGAGTTGTTGACGCGGATTGTGAAGTTTTGGAATATTTTGAATTTGGATCGTGGGATTCGAATCTAATCGACGGCTGTTGGAGCTTGTGGATCCAAGGGATGAGATTGAGAAGAATTGTGGTATTTAAAGCTTATGAAAAGGTGTGTTTCTATGGTCGACTGAAATGGGAATAACTCGAGCTACGATTCGTATAATGTCGATCGAATTTCTGCATTGCGTAGGAAATTTCGTATCGTTTTCGGGGATGTGTAAAGCGCATCGTAAATTCGAGGGACGTAGGAGATATTGCTCTCGGGAAGTGAACTGGTCGAGGCTATGTGTTCCATGTAGCGTTATGAGGTTTTCCATCATTACGCGAAAATGCTCGGAACGAAGTGGCGATTTCGACGTTCGTCATCGTAATAGATTAGATTAGGGTTTCCGGGAATTCAAAATTGTGACGATCGGATGTCGTTCGGATAGGAAAATGATGGTTCGAAGAGGTTCAAAGATGAACACTTTTCTTCTATGGCATGTTCATTGAGTAGATAAGGTCCATATGTTGCTTAATCTTGGAAAATTAATTTGACGATCGATTGTCTTGTTTTTCCTAACATGATTACTGAATACGTTACAATATTTCAAAACTTGACTAACGAAAAAAAAAAAAACAAAATACTGTTTAAATTCCAATTTCATGAGATAAACTTCATTGTCTTTAGCAAAGCTCCAAGTCTTGCACATTCATCTTCCTATTGTTACACCTATTTTTCCTCTGTGATTGTATGTTGTAATTCCAAGATTTGTCGATAAATAAAGACCACATAAAAATTGAATCTTTACACTGCTAGTGCTAAGCAAACAACCAAGAGCATGTCATAGACCATCTTCGCCATAAAGTTCTTAAGTGGGAGTTCCATGGTCATTTCTTCGCAATTTCTTGAATATATTCATTCATAAAAATGGCAATCAAACTTCGATGTTTTGTTTCGTTCACATGACGATCGACGACCATTGAACAATATTCTGAAAAGCTCCATTTGAGATCGATGATCATATGGAAAGGATAAGGTGATTACAAGTTGCGATTAAAAGCTAGAAGAAGATTTATTACATATATAAATATGGTATCTACCTAGTTCATAAATTTGTACACTATTAGTGTATCAACACTACATGAACATGAATAAATTGCATACAACGAACGGTGAGCTTTACTACGAGCGTAAGCCCAAAACCATGACAAAACGCTTGGTTGATGCACCTATGGACTACGGTGGTCGATACTCTTTCCGTCGTGGTGGTTTGCAGCCATACATCGAATAGTTCGTTCAGCGTTGACGTAAACTAATAGTGGAATTTCTACAGTCCCCTAAAAGATTTCGAGTAATTCTATAAAGTTTTTGCACACAGGTCAAATAAATCAAGAAGATAAGATTTCCTGCAAACTTTTTTAATGACAGAACAATTAGACCATTCATCAGCCCAATGCTTAGCAGAAAAAAAAAAAGAGAGAATAACTAAATAACGCAAAAATTGAACTCATGTAAACTCAAACTTACAACGTGATAAAATAGCATAAGCCACTTATTCAACACCAACGACAGATGACATCAGGGTGTATTAAAACTAGGACTGAGCAAAAATATCCGAAAATCGTATT